>CM035416.1:166015644-166660644 GCA_020310875.1 Ceratopteris richardii
TTAACATTGAGCATGATGAGATGAGTATGTGTTTTACTCTTCTAGGTGACTATACACACAATGGCCATGATAAAAGCTGCAACTGTGCAAATATTGTAAAATTTTGCCTTTTCTCAATGAAAAATGTGCTTCAGTGGCCATCCATGCTTGAGGTCATAGTACTTATTTTGTACACGGTATTGTAGTGCGAGATTCAAGAAAACCCTAAATTGAGCCCCATCCTAAACTGTTAGTTCATCCCTCTCTGTCTCCGCCACATGATGGCTGCATCATGTGAAATATACATGCACTCATCACAACTAAAATAACATCAAACACACCCAGTGGTGCAGATAAAATTGAAATCAATGCATATGATTGTCTAGAAGGATAAATCTACAAACAATAATTCCAAAATATCATACATTTCCTAGCAAGGAAGAAAACTGGAATGTTATGTATTCAATTTGGATATCCTGCTGTAAACTATTTCTGACTATAATGGAGATACAGTATCAAATGAACCTAAAAACAAGGATCTCATGCATGTAATCCCCCAACAAATAAAACAGAAATCACATCTGTCAAATTCTGATGAAACAAAATTTAGGTAGGCTTTCATAATCCTAAAACTCAAACATTTTTGTAGCCTCTGGGTTTCCCTCTTACCAGAGAGGACCCTGCCTTATACAAATCATTAAGAGAAAAGAACGTGCTCAGTGTCACTGATCCCTGGACTTATTCCTTATCCAGCATTTCTAGACGAGCACTACAACCCTAGGTTTGCTTCATAATTTTAATGCATACTGAGTGAGGCTATGGAACCTTGATTTTCTTTATTCAATCATCTGATACGTGTCCACCTTGGGGCACCCACTGTTCAAGTTATACTGTATTATTAACCATGGAGCTAGAGCTAATTAAGCAAATTCATCCAGCAGGTGTGGTTTAGCGGATGTGCCTTGTACTCCTAGGCAGATGGCCAGGGTTCAAATCCCGCCTGGGGCTGGATGACAAAGAGGTCCCCAAGATGGGTGCCTCTACCTTACGAGGTCGGGTGTGTCGTCTTTCCAATTCATTGTACTCTCAAAAAAAAATTTTAAACAAATTCAACGTAATTGAATCGTGTAGGATTATCAAATTCGAGAGAAAGAGAGGAGACATCTTACAGTAGATATGGCCTAGATTTCATATGAATATTCCTTGCTGCAAAAGTAATCATATCATATGGATACTATGATATCTGATTCATTTACCGATACAAATCTTCAGCATATGATGAATGGTCAAAGTTCTCTACGCAAAAGCACAGGCGTTTGAAAATGATGTATATGACTAGGCATGTAGTATTGTCTATCAGATCTGCAATGCCATAGAAAGAAGCAACTTACTCGAAAGCAAAGAGAAGAGCGACGGATGATCGTTTCGTCCGAATCAGAGAAGCAGCCGAGTTGTATAGGAATACGCCATCGAGGAGAAGAAGGAAGGCTAGGAAGGAGACCATACGGATATGGGAAAGGCGTGGTGTAGCTGGCGTAGTCTCAATAAATTCAACACGCTTCTGTGCAAGCCAATGGAATGCCTTGATGAAAAGGAGAACAGTCACCATTGCAACGAAAGAAACGTTAAATTCTTCCCTGAAAATGGTCATGGCAAAGAGGATCTCCATGAGTTCGCGCCACGACTGTTCATTAAGCCGCTCGACTTCAGCTTCGCGCAGGCGACCAAGGAAGATGAGCTTCACTATCTGCCAAGCAGCACACATAAGGACAAGCGCCATGTTAGACAGGAGGACAACGCTGATCTTGGAGGTAGCCAGATAGCGCATGGCAGGGTAAAATTGCCCACGGCTGTTGAAGGCATGGAAGACAACGGCGGCAGCACCTGCAGCGCTTGCCGCCGCGTACGTTCCCAATTTGACCATTGTCGTCGGCAGCTCTATCAGAATGGGAGAAGAATTGAGATTGATCCCTCTGTCTTGCCTTCCACTTGGTCCTCCGCCACTGTCAAAAGATGGAAAATACGAAAGAGAACGCTGATGGAGTATTTACGTATGTCTTCCTATCTGGCCTTCTCTTATTGGTTGTTATTGGCAGACGTGGCTCTCTTATATAACGAATGGAATGAGTCTTTGAATAATAGTCTAGAGCTAGACTATCGTCGTCCTTGGCTGGAAACCATCGTCGGGACGGCACTCATGAGTCATATGCTTGGCTGTAGACTAACGTCGGGACGGCACTCATGTCCTTGGCTCTACGCTATCGTCGGAACAGCACTAATATCCTTAGCTCTACACTATTGTCGCAACAGTATTTTTTTTTTTTCCATAAGTGGAGGTTCTGTAAGTACCTACCCTCTAGAGCTTTAACTTTGAAAGAACAATTGTACAGTTGAATGTGGATAGTACCCGCGAAACTCTCGTATCTCAAAAAATTGGGGTTCGACAAAATTACAACTGATTTCAACTAATTTAAACTGACCAAAGAGACTCAACCACTAAAACAATGGAACATGGACAACAACATTTTATTTACTTTGAATTAGGCACTAATATCCTTCACAATCAACTCTCGAAATTCATCATAGAAACCATTTTACATGTGTTAAAAGATGCCTATAATAAAAATAGAGACACGGAGATCTCTCACATGCTTCAAAATCGAGCTTTATTAAGCCTATGATATATGTTGTAAAATTTTTCCTAGTATAGGCCCTCCTAGATAGAGTAATTTTCCAATATGGTGAGCTCTATGCGAGATAATGCAAGAATTAGTGTAAACCTAGCGAGAGTTTCCTTTGCGCTCTTTCTTCTTTACCATATGAGTAGATGTGCTTGGATGGTTGGAAGAGCACAAGATCCACAAAGGGAAATGCTTGGATGGTTGGAAGAGCACAAGATCCAACAAAGGGAAATGGTTGGATCTACTTTGCCTCATACTATTTGTTGAAATTGATAAAGACATGGCAAAAAAATGAAGAAGAAAGCAATAAAGTGATTCATAGTTGTCTAAAATGAGTTTGTGTAATTTTTGGCACGCAAGTTTGTCATCCTTAGACGTAAGCTATTCAATTTGGTATTCTAGAGAGAGAATCAATTAAGTAGTAAGGATGCTTTGCATTAGACATTGGTATTATCATGATACTCTATGTGGAATATAAAAGGCCCATAGGACACTTTTGTACATGTTTTTTTATTAAAACATAGACTGATCTAACCAACTAAATGTAGTACTAAGACAATTGTAACAAACTATAGGAGATTTGAACTCACAACCTCGTGGTAAGGAGGAATATGATGGGCTAACTAACCACTTGCCCCAAAAGCCATGGTTTAGGATTATTTTCTAATCCTCCCTCTTCGGGTGTAGTTATTGCTCCTGTGTAGGTGAAAGAGGAACCATTGTACTTGAAGAAGAAGCTCCATCTGTGACAATAGACTATGAAGTAGAAGAACTTGCAGGTCTTCGATCTACATCTGCCACTATGTTCCAAAGTTGTTTAGCAACAAGAACATGTTTCATCATGTAAGACCACATTGGATAATGGTCCCATCAATCTTATCTTCAACTTGAAGCATGCCAAACAATTCATTGCTACCCGCCATTTCCCTTAAGAACAAGAATGTGACAAAATCTTTACTTCAACGAAAGCAGAAATGAATGCTAAATTTTTAGCTCACAAACCATCACTCTGATGGCGATTTTGATTGCACAACTGGCTTCGAAATGGGGGTAAAACCCTAGTGTGATTGGAGGAAATGCTTCTTAGCTATTGAAATCCATTGTTGTATGCCCCGAAGTCGATTTGCACTATTAATTAAAGTGTCTGCGCACCGCGACGCAAAAAACCAAAACTTGAGAAGGAGATGAACCTACTCTGATACCATTGTTGGGTGTGTGTAGAAGTGCAAGAGACACACGAGAAGCACACACAAGGAGCACAAACGCAACAAGACACACAGAGAAGACGGATGGGTGAAATGGCTCTCTCTATTGACGATGAACTGAACTGAAGTAAGAGCTCAATAATATCCCTAAGTACAAAATACCACCACATATGAGTGAATCATGTATGTGGTAACATGGGGAAAAAGCCTCTAGCCAACCCTAGAGTAAAAAGTGCCCATGTATAGGGAACAGGTTCACATCAAAGCTACTCAAGGAACACATAAGTGTAATAGACTTAATTAATAGAGAGATTCCTCTAAAGTCCCTGAGGTAGCTACTTAAAGCTTTAATAAGAAAGGAATCTAAAGACAAAAAGTGAAAAGATCTTGTCACTACAAGTTGGTCAAGTAACCAATTAGACTTGAAATTGTGAAAATTCAAGTCCTTGGAATTATAATTGGTTTAATTTTGAAAACCCTAACAAAGAAGAATGGATATTCTGTCAAGAGGTTTTCAAGTTTCCAAGGCAAAGCGATATATGGTGAAATGATTGTGTGAAGCAATCAAAACCTAGAATATCAAGTTAGAGGTAATCCTAAAACTTCAAAATTCTTTTAAAGAATTGAGGAGAGAAGATACTCTATCAAGATATGTTTAGACTTCAGGATAGATATCACTCACACATGAATGTGAATATAAATTAGGGTGGTATGGGACACCAGATTTTATATTCAGATTGATGTAGGAAAGATGGTATGGGACATCAGAGCATGGGATGATAATTATCTTTTAGTCCTAGAATGGATCTTGAAGTTAGATTTGATCCTCAAGGGAATTAAAACTCGAAGGAGAAGTTTAAATTCAAGGAGGATAATATAATGATATCAAGAAACTTCAAGATCAAGTACGTATGAAGATACAAAGTAAAAATAAATTCCAAGATCTTCTTTTTCAAATAAAGAAAAGACTTGTTCTTATTTGAATCATGAAACACTTCAAGGTATAGTGTTGTTGATTCACAAATACATCATAAATTTCTGAAGAAGTAGGACTTTGACATTATAATGATCCTTTCATCTAAGGAATAGATTGACTAAGTTAAGCACCAAGTTCCTAGTGTAACTTGGTGTTGGCATACAGGTCATATGAAGAGCATACAGGTACAATAGAGCAGTCATGCACAATACGGCAACAAGGCCTAATCATTTTTTTTTTCATGGATCATTCACAACTCAACTGATTTTAATCACTACACAAACATTGTAAATTCCGTTTTTGGTAGAATAGACTCCATTTTGTTCAAGCCGAGGAGTCCTCGAGCTTGAGGAGTATTAGAATTAGCTACATACCAATTTTCATAATTTTTAGAATCCGTTTGAGCCCTCAAACAGGCTCTAGAACCTAATTTTTAACTAGGCCGGACACTAAGTCTGGACAAGGCCAAAGCTAGTGAGAAAACTATAAAAAGAGCTAGAGAGCTCATTTTTGAGGTTAGATTGTTTGTGAATTGAGCTTATGTAAGAGACTTTTTTTACTAATGCAAAGAACTCCATTGTTCCTCTCCTTGTTCTTGCCTTGTGTGCGCGTGTGTGTATGTGTGTGCATGCTTGTGTGCTTCTCACTCACATACTTGTGCCTTCACTTGCTCATAGTCTTCATACTAGTCCTCACGTCTCCACGAATTGACAATTATGAGGTGAATCTTCTCACGTTGGTACTCACCATTGTGCTAGAGTGACACCAAATTTGGCGCCGTTGCCGGGGAGAGAGTTTCGAGGACGAGCGTGTGATGGTAAGACGTCGAGTTGAGACATCGGAGTTATAGGTAATATCCTTTCTTTTCCTTATTTTTCTTCATTTTTTCTTATTTTTGCATCACTAGCATCCTCCCAACCATCTCCCACCCCCATCTCCATCTCCACAAAAATTTCAGTTTTTTGGTCATATTCCACTCCCCACCTCATTTCCCTCATTTCATAGTGAGAGAGAGCGAGAGAGAGCTTGCATGCGATCTGTTTTTGTGTGTTTGTTGAGCTTTTGTTGCAGGAACTAGCTGTACCACCATCTCCAGCAACTACGCAGGTATGACAGACTCTGCACAGGTCCCGAGACGACGACCTCTATCTGTCGCGACAGACAAAAAAACTTGATATTTTGTGAATGCGTGTTTGGCACGGTAACCTACACCATTATAGCACTCCAAATCACTAGAAGTTTCTCAAAAATTTGCGTTTTTTCAGTCTATCGCGACAGACCAAAACCACGACAGACGATAGACACCATCTATCACGACAGACCAGTCTATCGCGACAGACACCATCTATCGCGACAGACACCGTCTATCGCGACAGACCAAATTCACGACAGATGATAGATCCAGTCTATCGCGACAGACCAAAACCACGACAGACGATAGACACCGTCTATCGCGACAGACACCGTCTATCGCGATAGACCAAATTCCACGACAGACGATAAATCCATTCTATCGCGACAGACACCGTCTATCGCGACAGACACCGTCTATCGCGACAGACCAAAACCACGATAGACAATAGACACCGTCTATCGCGACAGACCCATCTATCGCGACAGACACCGTCTATCGCGACAGACAAACATTTTCGGCAAAAAAAATTAAGGGGTAATTTTTTTGGAAATTTAGGCTAAATTTTGGGCATATTTGCATACTCAAATACTCATATACTTACAAAGGCCTTAGAAAAATGCATTAAAACTCCTGAAAGGTTCTGTTTGTCTGTTTAACCCCCTAAACCCTGAACGGTCATAACTTTTTCATATGAAATCCATTTTTTGAGCTCTAGGGCTTGTTGGAAAGCTCGTGGCATATACTACACGCCCTCAACTGTTTTTTATAAAGATAATGCGTTGATTTTCAGATATGATATTTTGAAGTTGACACACTGAGGGGTAGGTACACCAAGGGAGCTCTAGAGGAAATTTTTTTAGCAATAAAAAGGGGGGAACAAGGGTCATTAAAAAGTGTCTGAAATAAATTGTCTGTCAATTGAAGGATCAAATTGAAGCTAAACTTGGCGTTCTTACAAGATCATCGAGAGCTTTTGGAGAAAGCAAAGTAAGTGCCAGGGCGAACAAGCTTGGGAACGTGCTTCCTGGGTAGACGAGCATCACCAGGAGGAGCGACTTGAGGTTGGAACATCTCTTAACCCCCTCAGTCCATTCTTAGCATAGGCTAAGTGCGAGTAGTTGTCCTGATTGACTAGGGGTACGATAGGAACACTCAAGTTTGAAGAGCCTTTAATTTCTCAAGTGCAAGGATAGGCTAAATTGCAGTCAAGGGATAACTTAAAGGAAGGAACTTAAACTAAGCGGACGCAGAACATCAAGTATGACACACTAAAGTGCTCCTGATGACGCTTAATTAAAAACAAGAAGACACATCCAAAGGAACTCAAAAGGAACAAGTGATTGGTACCAAAGAATCAGCAACGTATAAAGGGCATATGAACCTGAGATCGGGAAGACACCTAGGGAGAGACCGTCAAAGCGTTAGATCATCCGAGGCTAACGTCAACCATATAGCCAGATCTTGGGCCCAACAATTGAGTGATTACCCCTACGCTCTAGACTCAGAAACTAGTGACTCTGACATGTCGTATAGCATGGAAAGACCTATAGGTAGCTCAGGAATGGCATACCTAGAAAGACCTTAAGTTCCCTACAAGACTCAATTGGAATACATCCAGACCAACCGCCTAGGTGCACGCATCTATGAGGATGGTCTGCGAAGATCTATTGTCCTAATTAAAAATCCGAATCAGCCCATTGGACTAGGACACCCTGTAGTCAAGTTTGAAAATGGTTCATACATAGATAAAGAAGGAACAATGTATGTGGTCACCAGCCAACCTAAAAGGACAGATGAGTTTGGCAACATAATCTCTGAACCTGAATTAGGTGACATAGAGCAAGGGAACTTAGGAAAGGAGCCGAAAACCCCTCGAGGCAAATCGGTCCTAACAAGGATAATCACTCCAGAGTTAGTTCCCCAGGATAATAGGAGCATAGAATTGCGCTGGAACCAAGAAACGGATGAGGCTTTTTGGAGGTACAAGCTTGAAAAGTCTAATGAAGTGGGAGCTCTTGCCATCTATGAATTCAAAGATCCTGATAGCCCAGGCAAGGTGACCTACTTAGATGATGCTTCTGAGAGAATCTTTGTGGTCTCTGAGCATGGAAGACACGCATACACTTGGAAGGGAGAATTTGTTTTTCCCCAACCTCGATCCAATGTGTGTTATGGTCACCAAGGAGCTGGAACATCTCAAGCTCATGGGACTCAAAGAGAGGAGTAGAGAGAGACCTGAGGTAAGCTTTGCCAACTCTTAGGGAAGAGAAAGAACGAGAACGGAAACAAATAGAGTGGAACCTGAGGGACATAGGGCCCCCGGGAACGGAAGAAATGCCGATGATTTCCCTTTGCCAAGACCGAGAGAGCACACGAGGACCTTGAGACCAACCGAGCTAGTTAAGTCCATGAAAAACTACTTCGATGGCACTGGAGACCCCTACGATCATGTAGCTGAGTTTAGACAAGTCTTGAGAGCTGAACAAGTTGAAGATCTGTTCACACAGTACAATGCCTTTGGTCTAACCCTTAGGAACACCGCCCTGACATGGTTTCAACCACTACACGAGAGGCAATTTAGGAGCATAGATCAACTTCTAGAGGCATTCATTATCGAATTCTCTAAAAGTGGCATAAGACATAACACATCCTCCCTGATATACAGCTTCAAACAAACATCTCAAGAGACAGTGAGACTCACAGGCAGAAGATTTAGGCAATATCTAGAGAGATGCCCGGCCCCAGAGTTACCCACTCCAGCCAAGCAAGTGGCCTTATTTTTAGATGGATTGTTAAGCACCAAACTGAGATCATATGTGTACTTGAAGGAACCTAGATCCATAGAAGAATGTGTACGCATGTGCATAGACATTGAGGATAATCTAGGGGAGGAATTAGAGCTCTCAAAAATCTATAAAGATTCAGATAGTTCTAGTAGCCTCATTTCCTCACAATCCACATCAATTGAGGATCTAGCAGAAAAGGTAGCTCTGAAATTAGGTGTCTCTAGCAAGCAGATTCCTAGATTTGGCCCCGGAAAACGATGCTATACCTGTGGAGGAGACCATATGGCTAAATGTGTGCCCCATCATGGCTCAACCCCAAGTGAACCCTAACAACCAGTACTGCACCATAGAAAGGAGGTACACCAATCACACATCACAAGACTGTCCATATAACAAACAAGTTGTTAGACAAAATTATTCTCAGCCATATCCACAACAAGGAAAGTACCCTAATCAGTACCCACAACAACAGTATGCTAGGCCCCAGCAAATCTATCAACCACCCTATCAAGGGCAACAAAGACCGCAACCAGTCCTAGCGCAACAACCTCCTGGCCCCACCAATGTGATTCCAGTAAAGTATGCAGCGGTAGAAGAAAATCTAAATAGAGCTTTAGTGCCAGTGACATCCTCGCTTTCAGAAAGTGATCATAGTTTTGACTCCATCCATGTTGAGAGCCCCCAGGCCTACTACATGCAATCACCGGAGCATAGTGAGTCATATTATTATGAAGAACCGAATGAATCTAGTGGGGAGCCAGAATACGCAAACGTCATGTATGCCAACCCCAACTCGAGATCCCAACCTAGGGCGATGAGACCTCCATTTCCTAGAGGACCATGCTATCGTTGTCAGGGAGCATCTCATTCGTGATTGCCCTCTACCTGCACCGACACAAACCCAATCTGTGACAATTCAAGGCTTTTGTCCCGATTGTGGAAAGGAGCATTTGTTACGAGAGTGTCCCAAGAACCCCGCCAATATACCGAAAATGCTCCTATCAATGTTATTGGCTTAGTGGTAGACTCCACAGGAAGTGTGACTTCCACAGCCCTAGTACAAGTCATCACGAGAGCCCAGGCACTTAAGCAAAAGCAAAACCAAGACTTAGGCCAGGAAAAGAATGCAGAGGTTAGCGAGACTGAGAGCCAGAATAAGAAGAGGACAAGAGCTTGGAGAGATAGCCGTGAACGTATAAAAAGGCAATGGGCAAGAAAGATGAGCGAACTTGAGGAAAGTCTACGAGAAACCAAAGCCAAAATCATAGAAATCACATCTCAAACGCACTCTCACACATCCCCGCCACTACCATCCTCTTCACCCTTCATTCCGCCACCCACCAATCCACCACACGTAACCCAACCACCACCCCGAGTAGGATCAGTCTTAGCCGATCCCACTCCTGAAGATCTAGACATGATGCTTAAAGCATATCAGGCCATAATCCAAGAAGGGCCCAATGTAACAGATCATGAGAAATGTTACCCTAGAGCTGATCTAGAGCTTGAACAAACTAAGTTGTGTGCCAAGATGGTGGAATTGGCTCAAGCCATGTTTGAGACCAGTTGCATTTTCACTTGCTCTAGCCCCACTAGAACACCATTGCATTTTGATGGTCTGTTAGACAGATTGGAGATGTTAATTGCAAAGTCTGGAAAAGGAGCCAACTCCCAGGCTAAGGAGAAGGCAAGTGATAGAATAAGCATTCCTCCCAAGGAAGCTTATGTGCCTAACTCCACTGAACCAGACACCCCTTCTTCTATGAATCGATATACACCCGAATTCTTGCGAGAGATTCAAGAAGAGAAATGGGCTAAAGAGAGTGAAGTTCCTCCTCCCATTGAACTTGTGGATGACACACACGGTCAATTCCCACAAGACCTTCCGTCCATTTATGTAGAGCTGGAGAGCGTCCAATCTCAAGAGAGATTCGACTTCGAGTCCAATTCCTTACAAGAGCTACCCCATTCCCTGACTGAAGAGATGTTAAATCGGCTCAACACTTCAAAGAAACGTAAAGAGGAGGAAAAACGAATTCGAGAAGAAGCACAAGCAGAGGCCTTAGAGCGCATCCGACGAATGAAATTGAGGAGGCAAGGGAGAGATCAGCCTATCCTTGACACTCAAGAGTCTCCAGGCTACCACATGGCCATGTGTGAGGCTTCAGGTGAATGTTCCCAGAGGATAATCGATCGAAGACCCTTTGTGACCCTAGAAGTAGGACAAGGAGAGAATGCAAGGACCATAAGAGCTTTAATTGACTCAGGAGCAGCCACTAGTGCAGTTCGACTTTCTTACTGCCAACAATTGCAATTGAAGGTCAATCCTATAGAGGCATATCTCATAGGATTAGGAGGCGTGGAAACCCCTTGCATTGGTGAGGTGGACCTCCCCCTCTACATTCAAGAGGTTCTAATGGCCGTCAAAGTGCTAGTCTGTGAAGACGAGGATCTTACCGAACCTCTTGTCCTGGGCCAAGACTGGATCTATGATCATGCAGTCAGCCTCAACCTAAGAAGTGGGCTTCTTCAGGCATGGGTAGGCCAAAACCACATCACGATTGAATTAGAAAATCAAGCACATAGGCCGCTAGGAGAGACACCGAATCCTGGTCCTTCTAGGAGTCCACCTGAAATGAACCATGCTACTCTTGACCAAAGTTCTATGGTGCAAAGGATTGCCACTCATGATGAAGGTACAGAAGTCAACAAGGAGCTCCCTTCTTTTCCAAAGAGAATTCAAGGAAAGCAAGCCGGAAAATACAAGATACAGAGGAGGACGAGGACCAAGAAGAATGAACACCAACCAGTACAATACAGAATACCCCATCGCATGAAGCAGATCTGGATACGCAAAGGTGAACAACCCTCTGCTTTGGAGACAGGATTCCAAAGAGGCATCAAGCAAGCTACAATGTCGAGGACTACAGCGAAGGAGTACCCTAGGCATCAAGCTAGACAAACCATTTCTATTTGGGTCCCAAAGCAGTCAATGAAGGCTATCCCAAAGGCTAGACAAATATGGGTGCCCAAGACCTGCTTACCAGCTCAAATAACTTCACCTCCAATCACTAGATCAAACCAACACTCACGAGTCCTATTGGCTCCCATCCAAAGGCAAACATCTACACTCCACACCACTACATTCTCGGACATGCCTTGGAATGTTTGGAAATGGGTACCCAAAAGGCCCCAAACCCAACACGCTCCAGTCTGCAAACCTTCACACATCATCGCCAATAAAAGCAACGATTCCAGCATCAAAGTTTGGAAACCTAAACCCCATATCAAACCCCCTGACCCACCTCTGTAAATCCTTTCCCTCTGGTGTAGGTGCATTAGGAGAACATTGCACAACCAAAGTATGCATCTAGGGTGAACCCTAACCTACTAACCCACTTGTACACACATCACGAACACTTCACCCACTAACCTCTAACCACTCAGAATGTCATGTTGGTATTGTGGAGGGAACACCATAACATCCTGTTTCCAATGCAATGCTAATGTGCCTCTCTCTTCTTCTAGCAGATAAGCATCAGCAACTACAAGCACTCTCATGGCAGAAGCAACAGGTCCGAGCTCACAGGCAGGAATAATTACTGCAGGAATTGATGTGGATAGTCTACCTGTTGATGTGCCTCCAACTGAACGACCTGTGGAGCTGCAACACCTTCAGCAGATCCCGGTACCAGATCCACCCACAGGGATCACAGAAAGAGTCCATGCCAATTCTCATTGGTTCAATGGCATGCCAGGCCCATTAGGAGAGGCCAAGTATATATGGGAGTCTAAGTGCGAGTATGATAGATCTTGGGTCAGATTCCAATTCTTCTCCAAGGAGTTTGAGACTCTACAGAACATGCAGGATCTTCAGACCATATGGCAACGTGCAGGGCTAGCAGAGTACTTTGAGGCACCATTACCCAAACCAGACCTCCTCCGATGCTACTACTTGGTCTCAACACTACAGGCTAATGCAGAAAAGGACAAACCAGGATCATTTGTTCTTCCTTCCTTGCTGGGCAACAACGAGTTAAAGAGGTTTGAACTTACCTTGGAGTTGGTGAGCTCTGCTTTGAATATGCACGGCACACATGTACCTTCTGAGAAGGATGCTCTCGTTCCTACTAACATGAAGGATAGGAAACTACTGAAGCTTAAAGACATGGCAGCACTCACACCAAACGTGTCCATCCCTCTCCATATGTGCATGCAACATTTTTCTTTCCCTGGTCAAGACCGCTTCACACAACCGCACAAAAGAATTTGGTTCGCTCTCTACTTAGCGGAGACAGGTGCGTTACCAATTAAGCTTCCTGTATGGATTATAGATCAGTTGTATGAAGCAAATAAAATGTCCTCTAGGAAATTAGTGGTGAACGGCTACTGTGCTATCACACGCATTATCTACCGTTGCTTAGCATACGATGTACCCATTGAACGTGCCTTAACTTGGGCACAATTACAAATGTTTAAGAAGCTCAAGACGTCCACACATCAATCCAAGCGCATGAGGGGTTCGATCCCTTGTGTCCAGACACGTGAAGTTATGACTACTCCTGAAGTATCACCACGAGGGGAGGCCACTGTACCTCCCTTTACCATTAGAATACCCAAGTCTGGATCTGAAACTACGACACAAGCTGCCCCTTCAGCTCCTCCTGCTCCATCTGAATTTGAATTTGCTACAACTGGAGATGTTGAAGGAATGGATCCCCAGGACTTCGAAGCATTCTTACAAAGTACACAACTCTCTGATGTAGAGTTTTATTCAGATACAGAAGAACAAGGCACATCTTCACAAAGAAGGAGAAAATCCACAGAAGGTCGCCATGTACATTGGGGTGACGATCAACAAGGTCAACAACAAGGACACCTAGAGCAGACGAAGAGGAGACCACTGAAGCCCCAGTTTATACAACAGAACTCCGAAGGCTGTATCAAATCATGGAACGAGTGCGATCGCAACAACTGCTCACCAAACAGAGCAGTAGGGTACTCATGACTCAGCTGTTGGAAGAAGCAGGAGTTGACTCAGAATATAGTGAAGGTCTCTTATTAATGGCAGAAACATATGGGGTAGTAGAAGCAGTTCGGACCGCCATTAGGAGATCTCCAGTTCAATATGATCCACGAAGATTCCAAACACGACCACGGTCAGGTAAAAACATCCAGATCCCCATTACAACGGCAGAAGGACTGATTATTACATCCGAACCCATTGACACAACCTCCCAAGCAGCAGAAACTGCTAGCCAAGAGCACCCAGTCACCCATGATGAATCAACCGAGCCACTACCATCCACACCCCCACCATCACCTCCTAGAACAGAAGCCGTGGAGATCACCTCGACCACTCAACCCACCGAACAAACCTTCATCTTCCGTACCCCCACCTCTAGTTCCACCCTATTCTCCACCTTTGAAAACCCAATCTATGAAGCAACCACCATCACTACACAATCCACCGAATCGCTCATAGAGCCTGCCCTAGGACAACCATCCCCCATGCCCTCAGCCATAGGTCATCCTGACTCTAGATCCATATTCATGGGTTTCCCTACTACCACACCACCTTTCATGACCTCCCCGCCTCTACGACCTCAAACCCCAACCCCCATCTCTCCACTTCTCCAATCCCTCCATGCCTTCCTTGCTAGAACTTTTCAACCCAGGTCTCAACCATTCCCTTTATTTTCAGCTCCCAACCCCACTTCTCATCTATTCACCACTTTCACACACACACCACCTACCATTTCAATGTATATGGTAGACCCCAGACTCGCATCCACTCCTGAAAGTATGGACATTTCACCACCCACGGCACCTCCCCCACCCCCCACACTTCCACCTTCTCCCATTCCCCCCCCCACCAATTTCACCGACACACACATCTCCATTAGACACATCATTCACTCTTCCCCTTCCCCAATCCCCTTCCCGTGCATCCTCCATTGTACAAACCACACCATCATCCATAGGAAATGCATTGGACACCATGCTCACATGTATATCACAGTTAAGGACAGAGTACAATCAGCTCCAGCAACATAATGCATGACTGCAAGAGCACTCGGAGGTGCTACAAAATCGTCTTGCTGCAGTAGAAGAGGAGAATACTCGCCTCCATACACAATTCCAAACTTTGCAAGAGGCTCATAGTGTATTGGAAGTACAGTTGCAGAATACAGACCAAGAAGCAATACAAGTGGTAGAAGGCCATCTCAAAACACAACTAGAACGCAATTCAAGACTTCAACGAAATATGGCACTTCTTAGAAGACACCTTGGAGTTGCTCACGAGGAGAATCGACGCCTATAGCAACAGAACCAAGAGAACTTAGAAGCAGCCATCGAATGCACACCAGGGGCACCCATCAGCCCATCAAAGTTTCAAGCAGTGACCCCCGACAATATCAAGATCATATTGGAAGACTATGCCATGTTGCTTGAAGCACATGACCAGCTATCAGAGGAACTGGGTCAACTGAAGCAGAAACACCAAAAAGAAACAACAGCTGCCTCTCAAACCACCTCCTCCGCGGCTTCACTTCTCACAGACTCAGAGGCCTTAAAAGATCTCCAGAAACAGGTCACCGAATTGCAAGCACGTCTACTACAATATGAGAGACCACCCTCCCCTCCAGAGGCTCCCACCGATGAAGAAATAGTACAAATTCCTGTGGAACAAACATTTGAAGAAGAATACGACCCACAACCCTTCCCAGGAGGTCAACAAACGGAAGAAGGTCAAGACACATTTGAAGCACCACGACCCCCATGGCTACGCCAAGTGGAGGAAATCGGGAGTTCACATGAAGAGCGAATCGTTGTGCAAAATCAGGCTATGAGAGTCATAGAAGAGACTGTATTACAATCCAATCACTTCAAAAACCTGTCATCGAGACGCCTTATCCTCTCATCCGAACTCCAATACAGGCCTTACTATATCATTTTGGCAGATTATAACGCAGAAATACAGAGAGTCACAGGGAAGATACCTTCCTTCGCAACCCAATTTCAACCCGAAGACCTTCCTCTAGAGGTGCAAAAAGGCAAGATACGTCAACCAACATGGCCGCAGAAACTTCTTGAAACCTATCCTGAAATGCTCCGCACCTGGAACAATGCGCCATTACATCTCCTCTATAATCCATGCTATGGCCCTGTTCCACGACGCCGCTCATGGAAAGCATTCAACATAAAGGTCCAGAATAACGCACAATGCAAGGAATGGCTCAATTATCCATACATTGCGCCACCACAGGGACCACCGTCAGTAGCGTACATGATGGGAACAATTCGACATTGGATGTCGCGATTGAAGCCCATGCCAGATGTGGCGGCCCAAATGATGCTCAAGATTTTGGATATGATGCAGGTAGTCCTCAAAACCTTTCGAAATGCGGCAGCCCCACAGATATGGCTACCGGGGTTCACTAATGGAAACTACGATTTAGTGTATGACATGAGCACCACCCCCAGCATTCGAGTAGCTTATGCCTGGCATGCACGAATAAAGTATCTTCCCGCATGCTATAAACAAACATTTGAAGAAATATTCTGATTAGGATTTTGGGAGTACCACTCAGAAGTGTTTGCACCTAAGCCAACACACTTGCTCCATCTCTTTGCTTGTGAACAAGCCATGTACTCCGAGTACTACACCACACCGCAACCAGAGGTCCCCGGTGCAATAAATTGGGATGCATTGGAAGCTGATCTAGCAAGAGGGTTAAGGATAGGAGAACACGAACTTGCCACCAATGTCATCCAATAGTATATCGACCACTCGATAGAACAGAGGTCTGTCAGGGGCGATAGACGCTAGGAAGGGGGGAGAATGTTGGCATACAGGTCATATGAAGAGCATACAGGTACAATAGAGCAGTCATGCACAATACGACAACAAGGCCTAATCATTTTTTTTCCATGGATCATTCACAACTCAAGTGATTTTAATCACTACACAAACATTGTAAATTCCATTTTTGGTAGAATAGACTCCATTTTGTTCAAGCCGAGGAGTCCTCGAGCTTGAGGAGTATTAGAATTAGCTACATACCAATTTTCATAATTTTTAGAATCCGTTTGAGCCCTCAAACAGGCTCTAGAACCTAATTTTTAACTAGGCTGGACACTAGGTCTGGACAAGGCCAAAGCTAGTGAGAAAACTATAAAAAGAGCTAGAGAGCTCACTTTTGAGGTTAGATTGTTTGTGAATTGAGCTTATGTAAGAGACTTTTTTGACTAATGCAAAGAACTCCATTGTTCCTCTCCTTGTTCTTGCCTTGTGTGCACGTGTGTGTGTATGTGTGTGCATGCTTGTGTGCTTCTCACTCACATCCTTGTGCCTTCACTTGCTCATAGTCTTCATACTAGTCCTCACGTCTCCACGGATTGACAATTATGAGGTGAATCTTCTCACGTTGGTACTCACCATTGTGCTAGAGTGACACTTGGTAAGTCTAATCCTTAAATGGTTGAACTACACCCTAAGAGGAAGGATTAGGAAGCAATCTTAAACCATGGCTTTTGGGGTAAGTGGTTAGCCCATCACATTCCTAAATAAGAGGTTGTGAATTCAAATCTCCTATAGTTTGTTACAGTGATATCAGAGCCTAGGAAGGAGGCTTGGGAAAAGTGGATTGACCCAGTGGCCTCTAAAAAAGGCACTTGGACACTCTACCATGTGAAAGGGTAGGAATTGGGAAGGCGACACTTTGAGAATTGGACCCAACAAAGATTCAAGTGTATCTCTCAATTCGGGGTCAGATTGAGGCGTGTAAAATACCCTTGGAAAGCTCTCAAAATGAACTTTCTAAATCTAAGGAGCAAGTTTGAAAGCGTGAAGTCCTTGGGAAACCTTGGATGGCACTTGATTGAGTGTTCAGGATGTGGAAAATGGGTGAGAACAAGGTTTAGGATACTAAGGTTGAGAAGAGGGTTCAAGACACTAAGGTTGCAAACAAGAAACTATGCGAGGTTGAGGACATCAATTCAAAGGTACCAAGGGAGTTCAAGAACTGATCATTGCATCTAGAGGGATACATGAGTAGATCATTGAGGAAAATGATCAACTAAGGGGGGAAGAATGTAATAAAGTGATAGATAGGAGATGGTTCAACCACACCCTTGAAAGAGAGCCACACATTCGGTCATGTTCTACATCAAGACAAGCATGGGACACTCTTGCTTCTTTGTATGACATGCGTAATGAAGCACATGTTGCATACTTGAGGAAGCAACTTGAGGATGTATGTATGGGTGAAAATGAGTTTGTGGATGTGTATGTGACACGCATCAAGGACTTGAAAGAGCAATTGGCAAAAATAGATGAGATTATTCCGGATGCATCACTCATTTTCACATTGTTGAAAGGATTACCAGAATCTCTTTCAAAGCTTTGCCACTACAATCCGTTTGGTTGCAAAATGGAATCCCAATATGTATGCATTTGATGAGGTTGCGCCCCTTCTTTTGCAAGAAGAGCAATCTAGAGCGAATAGGAGTGGTTTGATTGAGGTAACACACGCACTTGCTATCTCACAAAAGGGGAAAAGCAAGTATGGTTCAGCTTTGGGTTCATCAAAACCAAAGCCTCAACCTTCCTCTTCCACTCATTCCTCTAACGATGTTGATTTGCAAAAGAAGAAGGGATGCAAATATTGCCAAAAGGTTGGTCATACTATTGATGAGTGTAGAAAGCTTGCTAAGCGCAATGAAAAGACGATGGAATTCGACATGTCTATTACTGGAAATTTAGCAAATGCAAAGAATGATGAAGCTAACATGGCTCAAGATTTTTGGGCATGTGTTGTTACTTGTCATTATGATGCATCTTTGCATTCTAAATGTATGGTTGTGAGCAAGGCTGATTCGGATTGGTTCTTTGATAGTGGTGCTTCAAAACACATAACTTCATGCAAAAGCTTTTTTGCATCTTTGAAAGATGCACCCAAAGGAAGACATGTGGTGTGTGCAAACAATGCCTCTTATCCTATCATTGGAGTAGGAGAAATTGAGCTTATGATTGCAAATGGAGGTGTGATTCTCTTGAAAAATGCATTGTATGTGCCTGGTATTAAGAATAACTTAATTTCAGTTCCGTTGATTGCCAAAGCTAGACTTCATGTACACTTTGTTGATGATAAGTATATGGTTCATGATTTCAGCAATGGTGATATATTATCGTGATGTCCGGTACAATATGTAATGGTTTGTATTGCATTGATACATACAAGAGGGCTGGCTCGAATGCCTAGGTTGCTCATACTTCTTGGTTAGGCCACCGGAAAGGAATGTAATTATATCTAGTAGAAAAAATGAAATTGGAAAAGATGCACATCAAAAGGATGTCGCACAAGCATTGTAACCTTTTTTATAATAGAAGAGGCAATTGGAAGAGAGAGACAAAAGCATCGCCGGATTGTGCATCTGTGTGGTATGTCTGTGGCTTGATTCCATCGCAGTTTATTTACATTGTTGTACTGTTATGTTTTGTTTATGTTCGATACTTGATAACTAAGGTGCTGTGTTGATATTTTGTATTAATGGTGATAGTGTGCTAGTAAGTGTTAAGAACTTGCGTATTCGATTGCGGTGAAGATTATGTTCTATTGTGTACTGGTTGTGGAGACTAGCCGATAAGTTCGTCGAAATTGTCAGATAAGTAATGTTGAAGTTATCATGGTAACGAAGTAACTGGGAAAATATATATAGGGCCTCTATATCACAGACCCCTGACCATCCCAAGAACCCATGAACAGTCTAGAAGTACGTTATAATTAATCTGACATGACAACAAATTAACACTGACATCGGCCACGGGGTGTGGAGTAGTCGGTCTAAGAGCAGATTAAGGTTTGAGAAAGAATCCTATGATATATGCTTGTAACGCATTCCGGAGAATCTTACCCAAAGTACAGAAGTGATCAGCATCCCTGGAAAGTTCCTAGCACATTGGGAACGCCTCCTGGTGGTAGTGGTCAAGGACAATCGTTGGAAGGAAAGCGGGAGATATGGGCTAGTGGAGTGCCACCTCAGTATTTTCTTGTTCAAGGTCTAGAAGGTATGCCATAAGTGCAACCAATCCCATCCGCAAAAAGTACGGTTGGTGGAGTAATCGCTGGTTCCAGTGACAGTTTGGAGAATTCTGGTGGCAGTTTATTGAATTTTGGTGGTAGTTTGGAAAATTCCGGGGCCGGCTTACTGAATTTCGATGATAGCTCTACTTCAGGTTTCGATTTTGGAGAACTAGTGTATTGGTGGATGAAAGTTCTGGTGAAAAGTTTACCTTAAAAGCTAAATACGATGAATGGCAGTCAAGTTTAGACGTGTGTGATCGACTCAGTGATATCATATTACCGGAGAATTTGCAAGGTGGTGAGATGACACAACAACAATTAGGATCAACTTGTTCAAACCATTCTGAAGTGATACTTCCTCCTGAGTTAAACAACATGAGTGGTATGCAACAACAACAGCAGTAGCAATATCAACAACAACATCAACAATAGCAGCAGCAGCAACAGAAGATCATACCCCCATGGCCGGTACCTGCTGGAGTTACGTATACGAAATTTGGTGGATTTCTAAGTGATGATCCTGATGCTCATGTGCGTACTTTTGAAATTAATTATGTTGTACTCAACTACCCAGCGGATCCGGCATATAACGCTATGGTGCTCCAATCTACTCTGGTTAATGAAGCTGCCGGTAGTTAATCGAATATGATATTAATCATTTCGGTCAATATGATGATGTTAAGGATGCCTTCTTACAACGTTTTCGATTAAAGAAAAATGCGGCTGAGATCTTTGATTATTTGCAAAACAATAGACAGAAACCACATCAGAATGTGCAAGAGTATGCAACTTTATTCCGTACTCATCTACGGTAGCTGCTGCCAGTGCATGCTAACCTATCGGATGATGTGATTATACCAAGTCATTCATTAATGGATTAAACCCTCAAATCAAACAAGTTATGATTATACGATGTGTGGGCGGTATAACCTTGGATGCAGTCATAGCCATGGCATTGCAATTGGAGCATAAAGTTGGTGGTTTTATTGAAGATCTGGATTGGTTAAAGGCATCCAAGAGCACGAGTGAGGATCCACTGAAACAGGTGTATTGCACCAAATGTAAGAACCAGAGACACACTACTTGAGCATGTGCATTAAATCAAATGTACTGTGCTATTTCTAATACGGCGAGTCATTCCACTGAAACGTGTCCATATAATGCTAAAGTGCAAACCAGACCGACTGTAAATGCCATAATACAGGAGCAGGGACAACAGACAACCCACTATGTACCACCGCATTTGAGAAATACCTCTTACCAAAGTTACAAAACCTACAGGGGACCACGACCAAACAACTTCGGACAGACCCAGTGGAACTCGGGCCAATCAGGTGAAGGTGCATCTCTTCCACCACCAAGATGCCATTTTTGTGGCGAAATTGGACATATCCGCAAATATTGCAAAGAAGCGGCCGAGTATGATAAGCGAAGAAAAGAATGACAGCATCCAATGGCGAACATGGTATATATTTCAACAATGGATACTCAAGCAACAGCCGTTCAAACACGGTCCAACAAGAAGTTACAACCAGTTGTTGAGATTTTTGAGCCAGGCATTCGAGAGCAACAGAGAGTTTTTACCAAAGCTAGTACATGGGCCAATCAAGAACCAACTGCTTTCCCCGATCTTGTATCGGTGGTCCAGTAAACAATACTGAATATACCAGTGGAAGATATGAATCGGTCAAATTGCCACCAAAAAGTCCACCAAACTCGGTATCGGGTACGTCGAATCTTGAATCTGTGTGGAATGTTTTATCAAAAGCATCTATTACGATACCGTTGGGGCAACTGTTAGCCCTGGTCTCGGTCATACGACAAAAATTCCAGCAACAGATCAATCCAAGATCTTCGTGTACACCTGCTACAACAACTATTAATCAAGAAGTTGATTCTACGGTGGACCACGATGTTCCTTTAATTATGGTATGGTATAAAAACCACAAAATTACTCAAGTATTAATTGATGGAGGCTCCGGTGTGAATATTGCTACAGTCGCACTTTGTAAACGGTTAGGGTGGACTCAGATTGAACCTATTCAGTTGTTTGTAAGAATGGCTGATCAATCTAGGGTACATCCAATGGGTTTGGTGCGTGATATACCCATTACCCTCCAAGGAGCGGTGTTCAAAATGACTTTTGTTGTTTTGCAATTACTTGAATCTAGTCTGGATTGCAACTTACTATTCGGGAGGCCCTGGTTGAAACAAGCAAAAGTGTTACAGAATTGGTCTCCACATGAACTTATTTTCAAAAGCAATCATCGGAAATATGTGGTACCCTTGGACGAGATGAAGCCTTGTGACCTTCATGCTCGACCTTACATGGCCAAACCCGTGCACATGTTGGATGGACTTTCAGATGATGAAGAAGAAGCTTTCCTAAATGCTAATCAGGATTCGTTAGCATTGGGTATAGTTGATTTACAAGCTATTGTGGATAATTGGACTCTGACCGCTTGTACGGTAGTTCCGATTACCGAAGGAGTGGATCCAAGTATGGGTCAGGTCATGAATGCTACGGATCTACAACAATTATTC
The DNA here is from genome assembly GCA_020310875.1 of Ceratopteris richardii. Taxonomy (NCBI): domain Eukaryota; kingdom Viridiplantae; phylum Streptophyta; class Polypodiopsida; order Polypodiales; family Pteridaceae; genus Ceratopteris; species Ceratopteris richardii. Next base: position 166,038,041 of record CM035416.1, read on the forward strand.
CATTCCTCTAAGGATATCTCCATGGCTCGACAATTTCATGTATCGAAAGATCAACTAATCACTTGTAATTTGGGAAATGAGGCTAATCCGCGGCCGGTTAAGCTTAAGGCTAGGTTACTAGAAACTTTTCAAAACGATTTACTATAGTTGCTGAAAGAATTCGCTAATGTGTTTGCGTGGGATTATTGCGATATGAAGGGATTGGATCCTCGCATCTATCAACATCGTGTGATGCTGAAACCGGATGTGCTGCCAATTAAACAGCCTAGTTACTGCATGAATCCCAACTATGCTGCTCAAGTGTAAGCTGAATTGGATCAGCGGTTGAAAGTAGGCTTCATTGTTCCCATTGAGCATGTTGAATGGATCTCCCCTATTTTCATTGTTCCAAAGAAAAACAATCAATTGCGTATTTGCGTAGATTACCGAAAGTTAAATGCAACGACAGTGCCTGATCCCTTTCCACTTCCCTTTTTGGACATGATGCTAGATGATGTTGCTGGACGAGAAATGTATTCCTATTTGGATGGTTATAGTGGCTATAATCAAGTGCGCATGGCTGGAATGGATATTCCAAAGACTGCATTTATTATCAATTGGGGTGTATATGCGTGTATGTTGATGTGGTTTAGTCTCCGCAATGCTCCCAGTATCTTTCAACGATGCATGCAGGAAATCTTTTCTCCCTACTTAACTATATTTATGCGGGTGTATTTGGATGATTTTTTGTTATCCCGTGACGCATCGGCTCACCTCTATCACTTACGTTGCTATTTTTCCAAGTGTCGGGAGTTTCGTTTGTGTTTAAATCCCAACAAGTTGGTCTTCTCAGTTTCTTGTGGCAAATTTCTTGGTCATATTATTTTGCAACAAGGCATTCAAGTGGACCCTGATAAAGTGAAAGCAGTGTTGAATGCACCTGCTCCTACGACACCAAAGGAAGTTATGCGATTCCTTGGACAAATACGCAAGCATGGATGACATCTTTGGTGGCTCACTCATGTAGCTATACCACTGAATCGACTGATTACTAGCAATCCTGGGCAGTTTGCATCGACTGAGGAGTGCCAGCTTTCATTTGATTGTCTGAAAACACTCTTAACACAGGCTCCTATTCTGGAAGCACCGAACTGGTAGCTCCCATTCCATGCTTTCGTGGATGCATCTGACATAGCAATTGGCAGTGTGCTAATGTAGCAATAGGATAAGTGGTTCCGCCCTATTTATTATGCTAGTCGACGATTAACCGTTGCTGAACAGAATTATTCCGTAACTGAGCGCGAATGTCTGGGTTTGGTTTATTCGGTGAAAAAATTTTGGCACTATTTACTGGGACGTCCATTTACCTTTCATGTGGATCATGCGGCTCTGGTTTATCTTGTCCGCCAGCAACATGTAAGGGGCAGATTAGCCAGGTGAGTGTTGTTGCTGCAAGAATTTGATTATGAGGTTGTACATCGTCCGGGGTCAGTGCATGCTCTTGTTGATTTTCTGTCTCGACTTGATTTCGGTGAACTGCCCAGTGGTATTGATGATACCACTCCTGCTATCTATGCGACTATTCGGTGCAGGATGATTGCCAGGTGCTCATTGTGGCACCGTTGTACTATGATACTCTTATGATTTTTCTAGCTAGTGGATGTTCCTCGATTAATACTTCCACTTTTGCTCGTTGTAAACTGGCCATGTATAGTTGATGATTTCAGATCATTGTGGGAAAATTGTATTATATGGATCCATCTGGTGTGCTTCTATGATGTATTCCACCACATGAAGTTTCTTCGATTATTGAAATGGCTCATTTTGCTCCGTCCGGTGGTCATTTTTCGGTAGATCTTACCTACCGGAAAAATCTGCAGAGTGGATTATGGTGGCCCACTATGCAACGTGACATTGTTGCTCATGTCAAATAGTGCGAAGCTTGCCAACGATCTGGGCAACCTTTATCATAGCATCATTTCCCACTTCAGCCTGTCTCTCCCCTTTAGCCTTTTCATAAGTGGGGTTTGGATTTCATTGGTCCCATTACACCTCCTGCTACGGTTACTAATCATCGATATATACTCACCTGTACTGACTATGCTACTCGGTGGGCTGAAGCATGGGCTTTACGGGTCCGCAAATGCGTCGGTGGTAGTCAAATGTTTGATGAGTGATGTTTTTCCTCGCTACGGTCTTCCCTTGGAGATTGTTTCCAATCAAGGTACACATTTTGTTAATGCCTTAATGCAAGTGCTTACCCGCACCCTGAAGATTGCCCATAAATTTAGCTCCCCCTATTATCCTTGCACCAATGGACTAGCCGAAAGTACAAATAAAACCCTTCTTAACATGCTCAAGAAACTTGTGCTGGAATGTTCGGAGCATTGGGATCAATTTCTTCCTTCAGTACTATGGGCTTATTGCACTACTTACAAAGTCGCTACAAGAAGTACGCCTTTCAAATTGGCATATGGTCTAGAGGCAATTGCGCCTACGGAGTTGGTGGTACCTGGTGTATGGGTGGCATTGGACCATAAGCTATTACCTGAAGAGTCCTTCGCTTTCTGGTTGGATGTGTTGCAGTCCTTGGACGAACGATGTCTTGAAAGTTTTCTGGTGCTACAAGAAGTGCAATTGAGGTAAGCTAAGACACATGATCGATTTCTCAGGACTCCCGTCTTTACCAAAGGACAATTAGTTCTTTTCTATAATGCTAAGTCTAATCATTCAGCTGGCAAGTTCAAGCTTCGGTGGTTTGGTCCCTACCGTATTGCAGATGAGGTTGGACTAGCTACTTTCCGGTTATCCACTTTAACTGGTACTTTCCTAAACCCATGAATGGGTCGAAACTTCATCCATATTGTTCACCGTCTACTTCATCTTAATTTGTTGATGGTATTTTTTTATTCATCCAGTTTATGTTTGTTTTGTATCCTGACCGTTGTTTACATTACGCGCGTTTTGATTGACCGTCTGATCGTAAACTTCCCATTTTTATTAACTATCCATGATTAGCCGCCACACTCCACATTTGGGATTTTGTTAATGCGTGAATGTCATCATTATGCATGCATGTTCCCATCCATTGGTAATGATTGCGTTTTCTACCTGCATTTCCATTCAGCATGCTTACTTAACCAATATCTTCGTCCTCTTTTTCGCTATTGTGTACTTGCACTCTGTGTCCTCTCAATTATATTGTGCACATTTGCTTTCTGTCAATTGCCATGGAAGCTCTAGCCAACATTACCACCTTCAGTGCTAGTTTATCTCCTGACTTGAGTGAGTTCTTGCATGCTCGCGGGTTATTGGCATTCGCCGAATTGCCTTGGCATTTGGTCGAATATCATCCTTTCTTTGCTCAAGTTATTGTCACTATTGCCGACACCCCTCAGATGGAGACCTGTTGGTCAATCACCTGCCTCAATCCATGTGTAGTTGCTACTATGAAAATTGTGGCTGAAGGATTCCATCTACCTCAAGATGGCAGTGTGAATGTCCCTCTGCTGCCTATGACAACAATGAAGCAATTATTCCCTCGCCAATCTTCTAACGAGTTCGTTATCCTATGCCGACCTGAACCGGAATGCTCTACCCTGCAATTTTTGGTGGGTGCTCTCAACCTCCAGAAACGCATGTATGGGATATCTCGACCCTTTTATTCCATGATCGACGCTGCTGCCCGTGAAGCCGTTAACTAGGCGTTATTCTTCTTTCGACGAATCCACTATGAATGTCAGACGATTTCAAGACAATTAGGCAAAGGTGATATTCTTCGGACTCATCTTCCTCATCTTCTCTCCTTCCTCCTTCCTGTTGTTCAAGCTATTCAGCCTCCCGACGAACACCCTCCTTTTCCGTGAAGAATCAGAGCAAGTCATGGGTGTTCATGATGATAATGACGATCTTTTGCAAATTTTTCGAGGAAAGTGTAGGAAAATCATTCCATCGCAGAGTCACATACAATCCTCTTCTGCTACACTAGTTCTGCTTGACACCGCTTCTTTGTTGAGATATCAAGCTCAACATGTGATGATCCAGGATGACACGTACCAGTTTTTCGTTTCTCTGACATGTATAGTGGTCACGCCGGTTTATGTCAGGGATACTTCATTGAGCTTTATTAGATTTATCTATCGAGAGTGATGGCACATTTGTTCCTTGCCAGCTCACTCATTTGTGGACATTATGTTTTTCCTTATGTACTGATCCTTATATATTGCACTTGTTGTATTCTTGTTTCTTAGGTCATTCTTGTACATTCCTTTTTATGTAATAGAAGAAGAAGAAGAAGATCATTCTTCCTTGCCTCAATCTGTGTGTGTGCTTCTCCTTGAGAGTGAGAGTGTGTGTGTGAGCTCTCTTCCTTATCTCCTTCCTCGTGACATGGTATCAGAGCCAGCGTGGCTGTATAGAGCTCATGGAGAAGGTGACGGTGAAGAGTACACAGCAAGACATGGAGAAAATGTGATTCACAAATGACCTCCATTTGCTACGAAAATCAGCATGAAGGTAGAAGACCTCAAAATATTTTCGAGAGTTATCCCTTTAGGATCACTTGTTTTTGTCAGATCGAAGTTTCGAAGCCATCTCGACCTCCGTTTCGAGCCTGCAAGGTGGGGCCCATAGAAAAACGAGGTCAATTTCAGAAACTATAACTTGCCTTGTGTTCGACAACACTCATATATTCCAGATCCAGAACTTCAAGCGATTCCATGTATTGTTGATACATGAAAACTGTGTTTTTTTTAGATCAAATTGTCACGTCATAGTGCAATAGTGTTCAAGCAGAAGTGCTTCTTGTAGTGTTTTGTAGTGTGGTGAATTGTTGCAGAAATGGCAAACGTAGATGGAATGAGTCAGCTTATGAGCGATAAGCTAGACAAGAACAACTTCCATGCTTGGAGATTCAGAATGACGAATTTCCTGATGGGAAAAGGCTATTGGAAGTACATTGAAGGAGAGAATGAAAATGCTCCACAATTACCAGAAAAGAATCGGACTGGAGATCAGGTAAGAGCATATGAGCAATGGAATCAAGGACCATGAAAGGTAATGAACTGGCTATCTGTTAGCATACAGGATAGCATGATTGGACACATACAGGATGCCAAGACTCCAAAAGAGGCTTGGAACAGTTTGGTCACATTGTATGAGACCAATACAAAGGCATGGAAATTGCAACTCAAGAACGAGCTGCATACATTGGAGAAGAGGAGCATGTCGGTAAGTGACTACACCTTGAAAATCAAAAGCATATGTGAGTCACTTGCATCTATTGGCGTGAATGTAGATGATGATGATAAGGTGGAAGTGTGTCTTCGTGGTTTAGGAGCTACATATAAGCAGTTCAAAACTTCCATACAGACCACGAAAAATATTCCGAATTTTGCTGATCTGGTATCTATGCTGATTATTGAAGAAAAGAATCTTGGTGAGGATTCAAACTCCTAAGGAAGGCCCAATTCTGAGCAGGTATTCTACTCTGGAAGAGGAAGAGGTAGAGGTAGAGGTTTTGAAAGTGGAAGAGGAACTAATAACCAAGACCATGGTCAACAATAGAATCATGCAGGAGGAAGAGGACAGTTTCAAGGTAGGGGGAGCCAAAGAGGTCGCAAAAATTTCCAAAGAAATGATTCAAGTAATGATAGTAAAGGATGCTAGAATTATGGTAAACTTGGACACTTTGAACGTGATTGCAGGTTGAAGAACCAAAATAACAGAAGGCATCAAAACAACTGTGCATCCACAAGTGCATATGATTCTGAGAAGCTGTTTATGGTTCAACATCACATGATGAATACGATGTCTGCTGGTGTTTCAAAATCGAATGATAATGTCTGGTATGTTGATTCAAGTGCTTGAAATCACATGACCAGTCATGCGGAATGGTTTAGTACTTTGCAAAAATTGCTAGTTCTTGGATATGTTGAAATAGGTTGATGACACATCACATCCTATTGAGCATACAAGAAACATAGCACTATCTATGGAGGATGGAAAGGTAAAACATCTTGCTGATGTGCTGCATGTTCCAAATATAACAAAGAATCTGGTTTTCTGTTGGACAAATGGTTGACCAGGGATTACAAGTCAGGTTCAATGTTGGATCATGGATTATATGTAGAGGAGTACAAGCAGGATGGACGATTGGTTGCCAAAGGAAACAGTGTCTAGGATGTTCACCTTAAATGTGAAGATTCCTAAAATGAATGCAGCCACGTTTGCAAAAGGTGTAGGAGTTATTGTTGATATAGAGATCTGGCACAAATGAATTGGACATGCAAATCTACAAAGGCTGAAACTGATGCAGTCAAAGGAGATTGTCCATGGACTACCAAATTTCAAAGTTGCAGAAATGCAAAAGGTATGTGCAACATGTCAATTTGGTAAACAGTCAAGAGCATCATTTCCACATGACAAACATGTTAGTGAGAATGTACTAGAAGTAGTACATACAAATGTTTGGGGTCCATCAAAAACCACATCTATGGGTGGTTGCAGGTTGTATGTTACTTTCATTGATGACCATACACGCAAAGTATGGGTATATTTCATGAAAGAGAAGAGCGAGGTGTTCACTCACTTCCAAAATTTTAAAGTTATGGTGGAAAAGCAAACAGGAAAGTACATTCAGACATTAAGATCTGATGGAGGAGGTGTATACATGTCAAATGAGTTCAACAGTTTTCTAAAAAATCATGGAATTCGGCATCAATTTTCATGCAGGTACACACCACAATAGAATGGCGTTGCTGAACGCAAAAATAGACATATTGCAGAAATAGCAAGAGCCTTGATGGCTGAGAAGAATATGCCTCATTATTATTGGGCAGAAGTTGTGCATACTGCTGTATACATCATGAACATAACTTCGACTGCTGTTGTACATCAAGTTACACCTGAAGAGAAGTTTGCAGGTAAAAAGCCAAACTTATCACATCTGAAAGTTTTTGGCTGTATTGCATATGTACATGTACCAAATGAATTGAGGATGAAGCTTGATCCAAAAGCAGAAAAGTGTGTCTTCATTGGATACTCCCTTGAGCAAAAGGGATATAAATGTTATAACCCACTCACACGACAGGTAAAGGTGAGCAGAGATGTGGTATTTGATGAAATGTCAAGCTTCTATGCAGATGCCAAAGAAGGACTGAGTCTTGAACCAAATGACAAAGAAAATGCTGAAAAATCAAGCACAGAATCTTAGGTTTTGAGTGGACCGGATGCATCACCAAGCAATAGTTCCAACTCAAATCCATGGAGTGGAAGATTACATAGAAATTTTAGTCTAGCAAATTCATCAAATACATCCAAGAAAGGTAAAGAAAAGCTTTCTGCTGGTCATAAAATATGTGCAGGTTTTGAAGACATTGATGGAGATTCATGCGATTCAGAAAAGAGTCTTGATGAGAAACTTGGATTGCCCTCTGTGAAGACTCCAGGAGTAAGAAGGGCACATGCAAATGATACAAGGAGAAGTGACCCAGGACCAAGAAGATCTGGGAGGATGCGGAATTCAGTGCAACGATTGACATATGATAGTTACATGGCTCGTCATTATGCCTACATGACAAAGGTAATACAAGATGCTGAACCTTCTTGCTTTGAAGATGCAATTGGAATTGCAGATTGGGAAAAAGCTATGGATGAGGAGATGGCTGCACTTTATGGAAATGATACATGGAAGCTGGCTCCATTGCCACAAGGAAAGAAACCCATAGGTTGCAAATGGGTTTACAAGGTAAAGCATAACGCTGATGGTAGCATAAGCAGGTATAAAGCACGATTGGTAGCTAAAGGATATGCACAAACATATGGCATTGATTATGAGGAAACATTCAGCCCTGTAGCTAAAATGTCTACTGTCAGGACACTTGTTGCATTAGCTATAGCAAAAGGATGGACTTTGCATCTGTTAAACGTGCGTTTGCCGTCAGAGACGCGTTTAAGCTCTTTTCGGGTTCTTGGGAGTGGAAGGGGTCTGAATAAACAGAGGCCCTATATTTGATTTTCCCATTTAACTCATTCACAAAAATAGTACACGATTGTTCAAAGAACTCTGTCAACACGAATTAATCTCCAGACTCTGGTTCGTTCTCTCATAGTTTCACTATCTGTACTCAGACTATTACTAACTCTTCCACAACTTTACCGATTTGCTCTGATTGTTATGTCCTCAACACACATCGCTGAAACTATTCATTACCGTAATATAGACTCATAAGTCGTACTTAATGGAACAACGTTAAACATAAATGAAGGTAATCAGCAAAAGCGAAACTACTCAGAATTCTCAAAACACAACACAACGGAACTACACAGATGTATCACCTAGACAGACAGTCTGGCGATCCTTTTGGTTGTTACTGAAGCGTCTTTTCATTGATTTATAAATGGATACAACTTCACGCAATGACCTTTTGGTTCATGCAGAATATGAAAGGGAAAGATTACAATTGCCAATCTGGCGGCTTACACTAGCACGCACGGTGGACTTGAACCCGCAGGTATACAAAATCTTATGGCTCATCTATTATACCCTGTAGATACATTGTTCTAGCTAATTTAAATGTTCGGGAAATTTTCTTTTTTAACGAATCCAGCATATGTTTCAGTATCTCGGGTTCTACTAACTGAGCATCAGTCCTAACTGAAATAGTGGCAATAACTTGGCTTATCAAAATTTCTGCCTGTGTTTGCAGAAAGGCTTCCTGCAGATAAAAGTCATTTGATAGAGCTACATCACGATTTACTTTCATATCGGCAATCTGTTGATCTATTTGTGATAAGCGTTCGGCTTGAGCTCCAAGTTGCCTTTCTCTTCTCTCCAATTCTTGATTCTGAAATTGAATGGTCCGGTAATATGCATCTCTTTCTCTTCGAATTGCTGGAATCTCTTTCTGGAGTTGAGCGACCAACATCATCTGCGTTTTAAGAGCAGAATTTGATTCAGTCAGGGTGGCATTTGCGAACTCTAGCTCTGTATTGGTTTGCTTTAGTAAAATTGACATTTCCTGTCCTTTCTGCACGGCTTCATCCAATTGTTCTCTAGTTTCCTTTAACAAATCTCCCAGGGCTATGCGAGCATCCTCTTTATCTTTAACTAACAGCCGTAACTGAAGAATTTCTGCATCAACAACGCATAATAAATCATCTTTGGCTATTACTTCAGCCAATGTGGCATCTCTTTGACTAATCACTGTATCCTGTTCAACAAGGCGAGCCTGTAATTGTTTAATTTGGAAGTGCAGATTATGATTCTCTGCTTTTACTGCATCTACCTCTTCCTGCAACAGAATGATATCCGCTTCTAAAACATCAACTTTATGTTGTAATTCATGTTTGAGATTATCAATAATCTCCTTCATCTGTTGTGGTAGTTGTTGTGACAGGTTGATCAACAAATGTCCCATAGATGCGAGCTCAGTAATCATAGGAATCGAAGGAGCGGGAAGAGGAGGACGTGGTTGAGATGAAGAAGTGGTCAGGAGTTGATGGGAATTAGGCGGAGATTAATTCGGTGAAGAGGATGATGAATCCAGTGTGTCAGGTACAATCGATGGAATGGGAACAATGGGTTTAAGTGGAGGTTCGGGTGGAGGAGTGGGTTGCAAAGTGTTGGCCACCAATACCTTTTCAGTGAGTTGTTGCGTAGACACTTGAGATTTGGCAACTGCATTATCCACTACCGTGATCAATTCTACCAAAATCTCTGCAACAATAACCTGTGTTTCTTCTTTCACATCTTGTTGGGTCTGCTGTTGAGATTCTTCCTTAGAAGATCTATCTTCAGAATCAGCAGTGACACTATGAGCTTGTTGCTGGTTTGGAGATGACTGAGCGGATGAATCATGATGAATCGATGTAGCTATGTCGTGGAAAATTTCTTCTTCATTTTTGTCTGCTTTACTTCCAATTGCAAACCCTTGCACTTGACTGTCAGATGAACTTATCCGGATGCGTTTGCGGCAAAGGAGCTGGAAGAGTTCTTCATCATCTTCTTCATCGTCTTCAAGTATTTGAGCAGATTCCTCATGATATAAAATTGGACCTCTGGGTGGTGGTTGCGTTGCTTGGAGGGCCGGAAACAAAAAAGTGAGTATGTGCGGAAGATGGGAACGCGGCAGATCGCCTTTGTTAACCTGCTTAATGATCGCAACGCATTCACAGTGAATGCGCCGAAAATAATAGGAAGCAAATTTGATAGGCTCTCTAGCAGCCATATCAATCACCGAGTAGAATGGGCGAGAAATCCCATAAGTGCGTTTTTGTAAGTTTAATATGGCTACTAAAAATTGTAAAGCTGTTCTGTCAGGCTCAAGGCGACAGAGTATGGCATACTCATTTGAAGAGTGCCTGGGAAACAATTGATTCATTGTAGCGATTGGAAGGTTAGGGCCATTCTCTCGTCCTTCCGGGGAGAGTCGGTAAGCGGCAGCAACGACTGCATGGTGATTACAACAGGAGAGGGGAAACACGTAATACGCCAACTCTGCTCGGTAGCAGGTGTGGTGGCAATAGTAGCAATTATATGAGCATAGTATGGATGGCACTCCACTGAATGCCAGGGCAATTCAGCGAAGTTGGACAAACCTCGGACCCGCAAGAATTCACTTACGTCCTGAGGAAGTCCATCACGGAAGGTAGCAAAGTTTGCCAGGGCTTCCATGATGCGCACGCAAAGTAGCACGAATACACAGGGTTTACAGAGAGCACAAAGCACACAAAACACACAGACACAATAGCGACTAACAGCGGAAAGCAAAAGATTAAGTAGATACTTGGTAACGGGAGGTGATAAAAAATGCTAATCATCGCGCGATGTTGAGATGATAACCTCCATAACTACGGTGTGCATGCATGAACAGAATCGATAATGCAGGGCGGCTGCCGATCATAATTAGATATCAAAAACGAGGATATTTACAGGCTTATTTAAATAACACGCAAAAATAAAAAGAAAGTAAATAACACGCGAAGAACACGTCAGCGAGAATCTGGTGCTTGATGATACTGCAGCAACTTTGAACCATTTATCACGTTAGGAAGAGGAATTCCGGTCAGAGTAGTCAACCAAAAAGTAGTTGGGCCCACTTATTCAATAATCCGGTAAGGACCAAACCACCGTAATTTGAATTTTCTAGCCGCACGATTTGATTTAGCATTATAAAATAACACAAGCTGTCCCACCGAAAAAACTGGAGTTTTTAGATATCTATCATGAGTACGAGCTTGCCGCAACTGAACTTCTTGAAGGGTCAGAAAACTTTCCCAGCGATGCTCATCTAAGTCTCTGAGTGTATCCAACCGAAATGATAAAGAGTCTTCAGGTAACAATTTCTGAGTGATAGCCACGCGTAAACTGGGTACTACAAGTTCCATTGGTGCAATTGCCTCCAGCCCATATGCAAGCTTGAAAGGAGTCAGTCCGGTTGCTACTTTGTAGGTAGTTCGGTATGCCCATAATACTGCAGGTAGTAACTGATCCCATCTTTCTGGTGATTCCACAATCAATTTTCGAAGCATAGTCAACAAGGTTTTGTTTGTACTCTCAGCTAATCCATTAGCACGAGGATAATACGGTGAACTGAATTTATGTAGAATCTGAAAAGTGTGTGTGAGCACTCACATTAAATTGTTGACAAAGTGCGTTCCTTGATCTGTTACAAGTTCCAAAGGTAATCCATATCGTGGGAATACGTCCTTCATTAGACATTTTGCCACCGAAATAGCTGTGGCGGACCGTAAAGCCCAAGCTTCTGCCCATCTGGTAGCATAATATGTGCATGTCAGAATGTATCGGTTATTACTAAGGATTGCTGGAGGTGTGATTGGTCCAATAAAGTCAAGACCCCATTTCTGAAAAGGTTCCAAAGGTAAGACAGGCTGTAGAGGAAAGAAATGGCGTTGTAAAGGCTGTCCAGATTGCTGACAATTGTCACACTGCTGCACAAACTGAGATACATCTTTGTACATAGTAGGCCACCAGAGCCCACTTTGCAGAATTTTTCGATGCGTTAAATCTGCTGCAAAATGTCCACCGGAGGGTATTGAATGTGCCAGAGCGATTACTGAGTTTACTTCATGTGGAGGAATACAACGAAGTAAAACCCCAGTGTGATCCATATAATACAACTGTCCGGCAATCAACCAGAATCTGCGACTGTAAACTGCAATTTTCCGATGCATTGCAGGAGAAGTTTGAGGAGGAAGACATCCATCAGTAAGAAAGGTTAATAACTGATCATAGTAAGTAGGTGTCACAGGAGGTTCTGCAGATTCATCACTAGTCGTTTCAGTAACATAAATTGCTGGTGTGGTGTCATCAACACCGAGCGGAGCTTCATCGGAATCCAACCGAGAGAGAAAATCTGCTAATGCATGTGCAGTGCCGGGTCGATGGATCACTTCGTAATCAAACTCTTGTAACAATAAAACCCAACGCGCCAAACGACCACCTAAATGCTGCTGTCTAAACAGATACACCAGCGTAGCATGATCTACATGAAAGATGAATTTTCAGCCTAGCAAATAATGCCGGAATTTCTTTACAGAATACACCAAACCAATACATTCTCTTTCAATGACTAAATAATTCTTTTCAGTAGGAGCAAGCCGTCGACTTGCATAATAGACAGGCTGAAACCGCTTATCAGTTTGTTGCATTAAAACACTTCCAATGGCTATATCTGATGTGTCTACAAAAACATGAAATGGTCGTTCCCAATCAGGAGGTTGTAGAATTGGAACCTGCGTTAATAATCCTTTTAGACGATCAAATGCAGTTTGACATTTCAGAGTCCAATCAAACTGTCAAGGAGTACTAGTTATTAGCCAATTTAGGGGTATTGCCAAATGGGCAAGCCACCGTAAATGTCGACCATGCCACCTGACTTGACCCATGAATCGCATCACTTCTTTCGGCGTAGTAGGCACAGGTGCTTCTAACACAGCTGCAACTTTATCTGGATCAACTTGTATGCCCTGTGCATATACAATATGGCCAAGGAGCTTACCACAAGAAACCGCAAAGACAGATTTGGTGGGGTTTAAATAGAGTCGGTATTCACGACATTTCTCAAAGCAACACCGTAAATGATACAGGTGTGCTACCATCTTACCGAATAAAGAGAAGTCATCTAGATATACTTGCATAAAAGAAGTAAGGTAGGGTGAAAAGATTTCCTGCATACACCGTTGAAAAGTGCTAGGAGCATTTCTTAATCCAAACCACATGACTGTACAAGCAAAAACACCCCAATTCGTAATAAACGCTGTTTTTGGTATATCTTGCTAAGCCATTCGGACCTGGTTATAACCACTATAACCATCAAGAAATGAATACATCTCATGGCCAGCGACTCTGTCTAGTAGTGTATCAAGAAATGGAAGAGGAAATGGATCAGGTACGATGGCTGCATTCAATTTCCGGTAATCGACACATATTCGGAGCTGCTTGTTTTTCTTTGGTACAATCACGATTGGGGAGATCCATTCAGCGTGCTCAATGGGTACAATGAATCCTACCTTTAATAGGCGATCAAGTTCTGCTTTGACCTGTGCTGCATAGTTAGGGTTCATACGGTAGCTAGGTTGTTTAATCGGCTTTGCTTCTGGTTTGACCACGACCCGATGCTGATAGATTCGAGGATCCAGACCTTTCATATCATGATAGTCCCATGCAAAAACATCAGAGAACTCACGAATAAGCTGGATCAAGTCTGCTTGAAATGCTTCAGACAATCCTTCCTTTATCTTGACAGGTCGCAGATTTACTTCATCTCCCAAATTATAGGTGATTAACTGATCTTGGGGAACATAGAATTGACGAGGTTTGCCTGAATCATCAGTTGACTGTAAAAGTTGTTGTAGAGCGGCTTCATCCATAGCAACAGTATCTTCTGTCTCCACTTCTTCGGTCACAGGTACCACCATACAGGCTACTGGACTCCAATTATCTACAACAGATTGCAGATCTACAGTACCTAAGGAAATCAGATCTTCATTGTTCTTCAGAAATGCTTCTTCTTCATCGTCAGACAAGCCATCCAACATGTGGACCGGCTTTGCTACATATGGTCTGGCATGAAGTTCACAAGGCTGAATGGCATCCAATTTGACAAGATATTTATGATGATTATCTTTAAATGTTAGTTCTTGTGCTGACCAATCCTGTATAACCTTAGCCTGTTTTAACCAGGGTTGTCCGAAAAGGAGATTATAGTCAAGACTAGACTCCAGTAGTTCTAAGACTACAAAAGTCATCTTAAACGTTGTACCCTGCAAAGTTATCGGAACATTCCTTACAAGTCCTACCGGATGGACTCTGGATTGTCGGCCATTCTTACGAAAAATTGAACAGGCTCGATTTGCATCCATCCCAACCTTTTACAAAGCGCTGCAGTGGCTATGTTTACACCAGACCCACCATCAATTAGTACTTGAGTAATTTTGTGATTTTTGTACCATACCGTAATTGAAGGGACCGAATGATCCACCGTAGAATCAGCTTCCGATTTTACCGTTGTTGTCGCTGGAATGCAGGAAGATCCAGGACTTAGCTGTTGCTGGAATTGCTGCCAAACTCCCGGCACTAGTGCAAGTAACTGTCCAAGAGGGAGAGTAATGGACGCCTTAGATAAAATCTCCTATGCCTGATCTGCTTGAATTGTACTTTTCATCGATTCTGAAGTTGATGCGCCTGTTACAGAGGTAGAATCTTGTTCCTGCGGTCCTTCCTTTGGCAGCGAAACTTGGGTCACCGGAATTGGATCTAGGAACAATGTAGGTTCTTTGGTGGTCCATTGACTAGCTTTGTCATACATTCTCTGCTGTTCATGGATGCCAGGTTCAAAAACTTCTGCTGCTGGTTGTAACGCTTACCAGATCTTGTTTGAATCACTGCTGCTTGAGTTTCCACTGGTAACATATATACCATATTGCTCATAGGGTTCTGACGCGCTTTCTTCCTCTGATCATATTCAGCTGCATCTTTACAGAATCTGCGTATGTGGCCTAACTCACCGCAAAAATGACAGCGAGGGGGTGGCAAAGAATTACCTTCCTGTGATGTTCCTATCTACCAATGATTTGTATTGTAATTTGTATTCCGCTATCCTTGATAATTCCTGTATCCTTGTTGCTGATTATTTCTCATCTGAGGTGGAATATAATGGGTAGCCGGCTGCCCTGGTTCTTGTATAATGGCATTGACAGTTGTTGGTCCCTGCACTTTGGCGTTATAGGCATAATTTTCGGTGGAATGTCCGGTTGTATTGCACATAGCGCAATACATCTGATTAAGGGCACATGTGGCACTGGTATGCCCTGGATTCTTGCATTTGGTGCAGTACATTTGTCTAGATGGATCCTCTGCGACATTTTTACTGGCTTTCAACCACTCCAGGTCTTCGGTAAAGCCTCCAACCTTATGCTCGAGCTGCAAAGCCATTGCAATAACCGCATCTAGTGTCATAGCTCCCACACAACGGATTATCATAATCTATCTTAGTTGTGGAGTTAACCCATTAATAAACCACTGAGTGATGACATCATCCGGTAAATTAGCATGTGCTGGAGGTAGTTGTCTCAAATGAGTTCTAAACCGGGTGGCATATTCCTGCACTGTTTGGCTCAACTTTTGTCTATTGTTCTGCAGGTAATAAAAAATTTCGGCAGGGTTCTTCTTCAACCGGAATCTCTGCAAAAACGCATCCCTTACCGCTTCATAGGTGCCGAAATGGTTGATATCATATTCTGTAAGCCATCTCGCTGCTTCATTAACTAATGTTGACTGGAATACTATGGCCTTGTATGCCGGATTGGCTGGATGGTTTAGTACTGCATAACTTATTTCAAAGGTGCGTACATGAGCATCAGGATCATCACTTGGAAATCCACCGAATTTGGTGTAAGTTACAAGAGTGGAATTGGCTGTTGTTGTTGTTGTTGTTGTTGTTGTTGTTGGTGTTGTTGTTGTTGTTGCCCACTCATGGTGCTAGTGGTGATACTGTTACTATTTCCTGAGTTCTGAGGATGTGGTTCCGGTCCTTCAGAGTCTGTATGATCAGACTACTCTCCTTCCGGTTCGAAAATAGCGCTCAACCTCTTACGAATTTCTAATTCGAATAGCCTATCCTCTTCTGCAGTATCAAACGTAGGCAAGGTTGCCCCGAACAGTGGTGTCCGGAATGAAGATTCACCGGGAAGTATAACACTGTCATCGGAAAATTGTAAATTTTTTGCAACTGGGACCGAACTGCCACCAGAAGTAGTGGAACTTTCCCCAATCCAAGGTGTTCTTTCACCTTCAATGGCTTCTCTGGGCGAAACACCTCTATCCTCAGACGGGTTCGAATCTTGACCAGATGGCATCAGGTCAACTACACACTGTGTCCTTGTAGACTCCGAAGTTACTGTATCTTCTGTAGACTGTGTCGAAATTACACCGGAATCTACCGGAATTGCAGTATGTTCTATCGGAATGTTACCTGAATCACTGCTAATGTGCTTCGTTTCTTCTACTACTGGGCTTAACCGATCTGTGCTTCTGCTTCCTCGGGGTGTCCTTAACAAATTTGATACCACCCAAGGCTGTCGATCTCTCCTATACTTCGGATATGACTCGCCGAACCTAGTAACCGACATATATCACTTTTGCAACACTTACGTACTATTTCACCTTACTGTCGATTCACAATCTATGGTCACCTTCCCACAATCACTTTGCAACACTCTGTTGCCACCTTCCCACAATCACTTTGCAACAATTTGTTGCCACCTTCCCACAGATGGTGCCAGTGTTAAACGCGCGTTTGCCGTCAGAGACGTGTTTAAGCTCTTTTCGGGTTCTTGGGAGTGGAAGGGATCTGAATAAACAGAGGCCCTATACTTGATTTTTCCAATTAACTCATTCACAAAAACAATACACGATTGTTCAAAGAACTCTGTCAACACGAATTAATCTCCAGACTCTGGTTCGTTCTCTCACAGTTTCACTATCTGTACTCAGACTATTACTAACTCTTCCACAACTTTACCAATTAACTCTGATTGTTACGTCCTCAATACACAGCGCTGAAACTATTCATTACCGTAATACAGACTCATAAGTCGTACTTAATGGAACAACGTTAAACACAAATGAAGGTAATCAGCAAAAGCGAAACTACTCAGAATTCTCAAAACACAACACAATGGAACTACACAGACGTATCGCCCAGACAGACAGTCTGGCGATCCTTCTCGTTGTTACCGAAGCGTCTTTTCATTGATTTATAAATGGATACAACTTCACGCAACGACCTTTCGGTTCGTGTAGAATATGAAAGGGAAAGATTACAATTGCCAATCCGACGGCTTACACATAAGATGGATGTGAAGAATGCTTTCCTACATGGTGAGTTACAGGAAGAAGTATATATGGATCAGCCACAAGGATATGAAGATTCAAAGCATCCATAATATCTTTGCAGGTTGCAAAAGGCTTTGTATGGGTTGAAGCAAGCCCCTCGTGCATGGCATGCAAGGATTGCTGATTACTAACCAACATTGGGTTTTCTATGTGTGATGCAGATCACTCACTATATGCAAGGAAGGCTGATGATGGCATCACTATTGTGGCTATTTATGTTGATGACCTAATTGTAGGTGGTGATAATGAAGCAAGCATCAAAGAGGTAAAGCAACTTCTTATGTAGGAATTTGACATGAAAGATCTTGGTGTGCTGCGCTATTTTTTGGGCATTGAGTTTATACATACAGAAACATGTATATGGATGTCGCAAAGGCAATATGCCTTGAATATGCTCCAAAAGTATGGTATGGCTGGCTGTAAGACAATGAGCAAATGATTCATCTTGTAATCTTTTGCATTAATCGAATGATCTTTGAAAGAAATTATTGAATTTTGGACAAGACTCTCAAAGCTTTATTGCTTGAAGTGGTTCATATCTCGAGAATCAAACTAAAGGATCACTATAGGACATGTTTTCCCATTTCTTTATGAAAGTTTGACTTGAACTTTCATTTGTATGTGATAAACATTCTTTTTCTTGAGTTTGAAAAAACTATTATCATTGTTCAATCGTTTGATGTTACTAGAACATCTTTTAATGAATGAACTAATGTATAATAATTGTACTATGAACACTTCATCGTCTTCTTTATCACTTAAGAATCATCAAGATTCTTTCTTAGAAGTGATAACTTACCAACATTTTGGAAGACCTTAATTATTGAGCTTTACAAATGGCTTGTCCAAAAGATTCACCCTTTTAACATGAATTAGTGCATCTGTATTGGAGTGTCAAGAAAGCTAATGCTTTGCTCCTCATATGAGATAAAAATTGGGCATGCTATAACTACAAATACCTTTAGGGTTAGGCATCCCAACCTTTTCTAGACTTTAGCATGCCAAAAAGTTATTTTCTAGATAAATTTCTTGAATAAACATCTATATCTTGAAGATGTTTACTTAAAAAAAGGGACCTATAGTTAGGTTTAATAATTTTGTCCCTTTTTATGCCCGAACTTTACTTCAAGCAGTTCTTGAGCTTGCTATGCATGCATCTATGCATCCATGCAAAATCATACTATTTTTCTACCTTTCAAAAAGATATAACCATGCATGTGCACAAACCCGAGTGCACCTAATATATTTTTCAAGCATAAAAGCAAGCAAGTATTATGCATGAAAAGGACATCTGTTCATGATATATGTGGTTGTATATGTAACCTCTCCCCAATAACAATGCAACATATTCATTTTGTTGAGCATACACCTTGCTACCTTTGCTACATGTCTGTTCTTTCTCTCTGCTATCCCATTTTTTTGAGGGGTCTACCTACATGTAAATTTTCTTTTGATGCTATTGTCCTGCAAAAACTCAAAAAAATCATGGGAGGAGTACTCTCCCCCTCCATCGAATCTCAAAGTTTTGATAAACTTGTTAGACTCCTTCTCCACCCATGCCGTGAATTTCTTGAAGTAGTGGAACACATTTGATTTGTTTCTAATACAATACAACCATAATTTTCTTGAAAAGTCATCAATGAAAGTTACAAAATACCTATTTCAAGCAAGGGATACTTCTCTTGTTGGACCCCAAACATCTATGTGAATGAGGTCTAAAATGTTTGCACTTATCAGGGGAGCACTAGATTGTGCTCTCTGACTACAGTAGACAAGATTTCAAAAATACACTTTTGATTACAAGAACACCCATGTAGGGAAAATGATACAAGAATATGTAATTGATACAAGGTGTCCCACAACCCGAGACTGATAGGTATGAATAACTAGACCAGGGATGATACAAGACGTCCCAGAACATAGGACTAATAGGTTGGAAACAAGATCTCTGGGTTACAAGAACTCCCTTCAGGGAGATGATCTAGATACAAGAAATAACTAGTCAAGATCTCATACTATGAGATTACAAGAGGACAAGGCTAGATGTCCAAGAACTAGACTAGGAATGACTAGAACAGGGAACAAGACAAGAATTGGAATAGGAACTTGGAGAGTACTTACTTGGCGATCACGAATCCTTGAGCTCCCAAGACTGGTATTGGCAAGACTGAGAATGAATGTGGCTAACCCCTTCTTATATAGGTTTTCCAAGGGCGGTTACGAATTGATAATGCCATCAATGATATCATCAATTCAAAACATGATCTTTGGATGTCAGAATCAAGCAAGAAGACAATTGATCTTAGGGTTTTGGCACGTTCCGCATGCAATGGAAGCATTGGTTTCCCCAAATTATGAACCAATCTTGAGATACATAAGTCACATGGAATATGAGGTTTAGAAGATCTCCTTTGCCCATGACATTACCTCCCCTTCAAGCGACATGTTCCACAAGGAGCGGTCACGATCTCTAGTCTCAGCTTCATTGGATATTTTTTATGAAATTCTCAAACCTTGATTGGTGCTCTTTGAAGGTTCTTTGCAGGTTCCCAAGTACGATCACTAATGTCATACTCTTTCCAATGAACAAGATGCTCCAATCTTCCTCGGGATATTCTCGAATCTAGGACATACTCGACTTCAAATTCTTCATGATCATCAATCTCGATAGGTGGTGAAGGATTGGGTCTCTCCTCCTTCAATGATGAAATCTGATATGGTTCCAACATGGACACATGGAAAACTGGATGTATTCTCATGGTACTTGGTAATTGGAGCTTGAAGGTGATTGGATTAATCTTGGCCAAGATGGTAAATTCACCAAATCTTTGATGGTCTAGCTTTGCACAAGGCATTGCAGTTTGCAAATTATTTATGAGTAACCAGAATTTATCCCCGATTTGATAGGATGGATTTTGAGCATGATGTTGATATGCATAATGCTTATACTGCTCTTGAGCTTTATGGATCTCTTCCTTGAGTTCTTTGTGAATGTCCATGATGTACTGGGCCTTATCTCTGGCAGTTCGGTTCTCGACCTGATTTGAGAGTTGTATATCCATCCTTGGATGTTGTCCATAATTTGCAAAGAAGGGAGTCTGCCTGGTAGATGTATGAACACTGTTATTCTAGGCAAACTCTACAAAGGATAAAATCTCGAACCAATCATTTTGATGAAAGTTTATGGTGCAATGGAGATAATGTTCTAGGACTTGATTCACTTGTTCTGTTTGTCCATCAGTCTATGGATGATTGGCTATAGATAATTTAACTTGAACACCAAGGAGCTTGCATAGATTGTTCCATAAGCTGGATATGAATTGTGGACCTCGATCATTGATAGTGTCATCAGGCAGACCGTGAAGCCTAAATATGTATCTGAAAAAAAGTCTCGCAATGGTTACACCTATGATTGCCTTGGTAGTTGGAATGAAGTGTTCCATCTTTGTAAAGCTATCCACTATAACAAGAATGGCATCATATTTATCTGATCTTGGTAGATCTATGATGAAGTCCATAGATAATGAAGTCCATGGCCTTTCTGGAATAGGTAAAGGTTGCACGAGGCCATGAGGTTTATGTCACGGTACCTTAGATCTATTGCAAGTATCATAGGTTTGGATATATTCTTTGACTTCCTTCCACATTTGAGGCCACAAAAAATCTCTAGATATAAGTTATGTGGTTTTATTCATTCCAAAATGTCCTACTGCAAGGCTGTCATGATGTTGCTGAAGTACTTGGATCATGGGATTTCCTGGAGGGATGTACAATAGATTCTTATAGAATAGTAACCCATTATTTTCTTAGAACTCGTTTACTTCATGAAGTTTCCATTCTTGAATTTTCTGCCTGACATTACAAAGCAATTCATCATGTGGTAAAGTATCATGAAACAAATGGATCAAGGCTGAATCTTCTTGATGGTTTGAAGAGATAGCTACTAGCTGGAGATATTTAGGCTTGAGTAAAACACTCTCTTCTTGGCCAAAATCCTCTTCACCTTTCTTCGGTGCAAGATAAGATCTTCTCGACAATGCATCTGACTGACATTGCTCGCGTCCTAGACGATACGTGATGATAAAATCAAACCTGGATAGAAAGTTACTCCATCGAGATTGCCTTCTATTGAGGATGTGGGTAGTCATAAAGTAATCTAAATTTTTATGATATATGTATACAATAACTTTATGAGCTTCTCTTTCTAGATGGTGATGCCAAGTATCAAATGCATCTACTATTGCAAGAAGCTTTCTATTATGGATTTCATAGTTAATCTATGGAGGAGAGAATTTTCTTGAATGATATGCAACGGGATGTAGGTGTCCATCATCTCCATGTTGGGATAGGATCGCCCCCAAGGCGAAGTCTGATGCATCTGTCTCTAAGAAAAAGGCTTGGTAGACTTAGGATGAACTAGAATTGGAGCACTTGTGAATGATGATTTCAGGGTCTGAAAGGCTTTTTGTGCTTCATTCCATGAGAATTTCATGTTTCCTGTAAGCTTGATAAGGGGTGTCACTATTTTGGAGTAATCTGTGATGAATATCCTATAAAAATTGGCAAACCCTAGAAAACATTGTACATCTCAAACACTTGAAGGTGGTTGCTAATCAAGGATTGTCTCTATCTTCTTAGGGTCCATAAAAATTCCTTTATTTGATACAATGTGTTGAGATATCAAGCTCAACATGTGATGATCCAAGATGACACATATCACTTTTTCATTTCTCTGACATGTATAGTGGTCATGCCCGTATATGTCAAGGACACTTCATTGAGCTTTATTAGATTTATCTACCGAGATTGATGGCACATTTGTTTCTTGCTAGCTCACTCATTCACGAACATTAGGTTTTTCCTTATGTACTGGTCTTTATATATTGCAGTAGTTGTATTCTTGTTTTTAGGTCATTCTTGTACATTCCTTTTTATGTAATAGAAGAAGAAGAAGATCATTCTTCCTTGCGTCAATCTGAGTGTGTGCTTCTCTTTGATTGTGAGAGTGTGTGTGAGCTCTCTTCCTTATCTCCTTCCTCGTGACATGGTATCAGAGCCAATGTGTTGCAACACCTACTTAAACTTGGCAACAAGGTCATATGAGGTCTCCTATCCCATCAAAGTAAGTTTTCATCGACTTTACTAACTGGGTAGGTCTCAACATTCTTGGATGCTCATGGGGTCTAGGTAGAGGAAAGTCATCCCTACCACCTTGTATTCTTTGTTCTCTCAGTCTCTCCATTCTATCAGTTTCCACGGCCGATCTATCTTTCCCTATGGAGTGGGTAAAACTCACTTCTGGTTTTTCCTTGTTATTCTCTCTTTTGAACCCATGGGTTGAGGATGTCCTGGCTCCTTGATGACTAGTGTTCACATTTGCTTGTGACAAGGGGAATATCAACTCTCCTCTCCATGAATAAACATGTCTTGCATGGTCGAACACTGCAAACACTCGTTCTGATGTGTTGTCTAGGTACACTACCTTTCCAAGTGTATCAGGGTCCTTGAATTCGTAGATTGTTATTGAACTTTGATTTGGTTGTTCCATCCTATACCTCCAAAATGCTTCATCAGTGTCCTCATTCAAGAATAACTCAATAATTCTTCACCTTGAGGAACCCATTCTGGGTTTAGCATGATGTACATTGTTCCTTCCTTGTCTAAGTAGGCATCTCTCTCGAACTTAACCACCGGATGTTCCAATCCAATGGGTTGGCCAGGTTTGTGCCATTGAACAACCGACCTTCTCAAACAATCCTCATAGATGCAAGCACCTAAGTGGTTGGTTTGGACATATTCTAATTGGGTTCTATAGGGTCCTTCGGGTCTTTCTAAATAAGCTACACTTAACCCTCCTTCCAGTCTCTCCATGTTATAAGCCATTTTAGACTCACTTGTCTCTGAGCTCAACTCATGTGGATAGATATTCAATTTTTGAGCCTAGGAACGTGTTGTGGTTCTCACACTTGCTTCTGATGACCTAAGGCTTTGTCGATCTACCTTACCTATGTGCTTTTCTGGTCTAAGGTTCATGAATTTATCTCCCTTGATCACTCAATACATGTTCTGGTCATCACTACTTCTTTGGTTTCTGTTATTGCAATCTCTCAGCTTACATTTGGACTTAAGAAATCAATGTTCTTATACTTGAATCATTCATATCGCAATCCTATTTCAATCAATGCTACACGCAGTTAGCCTAAGCTAGCAATTCACTGAGGGGGTTGGGAATGCTCCAACCTCAAGTCCCTTATCCCTTGGATCACCCTTGAGTTCTCAAGAAACCCATTCTCATGTGTGCACCTCACCCTTGCTTTAGATGCGCTTCGATGCTCTCAATGGACCTGTCTAGAGCTCTAATCTTGTGCTGAAGTGATATCGTGCAAGAAAAACTCAGTAACACATGCAAATTAACCTCTTTTGCACTCACAAGTGAAATGAGGGGATGGATATGGAAGGTGGAGGTATGACCAAGATGTTGTAGATGATGATGCAAGAATATGGAGAGTAGAGATGAAGGAGATGATGATGATGGTGAAGAAATTCAAGAAAATAGAAAAATTACCTACCTACCTATGATTCCAACATCACATCTCTACGTCTTACCATCACACACTCCTTCTCAAAGCTCAATCCCCGATAATGGCGTCAAATTTGGTGTTGCTCTAGCACAATGGAAAGTACCAACGTGAGGAGGTCCACCTGATGATTGTCAATCTGGGAAGACGTGAGGAAGGTATGATGACCATGAGCAAGTGAGAGTACGTGTGTGAGAGTGAGAAGCACAGAAGCATTCACACACATACAAACGTGCATGCATGGCAAGACAAAGAGTGTAACAATGGAATCCTCTATTAGCAAGCTCCAAGAAAGCATACAATACTCAAGAATCAGTTCAATCTCCAACTAGCTAACCCTCAAAACGAGCTTTCTAGCTCTTTTTATAGTTTTTTGACTAGTTTTGGCCCTGTCCAGACCTAGTGTCTGACCTAGTTGAAAATTAGGTTCTAAGGCTTATTTGTGGGCTCAAATGGAGTCTAAAATTATGAAAATCGGTACATAGGTACTCGTAATACTCCTCAATCTTGTCATCTTGAACAAAATGGAGTTGCAAAAATGTGAAATGATATTTACAATGGCTTTTAGTGGTCAAAATCAATGTTGTTATAGGGATTTCTTTTGAAAGTTTGACATATACTTCTTGGAGCTCCCTATATGCTCCTTCTTCTCATGTGTCCACTACTTTGATGTGTTCCTGCACTTTGTGCTTGGCCTTGAGTGCCAATAGTGTACAACATCTAAAACATTGGTACTCACATAGTTGTTGTTCTCTAATGGTAGACTACTTTGCATCTTCTATAATTGAATCTCAGTTGAAAACCTCTTTTTATCATTGGATCTATAGAAATCAATTCTCTTGTAATAGTAGAGACACATGATACCTCTTATAGACATCTTTCTCTTTGGCTAACTTTCAAATTCATGTCACAAATTTCGAATATTTTGCTCTATGTTGTCATCTATTTACATATGTCCATGATGATTTGGGATCTACGAGTAACTAAAAAACTATTGCATGTCATGTGGTCAGTTCATCCACCATCTACATAACATACATCTTCACAAGCTTCTCTAGTATCTTGTACATAACACATGGAAAGAGAACATTTATTTTATTTGATAGGCAAGATGCTCATAAATCAACTTGACCTTTAAAAAGTTATTTTTGTGGCTTTGATTGACTTTTCATTGACTTCAAGTGTAGCAATCACTTGCATAGTGGCCTTGAATTTCACACACATAGTCCCCATTTTACGTTTGTTTTCCTTTAACATAAAATCTTCCACATCTTCCTATGCTTGTAGCTCTTTAGGGTGCACCTTGATGTTTTTCACCTCCTTGATTGCTTTGAAAAACCTCTAATCTTTTTTCTTCCTCTTCCTCTACCTACATAGAACATTTGATCTTGGCTTTGCTATGGCTATCTCCAATTTATCTATCCTTTATCACCATTCAATTAAGTAGCCATCAAAATCCCCTAACCTACATTGAAGTGGTAAAGGTGCCCCAGCTTTCATCATCCCTTGGTTTATTTAGGTCATGAGCAACACGATCATCATCAATTATGACATAGCCAATAGACATTGGCGAATTTGCTAACTCCTTCACTTTAAAAATATAATCATTTGCATCCTTCTATGGACTTTTCCTCAAGTAATCTAAGCCATTTTTTAAGTTCTAACCTTTGGGTAGAACAATCTCTTCAAAAAACTCTCGCACCTTCTTAGATTTGTCCAAATCTTGAATATGATTTATCATTGGGATTTTAATATGCTAAGAAAAAATAAATATGCATATTTTCCCCCTTTCATTCCCCTTTATCATTGCTATAAATGAATATGCATATTTTCCCCCTTTCATTCCACTTTATCATTGCTCTTCTCATTCACATTTAAGGTTTTTATGCCATCTACAAAATTCTTAGGCTTTTTTCAACTCACAAGTTCTCAAAACCATTTCCCTTTAAAAAAATATCTAACATTAAACCTTCAAGATTGGTGATTTTCCTTTTCAAGTTCCTCTATTTGATCGTTGAAATCAACCAAGATGCCTTCTACAACTCCTAGCTTGATGAAATGAAGTTGAAAAAAACTTTTATTGCCTCAAAACTCTGATCTTTACACGATGTAGTTGTGGCAATGAACTCAAAAATGGTTGTTGTCAGGATCATTGATTCCTTTATCTTGCATTGGGTGGACACATGAAGTGGCTTAGCAAACCACTTTTTGACAAAAATGCGTGGGGAGGATCTGGTAGTTTGGCCATAAAGGCTTTGGCTCTACTGACAGATTCAGGAAACATCACACCAACACTCATACGTAAGCTTTCCATTTCTTCAATAATGTTTCCCATGGTATCACCTGTTGGAGTTTGAGGTCTATGGAAGCATGTGAATAGCACAAGGAAGAAGAAGAAGCTTGGAGCACAACACATAATCTTGAATGCATTACCAAGAGAATGTACACAGATGAGTAACATGTTAGGGTTATAGGCATGTATACAAGTCAAGGGGAAAAACCTCCTAAAGAGGGAAAAAAGTGCCCGCCCGTTTAGAGTAAAAAAAAGCATGTAAATCTAGCAATAGTGATCCCTCCTTGGGATAAAACAATCCAAGTAGCTGGCTATCACTCAAGTAGCAAAAAGATGTGCTTAACCACCTACAAATGCTTGACACCTAGGCAATGCATAAAGCTACTCATCTGTGAGATAGAAAACTAAATATTTGGCTGAGTAATGCATAAGAAAATTAAGCATTTGACAACTTACTGATAGAGAACAACATCAAATGCATCTCCAGCATCATGAAGACTCAATCGTAAGCCTGTTTCTAGCCTTATACCTATCAACTATTCCATCAGGCTTACGCTTCAGCTTGTATATCCACTTAGTGCCAATGGCGTTCTTGCCAGGAGGCAAGTCACATAAAGACTAGGTACCATTTTTCATAATAGCATCATATTTTGATTGCATAGCAACCATCAAATTTTTAGAATTTTGAGCTTCATCAAACAAAATAGGCTCATTCTCATCACAAAGACTAGATACAACCATATCATAGAAACCTGATGCAAAAGAAGCACTATGAGAGCCTAAGCAAGTATGATATGATAGAGGTGCATCTAATTTGATATCTTACAAAGTCTGTAGATGCATAGTTTTTTGCCTCCTCTATATCAGCCCTCTCATCAACAAGTGCATCATGTAAATCTACATCGAAAATGGAATGATCTACATCATCATGTGGAACTTGTAAAGGTTGAGAAATTTCCTCATTTGGACCATCACTAGACTGTCCACCTATAAAAAGAGGGAGCAAAGTGTCATACACATCTTTGGAGCTTGCTGGTGTCTCCTTAGTACATGAACTTAACTGCTAAATTGCATTTTCCACAAAAACAACATCATGGCTAACCAAAATCTGTTTAGTTTGTGGATGGTACAGATGATAGCCTTTTCTTTTAGAACTGTGCCCAACAAAAGTACATTTCACTCCTTTATCATCCAATTTCCTACATTGTTGTTTAGGCACTAATGCATATGCCAGATGACCAAAGACATGCAGATGAGAAAAATATGGCTTGTGACCATGCCAAGCATCATATGGAGTGCTAGACAACAATGCTTTAGTGGAACACCAGTTAAGTACATATGCTACACACATAACAACATCAAGCCAGAAACTATGTGGTAAAGCCTAACTCTTGACCATACACCTCACCATATCCATGAGTGACCTATTTTTCCTTTTTGCAGCTCTATTTTGTTGAGGTGTATACGGCACTATACACTAATGTTTTATCCCACGTTCAGCCAAAATGCATTAAAATAAGAAGACATATATTCCCTCCCTTGATTAGAATAGAGGGTCCCATTTTACATGCTTACAGATTTTTAGCCAAAACCAGAAATTGTTTGAAGCACATAAACACCAGAGTTTTCTTTCGATGGATATACGCATGCATGCTTGGAAAAATCATCAGTAATAGTCACAAAGTAAAGGTAGTTCCCAAAAGAAGGTGTTTTCATAGGACCATAAACATCACTGTGAATAAGCTGCAATTTCTTAGTAGCTTGTACTAAAACATCTTTCGAGAAGGAGGAACATTGCATTTTGCCCAAAATATAGCCTTCAAAGACATGTTTACCAGGTGCGTCAAGTTTGGGCAGAGAGGATAGCATTTCATATTTCTGTAGACGTAACAAACTAGAAAAATTTAGATGACCAAAGCATGCATGCCAAAGCTTTGCATTTGACATAGCCTGAGAATCTTGAGTTGCACATGTTGAATCATTCACAAATTTTGCATCATCTGTGAGTTCATATAGCCCACAACATAAAATGCTAGAAGCAATAATGACATCACCATTTGATAGATCATGAACTTTACATCTTTCATCAACAATTTTCACCACCAAGACGATCTTGGATAATGCTGAAAGTGATAACAAATTTTTCTTGATCCCTAGCACAGATAAACAATCTGACAGTGTAAAAGAACTACCATCAGTAGTAGTCAGAATGATCTTGCCAACCCCCATGACAGGATTAGAGGAGTTGTTGGTGCATGTGATAGTATTCCCTATAGGGGCAGGCTCAAGTGAAGTGAAGAAACTATGCTACAAAGTAATATGTTTGGTTGACCCACTATCAAAGTACCAAACATCTGAGTCTATTGTAGACATATAGTATTCATAAGAAGATGGGTCATAACTATAGAAAATAGGAAATGCCCATTCTTCATGTTGTATAAGATTTGCAGATTCTGATTTGGGTGTAGAGGCCTTTGCAACAACCATTCTAGCCTCTTTTTTCTTTACCTCTTTTGCAGCCAGTTTTGGACAACTCTTTATGAAATGATCATCTCCTTTAGAATATTTTCAAATTAATTTTTGTTTTTTTGTTTTCTTGTCATGTTTTTCATCCTTCTTCAATTGTGCAAAATTAGCAGATTTCTGCTTACTAGTAGATGAACTCCATTTACCTTTGCCCTTCTGACTATCCAAGAAAGCTTGATCTGCAACATGCATAATGGACCTATTCTGCCTGGACTCATCTTCATGCAATATAATAGAGACCAAATCCTCAAATGTTAAGGTGTTTCGATTGCCTTTCATCATCAATCGAAGAGTAAAAGCAAAACTGTGATGTGCATCTAGAAGACCATTCGAAACATTCTACACAAGTGATCTGTCTGGCAAGTCTTCATCAACAAAAATCAATTGTTCCTTCAAATCTTTGATCTTTGTCAAAAAACTATCCATGGAATCTCTAGATGTGATCACTCTCCAACTTTTTTCAAAGGCAAACAACATGAGCCTCATTCCTTGACTATTATAAAGTGG
The DNA here is from genome assembly GCA_020310875.1 of Ceratopteris richardii. NCBI lineage: Eukaryota > Viridiplantae > Streptophyta > Polypodiopsida > Polypodiales > Pteridaceae > Ceratopteris > Ceratopteris richardii. Next base: position 166,067,343 of record CM035416.1, read on the forward strand.
TACGTATATCCCAAGCATCCTTTGTTATTTTGCAGGAGCAAATATGAGGAATAATGGCATGTTTGACAGATAAGGATATCAATGCATGTGCTTGAGCATCTCTGCCATCCCAACAAAGTTGCTCTATAGTAGGTGCAATAGGAACTGCATCACGAGCAGGAACCTGAAGAATATCACCATCTTCAATTCCATCTGCATCACTTTCAGTAACTATATTTGCATGTGTAATAGGATGTTTTTCAACACCCTCAACAATATTCCACAGTCCTTTTGCAACCAATACATGATGCATCATATAAGCCCATAATGGGTAATTTTGGTACCATCCAACTTATCCTCAATAGCCAACATACAAAATACATCATTGCTTTTAGCCATGGCCATTGACTAAAATACCTTGATGCAAAAAAATGATTATATCTCAAAAAGTTTGACATAAGTACCTTGTCGAGTTCTACCAAACCCGTAGCAAACTTCAAGGAGCTTATATTGGTGAACCAAAACTTGTATATAACTTTTGCACAAAAAGATGAAATTGTCTACAGAGGTGCTGCGATAGTGTGTTCGAAGGCCGAAACCAGCTCAAATTGTGATTTCCACACCATAGAGTGAAGAACTCCTAATTGCCCTGAGTATGCTCACTAATTTTTGTGCAATTCTGAGACTATGATCGGAGGGGTGTCGATGACACCACAGATGAAGTGGCAACCTACTCTCATACCCATTGTTGGAGTTTAAGGTCTATGGAAGTGCATGAATAGTAGAAGGAAGAATAAGAAGAAGCTTGGAGCACAACACACAATACTGAATGTATTACCAAGAGAATGTACAAAGTGTTGACAACACAATTGCTCTGACATCATCTACATTTGTATCCGCATGAGTGCATCTCCATTCTCTATCCAGGAAGCACTCCATTTCTAATTTATTTCCATTTTATATTGTATCTCTTTTGTATTTGGGTACCTTGCCATTTGCTTCTACCATTGTATTCATTCACCTTTAAGAGGAATTAGCCCACATGAGATGTACTTTGGAGAGCCCCTCCTAGATCTATATAAGGAGGGCCTCTCCCCCCATTTTTACTTGGTTAGAAGCTTGAAAAGCCTACTCCATGCCCTTGGTAAGCTCATTTCTAATACATGAGAGTTTACCCATTTCCTGGTCTACTCACTTTGAGTATCTCACACTCTTTCTTTTGTGAGATCACTCTTTTTTTCATTTTGCTTCCGTGCATGTACTCTCTACATGGTATCAGAGCACTAGGTGGAGGTCTTGGTGGTCATTTTGGTGGTGGTGGTGCTTGATTTTGGTGGTGTTGCTTGTTGGAGTTAGACGTCTACGGAAGCACATGAACATCACAAGGAAGAAGAAGAAGAATCTTGGAGCTCAACACACAATACTAAATGTATTACCACTAGAATGTACAAAGATTAGTAGCCCGTTAGGGCAATAGACTATATACAAGCCGGGGGAAAAAACCTCCTAAAGAGGGAAAAAAGTGCCTTGGCAGTCCTAGTGTGTTCACACACATCACTACCTAAATATATCAACAAATCCTCCCTAGGAGTGATGCGATGAACAAGGAGCTCGCACTCATGTATAAGGAAGTGCCAAGCTATGTGGAAATCACTCCACAAAGGGAATTAAGCCCAAAGCTTTGCGAAAAGCTTCAAACTTCTCCCTAGGCAGAGCCTTCGTGAAAAGGTCTGCAATGTTCTCCTGCATGGGCACATATGCCAAGCTGATCTCCCTAGTAGAGAACCTCTCCCTGACATAATGATAATGCACCTCAATGTGCTTAGTGTGAGCATGAAACAAAGGGTTCCTCACAATTGCCAATGCACTTTGATTGTAAGTGAAGATGGTGGTGGCATAAGATTAACCAACACCCAAATCAGCCATAAGGCGTTTGAGCCACACACAATCAACATTCGCTGTGAAAGCTTCCCTATACTCAGCTTCACAACTAGAAGTGGCCACAATAGGCTGCTTCTTACTAAACCAAGATATACATGAGCTACCAAGCATGAAGCAAAAGCCACTAGTGGACACACGAGTGTCATAGCAACCAGCCCAATCAGAGTCAGAAAAAGCATGCAAATCTGGCGGTAGTGATCCCCCCTTGGGGTAAAACAACCCAAGTATCCGAGTACCACTCAAGTAGTGAAAGATGTGCTTAAACACTTGCCAATTCTTGACTCCTGGGCAATGCATAAACATGATCATCTATGAGACAACAAACTGAATATCTGGTTGAGTAATACATAAGTAAATCAAGCATCCAACAACCTGCTGATAGTTAAAAGCATCAAATGCATCTCCAAAATCATGAAGACTCAGTCATAAACCTGTCTCCATAGGAGTGGCAATAGGTTTACAGTCTTCAAGGTCAAAACACTGCAATAATGTGTCAAAATATTCTGTTTGACACAAAGCCATTCCACCATCAACGTGCATAAACTAAATGCCCAAATAATGATGCAAATGCCCCAAATCAAACATCTCAAATGAGGCATGTAAATCAGCCTTGAAATCAGCAATATGCTTGTCATGAGGACCAGTGAGCAACATGTCATCAACATACACCACAATGATCAGAAGTACATCATTAGCACGCTTCACATATAAGGTGCTTTCAGTTGGACCGTTCTCAAGACCATGTGCAATCAAATAGGCATGTATCTTTTCATACCAAACATGTGGTGCTTGTTTTAAACCATATAATGCCTTCTTTAACCTGCACACCTGGTTTTCATTGCCTCAGCTTGTATATCCACTTAGTGCCAATGGCCTTCTTGCCATGAGGCAATTCACATAAAGACCAAGTACCATTCTTCATTATAGCATCATATTCAGATTGCATAGTAGCCATCCAATTTTTTGAATTTTGTGCTTCATCAAACAAAATAGGCTCAGTCTCATCACACAGACTAGTTGCAGCCATAGCGTAGCAATCTGATGCATAAGAGGCACTATGAGAGCCTAATCGAGTACAATATGATAGAGGTGCATCTAATTTGCTATCATACAAAGTCTGCACCAGCCATTTTGGCATAGTTTTTACCTCCTCAGTATCAGCTCTCTCATCAACAAGTGCATCATATAAATCTGCATCAGAAATGGGATGATCTTAATCATCACATGAAACCTGCAAAGGCTGAGAAGTTGCCTCATTAGGACTAGCATTAGACTGTCCACCTATAAAAAGAGGCAACAAAGTATCATACATGTCTTTGGAGCTAACAAATGTCTCCTTAGTACATGAAAGAAATGGCTGAATAGCATCTTTGTAGCTCAGTGATGAGTAGCACCTCCTTTAATGTCAATCCGGGAAGACGTGAGGATGGTATGAAGACCACGAGCAAGTGGAGGCACAAGTGCGTGAGGGAGAAGCACACAAGCATGCACACACATACACACACACGCGCACACACGACAAGACAAAGAGTGAGAAGCAATGAAGTTCTTAGATTCCTTTCAAAAGCTTTTACAAGTTCATTTCAATTACAAGCCAACCTCAAAAATGAGCTCTCTAGCTCTTTTTATAGTTTTTGACTAGGTTTTGGCCTTGTCCAGACCTAGTGTCCGGCCTAGTTAAAAATTAGGTTCCAGGGCCAATTTGAGGGCTTAAACGGAGTCTAAAAAATACGAAAATTGATATGTAGGTACTTCTAAGGCTCCTCAAGCTCAAGGACTCCTTGGCTTGCACAAAATGGAGCTACAAAAATATGAAATGGTATTTACAATGATTGTTAGTGATAAGAATCACTGTTATAAAGATGTTGATTTGGAAAAATTTGCAGGGCCTATCTGCTAGATTTGCGTCGACTGCTTTGTCTACTTATTCCTTCACCTCGCTCTGACTCTCTCCGCTGGCTTCCTTGTCTAGTCAGTCCTTGGGTGCCCATAGTGCTCTCAACACCCCCCCCTCTCTCGCGTCTGTCGTCCCTGACAGACCCTTGTTGCTGGGAGTGTTGGATGTAATATTCCACAACCTGAGTGGCAAGCTGATGTTCTTGTAGGCGTAGTCGTCTGGCCAAGTCTGTCATCATACGATCCCAATCAATTGGTCCTAGAATGTCCGGATGTGGCAGACGTAATTGATCTGCATGGATCACTTGTTCTACTGCGAATAGATGTAGCAAATGTGTGGGTCTGGGAATGAAGATTTCGGAATGATATTCCCAGAATCCCGTAGAGAACATTTCCTCAAATGTCTGCTTGAAGCATGCGGGTAAGTACTTTATTCGTGCATGCCAGGCAAAGATTATAGTGATCGAGGGAGTCTGGCTCATGTCGTAGACTAAATCCTTGTTACCTTGAGAGAATCCAAGGGCAGAGATGTATGGAGCTTGTACATTCCGAAAGGTTTTGAAGACAATGGTCATGAGCTCGAATATCTTCATACACATTTTCGCTGCTATGTCGGGTACATTATTTAGACGTGTAGACCAGTGCCGAATTGTTGATATCATGTAGGCTACGGTTGGGGTCCCTCGAGGTGGAGCAAAATATGGATAGTTAACCCAAGCCGAGCATTCTTTATTGTGCGTACCTTGATTGCAAATGCTTGCCAGGATTTGCGACGTACCACTGGGCAATAGCATGGATTATACTTGATATATAGTGGCATGGTTGCCCAGGTGCTCATCATCTCTGGGTAATCGGTTAGTAGACGTGCACGCCAATTAGGTTGGAAGATCGAGCCAGCACGTGCATCTGTCGGTAAATCCCCTAGCTCAAATTGAGTGGCGAATGTGGGCTCCTTCCCTGTATGTCTTTTGACTTCTGCATTATAATCGTGTAGTAAGACAAAATAAGGCATGTATTGCGACTCTGATGTTGTGATTAACCGTTGATGGGATAAGTTTTGAAAGTAGGAAGACCGAAGGATAGTTTCTTCCAGATTTGTGAGAGATTGCATTTGCACTGCCACACGATCATCATGTGTCTTACCCACTTTCTCGACCCTTTTGACCCAATCTGGAACTTGAATTTCTAAAGTGTCTTGTCCTTCCTCTGTAGTTCGACCACCGGGTGTCGGCATAGGCTCGTATGGCTCTTCATAGCTGTCATCGACGGGGATTTCCACTACTGTTTCAGGTTCTGGTTCTTCAATGGGCGAGGGTGGCCTTTCATATGGTAAGAGGCGTGCTTGGAGTTCTGCCACCTGTTTCCGAAGGGTCTCTACTTCTTCTGTAGAGTATTGCAAGGTTACCGGCTCCTGTTGAGCTGTGGGGGCACTGGCTATCTGTTTCTTTAGGTCTGCACATTCAGTCTCTAACTTTTCATATGACTCCAAGAAATTTGCATGCTCCTCAAGTAAGATGCGAATGTCTTCCGATGGGACTGCTCTATATCTGGTAGGGCTAATGGTTGCTCCTACAGTTCCTTCCATAGCCGCTTCAAAGTTGTCTTGGTTTTGTTGTTGAAGTCTCTTGTTCTCTTCTAGTGCTGCTGCCATATGCTTCCTTAATAGCCCAATGTTGCGTCTGAGTGTAGCATTAGATATCATTTGCGCTTGGAGCACTGTTTCTAGTTCCTTGACTGCTTGATCATCTACTGTTGGTGTCTTTGATTCCAATTCGGAGTGAGCCTGCTGTAAGGTGGTATGCTCGGTTAGGAGCGTTTGGTAATCAGCTTCAAGAGTGGTGACTCTAGCTTGCAGACGTTGAGATTCTGCCTGGAGGGCAGCAGTGCGTTCTTCCAATTGATGGTATTCTTGTTGTAGTTGATGTGTACACTGAAGTAATGTGTTGAACGTGCTATTTACATTATGAGATGCAAGGGGAAAAGTTTGAATTGCAGGGGAGGTGGGATTGGGTAGGGGGGTAGTGAATGCTGTGTGTGCCAATGATGTGAGTGGTGAGGTGGGGGGTAAGGGAGGGGAAGATGGTGGAATCGTGGGGAGAGGTGTTGTGGTTGGTGAAATGTCCATTGGGTCAGACAAGGTGGTGTGTACAGGGGCTACCATGTAGGTGGGTATGGTAGGTGAAGTGAGTGTGGTGTTCGTGTAAATTGATGTCGTTGTGAACATCGGAGAAATGTGCCTCTAAAACATTGGAGAGCGGATGAACTGCTCCACAAAGGACGGGTATTGGGGTGGTGCGGTCAGGTTGAAAGAGGTGTAGGGGCCAGATGGGAAGTGAGGGTCATGGAATGGAGGTACCCGTATTGGGGGATAGAATGGGAAACACAGGGTGCCTTCGGTGGGTGCCGGGTTTCCAACCACACTTGGAATTATGGGATGGCCAGTTATGGGTTCGGAGGATAGAAGGGTTGAAGTGTACAAGGGATTGGTGACGAATGAGAAGAGGGTTTCTTGTGAGGTGGGTTCTCGAAATGAGAATGATGTGAATGAGGATGGGTTATAAGTGGAGGTAGAGGTGATGACTGTCGTTTCTTCCATGGTGGGAGGTGGTGGTGGGGGTGGAGAAGGTGGTGATGGAGGATGCTGGGGTGAGATGGGTGATGTCTGAACAAAGGTTTCAGCAGAGAGGTCAGTGGTGGTTGTGGGGGTAGCTGTGGTTTCAATGGGTACTTCTTGTTCTGTGACGGGTATCCTGATAGTCTTACCTGTGCGTGGTAATGTGTCAACTCTGCGTTTGTCATACCTCACGGACTGGCGAACTGTAGTGTGGACAGCCTCCAGAACTCCTAAAGATTCTGACACTAATTTGAGAGTGTCAATGAAATGTTGATCCACCCCATCATCTGATAGCATTTCTTGCATCAAAGCTTGACCTGACACAAGAGAGAGTTGATGCCTTTCTTGTACTGCTTTGATTGTGTCGTATAACCTTTGTAGTTGAGCTGTATATGCTGGTGCACCTACAAGTTCTGGCACTTCTTGTTGCTCATCTTGATGCTCTTGATCATAATCCGCCTCATCTTCCTCCTGTTCTTCATCTTCATCATCCTCTTCATCCACTTCAACTGTGGTGACAGGTGCTTGGGAGGTTGTTGCCTGTGTTTGCACATTCTCCACTTGTTGTGCCTCTTTTGCCTCCAGCTCTACATCTTGTAATAATTGTTCGAAATCTTCATTAGTGAGTTCTTCCAAAGGTGCACCACTGGGAAATTCAAGATCGGTTGGGATAGGAGGGAATATCAAGGTGGAACCATCGGTGCTGCGTCTTGGAAGTCGGAGTGTGAATGGTCGGACTCTTCGGGGTGGAGGGGTGACGTCTGGTGTTAGGGTGGCTCCACGTGGTTGAGCACATGGGACTTGGACACTGCCTCTCATTTTCTTAGAAGGGGGTCCTGTGGATGTCCTGCCTCTAAACTGCTCTACACGATTCCACATTAAGGCCCGTTGAATAGGGATGTCATAAGCCAGACACCTATAAATGATTCTCGTCAGAGCACAGCAACCATATAAAACCTGTTTCCGCGGCCATCGTTTGTGAGCTAGGTGTATCTGATCAATTATCCAGTGGGGTAAGTTGATGGTGAGGCTCTGTGTCTCTGCCAGATACAAACTAAACCAAATCTTTTTGGGCGGCATGGTGAATCTATCTTGTGCAGGAAAAGCAAAGTGTTGCATGCACATGCGAAGGTGTATTGCAATATTAGGCGTCATGGACACCATGTCCTTAAGTTTGGTGAGGCTTCGATTCTTCATGTAATCCGGTACTAGGGTTTCCTTTTCTGTAGGAATATGCATTCCGCGCATATCTAGAGCCTCTCTCACCAAGTTGTTTGATAGCCTGAATCTCTTGAGCTCATTCCCCTTTGTCAGAGATGGAATCACAAATGAGCTTGCACCTTTTGGGTTCTGGTTTGGAGTCAAGGTGTTGATGAGATAGTAGCATTGCATGAAGTCAGGCTTTGGGAGCTGTGCACTAAAATATGCATCCAATCCTGCCTTTGCCCATATCGAACGTAGACCTTCTGCATTTTGTAACTTCTCGAATTCTCTTGTAAAGAAATGATATCTGCCTTGCTTCCCATTGAAGTCCAACTTTGATTCCGATAGGTACGTTCCCTCACCCAAGGGTCCTGCCACTTCAGTAAACCAGTGGGAAGTCTTTCCTACGGGCATGGTGTGGCCACGCGTAGGGTCCGCAATAGGTATGATTTTGATTGCCCTCAATTCTTCTGGTCTTTCATTTGTCTCAGGCAAAGCGGGTAAACTGTCTAAGTCCACCACTTGCGGGCTTGTTTCTGTGTGAGAGCTAGTTCCTGCTGCCTCAGCCACGTTGAAAACTTCGCAGCTGGTTCTGTGAGAATATATGAATAAATGTTAACATTGCAATGGACACAAAAATGACACGGTGTCCCCTGTTACAACATTAACCTAAAGTTCGGGAGAGGTTAGGGGTTAATAAGTGCTCGGTGCTAGTGTGTGTAGTTAGAAATTGGGTAGACCTACGAGCTAAGAGGAATGATGTAATGTGAGAGTGAAGTGGTTAGTAGGTGGACATGGATTTACATTTGGGGTCCGGGGGTTTGTTACAAGTCTTAGGCTGCCAAATGCAGTGGATGGGTTTTGCTCTTGGTTCCGTAGAGACTCTCGAGAGCTTTATAGGTTTGTCAACTTGAAAATGAGGCCTTTTAGGGACCCATTTACAAGTGATTCTGTTCGTGCTCATGGGCCTTGGTGTGTTCCTGGGTGTTAAAAATGAGTGGATGCCGGCTGTGCGAGTGAATGGATCATGCTGTATAGGGTGTGCTCTTGGTGTAGCTATTTGAGCCCGCAAACAAGCCTTAGGCACCCAAATTTGTCTTGATTGTGGGCTGGCCTTCATCGACTTCTTGGGCACCCAAATAGACTTCACGTTAGCAGATGAGCTTCTGAAAGACTTCTTATTAGTATTGTGTTGTTGGTTACTAATAAGAGGCTTTGCCCGTGGTTGGCTTGAGTGCAACCGGGTGTTCGCCTTTCCGCACCCACACTTGTTTCACTTGCTGAGATTTTTTGCTGCGCAGGTACTTTTGATCTCCGACATAGGTAGTACTCTGCTTCTTCTGCCTTTGATCCACCTTTGGTTGCTGCCTCCCTCTGGCCTTTGGAAAAGAAGGGAGTTCCATTGCATCCCTGACTCCTTTTTTGCAGCCATCATTCCTATGCAACACATAGTTTTGGACAAGAACAACATGGTCATCTTCATGTGTACTCCTGGAAGGACCAGGAGTGTGTGCCTTTCCTAGTTCCTTGAGTGCTCCATTATCTAACTCTACTGTAATTCGACTATGATTGACCCATACCTGAAGAAGTCCACTTCTTAGGTTTAAGTTGACTGCTTGGTCATAGATCCAATCTTGACCCAAGATAAGGGTTTCAGTGAGGTCCTCATCTTGACACACTAGTACTTTAACTGTCATTGCCTCATCATGAATATAGAGGGGAAGTTCCACCTCGCCCATGCAAGGGGTTTCCACGCCTCCCAATCCTATGAGATATGCTTCCACAGGATTGATAGTTAATTGCAACTCTTGACAGTGAGACAATTTAACAGCACTAGTGGCTGCACCTGAGTCAATCAAGGCTCTTACAGTCCTTGCACTCTTTCCTTGCCCTATATCTAAGGTTATGAAAGGACGTCGATCAGTTATCCTATGTGAGCTAGCACTTGAAACTTCACACATAGCCACATCATATCCTTGATCTGCATATGCATCTTGCCTAGGGTGCTCTCTACCTTGTCTTCTTAATTTCATTCTCCGTATGCGCTCTAGGGCTTCTGCTTGAGCTTCTTCTCGAATTCGTTTTTCCTCCTCTTTACGTTGCTTAGCAGTATTGAGTCGACTTAGCATTTCCTCCGTGAGGGGTTCCTGATACAACTTGACTCTGCATCCGCTAATATAGTTTGGGAGAACATCACCCTCTAAAGTGGCTAGTTGTACTGCTCCACTCGTGGAGATCCTATTGATGATCATAGGTCCGTAGCCTCTCTTTTCTAGCTTCCTTGCGTGTTGTTTCAATGTGTAGACTAAAACTAGATCTCCTTCTTTCAAGTCCTTATCCTTCACATGGGCATCAAAGTATGCTTTCTGTCTCTTCTTAGCTGCATATATCCCTGCAGCTGCTCTCAGTCTTGTTTCTCCTAATCGTTCAAGGTCAAAAAGTCTAGAGGAGAGTTCATGACCCATCCATTCGTGCTCTTGCGCTACTTTCAATGTAGGTATTAAGAAGTCTAATGGTAGCACTGCATTTTGGCCAAACACCATCTGAAAGGGGGTGGCTTGGAGTACTGTTTTGTAGGCAACTCGGTATGCCCAAACAGCATGGTGTAGCTGTTTGTCCCAATCAGAGCATTTATTGTTCACTAATTTTGTCAACACATTGCATAGAATCTTGTTGGTGCTCTCGGCCTGGCCATTTGCTTGAGGGTGATAGGGGGCAGACTTCTTATGCACTACCAAGAATTCTTGGAGCAGATTTTCAATCACTTCATTCAAGAAGTGAGTGCCTCTATCACTAACTAGCTCTATAGGTAGCCCGTATCTAGTGAATACATTCTCAAATAGAAACTTAGCTGTTGTTTGAGCATCGTTCTTCGTTGTGGCTTTTACCTCTACCCACTTAGTTAGATAGTCTGTTGCAACAATGATATATTCTGCATGAGAACCCTTAGCTGGGGGATTAATAGGACCTACAAAGTCTATTCCCCACTTAGAGAATGCACGTCCACCCATCATAGGTTTCAGTGGCATCTCATCTTTACGTATAGGATATTGAGTTCTCTGACAGACATCACACCGTTTCACATAGGTATGTGCATCCATGTGAAGGGTCGGCCACCAGAAGCCCGCAAATAGTATTGCCTTGATCACCCGATCTGGTCCAAAGTGTCCTCCTGCTACACCTTGGTGAGCAGTTTCCAAGATCTTAAGATATTCACTTTCATGGACACATAGTCTCAAGTAACCATCTTTACCACGTGTTGGCATACAAGGCAATAAAGGAGTCATGCACAATACGGCAACAAGGCCAGATCATTTTTTCCCATAGATTATGTACAACCCAAGTGATTTTAATCACTACACAAACATTGTAAATCCCGTTTTTGGTAGATTAGACTCCATTTTGTGCAAGCCGAGGAGTCCTCGAGCTTGAGGAGTATTAGAAGTACCATCGTACCAAATTTCATAATTTTTAGACTTCGTTTGAGCCCTCAAATAAGCCCTGGAACCTAATTTTTAACTAGGCCGGACACTAGGTCTGGACAGGGCCAAAAGCTAGTCAAAAACTATAAAAAGAGCTAGAGAGCTCATTTTTGAGGTTAGATTGTAATTGAAACGAACTTGTAAGAGCTTTTGAAAGTAATCTAAAAGCTCCATCGATTCTCACTCTTTGTCTTGCCGTGTGTGCGCGTGTGTGTGTATGTGTGTGCATGCTAGTGTGCTTCTCACTCACGCACTTGTGCCGCCACTTGCTCGAGGTCTTCATACCATCCTCACGTCTTCCCGGATTGACATTAAAGGAGGTGCTACTCATCATTGAGCTACACCAAATTTTGGCGCCGTTGCCGGGGATCGAGCTTTGAGGACGAGCGTGTGATGGTAAGACGTAGAGTTGACGCGTTGGAGTTGTAGGTATTTTCTTCACTCTCATCGATTTTCTTTTACTTTCTTCACCATCATCATCATCACCATCTCCCACGTCCATCTCCATCATCGCGAAAATTTCAGTTTTTTGACTATATCCCCACCTCCACCTCATTTCCCTCATTTCACTTGTGAGAGAGAGCGAGAGAGCGAACTTGCATGTGCTGTTTTTGCATGTTTTCTGAGCTATTTTGCAGGTTTTTTGCTGTACCATCATCCCCAGCAGTGTGCGCAGGTACGACAGGCTCTGCACAGGTCCCGGGACGACAGCCTCAGTCTATCGCGACAGACAGCCCCCACGATAGATTGTGTCTATCGCGACAGACACCGTCTATCGCGATAGACAGGCATTTTCGGCAAAAAATTAAGGAGTGAATTTTTGGAAATTTAGGCTAAATTTTGGGCATATTTGCACTTTCATGTACTCATCTACTTACAAAGGCCTTAGAAAATGCATTAAAACCCCCGAAAGGTTCTGTTTGTCTAGTTAACCCCCTAAACCCTGAACGGTCATAACTTTTTCATACGAAATCCAATTTTTGAGCTCTTGGGCTTGTTGGAAAGCTCGTGGCATATACTACGCGCCCTCAACTGTTTTTTATAAAGATAATGCATTGATTTTCAGAGAGGGTATTTTGAAGTTGACCATACCCAGGGGACTCAAAGTCAGGGGTCTTTAGAATCATTTTCCTAAAAAGTCACAATGCAAATATGTGTATATGTTACATGAATGAAAGTTGTGGGTTGTGTCCTTGAATCTAAGCATCGAGCTAACCGTGGGACTTTTATAGGTCCATTGAGAGCAACAGAGAGCGTACAAAGCAAGGTTTCTTTGCAAGCTTGAGAACCGGGTTCTTGAGCACCAGAAAGCAAGGGATCAACAAGTAAGGTTGGATTATTCTCAACTCCCTCTGTCATTTCCTAGCTCAAGCTAAGAACGAGTAGAGATAGGAATAAGCCAGGGCGACGATAGGCAGTTATCAAGTTGAAGACTACCTAAAAAACTCAAGTTCAAGTAAAAACATAATCTGTACTATCGATAACCTAAAGGAAAAGAACCTAATGTGGAACGATCAACCTAAAGTACGAAGAACATTCAAGTGTTCCTGACGACGGGATATCAGACAAGACCATAAACACAATAACTAACTAAAAAGAATCAAGTGACTGGTACCAATTGATTGGCAACGAGGTTGTACTCTGAAAAAAAAAAAAAAAAAAAAAAATTTGGGATAATCAGTTAGGCATATGAACCTTCGATCAGGACGACACCTAGCAAGGGAGAGACAAAGCCTTAGGTCTTCAGAGGCTAGTGTCAATCACACTGCAAGGTCTTGGGCCCAGCAGTTGAGCCACCACTCATACTACCCTAGCTCTGAGACCAGTGAGTCAGAAATGTCTCAAGGCATGGACAGACCTACGGGAAGTTCAAGAGTGCCTTATTTGTACAGGGTAGAAGGCCCTTACAAAACACAGCTGGAATATCTTAGGACCAACCGACTAGGTGCTAGCATCTATGAGGACGGCCTAGGAAGATCCGTGGTCCAGATTAAAAACCATGACCAATCCATAGGACTAGAACACCCAGCTGTCAAGTTTGAAAATGGTGCATACCTGGACAAAGAAGGAACTATATATGTTGTCACTAGTCACCCTGATAGGACAGATGAATTTGGAAATGTAATCTCAGAAGCGGACTTAGGCGACTTGGAACAAGGAAATATGGGAGTAGAACCTAGAACCCCTCGAGGTAAATCAGTTCTCACTAGGATTATCACACCTGAGTGGGTACCCCAGGACAACAAGAGCATAGAATTGCTCCTCAATCGGGAAACTGATGAAGCCTTTTGGAGGTATAAATCCAATCAGCCAACTGATATAGGAAATATCATGATCTATGAGCTTAAGGATCCGGATAGCCCAGGCAGAGTGACCTACTTAGATCATGCTTCAAAACGGATCTTTGTGGTGACAGAAAATGATAGGCATGCCTACACTTGGAAGGGTGAATTCATTTTCCCCCAACCAAGATCAAATGTATCCTATGGTCACCCTGGGGCTGGAACTTCCCAAGCTCATGGTACACAAAGAGATAGAAGTAGGGATAAACCAGAAGTAAGTTTCGCCAACCCCGTGGGCAGAGAAAGAACGAGAACAGAGACGAATTGGGTAGAACCTGAGATGCATAGAGCCCACAGGAACCAAAGAAATGTAGATGGATTCCCTCTGCCGAGGCCTAGAGAGCACACAAGAACTTTGAGACCCACCCAGCTAGTTAAGTCCATGAAGAATTACTTTGACGGCACAGGAGATCCCTATGATCATGTGGCGGAATTCAAGCAAGTCTTGAGAGCTGAACAGGTTGAGGATCTGTTCACGCAGTACAATGCTTTCGGTCTAACCCTTAGGAACACAGCACTTACATGGTTCCAACCATTGGATGAGCGTCAGTTCAGGAGCATAGACCAACTCCTAGAGGCTTTCATTGTAGAGTTCTCTAAGAGTGGCATAAGACACAATACTTCCTCATTGATCCATAGCTTCAAGCAAACCCCTCAAGAGACTGTGAGACTTGCAGGAAGAAGATTTAGGCAATACCTTGAAAGATGTCCTATTTCGGAGCTACCCACATCTGCTAAACAAGTAGCCTTATTCCTTGACGGATTGTTGAGTACAAAATTGAGATCCTATGTGTATCTGAAAGACCCTAGGACTATAGAAGAATGTGTACGTATGTGCATTGACATTGAAGATAACCTAGGAGAAGAGCTAGAGTTGTCCAAAATTTACAAAGATTCAGATAGTGCATCTAGTCAATCTTCCGCACAAGCCACATCAATTGAAGAACTTGCCGAAAAAGTAGCTCAGAAACTAGGTGTAACTAGCAAACAAATCCCAAGGTTTGCCCCTGTGAAAAGATGCTATACATGCGGTGGTGACCATATGGCGAATGTCTTCCCTATTATGGCTCAACCCCAAGTAAACCCTAGTAGCCAGTACTGCACCATAGAACGGAGATACACCAATCACACCGCACAAGATTGCCCATACAACAAGCAGGCAGTTAGGCAACCCTACCCGCAGCCCTACCAACAAGGCAGATACCAAAACCAAAATCCACCACCACAATATGCTAGACCCCAACAAACCTACCAACCACAGTATCAGGCCCAACAAAGGCCTCAGCCTGTGCTAGCACAACAACCCCCTGCCCCAGCTAATGTGATTCCGGTAAAGTATACTGCTGCAGAAGAGAACCTGAATAGAGCTATAGTCCCTGTAACATCCTTGATCTCTGAAAATGACCCAAGTGACCATAGCTTTGATTCTACCCATGTGGATAGCCCCCAGGCTTACTACATGCAGTCCCCAGAACATGGAGAGTCCTACTATGGTGAAGAGTCGAACGAACCTAGTTGGGAGTCAGATTACACGAACATCATGTATACAAACCCCAACCCTAGACCTCAACCTAGGCAAGTACGACCACCATTTCCTAGAGGACCGTGCTACAGATGCCAAGGAGATCACCTCATTCGTGATTGTCCCTTGCCTCCACCTACGCAAACCCAGTCGGTGACGATCCAAGGCTTCTGCCAAGATTGCGGAAAAGAGCATCTCTTACGAGATTGCCCAAAGAACCCCAATAGCATGCCAAAAATCACCCCTATCAACGTTGTTGGGTTAGTGGTAGACTCCTCAGGAAGCGTCACTTCCACTGCACCAGTACAGGTAGTCACTAGGGCTCAGGCATTGCAGCAAAACCAAGGGGTAGGCCAGGAAAAGAGCCTAGATGCTAGCGATACTGAGAGCCAAAATAAAAAGAGAACAAGAGCTTGGAAAGATAGCCGCGAACGCATGAAAAGGCAATGGGCAAAGAAGATGAGTGAACTTGAGGAAAGTCTACGAGAAACCAAGGCTAAAATCATAGAGATCACGTCTCAACCGCACTCTCACACATTCCCACCGCTACCATCCCCATCACCCTCCATCCCTTCACCCTCTAAGACAGCCCACGCCACCCACCCACCACCCCAAACAGGATCAGTATTAGCTGATCCCACTCTTGAAGACATAGACATGATGCTTAAAGCATATCAGGCCAGAATCCAAGAAGGGCCAAATGTTACGGATCATGACAAGTGCTATCCTAGAGCTGACCTAGAGATAGAAAGAACCAAACTGTGCGCGAAAATGGTCGCATTGGCTCAGACTATGTTTGAAGCCAGTCGCCTTTTCAATTACTCAGGCTCAGCCAAAACGCAATTACACTTGGATGGATTCCTAGAGAAGTTAGAGAGGATAATTGCAAGATCTGACAAGGAAGAAAAAAATCAAGACCAAGAAAAAGCAGGCACAAACAGGAATCATTCCCAATCAGAAGTGTATGTGGCCGATGCCCCTAAACCGGACAACTTTCCCTCCTTAGAAAGAATAGAGAGGCCAATAGCACAGCCAGAAAAGGAACCTACCCCTCAAAGAAAGGAAAGGGCAAGAGAGCGGATAAGCCAGCCTCTTCAGAAAGCCCATGTGCCTCCTCAAGGAGCCTATCTTCCTCCCCAAAGGTCACAGGAGCCCCCCTCGAAAGCTTATGTACCTCCACAGGTGACCCACATTCCTTCCCAGAGAGTGTATGAGCCTACTCGGAAGAGTAACAGAATAAGCAATCCTCCCCAAGAAGCTTGTGTTCCAACCATTTATGAGAGCAAGGAGAGAGCCAACGATAGAATAAGCCCTCCTTCCCAGGTTGCTTATGCGCCTAATTCTACGGAGCCAGACACTTCTTCTTCTATGAATCGGTTTGCACCAGACTTCCTACGAGAGATTCAAGAAGACAAATGGGATAACGAAAGCGAGGTCGCCCCTCCTTTTGAACTTGTGGACGATGCACACGACCAATTCCCACAAGACATCCCATCTATTTACGGGGAGCATGAGAGTGTTCAGTCTCATGAGAGATTGGACTTTGAGTCTAATTCCATGCAGGAGCTACCCCACTTCACAGGCCCATGGGAAGCAAAGTCCACATGTATGAGAGCACCCACAGTCATGGTAAGGAACGACGACTCAGTCATACCGAGGAACACGGAGGTAGTAACGAACACCAAGGTGCAACGCGATCTCACTTTGGAAGAGCTGTCTGAGGATAGACCAAACGCGCGGAAATATGTAGCTAGTCAAGTAACTGAAACTGCAGAACCTCGTTCCCGGGTAGGATCCCATAGGACAGTACCGGAAATTCCCTTGGATAAGATAGGAGATATGTGTGAAGGTGAAGAAGGGAACACCTACCTTCCCATCACCTATCAGGACTACAGCACGAAGGCAATTTTGGACTCAGGTGCAGGAGTTGCAATTGCCACCACCTCCTTATGGAAGCGTTGGGGCAAGCCAGCACTCAGGCCAACAAGAATGAAATTGCAGATGGCCGATGGTCATATTGAGAGACCCTTAGGATTGCTGGAAGGGATAACTCTCACCACTTGTGGTGTTGAGTTTGAGCATAGCTTTGCTATATGTGACTTCAGCAAAAATCATGCTTATGAGATGATTTTAGGAAGACCATTTATGCGACAGTTGCAAGTGGTACAGGATTGGGGAACCAACTCCTTGTATTTGCAACACTTGGGCGTTACAACCAAAGTCAATCTCAAGGACTATTCTCATAGAGATGTCCCTCCTATCCAATGGAATCCCATCCATAGAGCCAAAGATGATACAGAATTGGTGCATTCCATAGGGTCGGGATCCTCATGGATGCATGAAGATACTCACTTATGGATGTGCAAGGTAGCAGTAGAAGAAGAGAAGAGAGAGAAAGCCAGAGAGGTAGGTGCGAACGAAACTCATAGACCCATTCAAGACCCAGCCTATGCACCTATAGTCTTTCCAGATGAGGAGTTTGAACCCCATGGCTGGGCGGAAATTTTAGCAACAATGGACGTAGCCATCAATGAAGAACAATGGACACCTCACTGTGATGAGGATGGCTATGATATTTCAGTCTTCTCCATAGAGCCAATCATGGGAGAGGCAGTTTTAGAAGAATGCGAACCTAGCCCTGATGCATTTGAGGATGCAAGTGACTCCGATCTAGAGTCAATCATTATGGACCCTCCATTTGCATCAGATGAAGAATACTTCTATGAAGTAGAATTTCAACCCCAGAGGCATGGAGAAGTTACAAATGACGTAAGATTAGCAACACATGTGAGTCCGAAGGAAGAAGGGAAGAAACGAAAAAAGAAAGAAGCCTCACCAGAAGAGGAAGAATCTTTGTTTGAGGTCCCCGAAAATTTTAAGAAGTATGAGATAGATGACAGGAGAGTCATGATAAGAATGCCTAAACGAGAGGCACAATCAGGAGAGGCTTATGATAACAAAGAAACCACCAAGAAAATAGTAGTGGCCCTAGAAGAAGGAGAGGAGAGATGCACGTATATAGGCCATGACCTGACAGAAGAAGAAGAGCATGAATTGACTGCCTTGCTAAGAGAATACAGAGATGTATTCGCTTGGAGTTACAAGGATTTGAAAGGGGTTGACCCAGACATATGCTCACACACTATTCCCATGACCTCAGATGCTAAACCCTCGAAGCAAAAGCCTTATACATATAACGATAATTATGCTGCTAAGATCAAAGAAGAGATAGATAGACTGGTTGAAGCTGGATTTATCTACGAAATTGAGCACACTGAATGGGTGTCCCCCATCGTAGTGGTGCCCAAAAAGAATGGCAAACTGCGTGTGTGCATTAACTTGAAAAAGGTTAATGCCGCCACGATTCGAGATAACTATCCGCTTCCCATCACAGAACATCTCTTAGAAAGAGTGGCAGGCAAGGAAGTGTACAGCTTCCTTGATGGATTTTCTGGCTACAATCAAGTAGCCATAGCTCCAGAGGATCAGCATAAGACAGCCTTTGCCACAGAATGGGGCATTTTTGCTTTTAGAGTAATGCCATTTGGGCTTACCAATGCACCAGCTACCTTCCAAAGGCTGATGTGCCATGTGTTTAAGGAGTTCCTGAGGAAGAGTTTAGAAGTCTATGTTGATGATCTTTGTGCTCATTCCAACATTAGACAAACTCATATTCCTGAACTCAGACAAATCTTTGACAAATGTAGAGAATATCAAGTCTGCCTGAACCCAAAAAAGTGCGTTTTTATGGTCAGGCAAGGCAAGATTCTAGGACACATAGTGTCAAAGAATGGCATATCTACAGACGAAGAAAAAGTGAGAGCCATAGCAGAGCTACCAAGGCCAAAGAATGTCAAGGAAGTACAAGCTTTCATGGGGCATTGTGGGTATTACCGACGTTTCATCCACATGTATGCTGTCATCGCAAAGCCCATGTACGGACTCTTGACTAACTTTGAGTGGACTGATGAATGTGAGAATTCCTTCCAGGAGCTCAAACGAAGATTGTGTTCAGCACCAATCTTGACCACACCAGATTGGAATAAGCCATTCCATGTTCATGTTGATGCATCCAATTATGCTATTGGATGTGTGCTCGCACAACCTACTGGTGAAGGTAATATGGATCTTCCAATTGCCTATGCCAGTAGACAATTGAATGCGGCTGAACGGAATTACACCACTACAGAGCGAGAAGGATTAGGCATGGTATATGCAGTCAAGAAATTTAGGCACTATTTGCTTGCAAATAAGTTTAAATTTTTTACTGATCATCAGGCTTTGTTATATCTTGTAAACAAGCCATGCAATACAAGAAGATTAGTAAGATGGTTTCTCTTGCTAATGGAATATGACTTTGAGGTTGTGGTAAGAAAAGGTAGGACTCACTTGAGAGCAGATCATCTCTCTAGGCTCACATCGGGAGAAGCCCCACAAGGAGTGTCAGATGACCTTCCTGATGCTTACTTGTTTAATTTGGAAGTTATACCACAGTGGGCTAAGCCATTGGTACCAGTATTGACCTACGGGCCTAATCATCCAGTCGTAAACACACGGAATAGAGAGGTTGTAAAAGCCCAGAAGTACCACATCATGGCAGGAAGCATGTACAAGCACACAGACCAAGGGATCTTGGCTTGTTGCGTAGAAGAGGATGAGTACTCTAAATGGTTGCAATTAGCACATGTAGGTGCACTAGAGCAACACCATTCAAAGCAACGAACGTTACAGACTCTAAGGAGACTCGGAGTACATTGGCCAACTATGGAAGCTGATGTCCAAAAGTTGTGCAAGGAATGCCCAATCTGTTGCACTAAACCACCAGTGGAACATGCCACTCTTTATCAAGTATCCATTGTGCCAGATTGGAGCGAACCACTAGTATCATTCCTGAGGACAAACACATTCCCTCCAGACATGACTCTGGCTAGGAAAAGGAGTTTAGAACAAGAAGCCTTGGATTACTCACTCATTGGTGATAATCTATACAAACGCGGTAAGGATGGTTACCTGAGACTGTGTGTCCATGAGAGTGAATATCTTAAGATCTTGGAAACTGCTCACCAAGGTGTAGCAGGAGGACACTTTGGACCAGATCGGGTGATCAAGGCGATATTATTTGCGGGCTTCTGGTGGCCTACCCTTCACATGGATGCACATACCTATGTGAAACGGTGTGATGTCTGTCAGAGGACTCAGTATCCTATACGCAAAGATGAGATGCCACTGAAACCTATGATGGGTGGACGTGCATTCTCTAAGTGGGGAATAGACTTCGTAGGTCCTATTAATCCCCCAGCTAAGGGTTCTCATGCGGAATACATCATTGTGGCAACAGATTATCTCACCAAGTGGGTTGAGGTAAAAGCTACAACCAAGAACGATGCTCAAACAACTGCCAAATTCTTGTTTGAGAATGTATTCACGAGATATGGGCTACCCATAGAGCTTGTAAGTGATAGAGGCACTCATTTCTTGAACGAAGTGATTGAAAATCTACTCCAAGAATTCTTGGTAATACACAAGAAGTCTGCCCCTTATCACCCTCAAGCTAATGGACAAGCTGAGAGCACTAATAAGATTTTATGCAATGTACTGACGAAAGTAGTGAACACTAAACGCTCTGATTGGGACAAACAGCTACACCATGCTGTTTGGGCATACCGAGTTGCCTACAAAACGGTACTCCAAGCCACCCCCTTTCAGATGGTATTCGGTCAAAACGCTGTGTTACCTTTGGACTTCTTGATCCCTACATTGAAAGTAGCACAAGAGCACGAATGGACAGGTCATGAGCTCTCCTCTAGGATCTTTGACCTTGAACGATTAGGGGAAACAAGACTGAGAGCCGCTGCAGGAATATATGCAGCCAAGAAGAGACAGAAGGCATATTTTGATGCCCATGTGAAGGATAAGGGCTTGAAAGCAGGAGATTTAGTTTTAGTCTATACACTAAAACAACACGCGAGGAAGCTAGAAAAGAGAGGCTACGGACCTATGATCATCAATAGGATCTCCACGAGCGGAGCAGTACAACTAGCCACGTTAGAGGGTAATGTTCTCCCAAACTATATTAGCGGATGCAGAGTCAAGTTGTATCAAGAACCCCTCACGGAGGAAATGCTCAGTCGACTCAACACTGCTAAAAAACGCAAAGAGGAAGAAAAGCGAGTTAGAGAAGAAGCTCAAGCTGAAGCTTTAGAACGCATCAGAAGGATGAAATTACGAAGGCAAGGTAGAGATCAGCCTGGAGCGAATGACTATGCAGACCAAGGATTTCCTATGGCCATGTGTGAAGTTGCAGGAACAAGCTCGCATAGGATAATTGATAGACGTCCTTTCGTAACCTTAGATATAGGACAAGGAAAGAGTGCAAGGACCGTAAGAGCCTTGATTGACTCAGGTGCAGCCACTAGTGCTGTTAAATTGTCTTACTGCCAAGAATTACAATTGACTGTCAATCCTGTGGAAGCATATCTCATAGGATTGGGAGGCGTGGAAACCCCTTGCATGGGCGAGGTGGAACTTCCCCTCTACATTCACGATGAGGCAATGACCGTTAAAGTACTAGTGTGTCAAGATGAGGATCTCACTGAACCTCTAGTCTTGGGTCAAGATTGGATCTATGACCAAGCAATTAACTTAAACCTAAGAAGTGGACTTCTCCAGGTTTGGGTCAATCATAGTCGAGTTACAGTAGAATTAGACAATGGAGCACTCAAGGAACTAGGAAAGGCACAGACTCCTGGTCCTTCCAGGGGTACACATGAAGATGACCATGCTGTTCTTGTTCAAAACCCTGTGTTGCAGAGGAATGATATTTGCAAAAAAGGAGTCAGGGATGCAACGGAACTCCCTTCTTTTCCAAAGGCCAGAAGGAGGCAGCAACCAAAGGCGGATCACAAGCAGAAGAAGCCGAGTACTACCTATGTCCGAGATCAAAAGTACCTGCGCAGCAGAATGTCCCAGAAAATAAACCAGGTGTGGGTGCGGAAAGGCGAACGATCGGGTGCACCACCGACAACTACACGGGCAAAGCCTCTTATTAGTAACCAACAACACGACGCTAATAAGAAGTCTGTCAGAAATTCTTCTGCTAAAGTAAAATCTATTTGGGTGCCCAAGAAGTCGATGAAGGCAAGCCCACAATCTAGACAAATTTGGGTGCCTAAGACTTGCTTGAGGGCACAAGTAGTTACACCAAGGCCACAACCTATGCAGCATAACCCATCTACGAGTACAACCAGTATTCCCTCGTGCTCAACACTTAGGAACACACCAAGACCCATGAGCATGCATGTAATCACTTATAAGTGGGTCCCTAAAAGGCCCCACTCCCAAACAGCGATACCGACACAGCTCTCTGGAGTCTCTACGAAATCGAAAGCAAAGCCCATCCACTGCATTTGGCAGTCTAAGATCTGTAATAAACCCCCGACCCCGATTTGTAAATTCACCCCACTTACTAACGGCATTAGTCTCCTAGGAATACACAAACGTTAACTACACTCACTGTCTTCGTGCACTTACTAACCACTAACTCACCATATACCTCATGTTAATGTTGTAACGGGGACAGGAACGGATTTAGTCTGTCCATTACGATGTTAACACATGCTTCTATATTCTCACAGAATCAGAAGGCAAACAGTAAAATGGCAGAAGCGACAGGTTCGGGCTCACAAGTAGGGATACTTACTGCAGGAATTGATGTGGATAGCCTACCTGTGGACGTGCCCCCGACTGAACGACCAGTGGAGATGCAACACCTTCAGCAACTCTCGGTGCCAGACCCACCTACAGGAATCACGGAAAGAGTTCATGCCAACTCTCATTGGTTCAATGGCATGCCCGGTCCATTAGGAGAGGCTAAGTATATCTGGGAGTCTAAATGCGAGTATGACAGATCATGGGTGCGTTTCCAATTTTTCTCCAAGGAGTTCGAGACTTTACAGAACACCGAAGACCTCCAGATCATATGGCAACGAGCAGGGTTGGCGGAATATTTTGAAGCCCCACTACCTAAACCCGACCTCCTCCGATGTTACTATCTGGTCTCTACATTACAAGCTCATGAAGATAAGGACCAACCCGGATCATTTGTTCTCCCCTCATTGCTGGGCAACAACGAGTTGAAGAGGTTTGAACTTACTGTGGAGCTAGTGTGTGATGCTTTAAAGATGCATGGCACGCATGTACCCTCAGAAAAGGATGCTCTCGTTCCCAACAACATGAAGGACAGGAAAGTAGTGAAACTGAAAGACATGGCAGCCCTCACCCCAAATGTGTCCATCCCTCTCCGCATGTGCATGCAACATTTCGCCTTCCCCGGTCAAGACCGATTCACGCAACCACACAAGAAGATCTGGTTTGCTCTCTACTTGGCGGAAGCAGGTGCGCTACCTATTAAGCTACCAGTGTGGATTATAGATCAGTTGTATGAAGCGAACAAACGGGCTTCTAGGAAATTAGTGGTGAACGGATGCTGTGCACTCACACGCATCATTTACCGATGCTTGGCATATGATGTCCCCATTGAGCGTGCCTTAACTTGGGCACAATTACAAATGTTTAAAAGGCTCAAGACATCCACACATCAGTCCAAGCGCATGAGGGGCGCGATTCCGTGTGTCCAGACAAGGGAAGTCCTGACTACTCCTGAGGCATCACCATTAAGAGAGGGCACTGTACCTCCTTTTACCATTAGGATACCCAGGTCGGAATCTGACACTACGACACAACCCACCCCATCGGCTCCTCCGGTTACACCTGAATTCGAGTTTGCTGCCACTGGAGAGGCTGAAGGACTGGACCCCCAGGATTTCGAAGCATTCCTACAAAGCACACAATTCTCTGACGTGGAGTTTTATTCAGAGGCAGAGGAGCAGGGCACATCCTCGCAGAGAAGAAGAAAGTCTACAGACGGTAGACATGTCCATTGGAGTGACGCTCAGCAAAGTCAACAACACGGACAACCGGAAGAAGAAGAAGCGTATGAAGAAGAGACCACTGAAGCCCCAGCATATACAGCAGAACTCCGAAGGCTGTATCAGATTATGGAAAGAGTACGATCGCAGCAATTACTCACTGAACAGAGCAGCAGAGTACTTATGACTCAGTTGTTGGAAGAAGCGGGGGTTGACTCAGAGTACAGGGAAGGTCTCTTATTGATGGCAGAAACATATGGAGTTGTAGAAGCTGTGCGCACTGCCATTCAGAGGCCTTCAGTTCAATATGACCCACGAAGGTTCCAGACACGGCCTCGCTCAGGTAAAAATATCCAAATTCCCGTTACAGTTGCAGAGGAGCCAACTACTACACCAACCTCCCAAACAGCTAGTCAACAGCACCCCGCCACCCAGGAGGAGTCCACCGAACCACTACCACCTACTCCCCCACCATCACCTCCGAGAACAGAGACAGTGGAAATCCCATCGACCACTCAACCCACTGACCCAACCTTCATCTTTCGTACTCCCATCTCTAGTGCCACCCTATTCTCTACCACTGATAACCCGACCTTTGAAGCAAACCCCATCACTACACAACCCACCGAAACCCTTCCCGAGCCTGCCCTAGGACAACCATCCCCAATGCCTTCAGCCACGGGTCATCCTGACCCCAGATCCACATTCATGGGTTTCCCTACTACCATGCCACCCTTTCCACCCTCCTCAAATTTACGACCCCAACCCCTGATATCCCTCTCTCCATTTCTACAATCCCTCCAGGACATCTTTGCTAGGGCTTTTCAACCAGGCCCTCAACCATTCCCTGTCTTTTCAGCTCCCCACCCCACTTCACATCTATTCACCACTTCCACACACACACCACCTACCATACCAGTGTATATGGCAGGCCCCACACTAACACCCACTCCTGAAGGTATGGATATTTCACCACCCACGGCACCTCCACCCACGGTTTCACCTCCTCCCATTCCCCCTCCACCAATTTCACCCACACACACAACTTTCGTAGACACATCATTCACTGTCTCCCTTCCCCAATTCCCTTCCCATGCATCGCCCACGGTAAACACCCCCCACTCATCTATAGGTAATGCATTGGATACCATGTTGGCCTGTATATCAAATTTAAGAACAGATTACATTCAGCTCCAGCAACAAAACGCACGCCTGCAAGAGTACTCAGCGACACTACAGCTCCGCCTTGCGGTACTAGAAGAGGAGAATGCTCGCCTCCACACACAGTTCCAAACCCTCCAAGACGCCCATAATATATTGGAAGTACAGCTACAGAACGTAGATCAGGAAGCAGTGCAGGTGGTAGAAAGTCACCTACGGACACAACTGGAACGCAGCTCAAAACTTCAGCGAAATATGGCGCTACTTAAACGCCATCTTGCGGCTGCTCAGGAAGAGAACAGACGTCTGCAAATACAAAATCAAGAGAACCTGGAGGCAGCTATTGAGAGCACACCGGGGGCACCCATCAGCCCATCCAAGTTTCAAGCAGTGACCCCCGATAATATCAAGATTATATTGGAAGATTATGCCATGCTACTCGAAGCACATGATAAGCTATCGGAGGAGCTAGGACAACTGAAGCAGGAACACCAACAAGGCCCAACAGCTGCCCCTCCAACCACCCCCTCTGCAGCTTCGCTTCCCTCCGACGCAGAGGCCATAAAAGATCTCCAGCAACAGGTAACTGAATTGCAGACACGCCTACTACAATATGAGAGGCCATCTTCCCCTCCGGAGGCTCCCACGGACGAAGAAGTTGTGCAAATTCCTGTGGAACAAACGTTTGATGAAGAATATGATCCGCAACCATTCCCAGGAGGCCAACAAACAGAAGAAGCGCAGGACACGTTCGAGGCACCACGGCCGCCATGGTTACGACAGAGGAAATAGGGACCTCGCATGAAGAGCGCACCGTAGTGCAAAATCAGGCTATGAGGGTCATAGAGGAGACTGTTTTACAATCAGATTACTTCAAGAACTTGTCATCGAGACGCCTGATTCTCTCATCGGAACTCCAGTACAGGCCATATTATATTATCTTGGCTGATTATAATGCAGAAATACAAAGAGTCACGGGTCAGATTCCTACTTTTGCGACCCAATTTCAACCCGAAGACCTTCCTCCAGAGGTGCGAAAAGGCAAGATTCGTCAACCAACATGGCGGCAGAAACTTTTAGAGACTTACCCAGAAATGCTACGCACATGGAACAACGCGCCGTTGCACCTCCTGTACAACCCATGCTACGGTCCAGTCCCCCGCCGCAGGTCGTGGAAGGCATTTAATATCAAGGTACAGAACAATGCGCAATGCAAGGAATGGCTGAACTACCCGTACATAGCGCCACCACAAGGACCACCATCGGTAGCATATATGATGGGGACCATTCGCCACTGGATGCCGCGCTTGAAGCCCATGCAAGATGTAGCAGCGCAAATGATGCTTAAAATCTTAGATATGATGCAAGTGGTGCTGAAGACCTTTAGAAATGCAGCCGCACCACAGGTACGCCTTCCGGGGTTTAGCAATGGAAATTACGACTTGGTGTATGACATGAGCACCACCCCCAGTATCCGTGTGGCTTACGCTTGGCATGCACGCATCAAATACCTCCCCGCCTGCTACAAACAGACCTTCGAAGAAATGTTCAGATCAGGGTTCTGGGAGTACCACTCGGAGATTTTCGCGCCAAAGCCGACACATCTGCTTCAACTGTTTGCTTGTGAACAAGCAATGTATTCAGAGTACTACACCACCCCGCAACCAGAGACCCCCGGTGCAATAAATTGGGAGGCATTGGAAGCCGATCTAGCAAGAGGCTTAAGGATAGGAGAACATGAACTGGCCACCAATGTCATCCAATATTACATCGACCACCCGCGCGAACAAAGGTCTGTCAGGGGCGACAGACGCTAGGAAGGGGGGAGTGTTGGCATACAAGGCAATAAAGGAGTCATGCACAATACGGCAACAAGGCCAGATCATTTTTTCCCATAGATTATGTACAACCCAAGTGATTTTAATCACTACACAAACATTGTAAATCCCGTTTTTGGTAGATTAGACTCCATTTTGTGCAAGCCGAGGAGTCCTCGAGCTTGAGGAGTATTAGAAGTACCATCGTACCAAATTTCATAATTTTTAGACTTCGTTTGAGCCCTCAAATAAGCCCTGGAACCTAATTTTTAACTAGGCCGGACACTAGGTCTGGACAGGGCCAAAAGCTAGTCAAAAACTATAAAAAGAGCTAGAGAGCTCATTTTTGAGGTTAGATTGTAATTGAAACGAACTTGTAAGAGCTTTTGAAAGTAATCTAAAAGCTCCATCGATTCTCACTCTTTGTCTTGCCGTGTGTGCGCGTGTGTGTGTATGTGTGTGCATGCTAGTGTGCTTCTCACTCACGCACTTGTGCCGCCACTTGCTCGAGGTCTTCATACCATCCTCACGTCTTCCCGGATTGACATTAAAGGAGGTGCTACTCATCATTGAGCTACACCACGTTTGTATAGATTGTCGCCAATGAGAGAGTAATCCTGGGCTTCTTGTTCTAAACTCCTTTTCCTAGCCAGAGTCATGTCTGGAGGGAATGTTTTCGTCCTCAGGAAGGATACTAGTGGTTCACTCCAATCTGGCACTATGGACACTTGATAAAGAGTGGCATGTTCCACAGGTGGTTTAGTGCTACAGATTGGGCATTCTTTGCACAACCTTTGGACATCCGCTTCCATAGTTGGCCAGTGCACTCCGAGTCTCCTTAGTGTCTGTAGGGTTCGTTGTTTTGAGTAGTGTTGCTCTAATGCACCTACATGTGCTAATTGCAACCACTTCGCATACTCGTCCTCTTCTACACAACAAGCCAAGATTCCTTGATCTGTGTGCTTGTACATACTTCCTGCCATGATGTGATACTTTTGGGCTTTTACTACCTCTCTATCCTGCGTGTTTATTACTGGATGGTTAGGTCCGTATGTCAGCACTGGTACCAATGGCTTAGCCCACTGCGGCACCACTTCCAAATTAAACAAGTAAGCATCAGGAAGGTCATCTGACACTCCTCGTGGGGCTTCTCCCGATGTGAGCCTAGAAAGGTGATCTGCTCTCAAATGAGTCCTCCCTTTTCTCACCACTACCTCAAAGTCATATTCCATTAGTAATAGAAACCATCTTACTAATCTACCAGTATTGCATGGTTTGTTTACGAGGTATAGCAATGCCTGATGATCAGTAAAAAATTTAAACTTATTTGCAAGCAAATAGTGTCTAAATTTCTTAACTGCATATATCATGCCTAAGCCTTCTCTCTCAGTAGTGGTGTAATTTCGTTCAGTTGCATTCAATTGTCTACTAGCGTAGGCAATTGGAAGATCCATATTACCTTCACCAGTAGGTTGCGCGAGTACACACCCAATAGCGAAATTGGATGCATCCACATGAACATGGAATGGCTTGTTCCAATCTGGTGTGGTCAAGATTGGTGCTGAACATAATCTTCGTTTAAGCTCCTGGAAGGAATTCTCACATTCATCAGTCCATTCAAAGTTAGTCAGAAGTCCGTACATGGGCTTTGCAATGACAGCATACATGTGAATGAACCGGCGGTAGTAACCACAATGTCCCATGAAAGCTTGTACTTCCTTGACATTCCTTGGCCTAGGTAGCTCTGCTATGGCTCTCACTTTCTCTTAATCAGTGGATATGCCATTCTTTGACACGATGTGTCCTAGAATCTTGCCTTGCCTGACCATAAAGACGCACTTTTCTGGGTTTAGGCAGACTTGATATTCTCTACATTTGTCAAAGATTTGTCTGAGTTCAGGACTATGGGTTTGTCTAATGTTGGAATGAGCACAAAGATCATCAACATAGACTTCTAAATTCTTCCTCAGGAACTCCTTAAATACATGGCACATCAGCCTTTGGAAGGTAGCTGGTGCGTTGGTAAGCCCAAATGGCATTACACGAAAGGCAAATATACCCCACTCTGTGGCAAAAGCTGTCTTATGCTGATCTTCTGGAGCTATGGCTACTTGATTGTAGCCCGAAAATCCATCGAGGAAGCTGTACACTTCCTTGCCTGCTACTCTTTCTAAGAGGTGTTCTGTGATGGGAAGCGGATAGTTATCTCGAATTGTGGCTGCATTGACCTTCTTCAAGTTAATGCATACATGCAGCTTGCCATTCTTCTTGGGCACCACTACGATGGGGGATACCCACTCAGTGTGCTCAATTTCATAGATAAATCCAGCTTCGACCAGTCTATCTATCTCCTCTTTGATCTTGGCAGCGTAATTATCGTTATATGTATAGGGCTTTTGCTTAGAGGGTTTAGCATCTGAGGTCATGGGGATAGTGTGTGAACATATGTCAGGGTCAACACCTTTCAAATCCTTGTAACTCTTAGCAAATACATCTCTGTATTCTCTTAGCAAGGCTATTAACGCATGCTCTTCTTCTTCTGTTAGGTCATGGCCTATGTACGTGCATCTCTCCTCTCCTTCTTCTAGGGCCACTACTATTTTCTTGGTGGTTTCTTTGTTATCATAGGCCTCTCCTACTTGTGCCTCTCGTTTAGGCATTCTTATCATGACTCTCCTGTCGTCTATCTCATACTTCTTAAAATTTTCTGGGACCTCAAACAAAGATTCTTCCTCTTCTAGTGAGACTTCTCTCTTCTTTCGTTTCTTTCCTTCTTCCTTCGGGGTCACATGTGTTGCTAATCTTACATCATTTGTAAGCTCTCCATGCCTCAGGGGTTGAAGTTCTACTTCATGGAAGTATTCTTCATCTGATGCAAATGGTGGGTCCATAATGATTGACTCTAGATCGGAGTCACTTGCATCCTCAAATGCATCAGGGCTAGGTTCGCATTCTTCTAGAACTGCCTCTCCCATGATTGGCTCTATGGAGAAGACTGAAATGTCATAGCCATCCTCATCACAGTGAGGTGTCCATTGTTCCTCATTGATGGCTACATCCATGGTTGCTAGAATTTCTGCCCAGCCGTGAGGTTCGAATTCCTCATCAGGAAAGACTACAGGTGCATAGGCTGGGTCTTGAATCGATCTATGGTTTTCTTTTGCACCTACCTCTCTGGCTTTTTCTCTCTTCTCTTCCTCTACTGCTACTTTGCACATCCATAAGTGAGTGTCTTCATGCATCCATGAGGATCCTGATCCTATGGAATGCACCGATTCCGTATCATCTTTGGCTCTATGGATGGGATTCCATTGGATGGGAGGTACATCTCTATGAGAGTAATCTTTGAGATTTACTTTGGTTGTAACACCTAAGTGTTGCAAATACAAGGAGTTGGTTCCCCAGTCCTGTACCACTTGCAACTGTCGCATAAATGGTCTTCCCAAAATCATCTCATAGGCATGATTTTTGCTGAAGTCACATATAGCAAATGTATGCTCAAACTCGACACCACAGGTGGTGAGAGTTATTCCTTCTAGCAATCCTAAGGGTCTCTCAATATGACCATCAGCCATCTGCAATTTCATTCTCGTTGGCCTGAGTGCTGGCTTGCCCCAACGCTTCCATAGGGAAGTGGTGGCAATTGCAACTCCTGCACCTGAGTCCAAAATTGCCTTGGTGGTGTACTCCTGGTAGGTAATGGGAAGATAGGTGTTCCCTTCTTCACCTTCACACATATCTCCTATCTTATCCAAGGGTATCTCTGGCACTGTTCTATGTGATCCTACCTGGGAACGAGGTTTTGCTATCTCGGGCACTTGATTGGCTACATGTTTCCATAATTCAGGTCTAACCTTGAGTAGCTCTTCTAACTTGAGATTGCACTGCACTTTAGTGTTTTTCACTACCTCTGTGTTCCTAGGTAAGACTGAGTCCTCATTTCGTACCATGACCGTGGGTGCTCTCATACAAGTAGACTTAGCTTCCCATGGGCCTGTGAAGTGGGGTAATTCTTGTAGAGAGTTAGACTCAAAGTCTATTCTGTCCTGAGGGTGGGTGCTCTCCTGCTCCTCATAAATGGATGGGATGTCTTGTGGGAATTGGCCGCGTGCATCATCCACGAGTTCAATAGGAGGAGGGACTTCACTCTCTTTAGCCCATTTGTCTTCTTGAATCTCGCGTAGGAATTCTGGTGTGAACCGATTCATAGAAGATGATGTGTCTGGCTCCGTAGAGTTAGGCACATAGGCTTCAGGCACATAGGCTTCCTGAGCAGGAATGCTTAATCTTTCACTTGCCTTGTCCTTGTGTTGAGAGGCGGGTTCCTTTTCTGATTGTGCAATCAGCTTCTCTATTCTTTCTAACAGTCCATCAAAGTGCAACTGTGTCTTCGCTGAACTAGAGATGTTAAATAGGCGACTGGCCTCAAACATGGTCTGAGCCAATTCCACCATCTTAGCACAAATTTTGGTTCGTTCTAACTCTAGTTCTACTCTAGGGTAACACTTTTCATGATCAGTTACATTTGGCCCTTCTTGGATTCTGGCCTGATATGCTTTAAGCATCATATTAAGGTCTTCGGGAGTGGGATCTGCTAGGACTGATCCTACTCTAGGGGGTGGTGGAATTAGTTGAGGTGGGTTGGAAGGTGGCGGGTCGGATGGAGTTGGGAACGGTGGAAGTGGGGTAATGTGAGAGGGAGTTTGAGATGTGACTTCAGTTATCCTGGCCTTTGTTTCTCTGAGGCTTTCCTCGAGTTCACTTATCTTTTTTGCCCATTGCCGTTTCATTCTTTCACGGCTATCTCTCTAGGCTCTAGTCCTCTTCTTTGTCATGCTCTCTGTTTCACTAACATCTGGGCTCTTTTCCTGGTCTACCCCTTGGTTTTGCTGCAATGCTTGAGCTCTAGTGATCACTTGCACAGGTGTAGTGGAAGTGACACTTCCTGTGGAATTTACCACTAACCCAATAACGTTAATAGGAGTAATTTTTGGCATATTACTAGGATTCCTAGGGCAGTCTCGTAAGAGATGTTCCTTTCCACAGTCTTGGCAAAAACCCTGAATCGTCACTGACTGGGGTTGTGTAGGTGGAGGCAAGGGACAATCACGAATGAGGTGATCCCCCTGACATCTGTAGCATGGTCCTCTAGGGAAAGGGGGTCTTACCTGCCTAGGTTGAGGTCTAGGGTTGGGGTTTGCATACATGACGTTTGTGTAATCTGACTCCCAACTAGGTTCACTTGGTTCTTCACTATAGTAGGACTCACCATGTTCAGGAGATTGCATGTAGTAAGCATGGGGGCTATTGACATGTGTAGAATGAAAGCTATGGTCACTGGGGTCACTTTTAGAAAGCAGTGGTGTTACAAGGACTATAGCTCTATTCAGGTTTTCTTCTGCTGCTGCATATTTTACTGGGATCACATTAGCTGGGGCAGGGGGTTGTTGTGCTAGCACAGGCTGAGGCCTTTGTTGGTTTTGGTAGGGCTGGTAGGTTTGTTGAGGCCTCGCATACTGCTGAGGTGGGTACTGGTTCTGGTATCTTCCTTGTTGAGGGTATGGTTGTGGGTACGTCTACCTAACAGTTTGCTTATTGTAGGGGCAATCTTGCGCGGTGTGATTGGTGTACCTTCGTTCTATGGTGCAGTACTGGCTAGTAGGATTAACTTGGGGTTGAGCCATAATGGGACATACATTCGCCATGTGGTCGCCGCCACAAGTATAGCACCTTCTCACAGGGGCAAACCTTGGGATTTGTTTGTTAGTGACACCTAATTTCTGAGCTACTTTCTCTGCAAGTTCCTCAATTGATGTGGATTGCGTGGAAGAGAGGTTAGAGGCACTATCCGAATCTTTGTATATCTTGGAAAGCTCTAACTCCTCCCCTAGGTTATCCTCGATGTCAATGCACATGCGTACACACTCTTCTATGGTCCTAGGGTCCTTCAAGTACACATAAGATCTCAATTTGGTACTTAGCAATCCATCCAAGAATAAAGCCACTTGCTTAGCTGGTGTGGGTAGCTCCGAAGCAGGGCATCTTTCTAAGTATTGCCTAAATCTTCTTCCTGCAAGTCTCACGGTTTCTTGAGGGGTTTGCTTGAAGCTGTGAATCAGCGAGGAGGTATTATGCCTTATGGCACTCTTAGAGAATTCAATAATGAAAGCCTCTAAGAGTTGGTCTATGCTCCTGAACTGTCTCTCATTTAGGGGCTGAAACCATGTCAGGGCAGTGTTCCTGAGGGTCAGACCAAAGGCATTGTACTGCGTGAATAGATCCTCCACTTGTTCAGCTCTCAGGACTTGCCTAAACTCAGCCACATGATCGTATGGATCTCCAGTGCCATCGAAGTAGTTCTTCATGGACTTAACTAGCTGAGTCGGTCTCAAAGTCCTTGTGTGCTCTCTAGGTCGTGGTAGAGGGAACCCATCCGCATTTCTTTGATTCCTGTGAGCTCTAAGTATCTCAGGTTCTACTCTATTTGTTTCCGTTCTCGTTCTTTCTCTGCCCACTGGGTTGGCAAAGCTGACTTCTGGTCTATCTCTACTTCTGTCTCTTTGCATTCCATGAGCTTGGGATGTTCCAGCTCCAGTGTGACCATAGGATACATTCGATCTTGGTTGGGGGAAAACGAATTCACCCTTCCAAGTGTAAGCATGCCTATCATTTTCTGTCACCACAAAGATCCTCTTCGAAGCGTGATCTAAGTAGGTCACTCTACCTGGGCTATCAGGATCCTTAAACTCATAGATCATGATTGTTCCTATATCAATTGGCCGATCAGGTTTGTACCTTCAAAAGGCTTCGTCAGTCTCTCGATTGAGGAGCAAATCTATGCTCTTATTATCATGGGGAATCCACTCCGGTGTGATAATCCTAGTGAGAACCGATTTACCTCGAGGGGTTCTAGGTTCTGCACCCATGTTTCCTTGCTCCAGGTCACCTAATTCTGCTTCGGGGATCACATTTCCAAATTCGTCCGTACTATCTGGGTGACTGGTGACTACGTATATGGTTCCTTCTTTGTCCAAGTATGCTCCATTTTCAAACTTGACAGCTGGGTGCTCTAATCCAATGGATTGATCAGGATTCTTAATCTGTACCACAGATCTTCCTAGGCCGTCCTCATAGATGCTGGTACCCAATCGGTTGGTCCTAAGGTATTCCAGCTGTGTCTTGTACGGGCCTTCTACTCTGTGCAAGTATGGCACTCCTGAACTTCCCGTAGGTCTGTCCATGCCTTGAGACATCTCTGATTCACTGGTCTCAAAGCTAGGGTAGTATGAGTGGTGACTCAACTGCTGGGCCCAAGACCTAGCAGTGTGGTTGACACTAGCCTCTGAAGACCTAAGGCTTTGTCTATCCCTTACTAGATGTCGTCCTCATCTAAGGTTCATATGCCTATTTAAGTAGCCCAATTTTTGCCCAGAGTACAACCTCGTGCAGAGTCCTTTTGTACCAATTACTTAATCCCCTTTTTATGTTGATTATCGTGTTTATACTCTTGTCTGATATCACGTCGTTAGGAATACTTGAGTTTAATTTCGCACTTTAGTTTGGTCGTTTCACGTTAGGTTCTTTTCCTTTAAGGTTGTCGTTCACACACACAGGTTCTCTCTTGTCTTGAACTTGATTTCTTAGATAGTCTTTGATTTATCTCATGCCTATCGTTGCCTAGAATTACTTCTAAGACTACCCGCACTTAGCCTAAACTAAGAATTGACAGAGAGCGTTGCGGGTTTTCCAACCTTGAGTTCCTTTCCTTGTGTTGTTGCCCTGGTGTGCCCAGGACGCGCGTTCCCAAGCCTGCACTTACTCTTGCTTTGTGTACCCTTCGATGCTCCCAAAGGATCTGTAAAAGGCCCACTGTTAGCTCAAGACTTAAATTCAAAAGACAGGACCAATCACTTTCATTCATGTAACACTTCACCAATTTACACTATGACTTTTGGACACAACTCTAGAGATCCCTGAATTTTGTTCCCCCTGGGTATGGTCAACTTAAAAATACCCTATCTAATATTCCTGATCTTAATTTAACCGTAACCAGTCGATGTTTTTGTTGTACTCCCCGCGAGCTTTCCAACAAAACAAAAATCACGGCAAACGGATTTCGTATGAGAAAGTTATGACCGTTCAGGGTTCTAGGGTTAAGACAGGGTTCAAACAGGATCACTGTGCAACAGGTTTTCCCCAAGTTGTTTTCCTAAGGCCTCCTTATGTGCTCTAGAGTAAAATGTTTATGCCCAAAATTAGCCCAACTCTTCAATTAAAAAAACCCTAAAAAATTTGGCTAAAATTGGCTGTCAATCGCGATCGACAGGGCTGTCAATTGCGATGGACAGGGCTGTCAATCGCGATGGACAGAGTATCAATCGCGATGGACAGAGTATCAATTGCGATGGACAGGCGGTCAGTCAATCGCGATGGACAGGAGTCGGTCGCGACGGACAGGCAATCAATCGCGATGGACAGGGGTCAGTCAATCGCGATGGACAGGCAATCAATCGCGATGGACAGGGGTCAGTCAATCGCGATGGACAGGCAATCAATCGCGATGGACAGGGGTCAGTCAATCGCGATGGACAGGCAATCAATCGCGATGGACAGGCGGTCAGTCGCGATGGACGGAGCTGTCAATCTCTATGGACTGAAATTTTGCAAAATTTTCAAAAATTTTTGTGGAAATGTGGTGTGCAGGGTCTCTAGTCCACTGTGGTGCACTCAGATTTACCAAAAGGTGAAAATTTCTGTCAATCGCGATCGACAGGAGTCGGCGACTGCGAGACAGTTCTGCACATTTCCGTACCTGCGCGACGTGCTGGAAGGGATGATGCTGCTGAAACCTGCAAGAAACTCCAAAAGCATGCAGAAAATAGCACACAACAGTTCGCTCTCTCGCTCTCTCTCACAAGTGAAATGAGGGAAATGAGGTGGAGAAGGTGATATAATCAAAAAACTAAAATTTTCGCGATGATGGAAGTGGAGGTGGAAGATGGTGATGATGATGATGGTGATGTTGGTGGTAAGGTAAGAAAGAGAAAAATAGGAAAAGTAGAGAAATTACCTACAACGCCAACGTCTCCAATCTACGTCTTACCATCACACGCTCGTCCTCAAAGCTCGTTCCCCGGCAACGGCGCCAAAATTTGGTGTAGCTCAGTGATGAGTAGCACCTCCTTTAATGTCAATCCGGGAAGACGTGAGGATGGTATGAAGACCACGAGCAAGTGGAGGCACAAGTGCGTGAGGGACAAGCACACAAGCATGCACACACATACACACACACGCGCACACACGGCAAGACAAAGAGTGAGAAGCAATGGAGTTCTTAGATTCCTTTCAAAAGCTTTTACAAGTTCATTTCAATTACAAGCCAACCTCAAAAATGAGCTCTCTAGCTCTTTTTATAGTTTTTGACTAGGTTTTGGCCTTGTCCAAACCTAGTGTCCGGCCTAGTTAAAAATTAGGTTCCAAGGCCAATTTGAGGGCTTAAACGGAGTCTAAAAAATACGAAAATTGATATGTAGGTACTTCTAAGGCTCCTCAAGCTCAAGGACTCCTTGGCTTGCACAAAATGGAGCTACAAAAATATGAAATGGTATTTACAATGATTTTTAGTGATAAGAATCACTGTTATAAAGATGTTGATTTGGAAAAATTTGCAGGGCCTATCTGCTAGATTTGCGTCGACTGCTTTGTCTACTTACTCCTTCACCTCGCTCTGACTCTCTCCGCTGGCTTCCTTGTCTAGTCAGTCCTTGGGTGCCCATACTGCTCTCAACAATCTTCCACAAAAACAACATCACAGCTAACCAGAATGTGTTTAGTCTGTGGATGATACAAATGATAGCCATTACTTTCAGAACTATACCCAACAAAAATACATTTTACTGCTTTATCATCCATTTTTTTGCGATGTTGTTCAGGCACTAATGCATATGCCAAACAACCAAAAACACGTAGATGAGCAACAAATGGCTTGCGATCATGCCAAGCCTCATATGGAGTGATAGATTGCAACGCTTTGGTGGGACACCTATTAAGTACATATGCTGCCACATGACAGTCGCAAGCCATAAACTATGTGGTAAAGCCTGACTCTTGACCATGCACCTTGCCATCTCCATGAGTGACCTGTTCTTTCGTTCAGCAACTCCATTCTGTTTAGGTGTATACGGCACTGTACACTGGTGTTTTATCCCACGTTCAATCACAAATGCATTAAAATCAGAAGGCATATATTCCCCCCCTCGATTAGAACGGAGGGTGCCCATTTTACATGTTGACAGATTTTTAGCCAAAACCGAGAACTGTTTGAAGCACGTGAACACTTCAAACTTTTCCTTCAATGGATATAACCATGCATGCCTAGAAAAATCAGCGATGAAAGTCACGAAATAAAGATAATTTCCAAAAGAATATGTTTGCATAGGACCACAGACATCACTATGTACAAGCTGCAATTTCTGAGTAGTCCGAACTGAAGCATCTTTTGGAAAGGAGGAACGCTGCATTTTGCCCAAAATACAACCTTCATAAACATGTTTTCCAGGTGCCTCAAGTTTGGGAAAAGAGGACACCATTTCAGATTTCTACAGGCGTAGCAAACTAGCAAACTTTAGATGAACAAAGTGTGCATGCCAAAGCTTTGCATCTGACATAGCCCGAGAACCATGTACTGCACATGCCCAATCATTTACAGATATTTCATAGTCTATGAGCTTATACAGTCCATGACATAAAATGCCAGAAGCAATAATCACGTCGCCATTTGATAGATCATGAACTGTACATCTGTCATCAACAAATTTCACAACCAAGCCAATCTTGGCTAATGCAAAAATTGATAACGGATTTTTCTTGATCCTTGGCAAAAACAAAGCATCTAACAAAGTGAAAGAACTACCATCAGTAGTAGTCAAAATGATCTTACCAACTCCCATAACAGGATGAAAGGAGTTGTTGGCACATGTAACAGTATTCCCTATAGAGGCAGGCTCGAGTGAAGAGAAGAAACTGCACTGGGAGGTAATATGTTTGGTCGCCCCACTGTCAAAGTACCAAACATCTAAGTCTAGTGCAGACATGCACTACTCATGGAAATTGAATGTGTCTCAAAAAGTTGAACAGAACTACCTAGATGAATTCTACAAAACTTGTAGCAGACTTTGAGACGCTTATACTAGCGAACTGAAACTGGTATATACCTTTGGCACAAAAAGATGAAATAGCCTACACAAGCACTGCCATAGTGCATTCGGAGGTCAAAACGAGCTTAGATTGCGATTTCAGCACCACACAATGAAGGTATTTTGATCTCAGAAACACGTTGAGTATTCTCACCAAAATTTGTGCGATTCTAAGACTGCAATCGGAGAGGTGTCGACGATGCCGTAGATGAAGCGGCGACCTGATCTGATACCAATTGTTGGAGTTAGACATCTGCGGAAGCATGCAAACAATACAAGGAAGAAGAAGATGAAGCTTGGAGCTCAACACACAATACTAAATGTATTACCACTAGAATGTACAAAGATTAGTAGCCCATTAGGGCAATAGGCATATATACAAGCCAGGGGAAAAAACCTCCTAAAGAGGGAAAAAAGTGCCCTGATGGTCCTAGTGTGTTCACACACATCACTACCTAAATATATCAACATTGCTCTCCTCCCATTTGGGGAAGCCTTTTGCCATCACTTTACACTTTTTGGGTTTCATCTTGCCCATTTGCCCACCCTCCCACCCTTCTTTCTCATCATTTTGTAACCCCTTTAAGCCCATTCTTCCCTCCCAAACACTCTCTTTTGTGGCACTTGTTGCTAGTAGGAATTCATTGTTGTGCTCATTTGTATGCTTGTTCTCATGAAGTTGATGGAGAATCCTAAGATTATGAAGTGTTCATAAACACTCTTTACTCTCATGTTAGTGGCCTCAAGCACCCTTTTGATGGCAATAGTTTTCATACTTTTGTATTGATATTTACTATTGAGTCCCACCTTATCACATAAATTGCACACTTTCTTAGAGAGAGACACTATCTCTAATATTGAAAGCATCTAGGTGTTCTTATTCATGGTGCACACTTGATTCCAATCCTATAGATTAACGTGAAATCATCTACTTATTTATCCTTTTTTTTTCTCTCTCCTTTGTCCACACACTCGTTTTCTCTCCATCATCTTTGGTGATGCACTCCTCTGCATCCACTTCATGTCCATGTGAGAGCACTCCATCATACATATAGATGAAGCATGGTCTGCTAAGGAGTAGAAAGAGCTCTCTTTGCCAACGTTGACCCTTGTAGCATGGAGAAAAGCCCTTGTAAGTCTATCATAGTGCTAATGGTGAACTTCGATAGCCCGATCAAGACATGTTGAGGAACACAAGGCCCAATTTCTCAAGAGTAATTGTAGACCTTGTTCGCATGAGCTAGACCTTGGACCGACTCTTGACTAGATGAACTACTCAATTGAGAGGCATGTCAAAGCACAAAATGGTCCACAACCTATTCGATAACTAAACAATCAAACTCCCACATTGCACGTCTCTAGAGAGCAAGATGAACAATATCTTTGACCTATTTTGGTGATCATCCTCACTACTTGCAGTTGTGAAAGCCATAGCCAGAATTGTGTAAGTCCATGCATATAGGGGAACACAACTCAGTCTCTACCATGGCTCCCTACTGAAGTATTTTGATGGTGATGCACCATAGTGTGCTCTCCTTCTTGAGAGCTCCATGACAATATCCTTGGAATAGAAAACTGAGCTCTAAGCACCGCACACAGTACTCTATATAAAGGCTATAGAATACACAAAAAAACACGGTACACAGGGAGCACAAACACAAACAAGACTGCTTTCATTTCATTATCCATATCCATTTTCAGAGCCTGTAACTGGAAGAATATAGAATCAACCTCATTTAGATGATCAACAACACTATCTGTGTCCTTCGTGTGAAGTTCATATAACTTTCTCATTAGATACACTTTATTTGATGTCATCTCTTTTTCATATGGATTGCATAACTTCTTTCGAAGCTCCTCTACACTTTCACAGTCTAATACTATAAAGTACACATTATCTACTAGGTGCAATCAAATGGTAGACCTGGCCATTTCATCTAGCTCATCCCAATCATTTTCATCCATGTCAATAGGCTTCTTTGAGATTCCATTTATTGGAGTCCATTGCCTCCTTTGAATCAACACATCTTTAATCTGATTCTTCCATAGAGAAAAGTTTGTGCCATCTGTTTTGAATCTCAAAATGTTCTTTGCCTTGCAAGTTATAGCTCCTCCTCAGAACACTGGCACTAGACCTTGATCCACCAGACATGTCTGAAACCTCTAATGCCATGATGGTAGACAACTGAATAGAATGATAATGGAGCTAGAAGAGTTCAAACACCAATAAGGCTCAAAAAAGGATGACCAAGTGTTAGATGATGGGAGAGAATTCAGCAATCCTCCCAAAAAAATGAATTAATGAATAATAATGACCAAACAAAAGAATTATTTGAGAATAAGTGTGCTCACACCAATAAGTGTAGCAAGGAGTAAATCGACCACTATATAGTTGAAAAAACTAGAAAATCTAGAAAAATTTTGTTAGAGTATTCTCTGGAAAATCAGCAAATGGCTAGTGTCAAAATCTCATAAAATTGAAAGTACTAATATGTTTACCTCCATAGTCAATCACTGACTCCACTGCATATAAGCAGTTACCCGAAAGAAGTCAACTAGGCTTATCGAGCACCTATGAACAACTATCATACATCTCCTTTGGCGAGGCAAGGTAAGTCTTCCACCTGCATCACCAAAGAGACCCTAACATCTGGGTGTCTCCCACTTAAGAAAACCTCACCAAGACCCTCTTTATCAAATGTAAAAGGCTTTATGCAATAAACATAATTGCTATATCAATGACCACATGGACGTCATAAGCGGTATGCATAAAAGCATACATAGTGTGTATGTGCTCAATATATGCAATAAAATGGCACTAAAAAGCTATATTCAGTTCCCAAAAATGGGCCAATAACACCTACAAGTGGCTGTCAACTCTATTCTTTAGGCTCAAAAAACCTGCATAGACTTGTAGTGGTTGCTCCCACCACAACTAAAACCTTTCAAGAAACCTATAGATTAGCATGTGTGGATAAAAACACAGCCCAAAGGCTAAGCATTCATTGTCAAAAAAGTACAAAGAACACTCCTCTTGATGTTATTGGACCTTTGTGGAGAGAATATATGCATGAAAGTACTCCAAAATTCCTCCAAAAATCACCCCAAAAATGCTTCAAAAATAGGCTTTGAAAGCAAAGAATGAAGCTCTGAGGGACCAAAACATGTTTAAGGTAATATAAACCTTAGTATTTCCCCTTCTTCAGACACCACAAGAGTGTAGCTTAGTGGCAAGAGATTCCCACGGTTAAGCAAGCTCTAGAGGGAATAATACTAGGATGGGTGACTTCCCCAGAAGAATTGGGAACCTTTATCTTCCTTGATCGTTGAGGTTCTCGCTCGCGTGCAACCACTGGCACCAATGGTGAATTTGGTGACTGAGATGACAAGGTATGCCAAGGTCTAGGCCTTGGTCACTGCCTTAGTTGTAAGCCTTGGAGAAAGCCTTGGGTGGGTGGGCAGGTGCTTGCTTCGCTCACACAAAAGGAACAAAGCTTTTGCATTCAAATGCTCTCATACCAGTGAAGTATTTTGATGGTGATGCACCATAGTTCGCTCTCCTTCTTGAGACCTCCATGATGATATCCTCGGAAAAATCGAGCTCCAAGCACCACATATGGTACTATGCATAGAGGCTACAAAATATGCAAAAAAAAACAATACATAGGGATCACAAACACAGACTTCTTAGGTGTTACAAATGCAGTCAAACTTATATCTCAATGCAAGTGTAGGGCTATTCTGTTGAGAGTTCCATGCTCCACCCTTTTGTCCAAGTCTAAGTTCATTCTCATGCAAGCACATTTATCCCACATGCAAGGGAATTCTCCCAACTCCATATAAACCCTTTGCAGCAAGTTGTGCTTTATACTTTGGAGAAGCACTATCTGATGTGAACTTCACCTAATACACCCATTTACATGGTAAAGCTTTCGTGCCATTTGGCAAAGATACTAAATCCCAAGTACCATTCTTGTGAATAGAATCCAACTCACTCTTCATGGCACTCTCCCACTTGACATGATCCTCTGTCTGCATAGCCTCTTTGTAGCAAGAAGGCTCACTGGCATCTGTTAACATAACAAAATCTAAACCTGGAACATATTTATAAGGTGGATGTGAGACACGTGTAGAGCGTCTCAATGGTTGCTCAACAGGAACATGTGTACACTTATCTGATCGGACATTCTCTTGAACATCCCTATGTGCAGCATTTTTATGCATGCTAGCTGGAGGACCAGTATCCTCAAACACCACTCTTCTCACTTCAACCTCCTTAATGGATTGTTTATGCATCTTAGACTCATTGAAAATGACATCACTACTTCTGATCACTGATCGTGTTTTAGGATCCCATAAGCGATATCCAAATTGTCCTTCTCGACCATATCCAAGAAAAATGCATTTGTTTGACTTATGGTCCAACTTTTGTCTAAGACTCTTGGGTATATGAACATATGCTTCACACCCAAAAATTCAAAGATGATCATAATATGGTGGCTTCCCTATCCATAACTCTTGTGCCACTTTCAGACCTTTGGCAGTAATAGGTGAAAGGTTAATCACATGATTTACAGTCAATACTACTTCTGCCCAAAACCTTTGTGAGAGCTTTGCATGATGCAACATAGAAATTACTCTATCTTGAATAGTTCTATTCATCCTTTCAGCTACACCATTCTGTACTAGGGTATAAGGAGCTCTAAACTCTCTACAAATCCCTCTAGACTGACAGAAAAGGCTGAATTCATGTGAGGCATACTCACCCCCATTATCTAAATGTAAAGCCTTAAGCCTAGTTCCTTTTTCAGTCTCAAGTGAAGCAAGATAGTTTCTGAAAGTAGGGAATACCTCATCCTTTGATTTGATAGGATGTACCCAGACTTTTCTAGTAGCATCATCTATGAAAGTGACAAAGTAAAGAGAACCACCTAAGGACCTAGTGGGCATAGGACCACACACATGTGTATGAACGAGATCTAAAGGCTGAATTGAAGAGTCAATGTGCGTTCTATGCACATTCCGCATTTGCTTTCCATATTGACAATGCTCACAAAATGAAAAATTAGAGAAAGATAACAGAGGTAAGTAGCTAGAAGGAGAAAGATTTTCCATTCCACGACCAATATATGGCTGAAACGACCATGCCAAATACAAGCCATAGGCTGTCAGTAACAGCTAACAAGTGTTCTTTTTGTGATACAAATAAAGGATAAAGTGAGCCAACTTTGCTTCCTTTTGCAATAACCATATTGCCCTTTGATATGCGAAAGGACTGAGCATAGAAGACCACCTTATAACCAAGGTCATCAAGTTAAACAACTGACATCAAAATGCGTGATAACTAAGGTACATGACATACATTATGAATATTAAATTTTGAACCAATGAACTGCACAAGCACATCTCCACCCCATAACATCACAATGGTAAGAGTCACCAAGTCTCACGGTACCAAGAGACTTTGCCGCATAATTAGAGAACCATTCTCTGTGTGATGTCACATGGAAAGAAGCACTAGAATCTAGCAGCCAAGTCTGGGAAAGAGAATCAGCCATAAGAGCCTCAGCTGGCATAATACTATCAAGTTTCAACACATCAGCATCATCAAAAATAGCATTAATTTCTTCAATCTTCACAGTCAAAGTAGATGGTGCAAGTAACTGTTCAACATGTCCATCAACATTCTGTCCTTTACCTTTATCATTCTTTAATGCATAACAATCTTTCTTCATGTGTCCTTTCTGGTGTCAATAATGGCATTTGATATCCCTCTTCCTTGATTTATTTGTACTCTTATTCCGTTGACCATTCTTTTCCTTATTCTTGCTCCTGCGACATTGTTGATTCTTTCTTTGGTAAGAATCACAAAGATTATATGCATCTCCACTCTGAGTGCCAACCATGGATTTTCTATGAATCTCCTCACTCAAGAGTGCTCCACATATGTCATCATAGATGAGTTTACCTCCAGGTGCACTATTGCTAATAGCTATGCAAAACGTATCCCATGATGATGGCAAGGTTCATAACAACAATACTGCTTTCATTTCATTATCCATATCCATTTTCTGATCCTGTAACTGAGAGAATATAACATCAAACCCATTTAGATGAGCAGCAACACTATTTGTGTCCTTCATACGAAGGTCATATAATTTTCTCATTTTGATGCCGTCTCTTTTTCATATGTATTGCATAACGTCTTCCAAAGCTCCTATGCACTTTCATAGTCTAATACTATAAAGTAAACATTATCTGCCAGGTGCAAGTGAATGGTAGACTTGGCCATTTCATCTAACTCATCCTAATCATCTTCATCCATGTCACTAGGATTCTTTGAAATTCCATTT
Source organism: Ceratopteris richardii (assembly GCA_020310875.1). Lineage (NCBI taxonomy): Eukaryota > Viridiplantae > Streptophyta > Polypodiopsida > Polypodiales > Pteridaceae > Ceratopteris > Ceratopteris richardii. Next base: position 166,111,775 of record CM035416.1, read on the forward strand.
ACTGGCTTCCATTGCCTCCTTTGAATCAACACATCTTTAATCCGATTCTTCCATAGAGCAAAGTTTGTGGCATCAAATTTTTGGATCTCAAAATGGTGTTTGTTGCAAGTTATAGCTCCTCCTCAGAACACTAGCACTAGACCCTGATCAACCGAATGTGCCATGATGGTAGAGAACTGAATAGAATGATAATGGAGCTAGAAGAGTTCGAACACCAACGAATAACTGTATCGAGGAGTAAATCGACCATTGTATAGTTGACAAAACCAGAAATCTGGAAAAATTTTTCCAAAGTATCCTCTCCAAAATGAGCATATGGCCAGTGTCAAAATATCATAAATCTGCAAGTACTGACATGTTTTCCTGCATAATGAATCACTGACTACACTGCATATAATCAGTTACCCAATAGAAGCCAACTAGGCTTATCGAGCACCTATGAACAATTATCATATATCTCCTATGGCGAGGTTGGGTAAGTCTTCCACCTGCATCACCAAAGAGACCCCGACATCAGGGTGTCTCCCAGTTAAGAAAACCTTACCATGAACCTCTTTATCAAACGTAAAAAGCTTTATGCAAAGAACGTAACCACTATATCAATGACCACATGGACATACATAAGCGGTATCCACAAAAGCATACATGGTGTGTATGTGCTCAATATATGCAGTAAAATGACACTAAAGGCTGAATAGACAGCCCAAAAACTAGCCAATAACACTTGCAAGTGTCTGTCAACTCTGATGTTTTAGGCTCAAAAAACCTGCATAAATTTGCAGCAATTGCTCCCACCAAAACTTAAACCTTTCAAGAAACCTGTAGGTTTATGAGTTTGGCTGAAAACACAGCCCCAAAGGTTGATATTTATTATCAGAGATGTACGAAGAACACCCTTCTTGATGTTCTTGGACTTGTGTGAAGAGAACTATGTGCGGAAGTACTCCAAAATGGCTCCAAAAGACACCCCAAAAATGCTTCAAAAAGAGGCTTTGAAAGCAAAGAATGAAGCTTTGAGGGACCAAAACATGTTCAAGGTAATGTCAACCTTAGTATTTCCCCTTCTTCAGACACCACAAGAGTGTAGCTTAGTGGCAAGAGATTGCCATGGTTAAGTGAGCTCCGGGGGGAATAGTACTGGGATGGGTGTGTTACCGTTAGTGTCCATGTGAAAGGCCAAATGGCCACCGGACACTTCTTTGTATATGTTCTTTAATAAAACATATAGTGGCCTGGTCAGTCACAGACTGTAAGTTTGACCGCATTTGTAAGACCTAAGAAGCCTGTCTTCGTGCTCGCTGTGTACTGCGTTTTCTGCGTATTCTACAACACTGTGCGGAGTACTGTGTGTGGCGACCGGAGCTCGGTTTTCTACTTTGAGCATATCGTCGTGGAGCTCTTGAGAAGGAGAGTCCAGTGTGGTGCACGCCATCGAAATACTTCACTGGTATCAGAGGAGTTCGAGGCAAAAAGCTTTGTTCCTTTTGTGCGAGCGAAGCGAGAACCCCCCCCCCCCAGGTTTTCTCCAAGGCTTACGACTTAGGCGGCGACCAAGGCATAGACCTTGGCATACCTTGTCATCCGAGTCACCGAAGTCACCGTTGGCGCCGTTGGCTGCGCGCGAGGGAGGACCTCAACGATCAAGGAATATAGAGGTTCCCGGTACTTCCCGGGAGGTCACCCATCCCAGTACTGTTCCCCCCAGAGCTCGCTTAACCGCGGCAATCTCTTGCCACTAAGCTACACTCTTGTGGTGTTTGAAGAAGGGGAAAGACTAAGGTTGGCATTACCTTGAACAAGTTTTGGTCCCTCAAAGCTTCATTTTTGCTTTTAAAGCCTATTTCTGAAGCAATTTTGGGGTGTTTTTGGAGCCATTTTGGAGTACTTTCGCACGTAGTTCTCTTCACACAGGTCCAAGAACATCAAGAAGAGTGTTCCTTGTACTTCTCAGACAATAAATATCAACCTTTGGGGCTGTATTTTCAGCCACACTCGTAAAACTACAGGTTTCTCGAGGGGTTTTCAGTTTTGGTGGGAGGAGTCGCTGCAAATTTATGTAGGTTTTTAAAGCCTAAAACATCAGAGTTGACAGACACTTGCAGGTGTTATTGGCTAGTTTTTTGGGCTGTGTATTCAGCCTTTCAGTGTCATTTTACTGCATATATTGAGCACATACACACCATGTACGCTTCTGTGGATACCGCTTATGTACGTCCATGTGGGCATTGATATAGCGGTTACGTTCTTTGCATAAAGCCTTTTACGTTTGATAAAGAGGGTCGTGGTGAGGTTTTCTTAACTGGGAGACACCCAGATGTCGGGGTCTCTTCGGTGATGCAGGTGGAAGACTTACCCAGCCTCGCCATAGGAGATGTATGATAGTTGTTCATAGGTGCTCGATAAGCCTAGTTGGCTTCTATTGGGTAACTGATTATATGCAGTGGAGTCAGTGATTCACTATGCAGGTAGACATGTTAGTACTTGCAGTTTTATGATACTTTGACACTGGTCATATGCTAATTTTGCAGAGGATACTCTGGCAAAATTTTTCCAGATTTCTGATTTAGTCAACTATATAGTGGTCGATTTACTCCTTGATACACTTATTTGTTGGTGTTTGGACTCTTCTAGCTCCATTATCATTCTATTCAGTTCTCTACGATCATGGCATCAGAGGTCTCAGGCACATCCGGTGGATCAGGGTCTAGTGCTAGCGTTCCGAGGAGGAGCTATAACTTGCAGGGCAAAGACCATTTTGAGATCCGAAAATTTGATGGCACAAACTTTGCTCTATGGAAGAATCAGATTAAAGATGTGCTGATTCAAAGAAGGCAATGGAAGTCAGTAAATGGGATTTCAAAGAAGCCTGCTGACATGGATGAAGATGATTGGGATGAGTTAGATGAAATGGCTAGGTCTACCATTCGCTTGCACCTAGCAGATAATGTTTACTTTACAGTATTAGACTGTGAAAGTGCAGAGGAGCTTTGGAAGAAGTTATGCAATACATATGAAAAAGAGACGGCATCAAATAAAGTATATCTGATGAGAAAATTATACGACCTTCGTATGAAGGACACAGATAGTGTTGCTGCTCATCTAAATGAGTTTGATGCCATATTCTCCCAGTTACAGGCTCAGAAAATGGATATGGACAATGAAATGAAAGCAGTATTGCTGTTATGCACCCTGCCATCATCATGGGATACATTTTGCACAGCTATTAGCAATAGTGCACCAGGTGGTAAACTCGTCTATGATGACATATGTGGAGCACTCTTGAGTGAGGAGATTCGTAGAAAATCTATGGTTGGCACTCAGAGTGGAGATGCATATAATGTTCGTGATTCTTACCAAGGAAAGAATCACCAACGTGGCAGGAGCAAGAACAAGGAAAAGAATGGTCAACGGAATAAGAGCAGAAGTAAATCAAGGAAGAGGGATATTGAATGCCATTATTGTCATAAGAAAGGACACATGAAGAAAGACTGTTATGCATTAAAGAATGCTAAAGGTAAAGGACAGAATGTTGATGGGCATGTTAAACAGTTACCTGCACCATCTACTTCGACTGTGAAGATTGAAGAAATTAATGCTATTTCTGATGATGCTGATGTGTTGACACTTGATAGTACTGTGCCATCTGAGGCACTTATGGCTGATTCTCTTTCCCACACCTGGCTGCTAGATTCTGGTGCTTCTTTCCATGTGACACCACATAGAGAATGGTTCTCTAATTATGCAGCAAAGTCTCTTGGTACCGTGAGACTTGGTGACTCTTACCAGTGTGATGTTGTGGGGATTGGAGATGTGGTTGTGCAGTTCATTGACGGTTCAAAATTTACTATGCATAATGTACGCCATGTACCTCAGTTATCACGCAGTTTGATGTCAATTGGTCAACTTGATGACCTTGGTTACAAGGTGGTCTTCTATGCTCAGTCCTTTCGTATATCAAAGGGCAATATGGTTATTGCAAAAGGAAGGAAAGTTGGCTCACTTTACCCTTTATTTGTATCACAGAAAGAACACTTGTTAGCTGTTACTGAACAGCCTATGGCTTGTATTTGGCATGGTCGTTTGGGCCATATATCTCGTAGTGGAATGGAAAATCTTTCTCGTTCTGGCTACTTACCTGTGTTATCTTTCTCTGATTTTTCATTTTGTGAGCATTGTCAATATGGAAAGCAAACCAGAAATGTGCATAAAACGCACATTGACTCTTCAATTCAGCCTTTAGATCTTGTTCATACAAATGTGTGTGGTCCTATGCCCACTAGGTCCTTAGGTGGTTCTCTTTACTTTGTTACTTTCATAGATGATGCTACTAGAAAAGTCTGGGTATATCCTATCAAATCGAAGGATGATGTATTCCCTACTTTCAGAAAATGGCTTGCTTCAGTTGAGACTGAAAAAGGAACTAAGCTTAAGGCTTTACATTCAGATAATGGGGGTGAGTATACCTCACATGAATTCAGCCTTTTCTGTCAGTGTAGAGGGATTCGTAGAGAGTTTACAGCTCCTTATACCCCAGTACAGAATGGTGTAGCTGAGAGGATGAATAGAACTATTCAAGATAGAGTAGTCTCTATGTTGCATCATGCAAACCTCTCACAAGGTTTTTGGGCAGAAGCAGTATTGACTGCAGTTCATGTGATTAACCTTTCACCTAGTACTGCCAAAGGTCTGAAAGTGGCACAAGAGTTATGGACAGGGAAACCACCATATTATGATCATCTTCGAGTTTTTGGGTGTGAAGCATATGTTCATATACCCAAGAATCTTAGACAGAAGTTGGACCATAAGTCAAAGAAATGCATTTTTCTTGGATATGGTCGAGAAGGACAATTTGGATATCGCTTATGGGATCCTGAAACACGGTCAGTGATCAGAAGTAGTGATGTCATTTTTAATGAGTCTAAGATGCATAAACAGCCGATTAAGGAGGTTGAAGTGAGAAGAGTGGTGTTTGAGGATACTAGTCCTCCGGTTAGCATGCATAAAAATGCTGCACATAGGGATGTTCAAGAGAATGTTCATTCAGATCAGTCTGCACATGTTCCTGTTCAGCAACCATTGAGACGTTCTGCACGTGTCTCATATCCACCTGATAGATATGTTCCAGGTTTAGATTTTGTTATGCTAACAGATGCCGGTGAGCCCTCTTGCTACAAAGAGGCTATGCAGACAGAGGATCATGTCAAGTGGGAGCGTGCCATGAAGAGTGAGTTGGATTCTATTCACAAGAATGGTACTTGGGACTTAGTACCTTTGCCAAAGGGAAGGAAAGCTTTACCATGTAAATGGGTATATAAGCTGAAATTCACATCAGATAGTGCTTCTCCAAAATATAAAGCACGACTTGTTGCAAAGGGTTTTAAGCAACAACATGGTGTTGATTTTGAGGAAATCTTCTCCCCAGTGGTCAAGATGACTACTTTGCGCATGTTGCTTGGATTCGTTGCAATGGAGGACTTAGAGCTAGTCCAAATGGATGTGAAAACAGCTTTCTTGCATGGAGATCTTACAGATGAGATCTATATGGAACAACCAGAGGGTTATGTAGTTCCTGGCAAGGAAAGTCTAGTTTGTAAGCTCAAGAAGAGCTTGTATGGACTTAAACAGTCTCCTAGACAATGGTACCAAAAGTTTGATGCTTTTATGAAGTCCCAAGGCTATTCTCGGAGCAATGAGGATCATTGTCTCTACACAAAGAGATGTTCTGATGGCAGCTTGATATGCTTGATACTTTACGTCGATGATATGTTGATTGCTGGGAAGTCCTCTTATGATTTGTCAATTCTCAAAAAGAAGTTGAGTCAGACATTTGATATGAAGGATTTGGGGGATGCCAAACATATTCTTGGCATGCGCATTACTCGTGATAGGAGTAAAAGATGCATATACTTGTCTCAAAGTGAGTACATATCCAAAGTACTTCATCGATTCAATATGCAGGGTGGAAAGGCATTGAGTACACCTTTACCCACATATGTGAAATTGAGCAAGGATGACTGCCCCAAATCAGATGAGGAAAAGGAATTCATGACCAAAATTCCCTATCAGTCTGCTGTTGGTAGTCTCATGTATGCTATGGTAGCTACGAGACCAGACATTGCATTTGCAGTGGGAGTTGTGAGCAGATATATGTCTAATCCTGGCAAGAAACATTGGGAAGCGGTCAAAATGATTTTGAGATATCTGAGTGGCACTAAGGACAAGTGTCTATGCTTAGGTAGAGGGAAAGCATCCATTATTGGTTACACAGATTCTGACTATGCTGGTTGTGTAGACAATCGTAAGTCTACATCAGGGTACATTTTTCATTTTGCTGGAGGTGCTATCTCTTGGAGATCTCGTCTTCAAGAATGTACAGCTGTTTCCACCACAGAAGCAGAGTATGTTGCAGCAAGTGAGGCATGTAAGGAAGCATTGTGGCTTTCTCGTCTTGCTTGTGATATGGGTTTGCCTCAGCATGTACCTCACTTGCTCAGTGATAGTCAGAGTGCCATTGCTTTGGCTAAGAATCCGGTCTATCATGCAAAGACCAAGCACATTGAGGTGAGGTATCACTTCATTAGAGATTGCTTAGCCACTGAGAGCATTATTCTTGAGAAGGTTCACACTCGAGATAATGCTGCAGATGCTTTGACTAAAGCTCTACCACAGGATAGCTTTCGACACTGTTGTCACTTGATGGGGTTTACTTGATTCTTGATCTTACACAGTCACTTGTATACTGTGTAACATGCCCATCAGGTGGGAGGTATAGTTTGTATACTTACACTCAGGTATTCTTTATCATTCTTTCTTTTTTCTCCCATAGTTACTCTGGCCATATTGGCCTTTAGTGGGAGATTGTTATCGTTAGTGTCCATGTGAAAGGCCAAATGGCCACCGGACACTTCTTTGTATATGTTCTTTAATAAAACATATAGTGGCCTGGTCAGTCACAGACTGTAAGTTCGACCGCATTTGTAAGACCTAAGAAGCCTGTCTTCGTGCTCGCTGTGTACTGCGTTTTCTGCGTATTCTACAACACTGTGCGGAGTACTGTGTGTGGCGACCGGAGCTCGGTTTTCTACTTTGAGCATATCGTCGTGGAGCTCTTGAGAAGGAGAGTCCAGTGTGGTGCACGCCATCGAAATACTTCAGGGTGACCTCCTGAGAAGTACCAGGAACCTCTATATTCCTTGATCATTGAGGTCCTCCCTCGCGTGCAACCAATGGCACCAATGGTGACTTTGATGATTCGGATGACAAGGTATGCCAAGGTCTATGCCTTGGTCACCACCTTAGTCATAAGCCTTGGAGAAAGTCAGGGGGGGGGGGGGGGAGCGACTCAATGACACAAACTACAATCATTGGAAGGACACCATTTGGGCTTACCCTTACACAAATATCTTATATGAAGTAGTTGAAGGAACCAAGCAAGACCCTGACAAAGAAAGTGATCTAGGAGCCTAGAATGTGTTGAAAATCAAAGATAAGAGAACTTAAGGTCATTTACTTCTAGCTTGTGATGAGTTAACCAACGGCCATATTGCCTCTTGTAAAACATCCAATGAGACTTGAAAGATCCTACAAGACTTATATGAAGACAAAAACCCTTAAAAAATTTACATGTTAGAGGCCAAATTTCACAATCTATTCATTAGGCCACGGGATCCTATTTCCAAAGTCATCACCACATTCAAGGATTATCAATGTAAGCTAGCATTTTGTGGCTGCCAAGTCTCTAGTGAAGATATGCTCAGCTGCCTTCGCAATAAGCTCCCTAGATTCTATGAAACATTTGTAATCACCCTTTATAATCACGACCAAGTTCTAGCTTGGGAAGTAGTTTGAAGACTTTTTTCTCCTCCACGACTCGCGAGCAAAGTAAGCTTCCTCACAAGACTCTGCAATGAAGGCTAAAGGACCCTTCCACAAAGGAAAACATGCTTTTCATAATCCTAGAAACACACCCAAACAAGGATCCAACACTTCATCAAAGAAGTTTACTTGTAATTTTTGTGGCAAAACAGGGCACCTTGATAAATTTTGTCACAAAAAGAAGAATAATTCCAAGCCTTCTAGCTCAAGGAACCAATCAAAATCATCCCAACATAGGTCTCACTATTCCAGTGAAGACTTATTTATTTCAACAAAAGCCAATTCCTTGGTGACTTCGATTTCATCTCAAGAGTGGATCTTTGACAATGGAGCCACCTCTCACATGTGCAAAGATCAAGCATCCTTTCAAGAGATCGATGACCATACTGACAAAGTGTACCTAGGAAACAACAAGACTCTACCCATTGAAGGGAAAGGAGAAATACGAATCACCAATGGACAAGGGGAATTCAAATCATTATCCAATGTATTATTTGTCCCTAACTTGCGCATGAATTTACTATCAGTTAAGGCCATCACCAACCATGATAAACAAGTGTTTTTTAAAAACACTTCTATAAAGGTAGTGGACCCTAAAATGAAAGACATCATTGCACAAGGCATAGAAGAAAAAGGGCTATATAAACTCTCCTAGTTTCTATCTAAGGAGTTTCTTTCCAGCCTCTGGAATCAAAGGTATGGCCACACCTCATATTTACCAAAAATTTCTACGTCACAAATAGTTAAAGGATTGCCCAAGTTTGGGCAAGTCACCGATGTCTACCAAGCTTGCACCCAAGGCAAGCAACATAGGGCTCTTGTTTCCAAGGAGACTTTCACACGAGCCAATAACCCTATAGCCTTAATCCACATGGATCTTTATGGACCTATGAATACCCCTTCCGTTAGTGGATCAATCTACTTCTTTCTTCTAGTAGATGGCTAATAAAGATATATTTGGGTATATTTTTTTAAGTCGAAGGTAGACACCTTCTCTAAGTTTTGAGAATGGATCACTCAAGTTGAGAATGAAGCGTCCAAGTCAGTCAAGACTATTCGATCAGTTGGAGGTGATGAATTTATCAATCATGACTTTTGATAATTTTTTAAAGCAAAAAGGGATAAAGAGACAAGTCACTCAACCTCACACTCCATCCTAGAATGGATTAGCTGAGAGAAAGATCTGAAGTGTGATGGAAATCGTGTGAACTATGCTTCACAACAAAGAATTACCTTTCAAGTTTTTGGTAGAAGTAGTGCACACTGCCATGCACATACTCAATCGAGGCTCCACTAGTGCATTGAACAACAAGACACCCTTTGAAGCCTACTATGGAAGAAAGCCTAATATCAATTACTTTCGAGTATTTGGAAGTGAAGCATTTATCCATGTGCCAAAAGAAGCTCGAAGAAAGTTACAGTACAAGTCTAAGAAGCATATATTCATTGGCTATAGTGAACAATCAAAAGCGTATAGACTGTATAATCTTGAGAAACACTCCATCAAAATTTTAAAAGATGTAATCTTTAATGAAGCTTCAACATACTCAACTAAAGATCCAAGTACAAGCTTTAGTCCACCCATCTACACTTTAGAGGGGGACACAATCTTTTCCAAAGATAACTCAAAGGCAAGTACTTCAAACCAACCGAGAAGATCACAAAGGCTCATTAAAAAATAGTTGAGTGAATAAATTCATTATGTAAATATGCATTGATGCATTAGATTCAACAGATTCGAGAGCCTTCCAATTACAAAGAAGCTCAAGGACAACCTGAGTAAGGAGAAGCTATGCAAGTTGAAATGGATGCAATTAAGAAGAACAATACTTGGACACTTGTTCCTAATCCTACATATCATCAAGTCATAGGAGTTAAGTGGATCTATACATTCAAGTACAAATCAAATGGCACATTGGACAAGTACAAAGCAAGACTTGTAAATAAGGGGTATATGCAAGAGCATGGCATTGATTATTAAGAACCATTTCCCCCTGCAATGTTTACCAATATAAGAATCATTCTATCACTAAGTGCACATTTCGAGTGGCCCATCTACCAAGTCGACGTCAAAAGTTTTTTCCTCAATGGAGATCTTCAAGAGGAAGTATATGTTGACCAACCTGAAGGTTTCAAGATCAAAGGAAAGGAAGATCAATTCTACAAACTTCAAAAAGCACTTCATAGACTTAAGCAAGCTCCCAGGACTTGGTATGAAAAAATTCAGAAGTTCTTCGAAGATAAAGGATTTCAAAGAAGCAATGTTGATGCTAACTTATACATCTATCAAAAGGATTCCTTAGTTTCCATCATCATTCTCTATGTACATGAATTGATCTTGACAAGTTCAGATGGAGAACATATCCAATTCATCATCACATAGCTTTACCATGAGTACTCTATGACAAATCTTGGTCTACTTCACTACTTCTTAGGTATGGCCGTTTGGCAAGCAAAAGAAGGTATATTCCTATCACAAAAGAAGTAGTACTCTGATCTTCTTTCTAGATATAACGTGGACCAATGTCGCTCAGTATCTACACCACTTTATTTTTCTCCCACTGAAGGCCAATATGGCCAAAGTAATCATGGGAGAAAAATAAAGAATGATAAAGAATACCTGAGTGTAAGTATACAAGCTATACCTCCCACCTGATGTGCATGTTACTCAGTATACAAGTGATTGTGTAAGATCATGAATCAATTAACCCCCATCAAGTGACAATAGTGTCGAAAGCTCATGTGGTAGAGCTTTAGTCAAAGCATCTACAACATTATCTCGAGTGTGAACCTTCTCAAGAATAATGCACTCAGTGGTTAAGCAATCTCTTATGAAGTGATACCTCACCTCAATGTGCTTGGTCTTTGCATGATAGGCCGGATTCTTAGCCAAAGCAATGGCACTCTGATTGTCACTAAGCAAACCAGGTACATCCTAAGGTAAACCCATATCACAAGCAAGACAAGAAAGCCACAATGCTTCCTTACATGCCTCACTTGCTGCAACATAATCTACTTCTGTGGTGGAAACAACTATACATTCTTGAAGATGAGATCTCCAAGAGATAGCACCTCTAACAGAATGAAAAATGTACCTTGATGTAGACTTAGGATTGTCTATACAACCAACATAATTAGAATCTGTGTAACCAATAATGGATGCTTTACCTCTAGCTAAGCATAGACACTTGTCCTAAGTGCCACTCAGATATCTCAAAATCATATTGACCGCTTCCCAATCATTCTTGCTAGGATTAGACATATATCTGCTCACAACTCCCACTGCAAATGCAATGTCTGGCCTCGTAGCTACCATAGCATACATGAGACTACCAACAATAGATTGATAGGGAATTTTGGTCATGAATTCTTTTTCCTCATATGATTTGGGGCAATCATCCTTGCTCAATTTCACATATGTGGGTTAAGGTGTATTCAATGCCTTTCCACCCTGCATATTGAGCCTCTAGAGTACTTTGGATATGTACTCACTTTGAGACAAGTATATGCTTCTTTTACTCCTATCACGAGTAATGCGCATGCAAAGAATATGTTTGGCATCCCCCAAATCCTTCATATCAAATGTCTGAATCAACTTCTTTTTGAGAATTGACAAGCCATAAGAGGACTTCCCAGCAATCAACATATCATTGACATAAAGTATCAAACATATCAAGCTGCCATCTGAGCATCTCTTTGTGTAGAGACAATGATCCTCATTGCTTTGAGAATAGCCTTGAGACTTCATAAAAGCATCAAACTTTTGGTACCATTGTCTAGGGGACTATTTAAGTCAATACAAGCTCTTCTTGAGCTTATAAACTAGACTTTCCTTGCAAGGAACTACATAACCCTCTCATTGGTCCATATAGATCTCATCTGTAAGATCTTAATGCAAGAAAGCAGTTTTCACATCCATTTGGACTAGATCTAAGTCCTCCATTGCAATGAATCCAAGCAACATGCGCAAGGTAGTCATCTTGACCACTGGAGAGAAGATTTCCTCGAAATCAACACTATGTTGTTGCTTAAAACCCTTTGCAACAAGTCGTGCTTTACACTTTGGAGAAGCACTATCTAATGTGAATTTTAGCTTATATACCCATTTACATGGTAAAGCTTTCTTGCCCTTTGGCAAAAGTACTAAATCCCAAGTACCATTCTTGTGAATAGAATCCAACTCACTCTTCATGGCACGCTCCCTTGACATGGTCTTCTGTCTGCATAGCCTCTTTGTGGCAAGAAGGCTCATCGACATCTGTTAGCAGAACAAAATCTAAACCTCGAACATATCTATCAGGTGGATGTGAGACACGTGCAGAATGTCTCAATGGTTGTTGAATAGGAATATGTGCAGAGTGATATGAATGGACATTCTCTTGAACATCCCTATGTGCATCATCTTTATGCATGCTAACTCGAGGACTAGTATCCTCAAACACCACTCTTCTGACTTCAACCTCCTTAATGGAATGTTTATGCATCTTAGACTCATTGAAAATGAGATCACTATTTTGATCACTGACCATGTTTCAGGATCCCATAAGCGATATCCAAATTGTCCTTCTCGACCATATCCAAGAAAAATGATTTCTTTGACTTTTGGTCCAACTTTTGTCTAAGATTCTTGGGTATATGAACATATGCTTCACACCCAAAAACTCGAAGATGATCATAATATGGTGGCTTCCCTGTCCATACTCTTGTGCCACTTTTAGACCTTTGGCAGTACTACGTGAAAGGTTAATCACATGAACTTCAGTCAATATTGCTTCTGCCCAAAAACCTTGTGAGAGGTTTGCATGATGCAACATAGAAACTACTCTATCTTGAATAGTTCTATTCATCCTTTCAGCTACACCATTCTGTACTAGGGTATAAGGAGCTGTAACTCTCTACACTCTAGACTTACAAAAAAGGCTGAATTCATGTGAGATATACTCACCCCCATTATTTGAACGTAAATCCTTAAGATTAGTTCCTTTTTTAGTCTCAACTGAAGCAAGCAATTTTATGAAAGTAGGGAATACCTCATCCTTCGATTTGATAGGATATACATAGACTTTTCTAGTAGCATCATCTATGAAAGTGACAAAGTAAAGAGAACCACCTAAGGACCTAGTGGGCATTGGACCACACACATCTATATGGACGAGATCTAAAGGCTGAATTGAAGAGTCAATGTGCATTCTATGCACATTTCTGGTTTGCTTTCCATATTGACAATGCTCACAAAATGAAAAAATCAGAGAAAGACTCTCCATTCCACTATGAGATATATGGCCCAAACAACCATGCCGAATACAAGCCATAGGATGTTCAGTAAGAGCTAACAAGTGTTCTTTTTGTGATACAAATAAACAATAAAGTGAGCCAACTTTTCTTCCTTTTGCAATAACCATATTGCCCTTTGATATTCGAAAGGCTGAGCATAGAAGACCACCTTGTAACCAAGGTCATCAATTTGACCAACTGACATCAAACTGCGTGATAACTGAGGTACATGGCATACATTACGCATAGTAAATTTTGAACCATCAATGAACTGCACAACCACATCTCCATCCCCCACAACCTCACACTGGTAAGAGTCAAGTCTCACGGTACCAAGAGACTTTGCTACATAATTAGAGAACCATTCTTTGTGTGGGCTCACATGGAAAGAAGCACCAAAATCTAGCAGCCACGTGTGGGAAAGAGAATCAGGCATAAGTGCCTCAGTTGGCACAGTACTATCAAGTGTTAACACATCAACATCATCAAAAATAGCATTAATTTCTTCAATCTTCACAGTCTAAGTAGATGGTGTAGGTAACTATTTAACATGCCCACCATTATTCTATCCTTTACCTTTAGCATTCTTTAATGCATAACAATCTTTCTTCATATGTCCTTTCTTATGACAATAATGGCATTCCATATCCCTCTTCCTTGATTTACTTCTACTCTTATTCCATTGAACATTCTTTTCCTTGTTCTTGATCTTGCCATGTTGCTGATTCTTTCCTTGGTAAGAATCATGAACATTATATGCATCTCCACTCTGAGTGCCAACCATAGATTTTTTACGAATCTCCTCACTCAAGAGTGCTCCACATATGTCATCATAGACAAGTTTACCACCAGGTGCACTATTGCTAATAGCTATGCAAAACGTATCCCATGATGCTGGCAGGGTGCATAACAGCAATGCTGCTTTCATCTCATTATCCATATCCATTTTTTGAGCCTGTAACTGGGAGAATATAGCATCAAACTCATTTAGATGAGTAGCAACACTATTTGTGTCCTTCATGTGAAGGTCATATAATTTTCTCATCAGATACACTTTATTTGATGCCGTCTCTTTTTTATATGTATAATGGGCTTGTTGCACCCAGTTACTATGTTCATCATCCTCGACACAACAAGCTAATACACCTTCAGTATCTTGTTTGTACATGCTTCCTGCCAATATGTGATGTTTTTGTGATTTTACAATTTCTTCTTGTGAGGTTTTCACATTCTTATTTGCAGGTCCAAAGGTGAGGACTGGTACCAACTTATTTGCCCATTTAGGAACAACTTCTAACTTGAACAGATAAGCATCGGGTAATTCATCAGACACTCCTTGCGGTGACTCTCCTGAAGTGATGCGAGAAAGGTGATCTGCCCGAAGGTGGGTTCTACCTTTCCTGACAACAACTTCAAAGTCATATTCCATTAGTAAGAGGAACCATCTTACTAAGCATCCAGTATTGCAAGGTTTATTGACCAAATATAACAAAGCTTGATGATCAGTGAAAAATTGAACTTGTTGGCCAATAAATAGTTTCTAAACTTCTTCACAGCATATACCATGCCTAAGCCTTCTCGCTCAGTTGTGGTATAGTTTCGTTCAGCTATGGTGAGCTATCTACTAGCATATGCTATGGGCAAATCTAAGTTTCCTTCACCTGTGGGTTGTGCTAGCACACATCCTATGGCGTGATTGGATGCATCCACATGGAAATGGAATGGTTTATTCCAATTAGGAGTGGTCAGTATTGGTGCTGTGCACAAACGTTTCTTCAGTTCATTGAAAGAATTCTCGCATTCGTCGTTCCACTCAAAATTAGACAACAGGGCATAAAGGGGTCTAGCTATGATCGCGTACATGTGGATAAACCTACGGTAATATCCACAATGGCCCATAAAGGCTTGTACCTCTTTAACATTCCTTGGCCTTGGCAGCTCCGCTATGGCGCGTACCTTATCTTCATCTGTTGAGATTCCATTCTTAGAAACAATATGACCTAAGATTTTACCTTGCCGCACCATGAACACACACTTTTCTGGGTTCAGACACACTCGATATTCTCTACACTTGTTGAAGATTTGTCTGAGCTCAGGGATGTGAAATCTTCTTTCTTGGGAATGAGCACATAAATCATCCACATACACTTCTAAGCTCTTTTGCAAGAACTCTTTGAAGACATGACACATGAGCCTTTGGAACGTTGCAGGTGCATTGGTGAGCCCAAATGGCATCACACGAAATGCAAAGATTCCCCACTCTGTGGCAAAAGTTGTTTTGTGTTGATCTTCTGGGGCAATGGCTACTTGATTGTAACCTGAAAATCCATCAAGGAAGCTATAAACTTCCTTGCCTGCAACACGCTCCAATAGGTGTTCCATGATTGGAAGTGGATAACTATCTCTGATCGTAGTGGCATTAACCTTTTTAAGGTTAATACACACTCGCAACTTCTCGTTCTTCTTGGGCACCACTACAATGGGGGACACCCATTCAGTATGCTCAATCTCATAGATGAATCCAGCTTCAATCAGCCTATCAATTTCTTCTTTTATTTTGGCTGCATATGTATCATTATATGTGTAGGGCTTCTGTTTGGTGGGCTTGGCATCAGCAGTCATGGGGATAGTATGAGAGAAAATTCTTGGATCTACCCCTTTCAAGTCTCTATAGTGCCATGCAAACACATCCCTATATTCCCTTAATAAAGCTATGAGCTCCATTTCTTCTCTTGCACTTAGGTCATCTCCTATGTATGTGCATCTCTCTTCGTTCTCTTCAATGGTCACTACGATTTCCTTGGTCTTTACTTTATTATCATATGATTCCCCTATGATGGCCTCTCGCTTAGGCATTCGTACCAAAATTTTGCGGTCGTCAACTTCATATTTCTTGAAGTTTTCTGGTACTTCAAACAATGATTCCTCCTCTTCTTGTTTTACTGCTTTTCTTTTCTTTTTCTTTTGACTGCTCTCACTTCCATCCTTTGAATTTACCGTTTTAATACTTGTGAGAGGTTCTTCTTCTTTCTGGGTGAACACTCCTATATCTTCTAGATAGTGCTGCTCTGAGTTAAAGCAACTATACATCACAATGGACTCTATATCATCGTCATTCTCTTCTTCTTCTATGACATCACTAGGGTCACATTCTTCTAGCAAGGGCTGACACATGAACACTGAGATATCATAACCCTCCTCATCACAATGAGGTGTCCATTGTTCTTCATTAACAACAATGTCCATGGTGGCTAAGATTTCTGGCCAGCCATGAGGCTCAAATTCCTCATCTGGAAAGATCATCGGTGTATAGGCTGGGTCTTTAATTGGTCTATCTCCTGGTGAAGTTACTTCTTCTCTTGCCTTTAAACGTTTTTCCTCTTCCTCTGCGACCTTGCACATCCACAAATGAGTATCTTCATGCAGCCATGATGGATCAGGTGAACTTTCCGAATGCACAGAGATAGAATCGTCTTTCGCTTTGTGGATAGAATTCCACTGTAGGGGTGGTACATCTCTGAAGGTGTAATCCTTCAAATTGACCTTGGTGGTGACCCCTAAGTGTTGTAAGTACAAGGAGTTGGTTCCCCAATCCTATACTATTTGCAATTGTCGTAGGAAGGGTCTTCCTAGGATCATCTCATAGACGTTATTTTTCTCAAAGTCACATATAGCAAATGTATGTTCAAACTCCACACCACAAGTGGTTAGAGTTATCCCTTCGAGCAATCCTAGAGGTCTTTCAAAATGACCGTCGGCCATTTGAAGCTTCATTCTAGTTGGTCTTAATGTGGGTTTGCCCCATTGCTTCCACAAGGAGGTGGTCACAATAGCAACACCAGCACCTGAATCTATGATTGCTTTGGTTGTGTAACCTTGGTAGGTGATTGGAAGATAAGTATTACCTTCTTCACCCTCACACATGTACCCTATTTTGTCTAGAGGTATCTTTGGAACTTTTTGCTTAGAGCCTGTTTTTGACTTATTGGAATCAAGTTTTGGAACCTGATCCTTCACATGATTCCATAGCTCAGGTTTTGCTTTGCGCAGCTCTTCTACAGTGAGATGACATTGAACCTTAGTGTTCTTCATGACATCACTGTTCGTTGGGACCATTGAGTCTTCATGTTTGACCAGTATTGTGGGAGCTCTGATATGAAGAGATTCAGATTCCCATGGGCCTGGAAATTGAGGCAGTTCTTCTAAGGTATTAGATTCAAAATCTATCCTTTCGTCTTCTTGTTGCTCGACTTGATCTCCATAAATGGATGGAATGTCTTGGGGAAATTGATCATGAAGATCATCAATCTCGGGAATAAGAGGGGAATTACCCTTCTCCTTGGCCCATTTCTCTTCTTGTATTTCCCGCAAGAACTCTTGAGAGTACTGTTGAATTGAAGGAGGTATTCCAACATCTGTGGAATTAGGAACATAGGCTCCCATTGGTGGTGAGCTTCCTCTTTCAATAGCTGGTTGAGCCTGTGGAGGTAAAGAAACTTGTGGTTTGTTTACCAATTTCTCTAATCTTTCTAGTAAGCCTTGGAAATGCAAATTTGTTTTGACAGAGTTTGTCTGATTGAACTTTTGATTAGTCTCAAGTATAGCTTGAGCTTGTTCTACCATTTTCATGCACATTTTCATTCGTTCAATCTCTAAATCTACTCTAGGGTAACTCTTGTCTAGGTTTGCAGCGGTTGGCCCTTCTTGAAGTCGACCCTGGTAGGCCTTGAACATCATGTCTAAGCCTTCTGGGGTTGGATCTGCAAGAACAGACCCTGGCTGCGGTCTATTTACAATGGGTGGTGGGGTGGGATGAGGTGGAGTAGATGGAGTTTCAGCATGCGAGGGGTTTTGAGATGCAATGTCTTCTATTTTTGTTTTTGCATCTTTCAAGCTTTCTTCTAGTTCTGATAACTGTTTATTCCACTTGCGATTGGCCTTCTCTCTGGTATCCTTCCATGTTCTTGTTTTTCGCTTGCTAGGTTCTCCCGATTCACTCGACTCCGATTGCTCTGCTGGTTTATCTTGTTTTAATGCTTGTGCCCTAGTAACTGCCTGTACATGTGCCAGATTACTACTACTGGCACTTGATTCCACCACTAAGCCTACCACATTAATGGGTGTAATCTTGGGCGCACTAGAGGGGTTTCTTGGACAATCTCTGGGGAGATGGTCTTTGCCACAATCAAGACAAAAAGCTTGTATTGTGATAGCCTGTCCTTGACTCGGAGATGGTGGGTGGGGACAATCACGAAGGAAATGGTCACCCTGGCATCTGAAACATGGTCCTCTAGGGGCTTGTGGTCTTACTTGTCTCAATTGGGGCCTAGGGTTAGCATTTGCGTACATGACATTGGAGTATTCTGGCTCCCAATTTTGTTCCATAGGTGGTGCCTCATATTGATACGGGTAAATCTCACTATGTTCAGGTGACTCTGTGTAATAAGCATGCGGACTACCTTCATGGGAGTAGTCTGAACTATGAGCATGAGAGTCATTATCTGGTATCAATGGGGTTAGTGGCACCAATGCCCTATTTGGATTTTCCTCTCCCACAGCATACTTGGCTGGAATCACGTTAGCAGGAGCTGGTGGTTGGTTTCCCAAGACTGGTTGTGGCCTATATTGTGCCTGATATTGCTGTTGTGGTTGATAATATGGCTGTTGGTATTGGTTCTGATACCTCCCTTGTTGATAAGGTTGCTGATAAGTTTGTCTAACAGCCTGTCTATTGTAGGGACAATCTTGAGCTGTGTGGTTTGTGTATTTTCTCTCAATAGTGCAATATGGAGCATTCCTTTCTCTAATGTTTTGGTTTTGCATTGGGCATACGTTAGCCATGTGGTCCCCTCCGTAGGTATAACATCGGTTCAATGAGGTGACTCTCTGTGTTTGTCTATTTTGGACTCCCAGCTTCTTGGCAACTTGCTCAGCTATCTCATCTATTTCTATGGAGATTTTTGAAGTATGACTAGTAGAACTATCAGAATCCTTATAGAGTTTGGATAGTCCTAACTCCTCACCCAAGTTGTCTTCTATGTCAATGCATGTCTGCACACACTCTTCTATGGATCTAGGCTCTTTCAAGTACACATATGATCTTAACTTTGTGCTCAGTAAGCCATCTAAGAACAAAGCCACTTGTTTGGCTGGTGTGGGTAACTCTGGAGCAGGGCATCTTTCTAGGTACTGTCTGAACCTTCTACCTACTAGTTGCACTGTTTCTTGGGGTGTCTGCTTGAAGCTGTGGATCAAGGATGATGTGTTATGCCTGATACCACTCTTGGAAAATTCTACAATGAATTCGTCTAGCAGTTGACCTATATCGCGATAGTTGCGACTACTCAATGGTTGAAACCAAGCTAAGGCAGTGCCCTTAAGAGTCAAACCAAATGCCTCGTACTGGGTGAACAAATCCTCAACTTGTTCAGGTCTTAACACTTGTTTGAACTCGACAACATGATCATAAGGATCTCCTGTCCCGTCAAAATAATTCTTCATTGCCTTGATCACTTGAGTGGGTCTAAGGGTTCTTGTGTGCTCTCGGGGTCTAGGCAATGGAAAATCCTGTTCATCTCTTTGTTGCCTATGTGCTTGGTGTCTCTCTCTTTCCGGTCTTTCATTTTCAAATCCTGATCTATTCCTGCCCACGGTGTGTGCAAAACTTACCTCAGGTTTCTCTCTAGTTCTTTCTCTCTGGGCTTCATGAGCTTGAGATGAACCTACTCCTTGGAGGCCATGGGAAACATTGGATATTGGTGGAGGGAAAATCAATTCACTCTTCCAAGTATATGCATGTCTATCAAGTTCTGTTACCAAGAACATCTTCTCTGATGTGTTGTCCAGGTAGACAACTTTGCCTGGTATCTCTGGATCCTTGAACTCGTAGATGATGACTATGCCCAATTGGCTAGGTTGATCTGGCTTGAATCTCCAAAAGGCTTCCTCTGTTTCTCTATTCAAGAATAGCTCTATGCTTTTGTTGTCTTGAGGAATCCAGTCTGGAGTGATCACTCTGGTCAAAACTGACTTACCTCTAGGAGTCTGGGGTCCTTGTCCTACATTTCCTTGTTCTAGGTCTCCTATCTCATTCTCAGGAATGACATTTCCAAACTCATCAGTCCTATCTGGTAGTTTGGTGACCACATACATGGTTCCTTCCTTATCAATGTATGAACCCTCTTCGAACTTGACCACTGGGTGTTCCAGTCCAAAGGGTTGATCTGGATTTTTGAGTTGGACCACTGATCGCCTCAAGCCATCCTCATAGATGCAAGCACCTAATCGGTTGGTCCGAATGTATTCCAATTGTGTTTTATAGGGTCCTTCTGGTGTTTGTAGATGGGTAGTTCGTGAGCCACCTGCTGGTTTCCCCATACTAAAAGACATTTCAGAGTCACTTGTGTCAGAGCTTAGTATGTAAGTACAACCACTTAGTTGTTGTGCCCAAGACTTAGTTGTATGGTTGACACTAGATTGAGAAGACCTAATGCTTTGTTTATCCTTGCCTAGGTGTCTACCAGATCTCAGATCTCAGGTTCATAAGTTTTGGTTAAGACTCCAAAATTTCCCCTTAGTATGGTTCAAAATCCTTTGAAGTCCCCTTGGGTTCTTGGTCCCACCCGAGGGTCAACTTCAAAATATCCTATCTGAAAATCAACGCAATATTCTTATAAAAAACAGTTGAGGCCGTGTAGGATTCGAAACGAGCTTTCCAACGAGCTATAGAGCTCAAAAAATGGACTTTGGATGAAAAAGTTATATCAAATCAGGCTCCTGGGGGTCAAAACAGGCAAACAAGACCTTTTGGAAAAAATCACGATTTTGTGAACTTCAAGAAAATCGCGATGCTGTGAAATAAGAGAATCGCGATTTTGTGAACTTCAAGAGAATCACGATTTTGTGAACTTCAAGAGAATCGTGATTTTGTGAACTTCAAGAGAATCGCGATTTTGTGAACTTCAAGAGAATCGCGATTTTGTGAACGTCAAGAGAATCGCGATTTTGTGAACTTCAAGAGAATCGCGATTTTGTGAAATCAAGAGAATCGCAATGCTGTGAAATCAGAGAATCGCGATTTTGTGAACTTCAAGAGAATCGCGATTTTGCGAACTTCAAGAGAATCGCGATGCTGTGAAATCAGAGAATCCCGATTTCGTAAATCTCCAGAGAATCACGATTTTGTACCTTGAGAATCGTGATTTCACAAAATCGTGTTTTTGGCTGAAAATCGTGATTTATGAGAATTGCGATTTTGAGCAGAAAATCGTGTTTTTTGAAAATCGCGATTTTGAGCAGAGAATCATGTTTTCACAGAATCGTGGTTCATAAAATCGTGGTTCACAAAATCGTGTTTTAGAGAATCGTCTTCTAGAGAATCGCGATTTTGTCTCAGAGAATCGTGGTTTTCAAAATTTAGAGAATCGTGATTTTGAGCACAAACACAGAATCATGTTTTCTCAGAATCGTGTTTTTTTGGCTGAAAATCATGATTTGTGAGAATTGCGATTTTGAGCACCACCACAGAATCGCGATTTTGAGCACCACCACAGAATCGCGATTCTGAGAATGACCACAGAATCGTGATTCTTTCAGCAAGCTTTTAGGTGGGAAACAGAAAATCGTGATTTTTCAAAAAAATTGAATTTTTACAGAATCGCGATTTTCATCACAGAATCACATTTTTTGGCGGGAACTTTGGATTTTTGAGTGCCGAGCAATGGCGAGCTCCGTATGAGCAGAAAATCATGAAAAACACAGGCGCTTGCTCTCCCTTGCACTTCCTAACTCCTTCCCACACAATAATGCATGAAAAATGGTATGAAAATGGTGAAAATGCACTAAAAAACAAGAAATTTCTATGAAGAAGAAGATGGAAGAAGGTGGAGATGATGATGATGATGAAGATGAAGAGGAAAAATCAGAAAATGAACAAAAATGACAGTTTTTTACCTTCCAACATCGCAAATCTATGATCTTACCATCACAACGCTCGTCCTCGAAGCTCTCTCCCCGGCAACGACGCCAAAATTTGGTGTAGCTCAAGCGTAAGCACCACCTCCTTTACTTGTCAATCCGCGGAGATGTGAGGACCGGTATGAAGACCACGAGCAAGTGAAGGCACAAGTGCGTGAGTGAAAGCACACAAACATGCACACACATACACACACACGCACAAGGTAAGATCAAAGAGAGGAACAATGGAAAGCTTTGATTGCAAAAGAGTTCTCTTACAAAAGCTCTATTCTCTCACAAGCTAACCTCAAAAATGAGCTCTCTAGCTCTTTTTATAGTTTTTTGACTAGTTTTGACCCTGTCCAGACTTAGTGTCCGGCCTAGTTAAAAATTAGGTTCCAAGGCTTATTTGAGGGCTCAAACGAAGTCTAAAAATTATGAAAATTGGTAAGATGATACTTCTAATACTCTTCAAGCTCAAGGACTCCTTGGCTTGAACAAAATGGAGTTATAAAAATAGAAAATGGTATTTACAATGGTTTTTAGTGATGAAAATCACTATTGTTGTAGGGGATTCTTATAAAAATTTGACATACACTTCTTGGAGCTCCCTACTTGCTCCTTCTACTTGTGTGTCCACCTCTTTGATGTGCTCATGTGCTTTGTCCTTGACCTTCACCTTCAACATTGATGACATGATTGCTCCTACATCATCTACATTTGTATCCCCATGAGTGCATCTCCATTTTGTATCTAGGAGACACTCCATTTCTAGTTTATTTCCATTTTATATTGTATCTCTTTTGTATTTGGGTAAATTGTCATTTGCTTCTACCATTGTATTAATTCTCCTTTAAGGGGAATTATCCCACATGAGATGTGGTTTGGAGAGCCCCTCCCAAATTTATATAAGGAGGGGATATCCCCCAATTCGTACTTGGTTAGAAGAGGAGCCTACTCCATGCTCTTGGCAAGCTCATTTCTAATCCATGTGAGTTTACCCATTTCTTGGTCTACTCACTTTGAGTCTCTCACACTCTTTCTTTTTTCTTTTCATTTTGCCTCCGTGTGTGTACTCTCTACACAAAGATAAGTAACCAAGCCAAGGGAAAAAACCACCTAAAGAGGGAAAAAAGTGCCCCAACAATCCTAGTGTGTTCACACACATCACTACTAAAATATATTAGCATTACCTTGCTTGAATTGTGATTTATAGGCATCCCTCATGAGGTTCCAAGTAGCAAAATGGTTGTCCGCAAATCGACTAAACCATCTATCAGTCAAGCCTTCCAATGTTTCCGAGACGAGTACCAAGAAAGCATCTTTCCTTCCGATTATCCCCCTTGTTTTACATAAGGCTAAAAACCTCTTGATATGCTTGTTAGGGTCTTCATGTGCTAATCCTCTAAATGAGGGGAATTTTATGTTCTTATTGAGAAAGTAAAGTTGGTAAGTCTACTTGGGCCCCCTTGTTCCCTATTGATGATGGGTATGAATGGGGACTAGTTGACCTATGAGTAACTTTCCTTCTGGTGTTTTTGAAGAGATTCCTCAAGTTTGTGATTCAGTTGTGGTCATGAGCTATGCATCCTCTTTTGTGGGCTTAAGATGAATTCCAAGGAGAAAGAAAGGTTACCTGTTCAATTTCAAGTGTCAACACCCGTTGCACTTCCTTCTTCTTCACTTGCGAATTGTGATTTCCCTATGCTCAAGCTGCCTTGTCCCATCGGGCATGCCAAACTTTGTTGGAGGATTCTTTAGTTGAAAGGGGCTTCAATTTTTGTAGGAGAAGACTAGAGAAGAAGGATTACAATAGCTTTTGTCTATAGAATAAGACCAAATACTCACTTTGTGACCTTATAGAACAAAGCTTATATATAAATACAACCAAGTACTCCAAGTACTTGTTCATTCAACCTTTGTCTCACTTCTTCACCTTATCCCAATGGCTTGCCCATGTGCACCCTTACACTCGAGCCTCCAATAATGCTAAAGTCCTAGTCACTTTTATTGCCGACCTGCAACATCTCCTTGATAGTACTATAGTCAAACCTTGGTTTCCTTCTACCTCGACCGACCATCTACACATATAAGAGAGCATATAGTAATCTCTTCACAACACTTGGTCCTCTACTTCTCTACACACTTCTACACACACACTGTCTCCTTCCTTGTTGTTACCGCTAGTGTCCATGTGAAAGGCCAAATGGCCATTGCAAACTTTTCTATATGTTCTTTAATAAAACATGTAGTGGCCTAGTCAGCCACTAACTCTAAGTTTGACCGCAATTGTATGACCTAAGAAATCTATGTTCATGGTTTATGTACTGTGTGTGTTTATTGTGTATTCTGCACCCCCTATGCAGAGTATTGTGTGTGGCACTGGAGTTGGGGTTTCTATAACAAGGGTATCATTGCAGAGCTCTCCAGAAGGAGATTCCACAATTGTGTATCACCAAAGAAATTCTTCATTGGTATCTGAGCATTTCAACATAAAATCTATGTTCCTTTTGTGTGAGCGAAGCGAGCACCTATCTACCCACCAAAGGCTTAAGACTAAGTCAGTGACCAAGGCATAGACCTTAGCATACCTTGTCATCGGAGTCACAAACATCACCATTGGCACCATTGGCTTTGTGGGAGGGAGGAACTCAATGATCAAGGAAGACGAAGGTTCTCGGTACTTCCTGAGAGGTCACCCATCCCAGTTTGTTCCCCAAAGAACTCACTTAACCAACAGAGCTCTTGACACTAAACTAGACCCTTGTGGTGCTTGAGCAAGGCAAAAGAATAAGGTTCACATTACCTTGAACATGTCTTGGGCCCTCAAAGCTTCATTCTTTGTTTTCAAAGCCTATTTTGAAGCATTTTTTGGGTGATTTTTGGAGCCATTTCAGAGTACTTTCATGCACAGTTCTTTTCACACAAGTTGAATAACATTAAGAAGAGTATTATTTGTACTTCCATGACAAACAATATTTAGATTTGGGGTTGTATTTTCAGCCACACTAGTGAATCTACATGTTTCTTGAAAGGCTTTTAGTTATGGTGGGAGCAACCATCGCAAGTTTATGTAGGTTTTTTTAGCCTAAAGAAAAGAGTTGATAGAGACTTACACGTGTTTAGGCTGTGAATTGGGTCTTTCCATGCCATTTTACTACATATATTGAGGACATAGACACTATGTATGCTTTTGTGGATATCGCTTATGTACGTCCATGTGGTCATTGATATAGTGGTTACATTTTTTGCATAAAGGCTTTTATGTTTGATAAAGAGGGTTCTGCTGAAGTTTTCTTAACTATGAGACACCCAAATGTTATGGTTTCTTTGGTGATGTAGGTGGAGGACTTACCTAGTCTCACCATAGAGGATGTATGCTAGTTGTTCATAGGTGCTCAATAAGCCTAGTTGGTTTCTTTCGAGTAACTGATTATATGCATTGGAGTCAATGATTCACTATGTAGGTTTCTATGTGAGTACTTGCAGTTTTATGAGATTTTGACAATGGACATATGCTCTTTTTGCAGAGGAGACTTTGGAAAAATTTTTCTAGATTTTTGATTTGCCAACTATATAGTGGTCGATTAACTCCTTGATACACTTATTGATGTGAGCACATTCACTCTCTCATAATCCTTTTTGTTGGTCATTACTACTCATTAATCCATTTTTCTAGGGAGACTATTGATTTTTCCCAGAATTTGAAACTTGGTCATCCTTTCTTGAGCCTTAGTGGTGCTTGGATTATTCTAGCTCCATTTTTATTCTATTCAGTTCTCAATCATCATGGCATTAGAAATCTTAGGCACATCTCGTGGATTTGGATCTAGTGCCAATGTTTCCAAGAGGATCTATAGGGAAATGATCGTTTTGAGATCCAAAAATTTGATGGCACAAACTTTGATCTATTGAAGAATCAGATAGAAGATGTGTTGATTCAGAGGAGATAGTGGAAGCCAGTAAATGGAATCTTGAAGAAGTTTGTTGATATCGATGATGATGATTGGGATGAGTTGGATGTGTTGGAGTTCGACATTGTTGGATTTAGATGTATGTGGAAGCACGTGAACAACACAAGGAAGAAGAAGAAGAAGCTTGGAGCACAACACACAATACTAAGTGTATTACCACTAGAATGTAATAAGATAAGTGACCCGTTAGGGCAATAGGCGTATATACAAGGGGGGGACCTCCTAAAGAGGGAAAAAAGTGCCTCGATCATCCTAGTGTGTTCACGCACATCATTACCCAAATATGTCAACAAATCCCCCTTGGGAGTGATGCGGTGAATAAGAAGCTGGCACACATGTATAAGGAAGTGCCAAGCTATGTGGAATCAATCCAGAAAAGGAAGTAAGCCCAAATATTTGCAGAAAGCTTCAAACTTCTCCCTAGGTAGAGCCCTCATGAAAAGGTCGGAATGTTCTCCTACATGGGCACATATGCCAAGCTAATCTCTCGAGCAGAGAACCTCTCCCTCACATAATGATAATGCACCTCAATGTGCTTAGTGCTAGCATGGAACACAGGGTCCATCACAACTGCCAATGCACTCTGACTATCAGTGAAGATGGTGGTGGTAGAAGACTAGCCAATAGCCAAATCAGCCATAAGGCGTTTGAGCCACACACACTCAACAATCATTGTGGAGGGTACCCTATACTCAGCCTCACAACTGGAAGTGGACATAGTAGGCTTCTTCTTTCTCAACCAAGATATACATGAGCTACCAAGCATGAAGCAAAAACCACTAGTGGACACACGAGTGTCATAGCAACTAGCCCAATTAGAGTTAGAAAAAGCATGTAAATCTAGCGATAGTGATCCCCCCTTGGGATAACACAATCCAAGTAGCCAAGTACCACTCAAGTAGCGAAAGATGCACCTAAGTGCCTGTCAATGCTTGACACCTAGGCAGTGCATAAATCTGCTCATCTTTGAGACAACAAACTGAATATTTGGTGGAGTAATGCATAAGTAAATCAAGCATCCAACAGCCTGCTAGAGAACAACATCAAATGCATCTCCAACATCATGAAGACTCAATTGTAAACCTGTCTCCATAGGAGTGGCAATAAATTTACCGTCTTCAAGGCCAAAATGCTGCAATAATGTGTCAATATATTTTTTTTTGACACAAAGCCATTCCAGCATCAACTTGCAAAAATTGAATGCCCAAATAATGATGCAAATGACCCAAATAAAACATCTCAAATGAGGCATGCAAATCAGCCTTAAAATTAGCAATATGCTTGTCATGAGGACCAGTGAGCAGCATGCCATCACCATACACAACAATGATCAGAAGCACATCATTTGCACACTTAACATATAAGGTGCTTTTAGTTGGACTATTCTCAAAACCATGTGCAATCAGATAGGCATGTATCTTTTCATACCAAGCATGTGGTGCTTGCTTTAAACCATATAATGCCTTCTTTAACCTACACACTTGGTTCTCATGCCCTTTCTGCACAAAGCCATGGGGCTGAAAAGCATGCACTTCTTCATGCAAGTCACCATTCATAAATGTAGTTTTAATTTCCAACTGATGTACATTCCAACCATGATGAGCTGGAAGTGCACATATGCTATGAACAATATTTATTAGGCATGTAGGAGCAAAAGTTTCATCAAAGTCAATGCCTCTTTCCTATGCATAACCCTTTGCAACAAGCTTAGCCTTATACCTATGAACTATTCCATCAGGATTACACTTCAGCATGGATAGTTTTCTGAAAAAGATCAAAGATTTGAAGGAACGATTGATTTCTGCGGATGAAGTCTTGCCTCATAGTTCACTTGTGTAGAATATTCTGAATGGTCTTCCCGATTCATATTTGAGTTTTGCTTCTACTCTTCATTTGATGATGAAAGGCAATCCAAATGCCTTAACATTTGAGGAGTTAGTCTCTGTTCTGTTGTAAGGAGATCAGTCTAGGTAGAACATGTCTATTATGCGTGTTGCAGATCAAGCTTTCCTGGCTAGTCAGAAGGGCAAAGGTAAATGGAGCTCTTCTATTAGTAAGCAAAAATCAGCTAATTTTGCACAATCAAAGAAGAATGACAAAGATGACAAGAAAACAAAAAAGCAAAAATTGCTTTACAAGTATTGCAAAGAAAATGGTCATTTCATAAAGAGTTTTCCAAAATTGACTGCAAAAGAGGCAAAGAAAAAGGAGGCTAGAATGGTTGTTTCAGAGGCCTCTACACCGAAAATAGAGTCTGTTGATCTAGTACAGAATGAAGAATGGGTGTTTACAACTATTTACAGTTTTGGCCCATCTTCTCTTGAACAGTGTATGTTTGTAGTACACTCAGTTGTTTGGTACTTTGATAGTGGGGCAACCAAACATATTACCTCATAGCACAATTTCTTCCCTTCACTCGAGCATGCCCCTATAAGGAATACTATCGTATGCACCAACAAATCCTCTTATCCTATCATGGGAGTTGGTAAGATAATTCATACTACTGCAAATAATAGTTCTTTTACATTGTCGGATGCTTTATTTGTGCCAGGGATCAAGAAGAATCTATTATCAATTTTAGCTTTAGCCGAGATTGGCTTGGTTGTGAAATTTGTTGATGACACATGTACAGTTCATGATCTTTCAAATGGCAATGTGATTATTGCTTCTGGCACTTTATGTCATGGGCTCTATAAGTTCATAGACTATGAAAAATTTGTGAATGATTCAACATGTGCAGTACATGATTCTCAGACTATGTCAAATGCAAAGCATTGGCATGCATGCTTTGGTCATCTAAATTTTGCTAGTTTGCTACACCTATAGAAATCTAAAATGATTTCCTCTTTGCCCAAACTTGAGGCACCCGGTAAACATGTTTGTGAAGGTTGTATTTTGGGCAAAATGTAGCATTTCTCCTTTCCAAAAGATGCTTTGGTTTGAGCTACTAAAAAATTACAGCTTGTTCACAGTGACATATGTGGTCCTATGCAGACACCCTCTTTTGGGACCTATCTTTACTTTGTGACTTTCATTGATGACTTTTCTAGACATGCATGGGTATATCCACTAAAAGCAAAGTCCCAAGTGTTTATGTGCTTTAACAATTTCTAGTTCTAGCTGAAAATCTGTCAGCATGTAAAATGGGCACCTTCCATTTGATTGAGGGAGGGAATATATGTCTTCATATTTTAATGCATTTATTATTTAGGCATTCAATTTATGCAAGTTGATGGTGGAATAGCTTTGTGTCAAACAAAATATATTGACACATCAAATTAGAGTTTTGGCCTTGAAGACTGCAAACCTATTGCCACTCCTATGGAGACAGGTTTGCGATTAAGTTCTCATCATGCTGGAGATGCATTTGATGTTGTTCTCTATCAGAAGGTTGTTGGATGCTTTATTTACTTATGCATTACTCAGCCAGATATTGAGTTTGTTGTCTCCTAGATGAGAAGGTTTATGCATTGCCCAGGTGTCAAGCATTGGTAGGTGCTCAAGCGCATCTTTCACTCCTTGAATAGTACCCGACTACTTGGATTGTTTTATCCCAAGGGGTTTTTTTTACTCTGATTAGGCTAGTTGTTATGACACGTGTGTCCACTAGTGGCTTTTGCTTCATGCTTGGTACCTCATGTATATCTTGGTTGAGCAAGAAACAACCTAATGTGGCCACTTCCAGTTGTGAGGCTGAGTACAGGGCAACTTTCAAAGTGATTGTTGAGTGTGTGTGGCTCAAATTTGGGTGTTGGTCAGTCTTCTGCTGCCACCATCTTCACTGATAGTCAAAGTGCATTGGAAGTTGTGAGGAACCCTGTGTTCCATGCTCGCACTAAGCACATTGAAGTGCACCATCATTATATCAAGGAGTGGTTCTCTACTAGAGAGATCAACTTGGCATATGTGTCCACACAGAAGAACATTGAAGACCTTTTCACGAAGGCTCTACCTAGGGAGAAGTTTGAAGGTTTCTGCAAAGCTTTGGGCTTACTTCCCTTTGTGGATTGATTCCACATAGCTATCAAGGGAGCACTAGATTGTGCTCTCTGACTACACAAGACACGATTGTGGACATAAACTTCTGATTACAAGAACACCCATGTAGTGAAAATGATACAAGAATATGTGATTGATACAAGACATCCCACAATGTGGGACTGATAGGTATGAATAACTTGAGTAGAGATGATATACGAGATCCCACAACCTCTGATCATAAGTACTAAAGAAGATATCATGATTACAAGATGTAGCTCAAGCATAAGCACCACCTCCTTTACTTGTCAATCCACGAAGACATGAGGAGGATATGAAGATGGTGAGCAATTCTGGTGAGCAAATGTGACCGACAAGCACATACATGCATGCACACACACACACACACGCACACAAGGGAAGAGTGGAACAATCAATTGCACAAGAACTCTCTTACAAAAGTGCAAATCTCTCACAAACTACTAAGAAGTTAACCCCAAAAATGAGCTCTCTAGCTCTTTTTATAGTTTTTAAACTAGTTTTGGCCTGTCTTGTTGATATATTTAGGTAGTGATGTGTGTGAACACACTAGGACCGCCAGGGCACTTTTTTCCCTCTTTAGGAGGTTTTTTTCCCCCGGCTTGTATATACGCCTATTGCCCTAATGGGCTACTTATCTTTGTACATTCTCTAGTAATACATTCAGTTCTGTGTGTTGTGCTCCAAGCTTCTTCTTCTTCCTTGTGCTGTTGGTGTGCTACCGCAAACGTCTAACTCCAACAATTGGTATCAGAGTAGGTCCTTGCTTCATCTTGGGCACCGTCGACACTCCTCCATTTGCAGTCTCAGATTCGCACGAAATTTGGCGAGCATACTCTGAGCTCGTTTCGGCCTCCGAACGCACTATCGCAGTGCTTGTGCAATCTATTTTGTCTTTTTGTGCCAAAGGTATATACCTGTTTTGATTCGCCAGTATAAGTGTCTTGAAGTCTGCTATAGGTTTAGCAGAACTCGTCTGGGCAGTTTCGTTCAACTTTTTGAGATACAGTTAATTTTCTGCATCAAGGTATTTTAGTCACTGGCCATGGCTGAAAGCAGTGATGTATTCCGTATGTTGGCTGTTGAGGATAAGTTGGATGGTACCAACTACCCATTATGGGCTTATATGATGCGACATGTATTGGTTGCAAAAGGATTGTGGAACATTGTGTGTTGAAAGACGTCCTGTTACACTCGTAATAACAAGAACTGCAAATACAGGTGCTCGAGCTGATGAAGATGGTGTCGAAGATGATATTTCGTAGATTCCTGTTCGTGCTGCTGTTTCTGCTGCACCTACTGTAGAGCAGATTTGCTGGGATGGCAGAGATGCCCAGGCACATGCATTGATAGCTTTGTCTATCAAACGTGCCATTATTCCTCATATTCGCTCTTGCAAAACAGCTAAGGATGCTTGGGATACACTTACCACATTGTACCAAGCTAGGAATGAGGCTCGTGTTGCTTACCTCCGAAAACAGTTGGAGAGTCAGCACATGAATGAAGGTGATTCTATGGACAGTTTCCTAACAAAGATCAAAGACTTGAAGGAACAGTTGATTTCTGCTGATGAGGTTATACCAGATAGCTCACTTGTGCAGACCGTTCTGAATGGTCTTCCTGATTCATATCAGAGTTTTGCTTCTACTCTTCGGTTGATGATGAAAGGCAATCCAAATGCCTTATCATTTGAGGAGTTAGTCTCTGTTCTATTGCAGGAAGATCAGTCCAGGCAAAACAGGTCCATTATGCGAGTTGCAGATCAAGCTTTCTTGGCTAGTCAGAAGGGTAAAGGAAAATGGAGCTCTTCAACTAGTAAGCAGAAATCTGCTAATTTTGCATATTCAAAGAAGGAAGATAAAGACGAGAAGAAATCAGAAAAGCAGAAATTGTTTTGTAAGTACTGTAAAGGGAATGATCATATCATAAAGAATTGTCCAAAACTGGCTGCTAAAGACGCAAAGAAGAAAGAGGCTGGAATGGTTGTTGCAGAGGCCTCTACACCAAAAACAGAGTCTACAAATCTTGTGCAGGAAGAAGAATGGGCGTTTACTACTGTCTGTAGTTTTGACCCATCTTCTCATGATCAGTGCATGTCTGCAGTAGACTCAGATGTTTGGTATTTTGACAGTGGGGCAACTGAACATATTACCTTGCAGCGTAGTTTCTTCTCTTCACTCGAGCTTGCCCCTACAAGGAATACTGTTACATGCGCCAACAACTCCTCTTATCCTATTATGGGAGTTGGTAAGGATCATTTTAACTATTGCTGATGGTAGTTCTTTCACTTTGTCAGATGCTTTATTTGTGCCAGGGATAAAAAAGAACCTGTTATCAGTTTCTACATTAGCCAAGATTGGCTTGGTTGTGAAATTTGTTGATGACAGGTGTACAGTTCATGATTCTGTCAAATGGCGATGTGATTATTGCTTCTGGCATTTTATGTCATGGGTTGTATAAGCTCATAGACTATGAAAGATCTATAAATGATTTGGCATGTGCAGTAAATGATTCTCAGGCTATGTCAGATGCAAAGCTTTGGCATGCATGCTTTGGTCATTTGAATTTTGCTAGTTTGCTATGCCTACATAAATCTGAAATGGTGTCCTCATTGCCCAAACTTGAGGCACCTGGAAAACATGTTTGTGAAGGCTGTATTTTGGGCAAAGTGCAGCGTTCATCCTTTCCAAAAGATGGTTTAGTTTGGTATACTCAGAAATTGCAGCTTGTACATAGTGATGTCTGTGGTCCTATGCAGACACCTTCTTTTGGAAATTATCTTTATTTCGTGACTTTCATTGATGATTTTTCCAGGCATGCATGTGTATATCCACTCAAAGCAAAGTCCGAAGTGTTCATGTGCTTTAAACAGTTTTTGGTTTTGGCTGAAAATCTGTCAGCATGTAAAATGGGCACCCTTCGTTCTGATCGAGGGGGGGAATATATGTCTTCTGATTTTAATGCATTTCTGGCTGAACGTGGGATAAAACACCAGTGTACAGTGCCGTATACACCTCAACATAATGGAGTTGCTAAACGAAAGAACATGTCACTCATGGAGATGGCGAGGTGCATGGTCAAGAGTCAGGCTTTACCACATAGTTTTTGGCTTGAGGCTGTCATGTGTGGAGCATATGTACTGAACAGGTGTCCCACTAAAGCGCTGCAATCTATCACTCCATATGAGGCTTGGCATGACCGGAATCCATCTATTGCTCATCTGCGTGTTTTTGGTTGTTTGGCATATGCACTAGTGCGTGAACAACATCGCAGAAAATTGGATGATAAGGCAGTAAAATGTATTTTTGTTGGGTACAGTTTTAAAAGTAAAGGCTATCGTCTTTATCATCCACAGACTAAATGCATTCTGGTTAGCCGTAATGTTGTATTTGTGGAAGATGCTATTCAGCCATTGCTTTCATGTACTAAGGAAACATCTATTAGCTCCAAAGACATGTATGATACTTTGGTGCCTCTTTTTACAGGTGGACAGTCTAGTGCTGGTCCTAATGAGGCAACTTCTCAGCCTTTGCAGGTTTCATATGATGATGCTGATCATTCCATTTCTGATGCAAATTTACATGATGCACTTGTTGATGAGAGAGCTCATATTGAGCAGGCAAAAACTATGCCAAAATGGCTAGTGCAGACTTTGCATGACAGCAAATTAGATACACCTTTGTCATATCGTACTCGTTCAGGCTCTCATAGTGCCTCCTTTGCATCAAATTGCTATGCTATGGCTGCATCTAGTCTCTGTGATGAGAATGAGTCTGTTTCTTTTGATGACGCACAAAATTCAGAAAATTGGATGGCTGCTATGCAATCTATGATGCTATAATGAAGAATGGTACATGGTCTTTATGTGACTTGCCTCTTGGCAAGAAGGCCATTGACACTAAGTGGGTATACAAGCTGAAGCGTAAACTTGATGGTACAGTTGACAGGTATAAGGCTAGGCTTGTTGCAAAGGGTTATGCACAGGAAAGAGGCATTGATTTTGATGAGACCTTTGCCGTATGACTACTGTTCGGAGCATTTGTGCACTTGCAGCCCATCATGGTTGGAATGTACATCAGTTGGACATTAAAACAACATTTCTGAATGGTGACTTGCATGAAGAAGTGTATGTTTTTCAGCCCCGTGGCTTTGTGCAGAAAGGACATGAAAATCAAGTGTGTAGGTTAAAGAAGGCATTATATGGTTTAAAGCAAGCACCATGTATTTGGTATGAGAAGATACATGCCTATCTGATTGCACATGGTTTTGAGAACAGTCCAACTGAAAGCACCTTATATGTTAAGCGTGCTAATGATGTGCTTTTGATCATTGTTGTCTATGTTGACGACATGCTGCTCACTGGTCCTATTGAGAAGCATATTGATGATTTTAAGGCTGATTTGCATGCCTCATTTGAGATGTCTGATTTGGGGCATTTGCATCACTATTTCGGCATTCAATTTATGCAAGTTGATGGTGGAATGGCTTTGTGTCAAACAAAATATATTGACACATTATTGCAGCATTTTGGCCTTGAAGAGTGTAAGCCTATTGCCACTCCTATGGAGACATGTTTACGATTGAGTCTGCATGATGCTGGAGATGCATTTGATGCTGTTCTCTATTAGCAGGCTGTTGGATGCTTGATTTACTTATGCATTACTCGGCCAGATATTCAGTTTGCTGTCTCACAGATGAGCAGGTTTATGCATTGCCCAAGAGTCACGCATTGGAAGGCGGTTAAGCGCATCTTTTGCTACTTGAGTGGTAATCGGCTACTTGGGTTGTTTTATCCCAAGGGGGGATCACTACTGCCAGATTTGCATGCTTTTTCTGACTCAGATTGGGCTGGTTGCTATGACACTTGTGTGTCCACCAGTGGTTTTTGCTTCATGCTTGGTAGCTCATGTATATCTTGGTTGAGCAAGAAGCAGCCTACTGTGGTCACTTCCAGTTATGAGGTTGAGTATAGGGCAGCTTTCACATCGACTGTTGAGTGTGTGTGGCTCAGACGCCTTATGGCTGATTTGGGTGTTGGTCAGTCTTCTGCCACCACCATCTTCACTGACAGTTAGAGTGCATTGGAAGTTGCGAGGAACCTTGTGTTCCATGCTCGCACTAAGCACATTGAGGTGCATTATCACTATGTCAGGGAGAGGTTCTCTGCTAGATCTCGGCATATGTGCCCATGCAGGAGAACATTGTAGACCTTTTCACGAAGGCTCTGCCTAGCGAGAAGTTTGAAGCTTTCCGCAAAGCTTTGGGCGTACTTCCTTTTGTGGAGTGATTTCCACATAGCTTGCCACTTCCTTATACATGAGTGCCAGCTCCTTGTTCACCGCATCACTCCCAGGGGGGATTTGTTGATATATTTAGGTGGTGATGTGTGTGAACACACTAGGACTGTCGGTGCACTTTTTTCCCTCTTTAGGAGGTTTTTTCCCCTGGCTTGTATATATGCCTATTGCCCTAATGGGCTACTTATCTTTGTACATTCTCTAGTAATACATTCAGTATTGTGTGTTGTGCTCCAAGCTTCTTCTTCTTCCTTGTGCTGTTCGCATGCTACCGCAGACATCTAACTCCAACATGTCTCGACCTAGTGTTCGGCCTAGTTAAAAATTAGGTTCTAGGGCTTATTTGGGGGCTCAAATGGAGTCAAAAAATTATGAAAACTGGTATGTAGCTACTTCTAATACTCTTCAAGATTGAGGACTCCTTGACTTGAACAAAATGGAGTTGAAATGATATTTAGAATGCATTTTAGTGACGAAAATCACTGTTTTTGTAGGGTTTCTTCTGAAAATTTGACATATACTACTTGGAGCTCCCTACAGGTCCTCTTTTCTTGTGTGTCCACTTCTTTGATGCATTCCGGCACCTTGTTCTTGACCTTGAGTGTCAACACTCCCCCCTCTTGAGTCTGTCATCCTTGATAGACCCTTGTTGTAGTGGGTATTCCATGTGGTACTTTGAGAGGTAGTATCGAGTGTTGATATATTTAGGTAGTGATGTGTGTGTGAACACACTAGGACTGTCAAGGCACTTTTTTTCCCTCTTTAGGAGGTTTTTTCCCCCCGACTTGTATATATGCCTATAGCCCTAATGGGTTACTTATCTTTGTACATTGTAGTGGTAACACTTTCAGTATTGTGTGTTGTGCTCCAAGCTTCTTCTTCTTCCTTGTGTTGTTCGCGTGCTTTCATAGATGTCTAAATCCAACAATTGGTATCAGAGCAGGTCACTGCTTCATCTAGGGCATCCTCTACACCTCTTTGGTTGTAGTCTCAGAATCACATGAAATTTAGTGAGCATACTCAAGGCCTCCGAATGCACTATCATAGCGCTTGTGTAGGCTATTTCATCTTTTTGTGCCAAAGATATATACAGGTTTCGGTTCGCCAGTATAAGCATCTCAAAGTCTGCTATAGGTCTAGTAGAACTCGTTTGGGTAGTTCTATTCAACTTTTTCTGATACAGTAATTTTTTTGCATCAGGGTATTTTAGTCAGTGGACATGGCTGAAAGCAGTGATGTATTTCATATGTTGGCTATTGAGGATAAGTTGGATGGTACAAATTACCCATTGTGGGCTTATATGATGTGTCATGTATTGGTCAAAAAAGGACCATAAAATATTATGCAAGGTGTTGAAAGACGTCCTATTACACCTACAGATACAAGTACTGCAAATACAACTGCACCTACTATAGAGCAAATTCGTTGGGATGGCAGAGATGCTCAAGCACATGCATTGATAGCCTTGTCTATCAAACGTGCCATTAGCCCTTACATTCACTCTTGTAGAACAGCTAAGGATGCTTGGGATACACTTAC
The DNA here is from genome assembly GCA_020310875.1 of Ceratopteris richardii. Classification (NCBI taxonomy): domain Eukaryota; kingdom Viridiplantae; phylum Streptophyta; class Polypodiopsida; order Polypodiales; family Pteridaceae; genus Ceratopteris; species Ceratopteris richardii. Next base: position 166,148,706 of record CM035416.1, read on the forward strand.
CAGATTGTACCAGGCTAGGAATGAGGCTCATGTTGCTTACCTCCAAAAATAGTTGGAGAGTGAGCACATGAATGAAGGTGATTCTACAGATAGTTTTTTGACAAAGATCAAGGATTTGAAGGAACAATTGATTTCTGCTAATGAAGTCCTTCGTGATAGTTCACTTGTGCAAACTGTTCTAAATGGTTTTCCCGACTCATATCAGAGTTTTGCTTCTACTCTTCATTTGATGATGACAGGCAATCCAAATGCCTTAACATTTGAAGAGTTAGTTTCTGTTTTGTTGTAGGAAGGTCAGTCCAGGCAGAACAGGTCTATTATGCATGTTACAGATCAAGCTTTCTTGGCTAGTCAGAAGGGCAAAGGAAAATGGATCTCTTCTACTAGTAAGCAAAAATCTGCTAGTTGTGCACATTCGAAGAAGGAAGACAAAGATGAGAAATCAGAAAAATAAAAATTGTTTTGCAAATACTGTAAAGAAAATGATCATGTGTTGAAGCTCAAGGTCAAGGACAAAGCATGGAAGTGCATCAAGGAAGTGGACACACAAGAAGAAGGAGCAAGTAGGGAGCTCCAAGAAGCACCTATCAAATTTTCAGAAGAAATCCCTATAAAAATAGTGATTTTTATCACTAAAAACCATTGTAAATACCATTTTTCATTTTTGCAACTCCATTTTGTTCAAGCCGAGGAGTCCTCAAGCTTGAGGAGTATTAGAATTACCATCCTACCAATTTTCATAATTTTTAGACTCCGTTTGAGCCCCCAAATAAGCCTTGGAACCTATTTTTTAACTAGGCCGGACACTAGGTCTGGACAGGGCCAAAATCACTCAAAAAACTATAAAAAAGGCTGGAGAGCTCATTTTTGAGGTTAGCTTGTTGTAGATTTCAGCTTTGTAAGAGAGTTCTTTTGCAATTGAAGGTCTTCCATTGTTCCACTCTTTGCTCTTACCTTGTGCACGTGTGTGTGTATGTGTGTGCATGCTTGTGTGCTTTCACTCATGCACTTGTGCCATCACTTGCTCGCGGTCTTCATACCGGTCCTCACGTCTCCATGGATTGACATTTATGAGTTGTACCTCCTCACGTTGGAACTCACCATTGTTGTAGAGTGACACCAAATTCGGCGCCGTTGCCGGGGAGAGAGCTTGGAGGACGAGCGTGTGACGGTAAGACGTAGAGTAGCGACGTTGGAAGGTAAAAAAATCACCATTTTCAGTTCAGTTTCTGAGTTTTTCTCCTTCTTCATCTCCATCATCATCACCATCTTCTCCCCTCTTCATATTCTCTGATTTTTTCCATTTTTGACTATATCTTCACCTCGTTTTTCACTTGCGGCTGTGAGGAACAAGTGCGAAGGGTGTTTAGAGCTGAAACGCTGAAGAAACATTCTTGAAAACCTCTCAAAACTCCAGAAATTTGAGTTAGTATCGCACGGGCTGAAGTGACCTGCGTTTGGTATTGCAACGATGGTATCGTGAGATTGGAGTGTGATTTTGCATCTACAGGCTGATAGGAGTGACAAGGAGGAGACAAGGTACATATATTTGCAAAAAGTTTTGAATTTGGGCTTAAAAATCTCCAAGTATCGTGTCCGATTGAGATTTGGTATCGCGATACCATAACTCCCGCGTATCGCGATACTTGTTGAGGTATCATATCATGCATGCCCACTTGAGGTATCACGATACCATTATGGTATTGTATTGTCAAGTGCTGGTATCGCGATCGTGGTTGCCCTGGTGGTATCGTATCGTGCACCTTGTGGTATCGTATCGCCGACCGAACTGTATTGTATCGTGCGTGACAGTGGTATCGTATCGCCACTTGCATAAGTATCGTATCACGAGCAAAGTTGGTATCGTATCGTCGGATTTTTGGTATCGTATTGCCTAGAAGGTATCGCATCGTCTACTGAGTGGTATCATATCACCTACAAACAGGTATCGTATCATCCAGAGAATTCACTGGTATCGTACGGTGGGCCAACCAAGTATCGTATCGTGAGGTTGGTATCGTATCGTGCAACTGAGAGGTATCATATCGTGACCATTTCTAGTATCGTATCGTGGAAGTTGGTATCGCGATCGCAGTTATCCCAGTGGTATCGTATCGTCTAGGTGGTATCGTCTGTAGTGGTATCGTGAAGAACGAAGGTATCGTATCGTGGAAATCTGGTATCATATCGCCTATCCTGAGTTCCCAGAGAGATCCTGTTTCCCTGTTCTAAACCCCAGAACCCTGAATTGGCATAACTTTCTCATACGAAATCCGTTTGCTATGATTTTGGTTTTATTGGAAAGCTTGTGGGGAGTACTACTAGAATTATACCGGTAAAAATAATACAAGAATTATTAGATAGGGTATTTTAAAGTTGGCCCTCAGGGAAATTAGAAAACCAAGGAGTTCCAAAGGATTTATATTGCTACTAGAAGCCAAGGCTTATGAACTTGAGATCTGGCAGACACTTAGGCAAGGATAGACAAAGCATTAGATCATCTGAGGCTAGTGTCAACCGTACAGCTAGGTCTTGGGCACAACAATTAAGTGGTTATCCTTACGTGCTAAGTTCCGACACAAGTGATTCAGAAATGTCTTTTAGCATGGAAAGACCCGCATGTACCTTAGGTACTGCCTATTTACAAACACGAGAAGGTCCCTATAAGACGCAATTGGAGTATATCAGGACCAACCAATTAGGTGCTCGCATCTATGAGGATGGTCTGAGGCGATCAATGGTCCAACTCAAAAATCCCGACCAACCCTTTGGACTTGAACACCCAGTGGTCAAGTTTGAAGAGGGTGCATACGTTGATAAGGAAGGAACCATGTATGTGGTTACCAGCCTATTTTTAGATAGGACAGATGAGTTTGGAAACATCATTCCTGAGAATGAGATAGGAGACCTAGGGCAAGGAGACCTACGACGAGAACCCAAGACCCCTAGAGGTAAGTCAATCTTGACTAGAGTGATCACTCCAGAATGGATTTCCCAAGATAACAAAAGCATAGAGCTATTCTTGAATAGAGAAACAGAGGAAGCCTTTTGGAGATTCAAGCAAGATCAACCAAGCCCAATAGTCACCATCTACGAGTTCAAGGATCTGGAGACATCAGGCAAAGTTGTCTACCTAGATCACACCTCAGAGAAGCTGTTCTTGGTAACAGAGCAGGATAGACATGCATACACTTGGCAGGGCGAATCAATTTTCCCTCCACTAAGATCAAGTGTTTCCCATGGTCTGCAAGGAGCAGGATCATCCAAGGCTCATGAAACCCAAAGGGAGAAAACTAGAGAGAGACCAGAGGTAAGCTTTGCAAACACTGTGGGCAGAGACAGATCAGGACATGAGGGTGAAAGACCTGAAAGAGAGAGACACAGAGCACATAGGCACCAAATAGATGAACATGAGTTTCCATTGCCCAGACCTCGAGAGCACTCAAGAACCCTTAGACCCTCTCAAGTGGTCAAGGCAATGAAGAACTATTTTGATGGATTCGGAGATCCTTATGATCATGTGGCTGAGTTCAAACAAGTGCTAAGAGCTGAACAGGTTGAGGACTTATTCACACAGTTTGAGGCATTTGGTTTGACTCTCAAAGGTACTGCCTTAGCTTGGTTTCAACCCCTGAATAGTTGCAACTATCGAGAGATAGGTGAATTGTTAGAGGAATTCATTGTCGAATTTTCCAAGAGTGGTATCAGGCATAACACATCATCCTTGATCCACAGTTTTAAACAGACACCCCAGGAAACAGTGCGACTTGCAAGAAGAAGGTTTAGACAGTACTTGGAAAGATGCCCTGTGCCAGAATTACCCACAGCAGCCAAACAAGTGGCACTATTTTTAGATGGCCTATTGAGCACAAAGTTAAGGTCATATGTGTACTTGAAAGAACCTAGATCCATAGAAGAGTGTGTGCGGATGTTGGCAGTAGCCAGAGGCACAGAAGACACGGAAGCATGTAAAGATAGAGCAGGGAGTCAGTCGAATCAATTTTTCAAAGATTATATTTTATAAATATTCTTCAAAACCTCCAACAGTGATTTTCATCACTATTGTAACATATGTAACATAGAAAAACACCCTTTTTGTAATTCATAGCTCCATTTTGTGCAAGCCGAGGAGTCCTCAAGCTTGAGGAGCTTAGGTAGAATGAGCATATCAATTTTGGTTATTTTTATACACCATTTACCCTCTCAAATAGCGCATAGGACCTATTTTTTAACTATGCCGGTCACTAGATGTGAAACCGGTCAAAACTAGTCTAGAATCTATAAAAAGAGCTAGAGATCTCATTTTTGAGGTTAGCTTGTTGGAGTAGAGAAGAGCTTAGGGCTAATTTGAGCTTGTAAGAGTGTTCTTGAGCAATAGAGTTGATTTCTCACCTTCCATTGTGTCTTGCTTGTCTCTTCGTAGTGTTTGTGTATGTGTGTGTGCATCTCTATGCTTCTCACCTTCACTCTCACTTCATCTCTCATTCACGATCTTCATATCACTCCTATCTCTTCCGCGGATTGACATTAAGGAGGTGGAGCTTCTTAACGTGGTTCTCACCATTGTGCTAGAGCAACACCAAATTTGGCGCCATTGCCGAGGATCGAGTCTAGGACGAATGTGTGATGGTAAGAGTATAGCAAGAAGTGGCATTGGAAGGTAAAAAATTTCAGTTTTTGTTGTTGTTTTTACTTAGTTTTTAGTGTTTTTCACCTCCCCCACTCTCCATCTTCATCACCGCATCATCATCTTCATCTCCAAAAAAATCAGAAAATTCACCATATCCACCCATTCTCCTCATTTCCCCTCATTTGTGCATGTGCGAGAGAGAGAGAGAGCTTTTGTGCTTGTGTGTACTTGTGTGTTTTTGAGTTTTCTTGCAGGTACAGAGCTCCAGTGCATCAGGAAAGCTTGGAAAAGGTAAAAATTTCACTTTCTATCAGAGATCTGTTGAGTGTGTCAGACCATCGCGATGGTCTGCCAACTTCGGTATTTTTGGTAAGCGAGTTCATAAGCGTGTAGGTGACCCTTGCGTGTGTAGGAATCCATACTTGCATTGCAAAAATTTGCATTTTGGTGGACCATCGCGATTGGCTCAGACCATCACGATTGTGTCACACCATTGCGATTGGCTCAAGCCATCGCGACGGCTCGGCCGGACCATCGCGACGGTCTCGCACCATCGCGGCGGCTCACTTGAGCCATCGCGACGGTTCACTTGGACCATCGCGACGATCCCGTCGACCCCATGCCATCGCGATTGGCTCATGCCATCGCGCCGACGCTGCCACGTGGCAAGCTAGACCATCACGACAGTTCGCTCCCTCGGACCATCGCGACGACACCCTCAGACCATCGCGACACCTCGAAATTTGAACCATCACGATTGGCTCACGCCATCGCGCCCGAACCATCGCGATTGGCTCACGCCATCGCGCCCGGACCATCGCGATTGGCTCACGCCATCGCATCTGTGACCATCGCGACGGTTCACTTTGGACCATCGCGACGGCTCACGTTGACCGTTGACTAACGCAATCACGATTGTTCGCCGATCGAGCCATCGCGATCATTCATTCCAGACCATCACGACAGTTCACATTCACGCCATCGCGACTACTCGAATTTACGCCATCACGACAGTTCGCACCTTCGAACCATCGCGATTGTACCACGCCATCGCGACGGTTCACCTGGACCATCGCGACGGTCCCAGACCATCACGATTATCTCAGACCATCGCGATTGTCCACCCCCAAATGGATTTTTTGGAATTGATTTTTTGGTCAATTTTGGGGCTAATGTTGGGAACTTTTTGGGTGATTAGACTCATAGGAGACCCCTTAGCTCAAATTTGGAGAAAAACCTGTTTGTCAGTTTTTACCCCCCAGGGCCTGAACCGTCATATCTTTTTCATTCGAAGTCCATTTTTTGAGCTTTATAGCTCGTTAGAAAGTTCTTTACAAGTACTACATAACATCAACTGATTTTTTCATAAAGAATACGTTGATTTTTAGATAAGATAATTAGAGGTTGACATAGTTGAGACTGAAAAGCCAGGGGGCAGCATAAAAATTTTGGGCAAAAGGGAAAGGAAATTAAAAGGTGTATATACTCAGGTGCTTGATCATCCATTGTGAATTGGTCTAAACATTGAATTTTGGCAGGTCTAGCAAAGGCAATCAAGGTGTTGAAGCTCAAGATCAAGGATAAAGCATGGAAGCGCATCAAGGAAGTGGACACACAAGAAGAAGGAGCAAGTAGGGAGCTCCAAGAAGCACCTGTCAAATTTTCAGATGAAATCCCTATAAAAATAGTGATTATTATCACTAAAAACCATTGTAAATACCATTTTCCATTTTTGTAACTCCATTTTGTTCAAGCCGAGGAGTCCTTGAGCTTGAGGAGTATTAGAACTACCATCCTACCGAGTTTCATAATTTTTAGACTCCGTTTGAGCCCCCAAATAAGCCCTGGAACCTATTTTTTAACTAGGCCGGACACTAGGTCTGGACAGGGCCAAAACCACTCAAAAACTATAAAAAGGGCTGGAGAGCTCATTTTGGAGGTTGGCTTGTTGTAGATTTCAGCTTTGTAAGAGAGCTCTTGTATAATCGAAGATCTTCCATTGTTCCACTCCTTGCTCTTACTTTGTGCGTGTGTGTGTGTATGTGTGTGCATGCTTGTGTGCTTTCACTCACGCACTTATGCCATCACTTGCTCACGGTCTTCATACCGGTTCTCATGTCTCCACGGATTGACATTTATGAGGTGTAGCTCCTCACGTTGGTACTCACCATTGTGCTAGAGTGACACCAAATTTGGCGCCGTTGCCGGGGAGAGAGCTTCGAGGATGAGCGTGTGACGGTAAGACGTAGAGTAGCGACGTTGGAAGGTAAAAAAAAAAAAAAAAAAAAAAATCATCATTTTCAGTTCAGTTTTTGAATTTTCCTTCTTCTTCATTTTCATCATCATCACCATCTCCACCCGCCCTCATCTTCTCAGTTTTTTCCATTTTTTAGAGTACATTCACCTTGTTTTTACTTGTGGTTGTGAGCAAGAAGCTTAGAGAGGGTGCAGAATAGGGGCGCTGAAGAAGTAGCACCAAAATAGTTGAAAATTTGAGTGAACAGCCCCGGACAAGACGAAACCTGCGCCAAGTATCATGAGTGCAATATCATGGGTTTGAGGGAAGATTTTGCATCTACAGACACATAGGAGTGACAAGGAGGACACAAGGTACCCATATTTGCAAAAAAGTTTGAATTTGAACTCCAAAAAATCCAAGTATCGTGTTTCTCCCGCGGTTGAGGTATCGCGATACCTGACAAGTATCGTGAATCTCCTGTGGTTGAGTATCGCGATATTTCCCAGGTATCGTGTATCGTCTCAGGAAGATCGTGATACTTGGCAAGTATCGTGTATCGTTTCGGCTAGAGATCGTTTTGATCAACGATCGCGATATTCACCAGCGATCGTGTATCGTTTGGCTTAAGTATCGTGTATCGCTTCTCAGAGATCGCGATACTTACCAAAGATCACGTATCTTTTTGTTCAGGTATCGTCGATCGTTTGGTCTTCACAAGGTCGTGTATCGTTTAGGGGAAGTATCGTGTATCGTTTTCTCCCGAGTATCAAGTATCGTTCCCCATCAAATATCGTTTTTCGTCAGGTATCGTGTATCGTTTGTAGACAAAGATCGAGTGTCGTCTGGGATCAAATATTGAGTATCGTTTGAGCCCAAAGATCGTGTATCGTCTGATTTGAAGCATTTCCTCAGAGGCCCTGTTTTCCTGTTTTAACCCCCAAAACCCTGAACTGGCATAACTTTCTCATACGAAATCCGTTTGCTGTGATTTTGGTTTTGTTGGAAAGCTCGGGGGGAGTACAACCAAAACATCGATTGATTACGGTAAAAATAATACCAGGATTATTAGATAGGGTATTTTGAAGTTGACCCTCAGGAAAAATGGAAAACCAAGGTGTTCCAAAGGATTTTGAGCAATAGAAGAGAACTTTGGGACTAGAAGCCAAGGCTTATGAACCTGCGATCTGGCAGACACTTAAGCAAGGATAGACAAAGCATTAGATCATCTGAGGCTAGTGTCAACCATACAGCCAAGTCTTGGGCTCAACAGCTTAGTGGTTGTCCTTACACGCTAAGTTCAGAAACCAGTGACTCAGAAATGTCTTTTAGCATGGAGAGACCCACACGTGGCTCAGACACTGCTTATTTACAGACACCAGAAGGTCCTTATAAGACCCAATTGGAGTATATCAGGACCAACCAATTAGGTGCTCGCATCTATGAGGATGGTCTAAGACGATCAGTGGTTCAACTCAAAAATCCTGACCAACCCTTTGGACTTGAACACCCAGTAGTCAAGTTCGAAGAGGGTGCTTACATTGATAAGGAAGGAACAATGTATGTGGTTACCAACTTACCAGATAGGACAGATGAGTTTGGAAATATCATTCCTGAGAACGAGATAGGAGACCTAGAGAAAGGGGACCTAGGAGGAGAACCCAAAACCCCTAGAGGTAAGTCAGTCTTGACTAGAGTGATCACTCCAGAATGGATTCCTCAAGATAACAAAAGCATAGAACTATTCGTGAATCGAGAAACGGAGGAAGCCTTTTGGAGATTTAGGCCAGATCAACCCAGCCCAGTAGTCACCATCTATGAATTCAAGGACCCAGAGACACCAGGGAAAGTTGTCTATCTAGATCACACATCTCAGAAATTATTCTTGGTATCAGATCATGACAGACATGCTTACACTTGGCAAGGTGAATCAATTTTCCCTCCACCAAGATCTAATGTTTCCGAGGGCCTCCAAGGAGCCGGATCATCCAAGGGTCATGAAACCCACAGGGAAAGAACTAGAGAGAGACCGGAGGTAAGCTCTGCAGACACTGTAGGCAGAGACAGATCAGGATATGGAACGGAAAGACCTGAAAGGGAGAGACATAGAGTTTATAGGCATCAAAGAGATGATCATGATTTCCCATTGCCTAGACCACGAGAACACTCAAGAACCCTTAGACCCTCTCAAGTGGTTAAGACAATGAAGAACTACTTTGATGGATTTGGAGATCCTTATGATCATGTGGCGGAGTTCAAACAAGTGCTAAGAGCTGAACAGGTTGAAGACTTATTCACCCAGTTCGAGGCATTTGGTTTGACTCTAAAGGGTACTGCCTTAGCTTGGTTTCAACCTCTAAACAGTCGCAACAATAGAGAGATAGGTCAGCTGCTAGAAGAATTCATTGTGGAATTTTCCAAAAGCGGTATCAGGCATAACACATCATCCTTGATCCACAGCTTCAAGCAGACACCCCAAGAAACAGTGCGACTTGCAGGAAGAAGGTTTAGACAGTACTTGGAAAGATGCCCTATACCAGAATTACCCACATCAGCCAAACAGGTGGCACTGTTTTTAGATGGCCTATTGAGCACAAAATTAAGGTCATATGTATACTTGAAAGAGCCTAGATCCATAGAAGAGTGTGTACGGATATGCATTGACATAGAAGACAACTTGGGTGAGGAGTTAGGACTGTCCAATCTCTATAAGGATTTAGACAGTTCTACTAGTCATACCACTAGAACCTCCAGTGAGATAGATGAGATAGCTGAGCAAGTGGCCAAAAAACTAGGAGTTCAAAATAGACAAATGCCAAGGGTCACTTCAGTGAAGCGATGTTATACATGTGGAGGAGATCATATGGTGAATGTTTGCCCGTTGACGACTCAACCCCAAGGAAACCCTAATGCTCTATATTGCACCATTGAGAGGAAATATACAAATCATACGACCCAAGATTGTCCCTATAACAGGCAGGCTATTAGACAAAATTATCAGCAACCTTACCAGTAGGGTAGGTATCAGAATCAGTACCAACAGCCATATTATAGGCCACAACAATATCAACCTCAATACCAGCAGCAATATCAGGCACCATATAGGCCACAACCAGTCCTAGGAAACCAACCGCCAGCTCCTGCCAATGTGATCCCAGTTAAATATACGATGGCGGAGGAGAACCCTAATAGAGCATTGGTGCCACTAACCCCATTGGTCTCAGAAAATGATTCTCACGCTCATGGTTCAGACTACTTCCATGAAGATAGTCCACATGCTTATTATATAGAGTCACCTGAGCAAAGTGAGACTTCTCAGTATCAATATGAGACACCACCTATGGAACAAAATTGGGAGCCAGAATACTCCAATGTCATGTATACGAATACAAATCCTAGGCCCCAATTGAGACAAGTAAGACCACAAGCCCCTAGAGGACCATGCTTTAGATGTCAGGGCGACCATTTCATTCGTGAATGCCCCCACCAATCAGCTCTGGGACAAGGGCAAAACATCACAATACAAGGCTTTTGTCCTGAGTGTGGCAAGGAACATCTTCCTAGAGAGTGTCCGAGAAACCCCTCTAGTGCACCCAAGGTTACACCCATCAATGTGGTAGGCCTAGTGGCAGATTCAAGTCCAAGTAGTAGTAATGTGGCTCCTGTACAGGCAGTTACTAGGGCACAGGCTACACAACAAGCAAAACCATCCGAGCAATCGGAGTCAAGTGAATCAGGAGAGCCTAGTAAGAGGAAACCAAGAACATGGAAGGATACCAGAGAGAAGGCTAATCGCAAGTGGAACAAAAAGCTATCCGAGCTAGAAGAAAGCCTAAGGGATACCAAAACAAAAATAGAAGACATTGCATCTCAAAGCCCCTCACATACCGAAGCTCCATCCACTCCACCTCATTCCACCCTACCACCCATTGTAAATAACCCACAACCAGGGTCTGTTCTTGCAGATCCAACCCCAGAAGGCTTGGACATGATGTTCAAGGCCTACCAGGCTCGTCTTCAAGAAGGGCCAACAACTGCAAACTTGGACAAGAGTTACCCGAGAGCAGATTTAGAGATTGAACGGATGAAAATGTGCATGAAAATGGTAGAACAAGCTCAAGCTATACTTGAGACTAGTCAAAAGTTCAATCAGACAAACTCTGTCAAATCAGATTTGCACTTCCAAGGCTTACTAGAAAAATTAGAGCAGTTGGTAAACAAACCACAAGTTCCTTTACCTCCACAGGCTCAACCAGTTCTTGAAAGAGGAAGCTCACCACCAATGGGAGCTTATGTTTTCCTAATCCCACGGATGCTGGAATACCTCCTTCAATTCAACAGTACTCCCAAGAGTTCTTGCGGGAAATACAAGAAGAGAAATGGGCCAAGGAGAAGGGTAATTCCTCTCCTATTCCCGAGATTGATGATCTTCATGATCAATTTCCCCAAGACATCCCGTCTATCTATGGAGATCAAACAGAGCAACAAGAGGATGAGAGATTAGATTTTGAATCTAATTCTTTACAAGAGTTGCCTCATTTCACAGGCCCATGGGAATCTGAATCTCTCCAGATCAGAGCTCCCACAATATTGGTAAGAAATGAAGACTCAGTGATTCCAAGAAACATTGATGTTGTGAAGAACACTAAGGTTCAATGTCATCTCACTTTGGAAGAGCTGCTCAAAGCAAAACCTGAGCTCTGGAATCATGTGAAGGATCAGGTTCCAGAACGTGAATCCAATATGCCAAAAGTAGGCTCTAAGCAAAAAGTTCCAGAGATACCTCTCGACAAGATAGGAGACATGAGCGAAGGTGAAGAAGGTAACACTTATCTTCCGATCACCTATCAAGGTTACACAACCAGAGCAATTGTAGATTCGGGTGCTGGGGTTGCTATTGCAAGCACTTCCTTGTGGAAGCGATGGGGCAAACCCACATTAAGACCAACAAGAATGAAGCTTCAAATGGCAGATGGTCATTTTGAAAGACCTCTAGGATTGCTCGAAGGGATAACTCTAACCACTTGTGGTGTAGAGTTTGAACATACATTTGCTATATGTGACTTTGAAAAAAATAATGTCTACGAGATGATCCTAGGAAGACCCTTCCTACGACAATTGCAAATAGTACAGGATTGGGGAACCAACTCCTTGTACTTACAGCACTTAGGGGTCACCACCAAGGTCAATCTGAAGGATTACACCTTCAAAGATGTACCACCCCTACAGTGGAATCCTATCCACAAAGCAAAAGAAGATTCAATCTCTGTGCATTCTGGAAGTTCACCTGATCCATCCTGGCTGCATGAAGATACTCACTTGTGGATGTGCAAGGTCGCGGAGGAAGAGGAAAAGCGTCTAAAAGCAAGAGAAGAAGGAACTTCCCCAGGAGATAGACCAATAAAAGACCCAGCCTATACACCAATGATATTTCCAGATGAGGAATTTGAGCCTCATGGTTGGGCAGAAATCTTAGCTACCATGGACATTGCAGTCAATGAAGAACAATGGACACCTCATTGTGATGAGGAGGGTTATGATATTTCAGTGTTCATGTGTCAGCCCCTGTTGGAAGAGTGTGATCCTAGTGAGTTCATAGAAGAAGAAGAGAATGACGATGATCTAGAATCCATTGTGATGGATACTTACTTTGACTCAGAGGAACACTATTTAGAAGACATAGGAGTGTTAACCCAAAAAGAAGAAGAACCCCTCACGAGTATTAAAACGATAAATTCAAAGAAAGGAAGTGAAGGAGGTCAAAAGAAAAAGAAAAGAAAAGCAGTGAAACAAGAAGAGGAAGAATCATTATTTGAAGTACCAGAAAATTTCAAGAAATATGAAGTGGAAGACCGAAAAATTTTGGTACGGATGCCTAAGAGAGAGGCCATTATAGGAGAAGCATATGACAATAAAGAAAAGACCAAAAAAATTGTAGTGACCATTGAAGGGAACGAAGAACGATGTACGTACATAGGAGATGACCTGAGTGCAAAAGAAGAAGCAGAGCTTGTAGCTCTCTTAAGGGAATATAGGGATGTGTTCGCATGGCACTATAGAGACTTGAAAGGAGTAGATCCAAAGATTTGCTCTCATACGATTCCGATGACCGCTGATGCCAAGCCCACCAAACAAAAGCCCTACACATATAATGACAATTATGCAGCCAAAATAAAGGAGGAAATTGACAGGCTGATTGAAGCTGGATTCATCTATGAGATTGAGCACACTGAATGGGTGTCCCCCATTGTAGTGGTGCCCAAGAAGAATGGGAAATTGCGAGTGTGCATTAACCTTAAAAAAGTTAATGCCGCTACAATCAGAGATAGTTATCCACTTCCAATCACCGAACATCTTTTGGAGCGTGTTGCAGGCAAGGAAGTTTATAGCTTCCTTGATGGATTTTTAGGTTACAACCAAGTAGCCATTACCCTCGAAGATCAACACAAAACGGCCTTTGCCACAGAATGGGGAATCTTTGCATTTCGTGTGATGCCATTTGGGCTCACCAATGCACCTGCAACATTCCAAAGGCTCATGTGTCATGTCTTCAAAGAGTTCTTGCGAAAGAGCTTAGAAGTATATGTGGATGATTTATGCGCTCATTCCCAAGAAAGAAGTTACCACATCCCTGAGCTCAGACAGATCTTCAACAAGTGTAGAGAATATCGAGTGTCTCTGAACCCAGAGAAGTGTGTGTTCATGGTACGACAAGGTAAGATCTTAGGTCACATTGTTTCTAAGAATGGAATTTCAACAGATGAAGACAAGGTAAGAGTGATAGCAAAGTTGCCAAGACCAAGGAATGTTAAAGAGGTACAAGCCTTTATGGGCCATTGTGGATATTACCGTAGGTTTATCCACATGTATGCCATCATAGCTAAACCTCTTTATGGGTTGTTAACAAATTTTGAGTGGAACGAGGAATGCGAGAATTCCTTCAATGAGCTGAAAAGACGTTTGTGCACAGCACCAATATTGACTACTCCGGATTGGAGCAAACCCTTTCATGTCCATGTAGATGCCTCCAATCATGCAATAGGATGTGTGCTTGCACAACCCAAAGGTGAAGGAAACCTAGATTTGCCGATAGCATATGCTAGTAGGCAATTAAATGCAGCTGAACGAAATTATACCACAACGGAGAGAGAAGGCTTAGGCATGGTATACGCTGTGAAAAAGTTTAGACACTATTTATTGGCCAATAAGTTCAAGTTTTTCACTGATCATCAAGCTTTACTATATTTGGTCAATAAACCTTGCAATACAGGCCGCTTGGTGAGATGGTTCCTCTTACTAATGGAATACGACTTTGAAGTTGTTGTCAGGAAAGGTAGAACCCATCTTAGGGCAGACCATCTTTCTCGCATCACTTCAGGAGAGCCACCGCAAGGAGTGTCTGATGAATTGCCCGATGCTTATCTGTTCAATTTAGAAGTTATTCCTAAATGGGCAAATAAGTTGGTACCAGTCCTAACCTTCGGGCCTGCAAATAAGAATGTGAAAATAAGCAAAGAAGAAATTGTAAAATCACAAAAGTATCAAATATTGGCCGGAAGTATGTACAAGCAAGATACTGAGGGCGTATTAGCTTGTTGTGTCGAGGACGATGAACATACTAGTTGGTTGCAACAAGCCCATGAGGGATTGCTAGGAAATCACTACTCTAAACAACGAACATTGCAGAATCTAAAACGTTTAGGAGTGTATTGGCCTAGCATGGACAAAGAAATACAGGAGTGGATCCAGAATTGTCCAGTGTGCCAGAAGAGACCCCCAGTAGAGCATGCCACTCTTTATCATGTGTCATTAATCCCAGAGTGGAGTGCTCCATTGGTTGAGTTCATGAGATCGGGAACATTACCCAATCAGGCTAGTCTTGCAAGAAAACGGAGCATGGAGCAAGAGGCTCAAGACTATGCCTTAGTAGGAGACAACCTATATCGAAGAGGCAAGGATGGTTAACTAAGACTGTGCGTTCATGAATCAGACTATTTGAAAGTCTTAGAAACTGCACACAACGGTGCTGCAGGTGGACACTTTGGGCCTGACAGAGTAATTAAGACCATTCTATTCTCAGGACTTTGGTGGCCCACTCTTCATATGGATGCACATACTTATGTGAAGAAATGTGACACATGCCAACGTGCCCAATATCCGATAAGAAAAGACGAGATGCCTTTAAGGCCAATGATGGGAGGACGTGCATTTTCAAAGTGGGGTATAGACTTTGTAGGTCCCATCAACCCCCCAGCTAGAAACTCCCATGCAGAATACATTATTGTAGCCACAGATTACCTTACAAAGTGGGTGGAAGTAAAAGCCACGACAAAGAATGATGCTCAAACGACGGCTAAGTTCTTATTCGAAAATGTGTTCACTAGATATGGGTTACCAATAGAGTTGGTTAGTGATAGAGGTACACAATTCTTGAATGAGGTCATTGAAAATCTCCTTCAAGAATTCATGGTGATACATAAGAAGTCTGCCCCCTATCACGCACAAGCTAACGGACAAGCCGAGAGCACGAATAAGATCCTATGTAACGTATTGACGAAACTTGTAAATAATAAACGCTCTGATTGGGACAAACAACTTCATCATGCTGTTTGGGCATACCGAGCTGCCTACAAAACGGTACTCAATGCTACCCCATTTCAGATGGTCTTTGGACAGAATGCCGTGCTACCATTGGACTTCCTAATACCAGCCTTGAAAGTAGCACAAGAGCATGAGTGGAATGGACATGAGTTGTCTTCCAGGATCTTTGATCTAGAACGCTTAGGTGAGACGAGGCTACGGGCAGCAGCAGGCATTTATGCTGCAAAGAAAAGGCAAAAGGCATACTTTGATGCCCATGTAAAGGATAAAGGATTGAAGGAAGGAGATCTAGTGCTGGTTCATACGCTAAAGCAACATGCCCGCAAATTGGAGAAACGAGGATATGGACCCATGATCATTAATAGACTCTCCACTAGCGGTGCAGTTCAATTGGCCACTTTAGAAGGTGATATCCTACCAAACTATATTAGTGGATGCCGAGTCAAGTTATATCAAGAACCTCTTACAGAGGAAATGCTCATGAGACTCAACACTACTAAGAAGCGAAAAGAAGAGGAGTTAAGGGTTAGAGAAGAAGCACAAGCAGAAGCGAGAGAGCGCATCAGAAGAAATAAGCTACGGCGGCTAGGCCTAGATGTCAACACAAAAGCTCCAAAATATCACATGGACATGTGCCAAAAATCGGGCATAACTACTTCTCAAATAATTGATCGACGGCCCTTTGTGACTATAGAGGTAGGACAAGGAAAGAGTGTAAAGACTGTGAGAGCATTAGTTGATTCAGGTGCAGCAACTAGTGCAGTTCGACTTTCATACTGCCAAGACCTGCAATTGGACATCAAGCCCATAGAAGCCTATCTCATAGGATTGGGAGGTGTGGAAACCTCTTGTTTGGGAGAGGTGGAACTTCCCATCTACCTTCAAGATGTTCCAATAAAAGTCAAAATGCTAGTGTGTCATGATGAGGACCTCACAGAGCCACTTGTCTTGGGTCAAGATTGGATTTACGACCATGCTGTCAACTTGAACCTAAGAAGTCAACTTCTTCATGTTTGGGCACATGAACAATGCATTACATTAGAATTGGAGAATTGCATGGCCACTGACCAAAACACCACACGCTCTCTTCTTTCCTCTAACGCTAATCTTCTCGAACAAGATGTTGTAAATGTCAAAAGATCTATGATCCAGACGGACACAATCATGGAAGAACAGTCGCAAAGGCAAGAAGAACCTTCTTCTTTTTCAACGAGTAAAGCATCCACTTTAGTCCAACCTCAGAAGCAAACAAAACAGTGCAAGATAGCCAGTCTATCAAATAGACAAAGAGCCTTCAAGAAGAAAGAAGTTATGGGCATGAAGCAGATCTGGGTAAAGAAAGGAGTGCAACCATCGATGTTGCCTCAAAGATTCCCACCCAACCAGATCGACCATGAAAAAAGAAGGACCAAGCACCTACGACAGGCTCAAGCACGAAGAATCCAACAAATATGGGTACCAAAGCTATCAAAGAAGGCCGACCACAATCATGTACAAATTTGGGTGCCTAAAAAATTAGCTACAGCTCAACACGGGCGATCACAGATGTGGGTACCCAAGAAGCTCTTACATACACAACGGCCTATGCTCCCCACCTTGCAAAAGGTCTCAACAAAGAAGCCAAGGAAAGCAAAGGGTAAGAACAAAACACAAAGAACAAACGAAGATAAACTCAACCCTTCTGCAAAAGTAAGCAGGCAATCATCAAGGATATGGGTTTTGAAGCCAAAAGCACCAACAACATCCACAGAACCAAATGGCCAACCACACGGGATACCAAAGTTTGGAAAGCATCCAAAGGTGAAGTGGCCTGAGGTGATCTCTACAGTACCAAACCCTATTCCAAAATGGGTTCCAATCCGGAGGATTACAACATTTCGAGATCCAATAGACACCTCCAATCAAAGAATTCATCAAGTATGCAAGTAACATCAAAAGCCTCGACCAGCAGCAACCATGTGCCTTTGGCATAACCCAGTCGTTGGCACCATTCAGGTCATGCATTTCCAAAGTATGCATCAATATAGGGCCACCTTACATGGCCGTGCATAGACACAATTGAGAAATCCCAGGCACATGAGACACAATTTTCACATGCAAAATATGTTATTGATACTAACCTCTTTCTTCTTGTTTGATGCCATCGTGTGCAAAAAAAAAAAAAAAAAGGGGGCAAAGAAGAGGACTGTGCTTGAAAATGCTCATCAGCGAACTTTCAGCAAGGACATCCATCAACAAAAAGGACAAGACGAGGGTCAAACACCATGATGGAACTACAACACGAAGAGATGAAGATCAACGGACCCTTCACCATGTTGGAGCAAGTCTATGACAAGCCTAAGTATTGGCTTGAGTCTCACAAAGTCTTAGAAGAAGCTTTAAAAAGAAGACTATGTAAAGTTCACTTGTGAACTACCTCTTGTAACTTTTGAAGAGTTTACTTAATGTAAAAGTAAGAGAATCTTAAGTGGTTGAGTCCACTTGATCAAGAATGGAAAGAGGAGCCACGAATTCGTGATTTGTGGTAGGTAGAGAATCAAATCAATCATTGATTGATTGGAGAGTGATTGAGGGAAGTTAGCCTCCCAAACTCAACTATAAATAGATGGCAGTTTTAGTCGTGGTTAGAGAGACCTATGTGAAGACCTCCAAGAGCTGAGCTTTATGCCATATCAAGGTGTGATTACAAGGCACACATATGTATCAGTAAGTCATTGTATTGTACAAGCAATATACTTTCATTTTCATGATTATTTGAGTTCATCTTTCCATGTTCTTGTGAAGTGTACTACTCACTGCCATTACTCTCAGTTTTCTCAGTCAGCGTGCAGAGATGTTTTCTCTGAGCTTGGTGCATCATTTTTAGTGATTTAACTTGGTAAAGTTAGCTCTATAAGTCTACTATATGCTCACAAAGTTTCATGTCATTTGGATGTTGAAATCTTCAGTTATGTTTATTTGAAGTCAACAGGGTCTGTTCATCTTCACTTCTCTGTCAGGTACCCGACTTTTTCACTCATCTTGTCAGAGCCATTTCTCAGTGGTTACTTATCCACATTCAGTGATTTAAAGCTTTTTGGATTCAGCTTACTGTCTACTATAATCATACAAATTTTCATAATCATTGGATTTGTACATTTTGAGTTATGGTGATTTTTCTGCTCACTAGTCTATTTCTGTAGCAGCCCGTGAAAATCGGGATGATGTCATCACTTGTTAAAACTCATTCTCAGTGTGTGCTTTGTTATTTTTGATGAGATTACTCTTGAAAGTTAGCTCTTTAAGCTACCTAGACTTCCCCAAGAGGAATTAAGCTAATTGCTGCTGTGCTCAGAGAATTATGTAAAACACTGGACAGGTGTATGAACCAAGAATAGCAAGTTTTCACCTCTGAGCTAACTCCAACTTATCTGTTTTGATCTATCTTTTTGAGAGTGATCTTCCAAGGTACATAGGGTGTCTAATACATCCATTGGCAAGCTAAAAGGGCCCACCATATACTCCTGGAGTTCATTTGGCTGGTGTAGATCAAGGATTTTGCAACACCTCTTCATCTTCAAACACATACTTATCCATCTCTTCACAGTGGTATCAGAGCAAGGTTGGACAACATGGCAGATGGATTTCCTTCATCAATTGACAAATTAGACAGAGGTAACTACTCAGCTTGGTCATTAAGAATGGAAGCCTATCTCCAAGGTAGAAGTTTATATGGTTATGTGGCTGGAGATGAAGTTATGCCAAGTTTCAGGAACAAAAGTCAACCAACACAAGAAGAGCAAGAAAGATTGAGCACATGGTGCTCCAAGGATGCACTTGCAAGGTCTTATCTCCTCAACTCTATCTCAGATTTTTTGTTGCCTCACATTAGAAGTTGTAAGACATCTCAGGAAGTGTGGGATGCACTTGAAGCTTTCTTTTCTTCAAGTACCAAAGCTAGGAAGCATCAACTATGGCTGGAGTTCACAACTCTCAATAAGGCTCCCAAACAAAATGTGACTGATTTTGTCACAAAGCTCAAGGACATAGCGGATCAGTTGGGAAGCATTGGAGAGGTAATAGATGAAGAGCAAATTGTAAGGCAGGTCATCAATGGCTTGAAGGCAGATGATAAGTGGGAAGCATTCACCACAGCTATGGATTTGTACATGGACATGCATGTACCTGATTTCAACACACTCATTGGACAACTACTTACTCAAGAGGCAAAGCTTATCAAAAATGGAGAAAGCTCTAAAGGTAATCAATCTTCAGCTTTATACACGGATAAAAGCAAGTCTAAAGATAACAAAGGAAAGGCAAAGAAAGTGGATGATGAAGCAGGTACATATCAAGCTAACTATGCAGGTAGAGGAAGACATGGCAGAGGTAGAGGAAGAGGAGGTAGACAAGGCAGGGGGAGATCCCAAGACTCCAACTCATGTTCTATTTGTGGATTAACTAATCATACAACTGAAAATTGCTTTAGGAATTCCAGGAATCAAAGAGGCAGAGGATACAATAGAGGAAGTTTTGGCTACTCAAGAGGAAGGTTCAACAACTACCATGGCAACTACAACAACTACAATCATTCAAACTATCAAGGAGGCTACAAAGGAAGGAGAGACTACAATAACTACACAGAAGACTCAAACAAGAGGATTCATTATTAATCATGAACATGGCTATGCCACAAGGTAAATCTGATGAGCATATTTTCTACATAGATTCAGGTTGTTCAAATCATGTGGCAGGAAATGTGGCACTCCTATCAGATTTGGAAGATCCAAGGAATAAGCATGAGGTACAAACAGGAGATGATACAAAACATCCTGTGGAGAAAATATGCAATGTCAAAGCACCTGATGGAAACATCAACCTACTCAGTAAGGTACTCTATGTCCCTACCATTACAAAGAATTTGATAAGTGTTGGGCAGATAGTAGAGAAAGGGTTGCAAGTCAGGTTCACAAAAGCAGGAGCATTTGTTGAAGATCCAAGTCAAGGATTCAAAAGAATTGCAAAAGGTGAAAAGACAGGTAGATTGTTCACATTTGAATTACAGGACACTAGAAACATTGCTCTCTTTAATTATGGTAGTCAGACACTCACAGAATTGGAAGTATGGCACAAAAGGTTAGCACATATTGGTGAAAGGTCATTAAAGCAAATTTGCAGGGACCAAAGTGTACTTGGACTTCCTAATTTGTCAAAACAACATATGATTTATAAGTGTAGTGCATGTCAATTTGGAAAGTCTCACAGGTTACCATTCATGAAGAAAGGTTATATGCATGGAGATCTCTTGGAGTTGGTTCATACAGATGTATGGGGACCTAGCAAGGAAGCTTCAATATCTGGATCAAGGTTTTATGTTTCCTTTATTGATGATTGCAGCAGATGGACTATCCTATTCTTTATGAAACACAAAGATGAAGTTTTTTCATGTTTCAAAAGATATTTGGCTCTTGTGGAGAATCAAACAGGTAAATCACTAAAAAGGCTAAGGTCAGATGGAGGGGGAGAATACTTCTCCCATGATTTTGATTCTTTTCTTCAAGAAAGAGGAATCAAAAGAGAGGTAACTACAAGGTACACTCCTGAGCAAAATGGAGTGGCAGAAAGGAGGAATAGGACAATTGTTGAAGCTGCAAGGTCTATGTTAAATGAAAAGCATTTACCTAATTACTTATGGGCTGAGGCTGTATCTACAGCCACTTACTTGATTAACAGGTTGCCTTCAAAATCCCTTGATGGGATGACTCCATATGAGGCTTGGAATGGAAGAAGACCAAGCTTAGATCATTGTAAAATTTTTGGATGTATTGCTTTTGCTCATGTTCCTTCACAGGTCAGAGGCAAGATGGATCCAAAGGCAGAAAGGTGTGTATTTATTGGATATGACAACAATCAAAAAGGCTACAGGTTATACAACCCTACCAACAAAGGATTCTTGGTAAGCAGAGATGTAGTTTTTGATGAGAACAATTCATGGTATGAAGATTCATGCAGGAAGATCAATTTACCATATGATCTTGAAGAAGATTTTCCAAAGCTTGGTAGAGAACAATCAAAGATTGAAGAACAAGACACCTCAGAGGATGATGAAGAATCTCACATGGAAAAGATCAAAGCATGGAAGTCTAAAGGTAAAGCAAAATTGCAGGAACTTGGACATGAGGCAGAATCATCACATCATGGCCTAAGAAGATCTATGAGGGAAAAGAAAAAACCAGAAAGGTATGGGTTTGGCACCTCATTAGTAACTAAACATTCTATCTACATAGCACAGGACATAAACCAAGAGGAGCCATCATCATTTGAAGAGGCCAAAGCAAAAACAGAATGGAAGCATGCAATGAAGGAAGAGATTGAAGCACTTGAGGAAAACAACACTTGGGATTTGGTGCCCAAGACTTCATCCATGAAGGTAATAGGCTCAAGATGGGTCTATAAACTCAAGAAGAATACTGATGGTTCCATTAACAGGTATAAGGCAAGGCTTGTAGCAAAAGGCTTTGCACAAACTCAGGGAATTGATTATAAGGAGACCTTCTCTCCTGTGGCAAATATGCCTACTATTAGGGTTTTGCTTAGTATTGCCTCTTCCAAGAATTGGAAGATACTTCAACTAGATGTAAAGAATGCATTCTTGAATGGTTGGATAACAGAAGAGGTATATATGGCACAACCACTTGGTTTTGAGAATCAAGTTTATCCTGATTATGTGTGTAAACTTAACAAAGCATTGTATGGTCTCAAGCAAGCTCCAAGAGCTTGGAATTTCAGGCTTGTTTCATTCTTGCAGTACAAAGGCTTTCAACCAAGCAAGGCAGATCCTTCACTCTTTATTAAAAAGAGTAATTCTGAGATCATCTACCTATGTGTATATGTAGATGATATTATATTGACAGGAAATGATGCAGATGGTATGAAGAAGATCAAAGATCAGATGAGAGAAGAGTTCAAGATAAGTGATTTGGGTTCACTTACCTACTTCCTAGGTTTGGAAGTTGTCTACAAAGATCATGGTTTGTTTCTCACTCAAAGAAAGTACATTAAGGACATGTTGGCAAAATTCAAGATGCAAGATTGTAAGATTGCAGGTACTCCAATGGAGGTCAATCACAAATTGAGCTCACATGAAGGTGAACTCATAGAGGACATCACATCATATCAAAGTCTAGTGGGTAGTCTCAATTATGCCACATTGACAAGAGTAGATATATGTTACAGTGTGAGTGTGCTAAGCCAATTTATGCACACACCAAGGAAACCACATATGGATGCTACCAAAATGATTCTCAAGTATCTCAAAGGAACCATAAATGAAGGACTTTATTATCCTTATGTATCTGATTTAGGTTTGAAGCTATTTTCTGATGCAGATTGGGCTGGCTCCAAGGAAGAGAGAAGGAGCACTTCAGGTTATCTTACCTTTGCAGGTTCAAAGCTTATTTCATGGTCATCCAAGAAGTAACCCACAGTTGCTCTCTCTTCTACTGAAGCTGAATATAGAGGTCTTGCCATAGCTACACAAGAAGCTATGTGGATGAAGACATTATTCAAAGATCTTGGATTGGAGTTTGGAACTCCAACTATTTTTGGTGACAATATGAGTTCTATTCACTTGGCTGCTAATCCTATTTTTCATGCAAGGACTAAACATATTGAAGTTCATTATCACTATGTATGAGAGAAGGTTCTAAGCAAAGAGATTCAAATATCATATGTGTCCACTCATCAACAATGTGCAGATATTCTAACCAAAGCATTGGATGGTACAAAGCTTTGCAAATTCAAGGCTATGATTGATTTGCAGGTAATCTTGGAAGATTGAAGACCTCAAGCATACTTGGCTTGAGGGGGAGCTGTTGGAGCAAGTCTATGACAAGCCTAAGTATTGGCTTGAGTCTCACAAAGTCTTAGAAGAAGCTTTAAAAAGAAGACTATGTAAAGTTCACTTGTGAACTACCTCTTGTAACTTTTGAAGAGTTTACTTAATGTAAAAGTAAGAGAATCTTAAGTGGTTGAGTCCACTTGATCAAGAATGGAAAGAGGAGCCACGAATTCGTGATTTGTGGTAGGTAGAGAATCAAATCAATCATTGATTGATTGGAGAGTGATTGAGGGAAGTTAGCCTCCCAAACTCAACTATAAATAGATGGCAGTTTTAGTCGTGGTTAGAGAGACCTATGTGAAGACCTCCAAGAGCTGAGCTTTATGCCATATCAAGGTGTGATTACAAGGCACACATATGTATCAGTAAGTCATTGTATTGTACAAGCAATATACTTTCATTTTCATGATTATTTGAGTTCATCTTTCCATGTTCTTGTGAAGTGTACTACTCACTGCCATTACTCTCAGTTTTCTCAGTCAGCGTGCAGAGATGTTTTCTCTGAGCTTGGTGCATCATTTTCAGTGATTTAACTTGGTAAAGTTAGCTCTATAAGTCTACTATATGCTCACAAAGTTTCATGTCATTTGAACGTTGCAATCTTCAGTTATGTTTATTTGAAGTCAACAGGGTCTATTCATCTTCACTTCTCTGTCAGGTACCCGACTTTTTCACTCATCTTGTCAGAGCCATTTCTCAGTGGTTACTTATCCAAATTCAGTGATTTAAAGCTTTTTGGATTCAGCTTACTGTCTACTATAACCATACAATTTTTCATAAATTGTACATTTTGAGTTATGGTGATTTTTCTGCTCACTGGTCTATTTCTGTAGCAGCCCGTGAAAATCGGGATGATGTCATCACTTGTTAAAACTCATTCTCAGTGTGTGCTTTGTTATTTTTGATGAGATTACTCTTGAAAGTTAGCTCTTTAAGCTACCTAGACTTCCCCAAGAGGAATTAAGCTAATTGCTGCTGTGCTCAGAGAATTATGTAAAACACTGGACAGGTGCATGAACCAAGAATAGCAAGTTTTCACCTCTGAGCTAACTCCAACTTATCTGTTTTGATCTATCTTTTTGAGAGTGATCTTCCAAGGTACATAGGGTGTCTAATACATCCATTGGCAAGCTAAAAGGGCCCACCATATACTCCCGGAGTTCATTGGGCTGGTGTAGATCAAGGATTTTGCAACACCTCTTCATCTTCAAACACATACTTATCCATCTCTTCACACACCATGGTAAGCCGTGTATGCTTCAACAACACTATAACCATGATCGATTAGGAAACCTCTTCGTCAGCATACCCTTGAGCACTTAGCTCAAGACCCAATCTCTTGCACCATACTTCTTGCCATGCATTTTCCAAGTACGCATACGTAGGGCCACATTACAAGGCCATGCACAAGGCACATAATTTGTTCAACCCATGCACTAATGCACTTAACCATCATACATTATGGGTTACAAGTACTGGGCATGAAAACTATGAAAGCCATCGTTGGAAGAATCAGAGGACATCAGGGTGACCACTACAAGAGCAAGGAAGCCATCCACGATCGAGAGTTGCTCATAATCAACATTGATCACCTCCTTTGAGCAACTAGTCGTTTTGGACAGCTCACAAATGCACCATCAAGATGGAATACAAGGAAGAGGTAAATACAAAGGAACTACAAACGACAAAATCTAGCAGTGGCAAAGTAAGGCACTGGACAAACGACCAGGCTACATTGGGAAAATGGATCGCTCTTGTTGAACGTAACGGACACTACCTCTCAATGTACTACATCGAACAACCACGACAACAAGGGTCTGTCAGGGACGACAGACTCAAGAGGGGGGGGAGTGTTGAAGCTCAAGGTCAAGGACAAAGCATGGAAGCGCATCGAGGAAGTGGACACACAAGAAGAAGTAGCAAGTAGGGAGCTCCAAGAAGCACCTGTCAAATTTTCAGATGAAATCCCTATAAAAATAGTGATTATTATCACTAAAAACCATTGTAAATACCATTGTAAATACCATTTTCCATTTTTGTAACTCCATTTTGTTCAAGCCGAGGAGTCCTTGAGCTTGAAGAGTATTAGAACTACCATCCTACCGAGTTTCATAATTTTTAGACTCCGTTTGAGCCCCCAAATAAGCCCTGGAACCTATTTTTTAACTAGGCCGGACACTAGGTCTGGACAAGGCCAAAACCACTCAAAAACTATAAAAAGGGCTGGAGAGCTCATTTTGGAGGTTGGCTTGTTGTAGATTTCAGCTTTGTAAGAGAGCTCTTGTATAATCGAAGATCTTCCATTGTTCCACTCCTTGCTCTTACTTTGTGCGCGTGTGTGTGTATGTGTGTGCATGCTTGTGTGCTTTCACTCACGCACTTGTGCCATCACTTGCTCACGGTCTTCATACCGGTCCTCACGTCTCCACGGATTGACATTTATGAGGTGTAGCTCCTCACGTTGGTACTCACCATTGTGCTAGAGTGACACAAGGGCATTTAAGGCAAGGCAGTGAAGGGCATAAAGCTTGGGAAGCGCGGCTTCTTGGGCATCAGAGCAACCAACAAACCTGACTTGAGGTTGGAAGATTACTCAACCCCCTCAGTCAATTCTTAGCTTAAGCTAAACGTTAGCATTGTGGATTAGATTAACGACGATATGAACACATCAAGTATAAGAGACTTAAATTTATCAAGTCTAAGACTAAAGATAAAGGTGTGTGATACGAAAACTTAAGGGAAAGAACATAAATCTGACGGAACGAGAACTCAAAGTACCACAGAAAGTCGAATTCCTGACGCATACATCTAGACAAGAATGTAAAGGGATGTAAAAAGAATCAAGAAAGTAAGAACAAAGAATCATTGACGATCTGAGCGTGTACTGAGTGTGCAAGGAAGAAAATTCATGAACCTTAGATCAGGCAAACATATAGGTAAGTCTGACCGACAAAGCCTTAGATCATCAGAAGCAAGTGTAGGCACTACTGCTCGATCATGGGCTCAACAATTGAACACTAGTTACCCCTACGAGAGCTCAGACACGAGTGAATCAGAAATGGCATTTAGCACAAAAAGACCAGAAGGAGGGTCAAACATAGCATATTTAGAAAGACCCGAAGGACCCTATAGGACTCAGTTAGAATTCCTCCGAACCAACCGCTTAGGTGCTCGCATCTATGAGGACGGTTTGCAAAGACAAGTGGTGCAAATGCACAATCCTGATCAACCCATGGGATTGGAACGTCCAGTGGTGAAATTCGAGAGAGACGCTTACATAGACAAAGAAGGAACGATGTACATCTTAAGTACTCAACCAAACAATACGAATGAGTTTGGTGTAATTCAGTTAGAGACGAAAGCGAGATCTCAAGGAAAAGAACCATTAGAAGAACCTAGGACACCTAGAGGGAAATCTGTACTGACACGAGTACTAGTTCCAGAATGGATCCCTCAGGACAACAGAAGCATAGAGTTGTTTGTGAATAAAGAAACTGACAAAGCATTTTGGAGGTACAGAACGGAACAACCAAGTGAGGTAGGTTCCATCATAATCTACGAGTTCAAGGACCCAGATACACCTGGAAAGGTTGTATACCTGGATGAAACTTCAGAAAGAGTATTTGTGGTGCCTGACCACGCTAGAAACACATACACATGGAGAGGTGAGTTGGTATTCCCTCCACCATGAGCAAACGTAAACACGAGCCAACAAGGGGCAGGAACATCCTCAGCCCATGGTAATCAAAGAGAGAAAAACAAAGATAGACCTGAAGTAAGTTTCAATCATCCCATAGGGAGAGATAGAACAACCACAGACACTAATAGAGCGGATAGACAAAGGGAACATGGAATACTAGGTGGTAGATATGATTTTCCTCTATCGAGACCACGAGAACACGCAAGAATACTAAGACCCACTCAGTTAGTAAAGTCCATGAAAAATTATTTTGATGGGACAGGAGATCTCTACGACCATGTAGCGGAATTTAAGCAAGTGCTACGGGCAGAACAAGTCGAAGACATGTTCATGCAATATAATGCTTTTGGGCTAACGTTAAAGAATACAGCTTTAACTTGGTTCCAACCTTTGCAACAGAGGCAATTTAGAGACATCCATCACTTTTTAGAGTCATTCATCACTGAATTCTCTAAAAGTGGGATCAGACATGACACGTCATCATTGATTCATAGCTTCAAACAGACCCCTCACGAAACAGCTAGACTTGCAGGACGTAGGTTTAGACAATATGTTGAAAGATGTCCTATGCAAGAGTTACCCTCACAGGCCAAGCAAGTGTCATTGTTTTTAGATGGCTTGTTGAGATCTAAACTATGCTCCTATGTATACTTGAAGGAACCCAGAACGCTAGAGCAGTGTGTAAGAATTCGCATAGACATTGAGGACAACTTAGGAGACGAGTTGGAACTCTCAAAGGTCTACAAGGACTCGGATTGTTCTTCTCTAGCATCCACAAAATTGTCTAACTCGATAGAGGACCTAGCAGAAAAAGTGGCCCAAAAACTAGGAGTTTCTAGTAAACAGATGCCCAAGTTAACAACTAACATATGTTGTTACACCTGTGGTGGAAATCATTTGGCAAATGTGTGTCTCAATGCAACAAAACCACAAGCCAACCCTAGTGGCCAGTATTGTACAATCGAGAGAAGATACACAAATCATACGGCTCAGGACTGCCCAGACAATAAACAGGCAGTGAGACAGAACTACCCGCAAGCATACCCGCAGCCAGGTAGGTATCAAGGCCAATACAATGCTCAGCCTCATTACTATAGGCCTCCTCAAAATTACCCATATCAGGCTCAACAAAGACCTCAACCTGTTTTAGCTCAGCAGCCACCCCCACCAGCTAATGTCATCTCAGTGAAATACGCTGCTGCAGAAGAGAACCTCAATAGAGCTTTAGTTCCCGTTTCACCCCTAATTATTGACAGTGATCCAAACTCAAATATTTTTGACTCTACTCATGTAGATAGTCCACCCGCATATTACATAGAGTCACCAGAACACATAGAGACATATCAATATGATAGGCCACCAGTGGAACCTAGTTGGGAGCCCGACTATGCTAATGTGATGTACACAAACCCGAATCAGCGGCCCCAATTAAGACAACAAAGACCGCAGGGCCCTAGAGGACCATGCTTTAGGTGCCAAGGAGATCATTTTATAAAGGATTGTCCACATGCTCCGATAGCAGGACAGTCGCAGTACTATAACATACAAGGCTTTTGTGCCGATTGTGGTAAAGAGCACATCATAAAAGATTGTCCTAAGAACCCTGCTAATGCTTCAAATGTGACACCGATCAACATGATAGGTATTGTAAACAACGCAGATGGATCAAACCCTACATATGTGCCTATCCAAGCTATAACAAGAGCCCAGGCGCTCTTACAGAACCAATAGCTTAGTCAAGATAAAATAGCTGGAACTAGTGAAGTTGGAGAATCTAGTAGTAAAAAGACAAAATCTTGGAAAGAGTCGAGAGAAAGAATTAAGAGAAAATGGAGTAAAAGGATAACTGAGTTGGAAGGAAGTTTGAAGGAATTGAGAGCCGAAATTCTAGAATTGACGTCACAGGAATTGAATCAAGAGAACCTAGCGCAAAAATCAGGATCAGTTTTAGCAGAACCCATACCAGAAAACCTAGACATGATGTTTCGTGCATATCAGGCTAGAATAAATGAAGGACCCCAAATAGCTGAAATGAGTAAGAACTACCCACGAGCAGATCTAGAAATTGAGAGGACTAAGCTTTGCATGAAGATGGTAGAATTAGCACAAGCTATGTTTGAAGCCTCTAGATATCTGAATTGGAATAACATGGCAAAACTGGAACTACACTTTCAAGGATTGATGGAGAGGCTAGAATACTTGATAGATAGCAAAGAGAAAAAGAATCAACATAGGGACCCTATTGTCCCAGAGACACAGGGAAAGAATGCACCATCCCTGTCTCAAGTACCAAACATAGAGAATCAAGACAACCTGTCTTCCATACATAGGTACTCACATGAATTTCTGAGAGAAATCCAAGAAGAGAAGTGGAGAAAAGAGCAAGGAACTCATCCTCCTATTCAAGAGATAGACGACTTGCAGGAACAATTTCCCCAAGATATCCCCTCTATTTACGATGATGTAGAGGAGGAGCAACTGAGTGAACACACAAGATTTGAATCTAATTCTTTACAAGAATTACCTCAGTTCACAGGACCTTGGGAATCCAAGTCTATTAGCATGAGAGCACCCACGATAATAGTGAGGAATGAAGAATCAGTGATCCCTAGAAACACGGAAGTGATAAAGAACGCTAAAGTTCAGTGTCACCTCACTCTTGAGGAATTATTGAAGGTTAAACCAGAACTGTGGAAACATGTAGCAAATCAATTCCTCGAGCTTGCTACTACACCCTCACAGATTGGAACACACAAAAAGGTACCAGAGATACCCGTAGAAAAGATCTGAGATGTAAACAAAGGAGAGGAAGGTAACAATTATCTTCCAATAACCCATCAGGGCTACACCACAAAAGCCATCTTAGATTCAGGAGCCGGAGTAGCCATAGCTACCACCGCTTTATGGAAACGTTGGGGTAAGCCAGCATTAAGACCTACCAAGATGAAGCTACAAATGGCTGACGGACACATAGAAAAACCATTAGGCTTACTAGAAGGCATATCTCTCACCACTTGTGGTGTAGAATTTGAGCATACCTTTGCCATTTGTGACTTTGCGAAAAATCACGCTTATGAGATGATCTTAGGACGACCATTCATGCGTCAATTACAAATCGTACAAGATTGGGGAACTAATTCTTTGTACTTGCAACATTTAGGTGTGACTACCAAAGTCAACCTTAAAGACTATTCACATCAAGACATACCCCCAATACAATGGAACACCATCCATAAGACACCAGTAGAAATAGAATCAGTACACTCATTAGAGTCGGATCCCTCATGGTTGCACGAGGATACTCATTTATGGATGTGTAAAGTGGCCAAACAAGAGGAAGAATTGTTAGAAGCAAGGACCTTAGGTGCACAGCAACATCCAAGAACCCTTCAAGACCCAGCTTACGCACCAGTAGTATTTCCAGATGAAGAATTCGAACCCCATGGTTGGGCAGAAATCCTAGCAACCATGGATGTAGCCATCAATGAAGAACAATGGACACCCCACTGTGACGAGGATGGCTATGACATTTCAGTTTTCACGATAGAGCCAATCATGTGTGATTCAATTTTAGAAGAATGTGAACCTAGCACTGATGCATTTGAGGATGCGAGTGATTTCAATTTAGAATCAATTATTATGGACCCACCCTTTGCATCAGAGGAAGAATATTTCTATGAAGTAGAAACTTACCCTCAGACACATGAAGAAATTATGAATGATGTGAGAATAGCCACACAAGTGACTAGCAAGAGTGAAGGCAAGAAAAGAAAGAAGAAAGAAGAAAGAAACCATGTCAGAAGAAGAAGAATCCTTGTTTGAGGTTCCCGAGAACTTCAAGAAATATGAAATACAAGATAGACAAATAATGGTACGAATGCGGAATAGAAAAGCTGACATTGGAGAAGTATATGATAATCGAGAGAAAACCAAAAAAATAATAGTGGCCATAGAAGGAGAAGAAGAAAAATGTACATACATAGGGCATGATTTGACGAAGGAAGAAAAAGAAGAGTTAGTTGCCCTATTGCGCGAATATAGATATGTGTTTGCCTGGAGTTACAAAGATTTGAAAGGAGTAGACCCGGATATAGGTTCTCATAGAATCCCTATGACTCCAGATGCAAAACCTACGAAACAGAAACCATACACCTACAATGATAACTACACTGCGAAGATTAAAGAAGAAATAGATCGTTTGATAGAAGCAGGATTCATTTACGAAATTGAGCATACCGAATGGGTATCCCCCATTGTGGTTGTGCCCAAGAAGAATGGAAAATTGAGTGTGTGTATTAACCTTAAAAAAGTTAATGCCGCCACAATTAGAGAAAATTATCCTCTTCCTACAGGAACACTTATTGGAAAGAGTTGCGGGCAAGGAAGTTTACAGCTTTCTTGATGGTTTCTCAGGCTATAATCAAGTAGCCATTGCTCCAAAAGACCAACACAAGACGGTTTTTGCCACTGAATGGGGCATATTTGCATTTCGTGTGATGCCATTTGGCCTAACAAATGCACCCGCTACTTTCCAGCGACTCATGTGTCATGTTTTTAAGGAATTCTTACGCAAGAATTTGGAAGTTTATGTCGATGACTTATGTGCACATTCAAATGAGAGACAGATGCATATCCCAGAGTTAAGACAAGTGTTTGACAAATGTCAAGAATATCAGGTTTGTTTGAACCCAGAAAGTGCATTTTCATGGTCAGACAAGGCAAAATTCTAGGCCACATTGTGTCAAAGAATGGAATCTCTACGGACGAAGAAAAAGTGAAAGTACTTGCAGAATTACCTAGACCAAATAACATGAAAGAGGTACAGGCATTTATGGGCCATTGCGGTTATTATAGACCATTTTGAATGGACAGACGAATGCGAGAATTCATTCAATGAACTCAAACGACGTTTATGCTCAGCACCCATATTGATGACCCCGGATTGGAGTAAGCCATTCCATGTACATGTGGATGCATCCACCATAGGATGTGTGTTAGCACAACCCACGAATGAAGGAAAAATAGATCTTCCCATAGCTTACGCGAGCAGACAGTTGAACGCAACAGAAAGAAATTACACCACTACGGAACGAGAAGGATTAGGGATGATTTACGCAGTAAAGAAATTCAGACATTATTTGTTGGCAAAAAAGTTCAAGTTCTTTACAGATCATCAAGCCCTATTGTACTTAGTCAACAAGCCATGTAACACAGGACGATTAATACGTTGGTTTCTATTACTCATGGAGTATGATTTTGAATTAGTAGTAAGAAAAGGAAAGACACATCTCAGAGCTGACCACCTCTCGAGACTAACCACAGGAGAAGCTCCCCAAGGGATAGCGGATTAATTACCTGACGCATATTTGTTTAACCTTGAGATAGCACCAGAATGGGCTAAGCCTATTGTCCCTATTCTCACATATGGACCCAAGAATCCTAAGATAAAGATCAAAGAAGGAGAGATTACCAAGTCGCAGAGATACCAAATCATAGCAGGAAGTATATATAAACAGGATAATCAAAAGATTCTTGCTTGTTGTGTAGATGAATCAGAACATGCAAATTGGTTGCAATTAGCACATGTAGGTGCATTAAAGCAACATCACTCAAAACATCGTACATTGCAGACTCTGCATAGACTAGGAGTCTATTGGCCTTCTATGGAAGTAGATGTCTACAAGTTATGTAAAGAATTCCATGTCTGTTGTGAAAGACCACCAGTAGAACATGCTACGTTATATCACGTTTCTCTCACACCAGACTGGAGTGAACCTTTAGTGATGTACTTGAGGACGAAAACATTCCCTCAAGGAATGACCTTAGCACGACAACGAAGTCTAGAGCAGGAAGCTCAAGAATATTCACTTATTGGTGACAATCTATACAAACGAGGACGAGATGGATACTTAAGACAATGTGTTCATGAAAACAATTATTTGAGCATATTAGAGACTGCACACCAGGGTGTCGCAGGAGGTCATTTTCGACCCGATAGGATAATCAAAGCCATCCTCTTTGCAGGATTATGGTGGCCCTCTCTTCACATGGATGCACATACCTATGTCAAGAGATGTGATGTGTGCCAAAGAACTCAATTTCCTACTCGCAGAGATGAAATGCCATTGAAACCCATGATGGGTGGATGTGCATTTTCTAAGTGGGGTATAGACTTTGTAGGACCCATTAACCCCCCTGCAAAAGGTACACATGTTGAATACATTATTGTTGCGATAGATTATCTTACCAAATGGGTAGAGGCAAAAGCCATGAAAAAGAATGATGCACACAGGACTACAAAATTCTTATTTGAAAATGTCTTTACAAGATATGGATTGCCTATAGAGTTAGTGAGCGATTGAAGAACTCACTTTCTAAACCAAGTCATTGAATATTTGTTACAGGATTTTATGGTGATTCACAAGAAATCCGCACCATATCATCCTCAGGCCAATGGTCAGGCTGAAAGCACTAACAAGATCCTATGTAATGTACTGACAAAACTCGTAAACAACAAACGTTCAGATTGGGACAAACAGTTACACCACGTTGTTTGGGCATATCGAGTGGCCTACAAGACCGTACTCAATGCAACTCCCTTTCAGATGGTTTTTGGTCAGAATGCTGTGCTTCCTTTGGACTTCTTGATACCGACCCTTAAGGTTGCACAAGAACATTAGTGGACCGGCCATGAATTATCAACAAGAATAATGGACTTGGAAAGATTAGGAGAAACCAGGCTGAAAGCAGCAGGAAGAATATACACAGCTAAGAAGCGTCAGAAAGCATATTTTGATGCACATGTGAAAGATAAAGGCTTGAAAGAAGGAGATTTAGTTCTAGTATATACGATGAAACAGCATGCACGGAAGTTAGAAAAGCGAGGTTATGGACCTATGATCATTAACAGACTTTCAACAAGTGGAGCAGTACAATTAGCCACCTTAGAAGGAGACATAATGCCTAATTACATTAGTGGCTGTAGAGTCAAGTTATATCAGGAACCTCTTACTGAGGATATGCTTAGACGACTCACATTGGCAAAGAAGCATAAGGAGGAAGAAAATAGAATAAGAGCTGAAGCTCAGGCAGAAGCTATAGAACGCATTAAGCGCATGAAGCTAAGAAGACAAGGACTAGGGAGAGAACATTATAACCATCTGGAAACAACACCCAGATACCCCATGGCCATGTGTCACGCAAAGTCAAGTACACACCCTAGCATAGTGGACAGGAGACCATTCATCACAGTCAGGCTAGAGCACGACAACCCTTGCCAAGAGCTCAGGGCTTTAATTGATTGAGGTGCCGCGATGAGTGCGATTAGATGGTCCCACTATAAGGACTCAAGAATAGAAACGCGGCCAATTGAGGCGTACCTCATAGGGCTAGGAGGCATGGAAACCCCTTGCATGGGTGAGGTGGACCTTCCTATCCTCATAAACAAAGTGACCTTGATAGTAAAGCTACTAGTGTGCCATGATGATGACCTGATAGAACCCCTAATCCTTGGCCAAGATTGGCTATACGATCACTCAGTGGACCTAAATCTTAGACAAGGCTCCTTGCAGATTGGAACCTTAGATCAGAAGCGAGTGATACCGCTTGACTTCCCTAACGGCATTCCGGCTGAGATTTGTAACCCTAGACCCTATGAAATGCATGCAATGGAAGACCGGAAGATCTTTGGTCAGATCAGTCACGTTACGTCTACACCAACCCATGCGGGCTTGGCTATGGCAATTGTCAATCAAAAGGACGTCAGGAGATTTTCCCTTGGACTTCTTGCAAATTAGAAGGGTCAACCACCCAACCACTTGGTCAAATGGACACCATCAGCGGTCAGGAGGGTTACATCAGTGGACAAATGGACACTATCAACTGCGGTGCCCATCCTTCCACACTTACTGCGGACTGGCCTAGATTAAAAGTACAAAATGGAGCACTTCCTAATGGGCAGGTTTCGCAAGTGTTGGACCTCCCTTCTTTTCCAAAGCAGAGTGTCCATTCGACCTCTCAACCTCAACCACAAAGGAGTCAACCACGGCAAAGGAACCCAGGCCGACGACAATATCAGACGACACAAAGAAAGCAGCAATATCAGCAAGCACCGATTGATTTCAACAACACAGACATTGATACGAAGAAATCAAGGCAGAAGCAGAATCAGTATTCAAGGTCTTCTCGACCTTCTTCTACGAATATGAACGTTCAACAAATTTGGATAGCCAAGAAGTACCTTACAAACCGTCCTACACCCACGCAGATTTGGGTACCCAAATAGTGTATTATAGCTCAACCCTCAAGCCATGTAATATATAACCCTCAGAAATCTCTTCACCCTTCAACCCCACCACATCCGAGCTCAACTTTTGTCCCTCAGAAGAAACCTATCACCCGCTCACAAACTCTTAGGAAGTGGATACCAAAACATATCCAGACGCCTTCTACGACTCCCTTATCTAACATAACTCCCACCCCAATTAATCTACATCCTTGTAATAACTCATTCACAATTGAACCTTGTACGAATCCACACACTATAACCCAATAACGCTTGTAAGAACATCTCATCAAAGCACTGCATGCAATATCTGAAAACATATAGGTGTCTAGAGACCTGCACTAGTTCTGCAAGAAGCATTGCATCAATCACATCACAACACTTGGCTACACAGGTTACACATCGGCTATGGAAAGGGATTACGGTCTCACTTTCATGGATCATGATTAATTTCCATACTAATGTGTTAATCTTATGTAGCAGATCTACTACGCATTTGCACCATTCATCATGCAGGCAAAAGGGCCATTGGAAGCTGGCCCCAGTGCACCAATGGCCAATATTGGAGAACTACTAGCGGAGCCCCATCCTACGGCTCAACCGCCCGAATTTCAAGGTTTCCCAGGGCCCATGCCGATTGACGATCCCCCCAGGGGTTATATTGAGAAGATTCATCGCAATTCTCACTAGTTTCAAGGGCTAGCAGGAC
This sequence comes from Ceratopteris richardii, assembly GCA_020310875.1. Classification (NCBI taxonomy): domain Eukaryota; kingdom Viridiplantae; phylum Streptophyta; class Polypodiopsida; order Polypodiales; family Pteridaceae; genus Ceratopteris; species Ceratopteris richardii. The sequence goes on from CM035416.1 coordinate 166,184,745, forward strand.
CATTGGCGAATGCTGATTTTATATTTGAGGCCAATTCGACATTTGATGACCGTACCTGGGGCAAATATCATTTTTTCTCAAGAGAGTTTGAAGGATTACAAAACACGGAAGGCCTAACGCATGTTTGGGCAAGAGCAAGGTTTACAGAGTATTTCAGTGACGCTTTGCCTAAACCTGACTTCTACAGATGCTATTACTTGGTCACAACTTTGACAGCTTCTGAGAACAAGGATCTGCCCAGCACTTTTATTTTGCCATCCTTAGTGAACGATCCACCATATAAAAGATTCTATCTTTCTAAAGATTTGATTCGAGCTGCCATCAAGATTCATGGAACCCACACTCCAATGGAACGAGAATGGCTGGTTCCAGAGCCAATGAAACGTGGAGACGTTACTAAGTGGGAAGAGATTTCGGCGATCACACCTGAGCTTTCAAAACCACTGCGGATATGTATGCAGCATTTTGCATTTCTAGCTCAGGACAGATTCACAATGCCTCACAAGCGCATATGGTTTGGTTTATATTTAGCATGTACTGGACCCCAGACAGTTGATCTCGCAAACTGGATCATTGATCAGCTCTACTTAGCACAACACAAATGGGAAAGAAAGAAGGTCATCAATGGATGTTGTGCTCTCACACGCATCGTATACATGTGTCTGGCCTACGATCTACCTATCGAGCGAGCAATGACAAGTGAGGAGCTGAAAGCCTTCAAGGGAACAACAAAGAAAGCTAGAAAGCCTAGCAAAGGACGAGCAGGAAAGCGAATGAGAGGAACTATCCCCTGCCTTCAGGTGCCAGAATCACCCTCACCACAACCCTCCCAGAGCAGTCCCCGACAGAAGCCACTCCATCTGTACAACCTATTCGCATACGGTTATCAAGACCGATTATAACGAAGGCCACCACCAGCACAGTTGCTCCTCAAGCAGCCACCGTCCCAGGACTTGCCACCACTACAGCAGAAGTTCCCACCACTATTGGTGCGAAAGCTTTCTCCTTTCCGATACCAAACATGGAAGCAGAGCCACTGGATACAACCTTTGATTTTGAAATGCAAGATGCCTTCTCGAATGAATTTCAGTTTTTGGAAGGTCAGATCTTCTCTCAAGAATACGAGCGGCCAAGTTACCCGACCACGCCCCGAGACCAACCACAAGGACAAATAGTGTCTAGTTCCAAGGAAGAAAGAATGGAAACCGACGAAGATGAAGGCGATGATGAAGCCAGCCAGGGCACTCACGAATCCCAAGAGCATGGATAGACAGATAAACAAGGACAGCACACCGACACCCAAGGAGACACCAGTACACATGAAGATGAAACCTTTGAAGCAGCAGCTTATACACTAGCCATCAAGAAGCTATACTGCACCATGGAGAAAGTTTGGGCACGCAAGAAATTGACTGAGGAAGAAAGTCAAGCACTTATAGAACAGGAACTTGTCTCAGGCGGATTCGAAGAAGTATATATCAGAGGCTTCCGAGAACTTGTCAAATCAGTGGGATCCACAGAAGCCTTATGATATTTGCAGAGGAAACCGTTATCGCAGTATGACCCGCGTAGAATCCGTCTACTAACCAAACCGGGTAAATATATTTGGGTACCCACCAGCGCACAATCTTCAGAACAGGCCAGGGAAGCACGTCTCATCCCTGAAGGCTCATTGGCAGAAGACACCATTATCATCGACTCCCCACCCCTTACTACTGCTGTACATACCACCACAGTTGTTGAAGTACCTACCACCCCAACCGCTCGTCCTTCACCTCCCATCCATCCAGTCTCCCCCATACACCTCCTTCTCCCAGAACAACATCTTCCTTCTCCAACGGAGTAGCAGAAGTCGTCCTTACTCCCATTCATCCCACAATTCCCGCACCCACTCAACCTAGTCTACCCCCTAGCACACCCACCTTTCTATCAAATCCAATTTTCCCACCATCCTTTCCGTCCTTCCCCACACCTCCAAGACCCCTTTTTCCATTCCCACCTCCATTAACCTTCTCCCCAGTCTCACCTCCCTGACCCACAGTAACTCCTCTTTCCCCTTTCCACCAAGCCGTCCAAGACAACCCCTTTGTAAATTACTCGTCAACCTTTGTAAATCCCGTATTTACACCTACACACTTACCCACGATCACACCACTATTCACAGTCACCGCACTCGACACCACATCCAGCGATATGGATATATCACCACCCACTGCACCTCCCCTCACTTCATTTGTGGAACCACAATATTTAAGCACACCACAATTTTCCACAATCACCACAACATCCACTTTCCCACCCCCATTCCCCATTCCCTTTGCATTTACACCTACTGCATCTTCGCTTAGCACATCGTTAATATTATCACCCACTGTAGATACTGCATTTCGACAAATGTTCACGTGTATGACTCAAGTAAGAGATGAGTTCACATCTCTGGGAAATAATTATCAGCAGCTGTAGAGGACAACCAATGATTTACAGTCACAGCTAAATTCGCTGACCATCGAGAATGCCTCCCTAAACACCAGATACCAAGAACTCCGAGAGGCATACCACAAGCTAGAACTAGAAAGTGAAGAGAAAACCAAAGAGGCCACTACTGATCTTGATAATTTGTTACGGGCACAGACCATTCGCAACGCAATGTTAACACGAAATATGGGATTACTTAGACGACACTTGGCATCTGCGAAAGAAGAAAACCAGCGCTTACAAGAGCAAAATAGAGAGAATCTAGAAGCTGCCTTAGATCAGCCAGACCAACCGCTAAGCCCCAGTCGCTTTAAGGCCGTGCCCTCAGAATCAATGAAAATGTTGTTAGATGATCATATCAGATTGTTAGATGAGTACGTCAGCATGAAGGAGGAGTTTCAGAAACTCAAAGATGAAAACAAGATCTTGCAGTTAAGAGCACCAATATCACAAGGCCTACCAGCTCTTGTGGACCCATCTCCTGACATCCTAGAGGAACTCAACGTTTTACGGGCCCAGGTATCTACTCTTCAATCACGGATAGAAGTATATGAAGCACCACCCAGACCAGACTCCCCACCGGACCTACCAGCAGAGGAAGAAACAGTGACTATTCCGGTGGAGGAAACTTTTGAAGAAGCCTACGAGCCCCAACCCATCCCAGGCGAACGCGTCATGGCTGAAGGCCAGACGACTTTCAAACTTCCAACTCCCGCATGGATGAAGACAATAGAAGAACTTGGGACAACCCACTCAACATGGGTAGAAGCGCAGCTTCACACCATGGCAATGATTGAAGAACGCATTTTACAGTCCCCCTACTTTGCTCACTTGGCCCCGCGCAGATACATATCAGGGCACGAGCTATAGTATAAACCTTATTTCATGTTAATGGCCGAATATTAGTTAGCCATAGAGAAAGAAACAGGCAAAAAGCCCTCCCACGCAACTCAATTTGAATCGGAAGATTTGCCATTAGATGTGCAGCAAGGAGAAATCTATCAACCAGAATGGCACAAGGATCTCTTACAGAAATATCCTGAAATGATGAGTACATGGGCCAAGGCACCACTACATTTAAAGTATAACCCATGTTGGGGACCAGTGCCACGTCGCCGCTCTTGGAAGGCATTCACTATTAAAATACTGAACACCAAACAATGCCACGATTGGTTAAACTACCCATACTTCACTCCACCCACAGGACCACCAACAGTTGGCTACATGATGGCCACGATTCGTCACTGGCTCCCCCGCTTGAAACACATGGACGATATAGCAACACACATGACTGTCAAGATATTTGACATGATGCAAATGGTTTTTAAAGTCTTCAGACGCGTTAAGGCACCTCATGTAAACACCCCGAGCTTCGAGCATGGCAATCTAGATCTTGCATATGATATGAGTACAACGCCATCGCTCTGGGTGTGTTATGCCTGGCATTGCAGAATCAAATACTTACCGGCGTGCTACAAGCAGACCTTTGAAGAAATGTTCACAACCGGTTTTTGGGAATACCATTCAGAAGTGTTCATCAACAGGCCAACCCACCTATTGCAACTATTTGCTTGTGAACAGATGGTATATTCCACGCACTATCGACTCCCGCCATTAGATGAACCGCAGCCAATCGATTGGGAGAAACTCGAGGCAGATTTGGCCCGAGGCATTCGAATATCAGAACACACCCTCGCTCAGGAACTACTCCAGAATTACATCTGACAGACCGCACAACAAGGTTCTGTCGAGGACGACAGAAGCGAGAGGGAGGGGGGTGTTGGCAGTAGCCAGAGGCACAGAAGACACGGAAGCATGTAAAGACAGAGCAGGGAGTCAGTCGAATCAATTTTTCAAAGATTATATTTTATAAATATTCTTCAAAACCTCCAACGATGATTTTCATCACTATTGTAATATATGCAACATAGAAAAACACCCTTTTTGTAATTCATAGCTCCATTTTGTGCAAGCCGAGGAGTCCTCGAGCTTGAGGAGCTTAGGTAGAATGATCATATCAGTTTTGGTTATTTTTAGACACCATTTACCCTCTCAAATAGCGCATAGGACCTATTTTTTAACTATGCCGATCACTAGATGTGAAACCGGTCAAACTAGTATAGAATCTATAAAAAGAGCTAGAGAGCTCATTTTTGAGGTTAGCTTGTTGGAGTAGAGAAGAGCTTAGGGCTAATTTGAGCTTGTAAGAGTGTTCTTGAGCAATAGAGTTGATTTCTCACCTTCCATTGTGTCTTGCTTGTCTCTTCGTAGTGTTTGTGTATGTGTGTGTGCATCTCTATGCTTCTCACCTTCACTCTCACTTCATCTCTCATTCACGATCTTCATATCACTCCTATCTCTTCCGCGGATTGACATTAAGGAGGTGGAGCTTCTTAACGTGGTTCTCACCATTGTGCTAGAGCAACAGCGGATATGCATTGACATAGAAGACAACTTGGGTGAGGAGTTAAGACTATCCAAACTCTATAAGGACTCTGACAGTTTTACAAGTCATACCTCTAGAACCTCCATTGAGATAGATGAGATAGCTGAACAGGTGGCCAAGAGGCTAGGAGTTCAAAATAGACAAATGCCAAGGGTCACCTCATTGAAACGATGTTACAACTGTGGAGGAGACCACATGGCTAATGTTTGCCCAATGATGGCTCAACCCCAAGGAAACCCTAATGCTCTATATTGAACTATTGAGAGAAAATACACGAACCATACGGCTCAAGATTATCCCTATAACAAGGAGGCCGTTAGACAAAATAATCAGCAACCTTATCAGCAGGGTAGGTATCAGAACTAGTACCAACAGCCATATTATAGGACACAACAACAATATCAACCTCAATACCAGCAACAATATCAAACACCAAACAGGCCACAGCCAGTCCTGGGAAACCAACCACCAACTCCTGCCAATGTGATCCCAGTTAAGTATGCAGTGGCAGAGGAAAACCCAAATAGAGCATTGGTGCCACTAACCCCATTGGTATCAGAAAATGACTCTCACGCTCATGGTTCAGACCACTTCCATGAAGATAGTCCACATGCTTATTACATAGAGTCACCTGAGCAAAGTGAGACTTCTCAATATCAATATGAGGCACCACCTATGGAACAAAATTGGGAGCCAGAATACTCCAATGTCATGTATAGGAATCCAAATCCTAGGCCCCAAGTGAGACAAGTAAGACCACAAGCCCCTAGAGGACCATGCTTTAGATGTCAGGGCGACCGTTTCATTCGTGAATGTCCCCATCAACCAGCGCTTGGACAAGGACAAAACATCACAATACAAGGCTTTTGTCCTGAGTGTGGCAAGGAACATCTTCCTAGAGAGTGTCTGAGGAATCCCTCTAGTGTGCCTAAGGTTACACCCATCAATGTGGTAGGCTTAGTGGCAGATTCAAGTTCAAGTAGCAGTAATGTGGCTCCTGTACATGCAGTTACTAGGGCACAGGCCACACAACAAGCAAAACCATCTGAGCAATCGGAGTCAAGTGAGTCAGGAGAGCCTAGTAAGAGGAAACCAAGAACATGGAAGGATACCAGAGAGAAGGCTAATCGCAAGTGGAACAAAAAGCTATCCGAGCTAGAAGAAAGCCTAAGGGATACCAAAACAAAAATAGAAGACATTGCATCTCAAAGCCCCTCGCATGACGAAGCTCCATCCACTCCACCTCATCCCACCCCACCACCCATTGTAAATAACCCGCAACCAGGCTCTGTTCTTGGAGATCCAACCCCAGAAGGCTTGGACATGATGTTCAAAGCCTACCAGACTCGACTTCAAGAAGGGCCAATAGCTGCAAACCTGGATAAGAGTTACCCTAGAGCAGATTTAGAGATTGAAAGGATGAAAATGTGCATGAAAATGATAGAAGTAGCTCAAGCTATGCTCGAGACTAGTCAAAAGTTCAATCTGATAAACTCTATCAAACCAGATTTGCATTTCCAGGGCTTACTAGAAAGATTAGAGCAATTGGTAAACAAGCCGCAGGTTTCTTTACCTCTATAGGCTCAACCTGTTGTTGAAAGAGAAAGATCACCGCCCAGGAAAGCTTATGTTCCTGATTCCGTGGATGAGGGAGCACCTCTTTCAATTCAAGAGTACTCTCAAGAGTTCTTGCGGGAAATACAAGAAGAGAAATGGGCCAAGGAGAAGGGTAATCCCCCTCCTATTCAGGAGATTGATGATCTTCATGATCAATTTCCCCAAGACATTCCGTCTATCTATGGAGACCAAACAGAGCAACAAGAAGACGAAATATTAGATTTTGAATCTAATTCTTTACAAGAGATCCCACAATTCACAGGCCCATGGGAATCTGAATCTCTTCAGATCAGAGCTCCCACAATATTGGTAAGAAACGAAGACTTAGTGGTTCCACGCAACACGGACGTCATGAAGAACACTAAGGTTCAGTGTCATCTCACTATAGAAGAGGTGCTTAAAGCAAAACCTGAGCTATGGAATCATGTGAAGAATCAGGTTCCAAAACTTGATTCCAAATGATGCCAAAAGCAGGCTTTAAGCAAAAAGTTCCAGAGATACCTCTCGATAAAATAGGAGACATGAGCGAAGGTGAAGAAGGTAATACTTATCTTCCAATCACCTATCAAGGTTACACAACCAAAGCAATTGTAGATTCAGGTGCTGATGTTGCTATTGCTACCACTTCCTTATGGAAGCGATGGGGCAAACCTTCATTAAGACCAACTAGAATGAAGCTTCAAATGGCAGATGGTCATTTTGAAAGACCTCTAGGATTGCTTGAAGGGATAACTCTAACCACTTGTGGTGTAGAGTTTGAACACACATTTGCTATATGTGACTTTGAGAAAAATAACGTCTACGAGATGATCCTAGGAAGACCCTTCCTACGACAAGTGCAAATAGTACAGGATTGGGGAACCGACTCCTTGTACTTACAACACTTAGGGGTCACTACCAAGGTCAATTTGAAGGATTACACCTTCAGAGATGTACCACCCCTACAGTGGAATCCTATCCACAAAGAAAAGGAAGATTCTATCTCTGTGCATTCTGGGAGTTCACCTGATCCATCCTGGCTGCATGAAGATGCTCACTTGTGGATGTGCAAGGTCGCAAAGGAAGAGGAAAAGTGCCTAAAAGCGAGTGAAGAAGGAACTTCCCCAGGAGATAGACCAGTTAAAAACCGAGCCTATACACCGATGATATTTCCAGTTGAGGAATTTGAGCCTCATGGTTGGGCAGAAATATTAGCTACTATGGACATTGCAATCAATGAAGAACAATGGACACCTCATTGTGATGAGGAGGGTTATGATATTTCTGTGTTCATGTGTGAGCCCTTGTTGGAAGAGTGTGACCCTAGTGATATCATAGAAGAAGAAGAGAATGACGATGATCTAGAGTCCATTGTGATGGATAGCTGCTTCATCTCAGAAGAGCACTATCTAGAAGATGTAGGAGTATTGACTCAAAAAGAAGAAGAACCCCTCACAAGTATCAAAACTGTAAATTCAAAGGAAGAAAGTGAAGGAGGTCAAAAGAAAAAGAAACGAAAAGCAGTGAAACCAGAAGAGGAGGAATCATTGTTTGAAGTACTAGAAAAATTCAAGAAATATGAAGTGGAAGACCAAAAAATTTTGGTAGGAATGCCTAAGAGAGAGGCCATCATAGGAGAAGCATATGATAACAAAGAAAAGACCAAAAAAGTTGTAGTAACCATTGAAGGAAATGAAGAGCGATGTACGTACATAGGAGACGACCTAAGTGCAAAAGAAGAAGCAAAGCTTATAGCTCTATTAAGGGAATGTAGGGATGTGTTTGCATGGCACTATAGAGATTTGAAGGGAGTAGAACCACGAATTTGCTCTCATACAATCCCCATGACTGTAGATGCCAAACCCACCAAACAAAAGCCCTACACATATAATGACACTTACGCTGCAAAAATAAAAGAAGAAATTGACAGGTTGATTGAAGCTAGATTCATCTACGAGATTGAGCATACGAAATGGGTGTCCCCCATTGTAGTGGTGCCCAAGAAGAATGGAAAGTTGCGAGTGTGCATTAACCTTAAAAAATTTAATGCTGCTACGATTCGAGATAGTTATCCGCTTCCAATCACCGAGCATTTATTGGAGCATGTTGCGGGCAAGGAATTTTATAGCTTCCTTGATGGGTTCTCAAGTTACAACCAAATAGCCATTGCCCTAGAAGATCAACACAAAACGGCTTTCGCCACAGAGTGGGGAATCTTTGCATTTCGTGTGATGCCATTTGGTCTCACCAATGCACCTACAACATTCCAAAGGCTCATGTGTCATGTCTTCAAAGAGTTCTTGTGGAAGAACTTAGAAGTATATGTGGACGATTTATGTGCTTATTCCCAAAAAAGAGGATACCACATCCCTGAGCTCGGGCAAATTTTCAACAAGTGTAGAGAATATCGAGTGTGTCTGAACCCAGAGAAGTGTGTATTCATGGTACGACAAGGTAAGATCTTAGGTCATATTGTTTCTAAAAATGGAATATCAACAGATGAAGACAAGGTAAGAGCCATAGCAGAGTTGCCAAGGCCAAAGAACGTTAAAGAGGTACAAGCCTTTATGGGCCATTGTGGATATTACCGCAGGTTTATCCACATGTATGCCATCATTGCTAAACCTCTTTATGGATTCTTGACAAATTTTGAGTGGAACGATGAATGTGAAAAATCCTTCAATGAGCTAAAGAGACGTTTGTGCTCAGCACCAATATTGACCACTCCTGATTGGAATAAGCCATTCCATGTCCACGTGAATGCATCCAATTATGCAATAGGATGTGTGTTGTCACAACCAATAGGTGAAGGAAACCTAGATTTGCCGATAGCATATGCTAGTAGGCAATTAAATGCAGCTGAACGAAATTATACCACAACGGAGAGAGAAGGCTTAGGCATGGTATATGCCGTGAAGAATTTTAGACACTATCTATTGGCCAATAAGTTCAAGTTTTTCACTGATCATCAAGCTTTACTATATTTGGTCAATAAACCTTGCAATACAGGCCGCTTAGTAAGATAGTTCCTCTTACTAATGGAATACAACTTTGAAGTTGTTGTCAGGAAGGGTAGGACCCACCTTAGGGCAGACCACCTTTCTCGCATCACTTCAGGAGAGCCCCCGCAAGGAGTGTCTGATGAATTATCGGACGCTTATTTGTTCAATTTAGAAGTTGTTCCTAAATGGGCAAATAAGTTGGTACCTGTCTTAACCTTTGGGCCTGCAAATAAGAATTATAGAACAAACAAAGAAGAAATTGTAAAATCACAAAAGTATCAAATATTGGCAGGAAGCATGTACAAACAAGAGACAAATGGCGTATTAGCTTGTTGTGTCGAGGATGACGAACATAGTAGTTGGTTGCAACAAGCCCATGAAGGATTGCTAGGAAATCACTATTCTAAACAACAAACATTGCAGAATCTACAACGTTTAGGAGTGCATTGGACTAACATGGACAAGGAAATTCATGAGTGGATTAAGAATTGTCCAACATGCAAGGAGAGACCCCCAGTGGAGCATGCCACTCTTTATCACGTGTCATTAATTCCAGATTGGAGTGCTCCATTGGTAGAATTCATGAGATTAGGAGCATTACCCAATGAGGCTAGCCTAGCACGAAGAAGAAGCATGGAGCAAGAGGCTCAGGACTATGCCTTAGTAGGAGAGAACCTATATCGAAGAGGCAAAAATGGTTATCTAAGACTATGCGTTCATGAATCAGACTACTTGAAAGTCTTAGAAACGGCACATAGCGGGGTTGCGGGTGGACACTTTGGGCCTGAAAGAATAATCAAGACCATCCTATTCTCAGGATTTTGGTGGCCCACTCTTCATATGGATGCCCATACCTATGTGAAGAAATGTGACACATGTCAACGAGCACAATATCCGATCAGAAAAGATGAGATGCCTTTGAGGCCAATGATGGGAGGACGCGCATTCTCGAAGTGGGGTATAGACTTTGTTGGTCCTATTAACCCCCCAGCTAGAAACTCCCATGTGGAATACATTATTGTAGCCACTGATTACCTTACCAATGTTGATATATTTAGGTAGTGATGTGTGTGAACACTCTAGGACCGCCGGGGCACTTTTTTCCCTCTTTAGGAGGTTTTTTTCCCCCGGCTTGTATATACGCCTATTGCCCTAATGGGCTACTTATCTTTGTACATTCTCTAGTAATACATTCAGTATTGTGTGTTTGTGCTCCAAGCTTCTTCTTCTTCCTTGTGCTGTTCGCGTGCTTCCGCAGACGTCTATCTCCAATAATTGGTATTAGAGCAGGTCGTCGCTTCTTCTAGGGCGCCGTCAACACTCCTCCGTTTGCAGTCTCAGATTCGCACGAAATTTGGTGAGCATACTCAGGGTGTTTTCAAGATCAAAACAGCTTCGCTATGTGGTGCCGAAATCGCCATCTGAGCTCGTTTCGGCCTCCGAACGCACTATCGCAGTGCTTGCACAGGCTATTTCGTCCTTTTGTGCCAAAGGTATATACCAGTTTCTGTTCGCCAGTTTAAGCGTCTCGAAGTCTGCTACAGGTCTAGCAGAACTCGTCTGGGCAGTTCTGTTCAACTTTTTGAGATACAGTCAATTTTCTGCATCAAGGTATTTTAGTCACTAGCCATGGCTGAAAGCAGTGATGTATTCCGTATGTTGGTTGTTGAGGATAAGTTGGATGGTACCAACTACCCATTATGGGCTTATATGATGCGGCATGTACTGGTTGCAAAAGGATTGTGGAATATTGTGCAGGGTGTTGAAAGACGTCCTGTTACACCTGTAACGACAGGTACTGCAAATACAGGTGTTGGAGCTGATGAAGATGGTGTCGAAGATGATATTCCGCAGATTCCTGTTCATGCTGCTGTTTCTGTTGCACCTACTGCAGAGCAGATTTGTTGGGATGGCAGAGATGCCCAGGCACATGCATTGATAGCTTTGTCTGTCAAACGTGCCATTATTCCTCACATTCGCTCTTGCAGAACAGCAAAGGATGCTTGGGATACACTTACCACTTTGTACCAGGCTAGGAATGAGGCTCGTGTTGCTTACCTCCGAAAACAGTTGGAGAGTGAGCATATGAATGAAGGTGATTCTATGGACAGTTTTCGTACAAAGATCAAAGACCTGAAGGAACAATTGATTTCTGCTGATGAGGTTATACCAGATAGTGCAGACCGTTCTGAATGGTCTTCCTGATTCATATCAGAGTTTTGCCTCTACTCTTCAGTTGATGATTAAAGGCAATCCAAATGCCTTGTCATTTGAGGAATTAGTCTCTGTTCTATTGCAGGAAGATCAGTCTAGGCAGAACAGGTCCATTATGCATGTTGCAGATCAAGCTTTCCTGGCTAGTCAAAAGGGCAAAGGAAAATGGAGCTCTTCTACTAGTAAGCAGAAATCTGCAAATGCTGCACAATCGAAGAACCAGGATAAAGATGAGAAGAAATCAGAAAAGCAAAAATTGTTCTGCAAGTACTGTAAAGGAAATGATCATATTATAAAGAACTGTCCAAAACTGGCTGCTAAAGAGGCAAAGAAGAAAGAGGCTGGAATGGTTGTTGCAGAGGCCTCTACACCAAAAACACAGTCTGCAAATCTTGTGCAGGAAGAAGAATGGGCGTTTACTACTGTCTGCAGTTTTGACCCATCTTCTCATGATCAGTGCATGTCTGTAGTAGACTCAGATGTTTGGTACTTTGACAGTGGGGCGACCAAACATATTACCTCGCAGCGCAGTTTCTTCTCTTCACTCGAGCCTGCCCCTACAGGGAATACTGTCACATGCGCCAATAACTCCTCTTATCCTGTTATGGGAGTTGGTAAGATCATTCTGACTACTGCTGATGGTAGTTCTTTCACTTTGTCAGATGCTTTATTTGTGCCAGGGATCAAAAAGAACTTGTTATCAGTTTCTGCATTAGCCAAGATTGGCTTGGTTGTGAAATTCGTTGATGACAGGTGTACAGTCCATGATCTCTCAAATGGCGATATGATTATTGCTTCTGGCATTTTATGTTGTGGGCTGTATAAGCTCATAGACTATGAAAGATCTGTGAATGATTCGGCATGTGCAGTTCATGATTCTCAGGCTATGTCAGATGCAAAGCTTTGGCATGCACGCTTTGGTCATCTGAATTTTGCTAGTTTGTTACGCCTGCAGAAATCTGAAATGGTGTCCTCTTTGCCCAAACTTGAGGCACCTGGAAAACATGTTTGTGAAGGCTGTATTTTGAGCAAAATGCAGCGTTCTTCCTTTCCAAAAGATGGTTCAGTTCGGGCTACGCAGAAATTGCAGCTTGTACATAGTGATGTCTGTGGTCCTATGCAGACACCCTCTTTTGGAAATTACCTTTACTTCGTGACTTTCATTGATGATTTCTCCAGGCATGCATGGGTATATCCACTCAAAGCAAAGTCCGAAGTGTTCATGTGCTTCAAACAGTTTTTGGTTTTGGCTGAAAATCTGTCAGCATGTAAAATGGGCACCCTCTGTTCTGATCGAGGGGGGGAATATATATCTTCAGATTTTAATGCATTTCTGGCTGAACGTGGGATAAAACACCAGTGTACAGTGCCGTATATACCTCAACAGAATGGAGTTGCTGAACGAAAGAACAGGTCACTCATGGAGATGGCGAGGTGCATGGTCAAAAGTCAGGCTTTACCACATAGTTTCTGGCTTGAGGCTGTCATGTGTGCAACATATGTACTGAACAGGTGTCCCACTAAAGCGTTACAGTCTATCACTCCATATGAGGCTTGGCATGACCGCAAGCCATCTGTTGCTCATCTGCGTGTTTTTGGTTGTTTGGCATATGCATTAGTGCCTGAACAAGATCGCAGAAAATTGGATGATAAGGTAGTAAAATGTATTTTTGTTGGGTACAGTTCTGAAAGTAAAGGCTATCGTCTGTATCATCCACAGACTAAACGCATTCTGGTTAGCCGTGATGTTGTCTTTGTGGAAGATGCTATTCAGCCATTGCTTTCATGTACTAAGGAGACATCTGTTAGCTCCAAAGACATGTATGATACTTTGATGCCTCTTTTTATAGGTGGACAGGCTAGTGCTGGTCCTAATGAGACAACTTCTCAGCCTTTGCAGGTTTCACATGATGATGCAGATCATTCCATTTCTGATGCAGATTTACATGATGCACTTGTTGATGAGAGAGCTGATATTGAGCAGGCAAAAACTATGCCAAAATGGCTGGTGCAGACTTTGCGTGATAGCAAATTAGATGCACCTTTGTCATATCGTACTCGTTCAGGCTCTCATAGTGCCTCCTTTGCATCAGATTGCTATGCTATGGCTGCATCTAGTCTCTGTGATGAGAATGAACCTGTTTCTTTTGATGAAGCACAAAATTCAGAAAATTGGATGGCTGCTATGCAATCTGAATATGATGCTATAATGAAGAGTGGTACATGGTCTTTATGTGACTTGCCTCCTGGCAAGAAGGCCATTGGCACTAAGTGGGTATACAAGCTGAAGCGTAAACCTGATGGTACAGTTGACAGGTATAAGGCTAGGCTTGTTGCAAAGGGTTATGCACAGGAAAGAGGCATTGATTTTGATGAGACCTTTGCACCTACATGCCGTATGACTACTGTTCGGAGCATTTGTGCACTTGCAGCCCATCATGGTTGGAATGTACATCAGTTGGACATTAAAACATCATTTTTGAATGGTGACTTGCATGAAGAAGTGTATGTTTTTCAGCCCCGTGGCTTTGTGCAGAAAGGGCATGAAAACCAGGTTTGCAGGTTAAAGAAGGCATTATATGGTTTAAAACAAGCACCACGTGCTTGGTATGAGAAGATACATGCCTATCCGATTGCACATGGTTTTGAGAACAGTCCAACTGAAAGCACCTTATATGTTAAATGTGCTAATGATGTGCTTCTGATCATTGTTGTCTATGTTGATGACATGCTGCTCACTGGTCCTATTGAGACACATATTGCTGATTTTAAGGCTGATTTGCATGCCTCATTTGAGATGTCTGATTTGGGGCATTTACATCACTATTTGGGCATTCAGTTTATGAACGTTGATGGTGGAATGGCTTTGTGTCAAACGAAATATATTGACACATTATTGCAGCATTTTGGCCTTGAAGACTGTAAGCCTATTGCCACTCCTATGGAGACAGGTTTATGATTGAGTCTTCATGATGCTGGAGATGCATTTGATGCTGTTCTCTATCAGCAGGCTGTTGGATGCTTGATTTACTTATGCATTACTCGGCCAGATATTCAGTTTGTTGTCTCACAGATGAGCAGGTTTATGCATTGCCCAGGAGTCACGCATTGGAAAGCGGTTAAGCGCATCTTTCGCTACTTGAGTGGTACTCGGCTACTTGGGTTGTTTTATCCCAAGGGGGGATCACTACCGCCAGATTTGCATGCTTTTTCTGACTCAGATTGGCCTGGTTGCTATGACACTCGTGTGTCCACCAGTGGTTTTTGCTTCATGCTTGGTAGCTGATGTATATCTTGGTTGAGCAAGAAGCAGCCTACTGTGGCCACTTCCAATTGTGAGGCTGAGTATAGGGCAGCTTTCACAGCGACTGTTGAGTGTGTGTGGCTCAGACGCCTTATGGCTGATTTGGGTGTTGGTCAGTCTTCTGTCACCACCATCTTCACTGACAGTCAGAGCGCATTGGCAGTTGCGAGGAACCCTGTGTTCCATGCTCGCACTAAGCACATTGAGGTGCATTATCACTATGTCAGGGAGAGGTTCTCTGCTGGGGAGATCAGCTTGGCATATGTGCCCACGCAGGAGAACATTGTAGACCTTTTCACGAAGGCTCTGCCTAGGGAGAAGTTTGAAGCTTTCCGCAAAGCTTTGGGCTTACTTCCTTTTGTGGAGTGATTTCCACATAGCTTGGCACTTCCTTATACATGAGTGCCAGCTCCTTGTTCACCGCATCACTCCCAGGGGGGATTTGTTGATATATTTAGGTAGTGATGTGTGTGAACACTCTAGGACCGCCGGGGCACTTTTTTCCCTCTTTAGGAGGTTTTTTTTCCCCAGCTTGTATATACGCATATTGCCCTAATGGGCTACTTATCTTTGTACATTCTCTAGTAATACATTCAGTATTGTGTGTTTGTGATCCAAGCTTCTTCTTCTTCCTTGTGTTGTTCGTGTGCTTCCGCAGACATCTATCTCCAACAACCAAGTGGGTAGAAGTAAAAGCCACAACAAAGAATGATGCTCAAACAACGGCTAAGTTCTTATTCGAAAACGTGTTCACTAGATATGGGTTACCAATAGAGTTGGTTAGTGATAGAGGTACGCACTTCTTGAACGAGATCATTGAAAATATCCTTCAAGAATTCATGGTGATACACAAGAAGTCTGCCCCTTATCATCCACAAGCCAATGGACAAGCCGAGAGCACGAATAAGATCCTATGTAACATATTGACAAAACTCGTAAATAATAAACACTCTGATTGGGACAAACAACTTCATCATGCTCTTTGGGCATACCGAGTTGCCTACAAAACGGTACTCAATGCCACCCCATTTCAGATGGTCTTTGGACAAAATGTTGTGCTACCATTGGACTTCCTAATCCCAGCCTTGAAAGTTGCACAAGAGCATGAGTGGCATGGACATGAGTTGTCATCTAGGATCTTTGATCTAGAACGCTTAGGTGAGACAAGGCTACGAGCGACAGCAGGCATCTATGCTGCAAAGAAAAGACAAAAGGCATACTTTGATGCCCATATAAAGGATAAAGGATTGAAAGAGGGATGTTGGCACAATGGTGAGAACCACGTTAAGAAGCTCCACCTCCTTAATGTCAATCCGCGGAAGAGATAGGAGTGATATATAGATCGTGAATGTGAGATGAAGTGAGAGTGAAGGTGAGAAGCACCAAGATGCACACACACATACACACACACAATGAAGAGACAAGCAAGACACAATGGAAGGTGGGAAATTAGCTCTATTACTCAAGAACACTATTACAAGCTCAAAATAGCTCTAAGCTCACACTAGCCAACACTAAACAACCTCAAAAATGAGCTCTCTAGCTCTTTTTATAGTTTCTAGACTAGTTTTGACCGGTTTCACATCTAGTGACCGGCATAGTTAAAAATTAGGTCCTAGATGCTATTTGGAAGGGTAAACGATGTCTAAAAATAACGAAAATTGATACGCTTGTTCTACCTAAGCTCCTCAAGCTCGAGGACTCCTCGGCTTGCACAAAATGGAGCTATGGATTACAAAATGGGGTTTTCTATGTTACATATGTTACAATAGTGATAAAAATCACTGTTGGAGGTTTTTGAAAAGTATTTTTAGAACATGATTCTTTGAAAAAAGATTCCACTGGCTCACTGCTCCGTTGTTACATGCTTCCGCGTCGTCTGTGCCTCTGGCTGCTTCCAATACCCCCCTCCCTCTCGCTTCTGTCGTCCCTGATAGAACCTTGTTGTGGGGTCTGCCGGATATAGTTCTGTAGGAGGTCTTGAGCGAGGGTGTGCTTGGAGATACGAATGCCTCGGGCCAGATCTGCCTTGAGTTTCTCCCAGTCGATTGGTTGCGGTTCTTCCGGTGGCGGGAGTTGATAGTGTGTGGAATAGACCATTCGTTCACAGGCAAATAAGTGTAATAAATGTGTAGGCCTGCTTATGAATACCTCTGAATGGTATTCCCAGAAGCCGGTTGTGAACATCTCTTCGAATGTCTGCTTGTAGCACGTCGGTAGATATTTTATTCTGCAATGCCAGGCGTAACACACCCGTAGCGATGGCGTTGTACTCATATCATATACCAGGTCAAAATTGCCATGCTCAAAGCCCGGGGTGTTGACATGGGGTGCCTTGACGCGTCGAAAGACTTTAAAAATCATTTGCATCATGTCAAAGATTTTGAGAGTCATATGCGCCGCTATATCGTCCATATGCTTTAATCTAGGGAGCCAGTGGCAAATTGTAGCCATCATGTAGCCAACAGTTGGTAACTCAATGGGTGGCTTAAAATAGGGGTAATTCAACCAGTCTTGGCACTGCTTATTGTTTTGTACCTTAATAGCAAAGGCAGTCCAGGAGCGGCGTCATGGCACTGGTCCCCAACACGGGTTGTACTTCAAATGCAAAGGTGCCTTTACCCATGTACTCATCATCTCTGGATACTGCTGTAGTAAATCTTTTCGCCACTCTGGTTGATAGATCCTTCCTTGCTGTGCATCTAGTGGCAAATCATCCGCCTCGAATTGAGTTGCATGCGATGGTTTCTTACCTGTCTCTTTCTCAATGGCTAACTGGTATTCGGCCATTAACATGAAATACGGTTTATACTGTAGCTCATGCCCAGATATGTATCGTCGCGGGGCCAAATGAGCAAAGAATGGAGACTGTAATATTCTTTCTTCTATCATCGCCATGGCATGTAATTGTGCCTCTACTCTAGCTGAGTGCGTTGTTCCAAGTTCCTCAATAGTCTTCATCCACGCGGGGGTCGGAAGTTCGTACGTCATCTGACCTTCGGCCGTGACGTGTCCGCCTGGGATGGGTTGTGGCTCGTACGCTTCTTCAAACATTTCCTCCACCGGAATGGTGACCGTTTCTTCCTCAGCTGGAAGCTCAGGTGGGGGATCTGGCCTTGGTGGTGCTTCATATACTGCAATTCTTGATTCAAGGTTTGATACCTGGGCCCGTAATGAGTTGAGTTCCTCTAGGAGGTCAGGAGAGGGGTCCACAGGTGCTGGTATGTCTTGGTGTGCCGGTTCTCGTAACTGGAGTAATTTGTGATCTTCTTTGAGTTTCTGTAACTCCTCATTCATGCGGTCATATTCATCTAGCAATCTTACATGATCGTCTAGCAGCATCCTCATCGAGTCTGAAGGAATGGCTTTGAACCTGCTAGGACTGAGTGGTTGGTCTGGGTGGTCGAGCGCTGCTTCTAAGTTTTCTCGGTTCTGATCCTGTAAGCGCTGGTTTTCTTCCTTGGCGGCTGCTAGGTGTCTTCGTAGTAAGCCCATGTTTCGTGTTAGCATTGCATTGCGGACTGTCTGGGCTCTTAATAAGTTATCCAGGTCAGCAGTGGCTTCTTTGGTCTTTTCTTCGCTTTCTAGTTCCAATTTGTGATAAGCCTCGCGTAATTCCTGGTAGCGGGTGTTCAGAGAGGCATTCTCAATAGACAATAAATTAAGCTGCGACTGTAAGTCATTGGTTGTCCTCTGCAGCTGCTGATAATTATCACCAAGAGATGTGAACTCATCTCTTACTTGCGTCATACACATGAACATCTGTCGGAATGCATTATCTACAGTGGGTGATAGTCTTAATGGGGTGCTAAATGAAGATGCAGTTGGTGTA
This sequence comes from Ceratopteris richardii, assembly GCA_020310875.1. Classification (NCBI taxonomy): domain Eukaryota; kingdom Viridiplantae; phylum Streptophyta; class Polypodiopsida; order Polypodiales; family Pteridaceae; genus Ceratopteris; species Ceratopteris richardii. The sequence continues at coordinate 166,203,614 of CM035416.1, forward strand.
GATGCAACGGGAATGGGGAATGGGGGTGGGAAGGTGGATGATGTAGTGATTGTTGAAAATTGTGATGTGCCTAAAAATGTTTGTGCCGTGAGTGAAGTGAGTGATGGTGCAGTGGGTGGTGAGATGTCCATGTCAGTGGACGTATCTAGTGCGGTGACCGTGAATATGGGTGTGATCGTGGGTACTCGTGCTGGTGTAAATACGGGATTTACAAAGGTTGAGGGGTAATTTACAGGGGGGCTGGCTGGAGCAGCTTGGTGGAAAGGGGAAAGAGGGGTTACAGTGGGTCGGGGAGGTGAGATGGGGGAGAAGGTTAATGGCGGTGGGAATGGGAAAAGGGGTCGTGAAGTTGTGGGGAAAGATGGAAAAGATTGATGAAGGAATGGGTTGGATAGAAAGGTGGGTGTGGGAGGGGGTAGACTAGGGCTAATGGGTGCGGGAATTGTGGGGTTAGTGGTCGTAAAGACAATTTCTGCAACACCCTCGGCGAATGAAGATGTTGGTCTGGGGGAAGGAGGGTGAAGAGGGGAGGCTGGAGGGATGGGCGGTACTTCACTGACTACTGAGGTCTGTACAGTTGTAGCGCGGGGTGGGGAATCTACAAGGATGGTTTCTACTGCCAACGAACTTTCGGGGACGAGGCGTGCCTCCCTGGCTTTTTCAGAAGACTGTGCTCCTGTTGGTACACGAATGTATTCGCCGGGCTTTGAAAGTAGTCGTACTCAGCGGGGGTCAAACTATGGTAGTGGCTTTCTTTGCAAGTACCTGAGGGCTTCGTTGGAGCCTACTGATTTGACTAACTCTCTGAATCCTTTGATGTATGCGTCTTCGAATCCGCCTGTGACAAGTTCTTGTTCTATTATTGCTTGACTCTCTTCCTCTGTCAGCTTTTTGCGTGCCCAAACATTTTCCATAGTTGTATACAGCTTCTTAATAGCCAGTGTGTAAGCTGCTGCTTCGTAAGTTTCATCTTTATGGGTACTTGTATCACCATGTGTGTCTGTTTGTTGGCCTTGGGCATCTGTCTGTTCATGCTCTTGGGATTCCTGTGTTCCCTGGCTAGCTTCGTCGTCTCCTTCGTCGTCATCGGTTGCTGTTCTTTCGTCATCAGAGCTGGACACGATCTGTCCTTGTGGCTGATCCCTGGGTGTGGTAGGGTAGCTAGGCCTTTCAAATTCTTGAGAAAACAATTGTCCTTCCGAAAACTGGAACTCATTGGAGAATGCATCAGGCATCTCAAAATCAAAAGTTTGGTCCAGTGGCTCTGCTTGTCGTGCTTCTAAATGGGGTATTGGAAAAGAGAAAGCTTCCGCACCAATAGTGGTGGGAAGTTCAGCTGCTGTGGTGATAGGTTCTGTGGTTGTGGCTGTTTGAGGTGCAATAGTACTAGTGGTGCCCTCCGACGTAACTGGTCTTGATAACCGTATACGAATTGGTGGTACCGTGGGAGTGGCTGCTGTTGGTGACTGCTCTGGAGATGGTTGTGGCGAGGGTGATTCTGGGACTTGTAGGCACGGGATAGTACCTCTCATCCGCTTTCCGGCTCTGCCTTTGCTAGACTTTCTAGCCTTCCTAGTGGTCCCTTTGAATGCTTTCAGTTCCTCACTAGTCATGGCACGCTCAATTGGTAAGTCATACGCCAAGCACATATATATGATCCTGGTGAGGGCGCAGCACCCATTGATTACCTTCTTTCGCTCCCACCTATGTTGTGCCAAATAGAGCTGATCAATTATCCAGCTGGCTAGATCAACCGTTTGCGGTCCAGTACATGCTAAGTATAAACCAAACCAGATTCTTTTGTGGGGCATGGTAAAACGATCCTGAGCTGGGAAAGCAAAGTGCTGCATGCATATCCGTAATGGCTTGGAGAGCTCAGGGGTTATAGCTGAAATATCCTCCCACTTAGTTACGTCACCACGTTTCATCTGCTCTAGGACTAGCCGTTCTCTCTCCGTTGGAGTGTGTATTCCATGTATTTTCAGAGCTGCGCGAATTAAATCTTTAGACAAATAAAACCTTCTGAATGGAGGATCATTTACCAAGGATGGTAACATGAATGTGCCAGGTAGATCCTTGTTTTCTGAAGCTGTTAAGGTGGTTACCAAGTAAAAACATCTGTAGAAATCAGGTTTAGGCAGAGGGTCACTAAAGTATTCTGTAAATCCCGCTCGTGCCCAAATGTGCGTTAGATCTTGTGTATTCTGTAGTCCTTCAAATTCTCTTGACAAGAACTGGTACTTGGTCCATGTGCGAAGATCAAATGCCAAATTGGCCTCAAATATGAAATCAGCGTCTGCTAATGGTCCTGCTAGGCCTTGAAACCAATGAGAGTTACGATGAATCTTCTCGGTATATCCTCTAGGAGGATCATCGATTGGCATGGGTCCTGGAAAACCTTGAAACTCTGGTGGTTGCATCGTCGGATAAGATTCCGCTAGTAATTCTCCAATAGTGGCCATCGGTGCACTGGGGCCAGCTTCTGATGGTCTTGCTTCGGTTTGCATGATGACTGATGAGCTAATGGAAAAGATCTGGTACAAAAGATTAACACATTAGCATGGAAATTAATTATGATCCCATTATGGTGAGACCGCAATCCCTTTCCATAACCGATGTGTAACCCGTGTAGCCAAGTGTCGTGAAGTGATTGATGCAATGATTATTTGCAAAACTAATGCAGGTCTCTAGACGCCTACATGGTCAGGTTATGCATACATTTCTTGATGAGCTTTTATTATGCATGATGTGGGGTTTGGGTGTATGAATTTATACAAGGTTTGGTTGAGGGTGAATTATTACAAGGGTGGAGTTTAAATGGGGTGGGAGAATTGTTAGATAATGGGGTACAAGAAGACGTTTGGATACGTTTCGGTATCCATTTCCTAAGAGTCTTGCAGTGGGTGGTATGTTTCTGCTGAGGGACAAAAAGTGGTATCGGGTTTGGTGGTATTGAAGGATGAAAAGATTTCGGAGGGGTATATATTACATGGCTAGAGGGTTGGGCTATAATACATTGTTTGGGTACCCAAATTTGCATGGGTGTGGGTCTATGGATAAGGTATTTCTTGGCGATCCAAATCTGTCGAGTATTTGTACTTAGGAAAGAAGATCGAGGGGACTTTGGATGCTGACTCTGCTTCTTTTGAAACTTTGTCCTGTTCTTGTCTGTAGTGTTGCCAATAGCCTGTGGTTGCTGTCCTTTTGGCACCCATATTTGTTTCGTGCCACTTGTTCTGTGATGTTGATACTACTGTTTTCCTTGCCTTGTCTGGTGTTGACGTCGGTCTGGGTTCCTCTGTTGTGGTTGACTCCTTCGTGGTTGGGTTTGAGAGGTCCAATGGACGCTCTGCTTTGGAAAAGAAGGGAGATCCAACACTTGCGTGACCTGCCCATTAGGAAGTGATTCGTTATGTATCTTTAATCTAGGCCAGTCCGCAGCAAGTTTGGAAGGATGAGCACCGCAGGGTGTTGTGCTCATTTGGCCGCTGATGCAACCCACCTGACCGCTGATTGTGTTCATCTGCCCTAGCGGTTGGGTAGCTGCCCCTTCTAGTTTGCAGGAAGCCCTAGGGAAGATCTCCTGTCGTTCTTCTGATTGACAATTGTCCATAGCCAAGCCCGAGTGGGTTGGTGTAGACGTAACGTGACTGGTCTGACCCAAGATCTTCCGGTCTTCCTTCGCATGCGTTTCATAGGGTCTAGGGTTACAAACCTCAATCGGAATGCCGTTAGGGAAGTCAAGCGGTATCACTCGCTTCTGTTCTAAGGTTCCAATCTGTAAGGAGCCTTGTCTAAGATTTAGGTCCACTGAGTGATCGTATAGCCAATCTTGACCAAGGATTAGGGGTTCTATGAGGTCGTCATCATGGCACACTAGTAGCTTCGCTGTCATGGTCACATCCTTAATGAGGATAAGAAGGTCCACCTCACCCATGCAAGGGGTTTCCATGCCTCCTAGGCCTATGAGGTATGCCTCAATTGGCCGCATTTCTATTCCTGAATCCTTATAGTGGGACCATTATATCGCACTAGTCGCAGCACCTGAGTCAATTAAAGCCCTGAGCTCTTGGCAAGGGTTGCCGTGCTCTAGCCTAACTGTAATGAATGGTCTCCTGTCCACTATACTAGGATGAGTGGTTGACTTTACTTGACACATGGCCATGGGATATCTGGGTGTAGTTTCCAGATGGTTATAATGTTCTCTCCCTAGTCCTAGTCTTCTTAACTTCATGCGTTTAATGCGTTCTATTGCTTCTGCATGAGCTTCCGCTCGTATTCTATTTTCTTCCTCCTTACGCTTCTTTGCCAACGTGAGTCGTCTAAGCATATCCTCAGTATGAGGTTCTTGATATAACTTGACTCTACAGCCACTAATGTAATTAGGCATTATATCTCCTTCTAAAGTGGCTAATTGTACTGCTCCACTTGTTGAGAGTCTGTTAATGATCATAGGTCCATAACCTCGCTTTTCTAACTTACGTGCGTGTTGCTTTAGCGTATATACTATAACTAAATCTCCTTCTTTTAGGCCTTTATCTTTCACATGTGCATCAAAATATGCTTTCTGTCGCTTCTTCGCTGCATATATTCCTGCTGCCGCCTTTAGCCTGGTTTCTCCTAATCGTTCCAAGTCCATTATTCTCGCTGATAATTCATGGCCGGTCCACTGATGTTCTTGTGCAACCTTAAGGGTCGGTATCAAGAAGTCCAAAGGAAGCACAACATTCTGACCAAAAACCATATGAAAGGGAGTTGCATTGAGTACGGTCTTGTAGGCCACTCGATATGCCCAAACAGCGTGGTGTAACTGTTTATCCCAATCTGAACGTTTGTTGTTCACGAGTTTCGTCAGTATGCTACAAAGGATCTTATTAGTGCTTTCAGCTTGACCATTGGCCTGAGGATGATATGGTGTGGATTTCTTGTGAATCACCATAAAATCCTGTAACAAATATTCAATGACTTGGTTTAGAAAGTGAGTGCCTCGATCGCTCACTAACTCTATAGGCAATCCATATCTTGTAAAGACATTCTCAAATAAGAATTTTGCAGTTGTGTGTGCATCATTCTTTTTCGTGGCTTTTGCCTCTACCCATTTGGTTAGATAATCCATGGCAACAATAATGTAATCCGCATGTGTACCTTTTGCAGGGGGGTTAATGGGTCCTACAAAGTCTATACCCCACTTAGAGAATGCACGTCCGCCCATCATGGGTTTCAATGGCATTTCGTCTCTGCGAGTAGGAAACTGAGTTCTTTGGCACACATCACATCTCTTTACATAGGTATGAGCATCCATGTGAAGAGTGGGCCACCATAATCCTGCAAAGAGGATGGCTTTGATTATCCTATCGGGTCCAAAATGACCTCCTACAACACCTTGGTGTGCAGTCTCTAGTATGCTCAGATAATCGCTTTCATGAACACATTGTCGTAGATATCCATCTCGTCCTCTTTTGTATAGATTATCGCCAATAAGTGAATAGTCTTGAGCTTCCTGCTCTAGACTGCGTTGTCGTGCTAAGGTCATTCCTTGAGGGAATGTCTTGGTCCTCAAGTATGTCACTAATTGTTCACTCCAGTCTGGTGTGAGAGACACGTGATATAATGTAGCATGCTCTATTGGTGGTCTTTCACAACAAACGTTGCATTCTTTACACAACTTGTAGACATCTGCTTCCATCGAAGGCCAATATACTCCTAATCTATGCAGAGTCTCTAATGTTCGATGTTTTGAATGATGTTGCTTTAAGGCACCTATGTGTGCTAATTGCAACCAATTCGCATGTTCTGATTCATCTACACAACAAGCAAGAATCTTTTGATTATCCTGTTTATATATGCTTCCTGCTATGATTTGATATCTCTGAGACTTGGTAATCTCTCCTTCTTTGATCTTTATCTTAGGATTCTTGGGTCCATATGTGAGAATGGGGACTATAGGCTTAGCCCATTCTGGTGCTATCTCAAGATTAAACAAATATGCATCTGGTAACTCATCCACTACTCCCTGAGGAGCTTCTCCTGAGGTTAATCTTGAAAGGTGGTCAGCTCTAAGATGTGTCTTTCCTTTCCTGACTACGACTTCAAAATCATACTCCATGAGTAATAGAAACCAACGTATCAGTCGTCCTGTGTTACATGGCTTGTTGACTAAGTACAATAGGGCTTGATGATCTGTAAAGAACTTGAATTTGTTGGCCAACAAGTAGTGTCTAAACTTCTTTACCGCGTAGATCATCCCTAATCCTTCTCGTTTCGTCGTGGTGTAATTTCTTTCTGCTGCGTTCAATTGTCTACTAGCGTAAGCTATGGGGAGATCTATGTTACCTTCATTCATGGGTTGTGCTAACACACATCCTATGGCGTAATTGGATGCATCCACATGTACATGGAATGGCTTACTCCAATCTGGGGTAGTCAATATAGGTGCTGAGCACAAGCGTCGTTTAAGTTCATTGAATGAATTTTCACATTCATCTGTCCATTCAAAATTGGTTAAAAGAGAGTACAAAGGCTTGGCTATGATTGCATACATGTGTATGAATCTCCTATAATAACCGCAATGGCCCATAAATGCCTGTACCTCTTTCACATTAGTTGGTCTAGGTAAATCTGCAATTACCTTCACCTTTTCTTCATCCGTAGAGATTCCATTTTTTGACACAATGTGTCCTAGAATTTTGCCTTGTCTGACCATGAAAACGCATTTTTCTGGGTTCAAACAAACCTGATATTCTCGACATTTGTCAAATATTTGTCTTAACTCTGGGATATGTGTCTGTCTTACATTTGAATGTGCACATAAGTCATCGACATAAACTTCCAAACTCTTGCGTAGGAATTCCTTAAAAACATGACACATGAGTCGCTGTAAAGTGGCGGGAGCATTTGTTAAGCCAAATGGCATCACACGAAATGCAAATATGCCCCATTCAGTGGCAAATGCCGTCTTGTGTTGTCCTCTGGAGCAATGGCTACTTGATTATAGCCTGAAAAACCATCAAGGAAGCTGTAAACTTCCTTGCCCGCAACTCTTTCCAATAGATGTTCTGTGATAGGAAGAGGATAACTGTCTCTAATCGTGGCGGCATTAACTTTTTTAAGGTTAATACACACACGCAATTTTCCATTCTTCTTGGGCACAACCACAATGGGGGATACCCATTCGGTATGCTCAATTTCGTAAATGAATCCTGCTTCTATCAAGCGATCTATCTCCTCTTTAATCTTCGCAGCGTAGTTATCATTGTACGTGTACGGTTTCTGTTTCGTAGGTTTTGCATCTGGAGTCATAGGGATTCTATGAGAACATATATCTGGATCTACTCCTTTCAAATCTTTGTAACTCCAAGCAAAAACATCTCTATATTCGCGCAATAGGGCAACTAGCTCTTCTTCTTCTTCAGTTGTCAAATCATGCCCTATGTATGTACATTTTTCTTCTTCTCCTTCGATAGCAACTATTATTTTCTTGGTTTTCTCTCGGTTATCATATACTTGTCCGTCATTCGCTTTTCTATTAGGCATTCGTACCATGATTCTTCTATCTTCGATTTCATATTTCTTGAAGTTCTCGGGTACTTCAAATAAAGATTCTTCCTTTTCTGACATGGTTTCTTTCTTCTTTCTTTTCTTGCCTTCACTCTTAGTAGTCACTTCTGTGGCTAATCTCACCTCATTCGTAATTTCCTCGTGTCTCTGAGGGTGAGTCTCTACTTCGAAGAAATATTCTTCCTCTGATGCAAATGGAGAGTCCATGATAATTGATTCTAAATCGAAATCGCTCGCATCCTCAAATGCATCAGTGCTAGGTTCACATTCTTCTAAAATTGCATCGCACATGATTGGCTCTATCGTGAAAACTGATATGTCATAGCCATCCTCGTCACAGTGGGGTGTCCATTGTTCTTCATTGATGGCTACATCCATGGTTGCTAGGATTTCTGCCCAACCATGGGGTTCAAACTCTTCGTCTGGGAATACTACAGGTGCATAAGCTGGGTCTTGAAGGGTTCGTGGATGTTGTTCTGCACCTAAGGTCCTGGCTTCTAACCTTTCTTCCTCTTGTTTGGCTACTTTACACATCCATAAATGAGTATCCTCATGCAACCAAGAAGGATCTGATTCTAACGAGTGCACGGATTCCGTCTCTACCTGAGTCTTATGGATGGAATTCCATTGTATTGGGGGTACATCTCTATGTGAATAGTCTTTAAGATTGACTTTGGTAGTCACTCCTAAATGTTGCAAGTACAAAGAATTGGTTCCCCAATCTTGTACAATTTGCAACTGACGCATGAATGGTCGTCCCAATATCATCTCATAAGCATGGTTTTTTGCAAAGTCAAAAATGGCGAAAGTATGCTCAAATTCTACACCACAAGTGGTGAGAGATATGCCTTCTAGTAAGCCTAATGGTTTTTCTATGTGTCCATCAGCCATTTGTAGCTTCATCCTGGTGGGTCTCAATGCTGGCTTACCCCAACGTTTCCATAAAGCGGTGGTAGCGATGGCTACTCCGGCTCCTGAATCTAAGATGGCTTTCGTGGTGTAGCCCTGATGGGTTATCGGAAGATAAGTGTTACCTTCCTCTCCTTCGCTTACATCTCCAATCTTTTCTACGGGTATTTTTGGTACCTTATTTTGTGATCCTATTTGTGAGGGAGTAGTAGCAAGCTCAGGGAATTGATTTGCTACATGTTTCCACAATTCTGGTTTTACCTTCAACAACTCCTCTAGAGTGAGATTACATTGTACTTTAGTATTCTTGATCACTTCCGTGTTTCTAGGGATTACTGATTCTTCATTCCTCACTATTATCGTGGGTGCTCTCATACTAATAGACTTTGCTTCCCAAGGTCCTGTGAACTGAGGTAATTCTTGTAAAGAATTAGATTCAAATCTTGTGTGTTCACTCAGTTGTTCTTCCTCTACATCATCGTAAATAGAGGGAATGTCTTGGGGAAATTGCTCCTACAAGTCATCTATTTCTTGAATAGGAGGATGAGTTCCTTGTTCTTTTCTCCATTTCTCTTCTTGGATTTCTCTCAAAAATTCATGTGAGTACCTATGTATGGAAGACAGGTTGTCTTGACTTTCTGAGTTGGGTACTTGAGACAGGGATGGTGCATTCCTTTCCTGTGTCTCTGGGACAATAGGGCTCCTATGCTGATCCTTTTTCTCTTTGCTTTCAATCAAATATTCTAGCCTCTCCATTAGTCCTTGAAAGTGTAATTCCGGTTTTGCCATGTTATTCGAATTAAGATATCTAGAGCCTTCAAACAAAGCTTGTGCTAGTTCTACCATCTTCATGCAAAGTTTTGTTCTCTCAATTTCTAGATCAGCTCGAGGGTAGTTTTTGCTCATTTCAGCTACTTGAGGTCCCTCTTTTAATCTAGCCTGATATGCACGAAACATCATGTCTAGATTTTCTGGTATGGGTTCCGCTAAAACTGATCCTGATTTCTGAGCTGGATTCTCGTGATTTAATTCCTGAGAAGTCAATTCTTGGATTTTGGCTCTAGATTCCTTCAAACTTCCTTCCAACTCACTTATCTTTTTACTCCATTTTCTCTTAATTCTTTCTCTAGAATCTTTCCAAGATTTTGTCTTTTTACTGCTAGATTCTGCAACTTCACTAGTTCCGGCTACTTTCTCTTGATTAAGCTTTTGGTTCTGTAAGAGCGCCTGGGCTCTTGTTATAGCTTGGATAGGCACGTATGTAGGGTTGGATCCATCTGCGTTATTTACAATACCTATCACGTTGATCGGTGTCACATTCGAAGCATTAACAGGATTCTTAGGACAATCTTTGATTATGTGCTCTTTGCCACAATCAGCACAAAAGCCTTGGATGTTATAGTACTGTGACTGTCCTGCTATCGGGGGATGTGGACAATCCTTTATGAAGTGATCTCCTTGGCACCTAAAGCATGGTCCTCTAGGGCCCTGTGGTCTTTGTTGTCTCAATTGGGGCCGTGGATTTGGGTTTGTGTACATCACATTAGCATAGTCGGGCTCCCAACTAGGTTCCACTGGTGGACTATCATAATGATATGTCTCCACGTGTTCTGGTGACTCTGTGTAATATGCGGGTGGACTATCTACATGCATAGAGTCAAAACTGTTTGAGTTTGGGTCACCCTCTGTGATCAAAGGTGAAGAAGGCCCTAACGCCCTACTTAGGTTCTCTTCTGCAGCTGCGTATTTGACTGAGATGACATTCGCTGGTGGGGGTGGCTGCTGAGCTAAGACAGGTTGAGGTCTCTATTGAGCCTGGTATGGGTAGTTCTAAGGAGGCCTATAGTAATAAGGCTGAGCATTGTATTGGCCTTGATACCTACCTGGCTGCGGGTATGCTTGCGGGTAGTTCTGTCTCACGGTTTGTTTGTTGTACGGGCAGTCCTGAGCCGTATGATTCGTGTATCTTCTCTCAATTGTACAGTATTGGCCACTAGGGTTGGCTTGTGGTTGTGGTGCATTGGGACACACATTTGCCATATGGTCACCACCACAGGTGTAACAACGCTTGTTCATTAGTACCCTAGGTTTACTAGAAACTCCTAGTTTCTGGGCCACTTTTTCTGCTAGGTCTTCTATTGAGCTAGACAATTTTGTGGATGCTAGAGATGAACAGTCTGAGTCTCTATCACCTGGTATTCCATGATCTCTTTGTCTATCCGCTCTATTAGTGTCCGTGGTTGTTCTATCTCTCCCTATGGGGTGATTAAAGCTTACTTCCGGTCTTTCTTTATTTCTATCTCTTTGATTTCCATGGGCTGATGATGTTCCTGCCCCTTGTTGACTTGTATTCATGTTCGTTCTAGATGGAGGGAATACCAATTCACCTCTCCATGTGTATGTGTTTTTAGCGTGGTCAGGCACCACAAAGACTCTTTCTGAAGTCTCATCCAGGTATACAACCTTTCCAGGTGTATCCGGGTCTTTGAACTCGTATATAGTGATGATACCTACCTCACTAAGTAGTTCTGTCTTGTATCTCCAAAAGGCTTCATCAGTTTCTTTATTTACAAACAACTCTATGCTTCTGTTGTCCTGAGGGATCCATTCTGGGATTAGTACTCGTGTCAGTACAGATTTCCCTCTAGGTGTTCTAGGCTCTTCTAATGGTTCTTTTCCTTGAGATTTTGCTTCCGTCTCTGGTTGAATCACGCCAAACTCGTTGGTATAGTTTGGCTGCGTACTTAATATGTACATTGTTCCTTCCTTGTCTATGTACGCGTCTCTCTCAAATTTCACCACTGAACGTTCCAATCCAATGGGTTGATCGGGGTTGTGCATTTGCACCACTTGCCTTCGCAAACCATCCTCATAGATGCGAGCACCTAATCGGTTGGTTCGGAGAAACTCTAGTTGCGTTCTATAGGGTCCTTCTGGTTTTTCTAAATAGGCTACATTAGACCCTCCTTCTGGTCTTTCTGTGCTAAATGCCATTTCGGAATCACTAGTATCTGAGCTCTCGTAGGGATAACTAGTGTTCAATTGTTGAGCCCACGATCGTGCAGTAGTTCTTGCACTTGCCTCTGATGATCTAAGGCTTCGTCGGTCTGACTTACCTATATGTTTGCCCGATCTAAGGTTCATTAATTTTGTTCCTTGCACACTCAGTATACGCTCAGATCGTCAATGATTCTTTGTTATTACTGTCTTGATTCTTTTTAGATTTCTTTAGATTCTTGTCTTAATGTATGCGTTAGGAATTCGACTTTCCGTGGTACTTTGAGTTCTCGTTCCGTCAGACTTATGTTCTTTCCTTTAGGTTTTCGTGTCACACACCTTTACTTTAGTCTTGAACTTGGTAAATTTAACTCTCCTGAACTTGAGGCGTTCCTATCGTCTTAATCCACAATGCTAACGTTTATCCTAAGCTAAGAATTGACTGAGGGGGTTGAGTAATCTTCCAACCTCGAGTCAGCTTTTTTGGTTGCTCTGATGCCCAAGAAGCCGCGCTTCCCAAGCTTTATGCCCTTCACTGCCTTGCCTTGGTTGCCCTTGATTGCCCTTGCTAGACCTGGAAAAATCCAATATTAGACCAATTCACAGTTGGATGATCAAGCACTTGAGTATATACACCTTTTAAGTCCCTTCCTTTTTGCCCAACTTTTCAATGCTTGCCCCCTGGCTTTCTAGTCCCAAACTAGGTCAACCTCAAAATAGCTTATCTAAAAATAGCTTATCTAATGAGCTATTAAGCTCAAAAAACGGACTTCGGATGAAAAATTTATGACCGTTCAGGCCCTGGGGGGTAAAAACTGACAGCCAAAAAATGAAACCCTAAAATTTGCGATGGGGGTGCACAATCGCGATGGTGTGAGACAATCGCGATGGTCTGGGACCGTCGCGATGGCGTGAGGGTGAACCGTCGCGATGGCGTGAAAGTGGACAATCGCGATGGCTCAATCAGGCGGACAATCGCGATGGCGTGAGTGTGAACCGTCGCGATGGCTCGATCAGGCGGACAATCGCGATGGCGTCAGTCAACAGTCAACGTGAACAATCGTGATGGTCCAAAGTGAACCGTCGCGATGGTCACAGATGCGATGGCTTGAGCCAATCGCGATGGTCCAAAATTTCGGGTTGTCGCGATGGCGCAAGGGTGCGAGCCGTCGCGATGGTCCAACTTGCCACGTGGCATCGTCGGCGCGATGGCGTGAGCCAATCGCGATGGTGTGGGGTCAACCGAACAATCGCGATGGTCCGCGAACCGTCGCGATGGTCCAAATGAACCGTCGCGATGGCGTGAGACCGTCGCGATGGTCCGGCCAGCCGTCGCGATGGCGTGAGCCTATCGCGATGGTGTGACACAATCGCGATGGTCTGAGACCGTCGCGATGGTCCACCAAAATGCAATTTTTTGAGATGCAGCTATGGATTCCTATACACGCAGGGGTCGCCTACACGGTGGTGAACTCGCCTTCCTCCAAATCCGAACTTTGCAGACCATCGCGATGGTCTGACACAGTCGGAAATTTCTGACAAAAATTGAAAATTTTACCTTTTTGCAGCCTTCCTGATGCACTGGAGTACTGTTCTTGCAAGAAAACCCAAGAAAGCAAAAGCACACACAAGCACAAAAGCTCTCTCTCACTCTCTCGCATGCACAAATGAGGGGAAATGAGGAGAATGGGTGGATATGGTGAATTTTCTGATTTTTTTGGAGATGAAGATGATGATGCGGTGATGAAGATGGAGTGTGGGGGAGGTGAAAAACACTAAAAACTAAGTAAAAACAACAACAAAAACTGAAAATTTTACCTTCCAACGCCACTTCTTGCTATACTCTTACCATCACACATTCGTCCTAGACTCGATCCCCGGCAACGGCGCCAAATTTGATGTTGCTCTAGCACAATGGTGAGAACCACGTTAAGAAGATCCACCTCCTTAATGTCAATCCGCGGAAGAGATAGGAGTGATATGAAGATCGTGAATGTGAGATGAAGTGAGAGTGAAGGTGAGAAGCACCAAGATGCACACACACATACACACACACAATGAAGAGACAAGCAAGACACAATGGAAGGTGGGAAATTAGCACTATTACTCAAGAACACTATTAGAAGCTCAAAATAGCTCTAAGCTCACACTAGCCAACACTAACCAACCTCAAAAATGAGCTCTCTAGCTCTTTTTATAGTTTCTAGACTAGTTTTGACCGGTTTCACATCTAGTGACCGGCATAGTTAAAAATTAGGTCCTAGATGCTATTTGGAAGGGAAACGATGTCTAAAAATAACGAAAATTGATACGCTTGTTCTACCTAAGCTCCTCAAGCTCGAGGACTCCTCGGCTTGCACAAAATGGAGCTATGGATTACAAAATGGGGTTTTCTATGTTACATATGTTACAATAGTGATAAAAATCACTGTTGGAGGTTTTTGAAAAGTATTTTTAGAACATGATTCTTTGAAAAAAGATTCCACTGGCTCACTGCTCCGTTGTTACATGCTTCCGCGTCGTCTGTGCCTCTGGCTGCTTCCAACAAGGGAGATCTAGTGCTGGTTTATACGTTAAAGCAACATGCCCGCAAATTGGAGAAACGAGGTTATGGACCCATGATCATTAATAGAATCTCCACTAGTGGATCAATTGGCCACCTTAGAAGGAGATATCTTGCCGAACTATATAAGTGGTTGTCGAGTCAAGTTATATCAAGAACTTCTTACAGAGGATATGCTCATGAGACTCAACACTACTAAGAAGCGAAAAGAAGAAGAGTTAAGGGTTAGAGAAGAAGCACAAGCAGAGTCTAGAGAGCGCATCAGAAGAAATAAGTTAAGGCGATTATGCCTAGATGTCAACACGAAAGCCCCAAAATATCACATGGACATGTGCCAAAAATCGGGCACAATTACTTCTCAAATCATCGACCGACGCCCCTTTGTGACCCTAGAGGTAGGACGAGGAAAGAGTGCAAGGATTGTAAGAGCATTGATTGACTCAGGTGCAGCAACTAGTGCAGTTAGACTTTCATGCTGTCAAGACCTGCAATTGGACATCATGCCCATAGAAGCACATCTCATAGGATTGGGAGGTGTGGAAACCCCTTGTTTGGGCGAAGTGGAACTTCCCATCTACCTTCAAGATGTTCCAATGAAAGTCAAAATTCTAGTCTGTCATGATGAGGACCTCACAGAGCCACTTGTCTTGGGTCAAGATTGGATTTACGACCATGCAGTCAACTTGAAATTAAGGAGTCAACTTCTTCAAGTTTGGGTACAGGAACAATGCATCACAATAGAATTAGAGAATTGCATGTTCACAAATCTAGATGTCACACCTTCTCATAATTCTTCTACGATTAATCCTAGCAGAAACGATGCTATATGTGTCAAAAGCTCTGTGTTCCAGAAGAACTCAATCAGGGAAAAATAGATTCAAAGACAAGCGAACTCCTCCTCTTCTATAAAGACTAAAGCCATTGTTGAAGCTGAAGGTCAAGGACAAAGCACAGGAGCACATCAAAGAGGTGGACACACAAGAAGAAGGAGCAAGTAGGGAGCTCCAAGAAGTGTATGTCAAATTTTCAGAAGAATCCCCTACAACAATAGTGATTTCCATCACTAAAACCATTGTAAATACCATTTTCTATTTTTGTAGCTCCATTTTGTGCAAGCCGAGGAGTCCTCAAGCTTGAGGAGCATTAAAAGTATCATCCTACCAATTTTCATAATTTTTAGACTCCGTTTGAGCCTTCAAATAAGCCCTAGAACCTAATTTATAACTAGGCCGAACACTAGGTTTGGATAGGGCCAAAACTAGTCCAAAAACTATAAAAAGAGCTAGAGAGCTCATTTTTGAGGTTGGCTTATTGTAGATTTCAGTTGGGTATTAGATTTCTTTTGTAATCAAAACCCTTCCATTGTTCCTCTCTTTGATCTTACCTTGTGCGCGTGTGTGTGTATGTGTGTGCATGCTTGTGTGCTTTCACTCACGCACTTGTGCCTTCACTTGCTCATGGCCTTCATACCGGTCCTCACGTCTCCGCGGATTGACAAGTAAAGGAGGTGGTGCTTACGCTTGAGCTACACCAAATTTTGGCACCGTTGCCGGGGAGAGAGCTTCGAAGACGAGCGGTGTGATGGTAAGATCGTAGATTTGCGACGTTGGAAGGTAAAAAAACTGTCATTTTTGTTCATTTTCTGATTTTTCTTCTCCATCTTCATCATCTTCATCATCTCCACCTTCTTCCATCTTCTTCTTCATAGAAATTTCTTGTTTTTTAGTGCATTTTCACCATTTTCATACCATTTTTCATGCATTATTGTGTGGGAAGGAGTTAGGAAGTGAAGGGAGAGCAAGCGCCTGTGTTTTTCATGAATTTCTGCTCATACGGAGCTCGCCATTGCTCGGCGCTCAAAAATTCGAAGTTCCCGCCAAAAAACGCGATTCTGTGATAAAAATCACGATTCTATGAAAATTCAAATTTTTTTGAAAATCATGATTTTCTATTTCCCGCCTAAAAGCTTCCTGAAAGAATCACGATTCTATGGTCATTCTCAGAATCGCGATTCCGTGGTTGTGCTCAAAATCGCGATTCTCACAAATCACAATTTTCAGCCAAAGAACACGATTCTCAGAAAACACGATTCTGTGGTTGTGCTCAAAATCGCGATTCTCTAAATTTCTGAAAACCACGATTCTAAGACAAAATCGCGATTTTCAAAACACGATTTTGTGAAAACACGATTCTTTGCTCAAAATCGTGATTCTCAAAAACACGATTCTCTGCTCAAAATCGCTTCTCACAAATCACAATTTTCAGCCAAAACACGATTCTATGAAAACACGATTCTCTGTAGACAATCGCGATTCTCAAAAACACGATTCTCTGTGGTCACGATTCTATGAAAACACGATTCTCTGGTGGCAATCGTGATTTTCAAAAACACGATTCTCTGGTGGCAATCGCGATTTAAAAAAACACGATTCTCTACTCAAAATCGCGATTCTCACAAATCACGATTTTCAGCCAAAAACACGATTTTGTGAAAACACGATTCTCAAGGTACAAAATCGCAATTCTCTTGATTTCACAGGATGGCGATTCTCTGATTTCACACGATCGCGATTCTCTGATGATTAATAGCATCACGATTCTCTTGAGATTCATAGCATTGCGATTCTCTTGAGGTTCACAAAATCGTGATTCTCTTGATTTCACAAAATCGTGATTCTCTTTATTTCACGAAATCGCGATTCTCTTGATTTCACAAAATCGCAATTTTCAGATAGGATAATTTGAAGTTGGGCCTGAAGTGGGACTAGGAAACCAAGGGGGCTCCAAAGGATTTTTGAGCAATACCAAGGGGGAGAAAAATTGTGTCATGGGAAAGAAAAAAGCAAAAGAGAGAAGAAAGGGGGCTAAGATTGAAAAAGATAAGGGAGCTAAACATGAAATGCATGAGATAATCTCACATAAAGGTGAAACATCTAGAGAAAAACTACAAGGAGTCAAGGAAACGGGGGAAATGTCTAAGGGGGTAGGATCCTTATTTGCAATAAGTGAATATGATAACACTTTTGTGGATATCAGAATAGGATATGACCATAGAAGGATGAGTGTTTATGTCGACCCTAATTGTGAGTGGAATTTAATTCATATTGACCTAGTGGTCATTATTTTTGAGAACATTCAACCAACAACTCATTCTTCTATCCTCATGGATGGTGAACATTATGATTGCATGGGTCAAGTTGTGTTTCCTAATATGGTGGGTGATATGCAATTTTTAGAAACATTCTTTGTCATGGACGCTATAGATGAAGACTTGATCATTGGCACCCAAAGATTCGTTACACCAAATCATCGAGAATTTGAGGTGTTTTGTCCAGCTATTTTGCCCACTTCTACGTATAGGTCTGTTGAAAATCTTAATGACTATCCGCCTTGTGATAATTGGGGACAAAATCATCTTTTCAAAGATTGTGCTTTTCATGCATAAATTTTCTTTCTACTCATGTTTTTGAATCTAATCTTTCTTTGAGCAAATCACAAGAAACCTTGGAGAATGGAGAGATGGAGGACTCCAAGTGTTTGGGGGATGTGGAAGGACCCTCTCTTCGTGTAAATTTGGATTCCCCTCCTGAAACCATAAGTAGGGATGATCTACACTCATATCATCAAGAAGGAGAGGATCAACCAATGCTTTGTATCACTGATGTGGAAAATGATGTCGACTCTAGGGCGAATCATGACAATCCATCACCCATTTGTACATCTAGAGATTTGATGTGTAATACGGATAAATGTCTCGATGAATCTCCCGATCAATCTCAAACCACACAACCCTTTGATCCCTTGCATAAGCGTGATGTATGTATAGAAGATCAACCTTTGTTGCATTCCCCATGTAAAGATGAGTTTTCTCAAAAAACTCACATAGGAGGCCGAAAAGATCCTTACATCAAGAGACAACAATCCCATTTTCTTGTTAATGTCAAGCAAATTTGGGTGGCCAAGAAATTACTTAGAGCCCAACCAAACCGCACTATGATATGGGTACCAAAGAAAGCCCTTGTACAAAATCATCCCCCTCACACTGGACTTCAAAATCTATGGTCTAGGCCTACCATGACTTATCTTCAAGAAAGACCACTCCCAATCCAAGGATCCCAAGCAATCAAGCCTAAACTCAGAAAAAATCTAGGGGGGGACTTCAGGGCAACAACTTGCACAACAAAGACACCAAGGCGAGGTAAGGGACTCAATCAAGCACAGAGGTCCAGAAAAGATCAAAGGACCTCTTCTGCAAGGATATGGGTTTGGAAGATGAAAGCACCGATAGGATCCATCAAAGCAAAGGGCCAACCACGCTGGATCAAACCCTCAAGAAATCATTCAAACATGAAATGGCCTAAGGTGATCGCTACCCAGTCACAGACTGTTCTCAAATGGATTCCTATAAGGAGGAATGATCAAGTGTCATCTCGAGATACAATGGATACCTCCAACAAAGATAGCATCAATATATGCAAGTGACATCAAGCCTCGACAAGCGACAACCATGTGCTCCTTGCACAACCCTGTCTTTTGCACCATTCAGGTCATGCATTTCCAAAGTATGCATTAATATAGGGTCACATTACATGGCCGTGCATAGACACTATTGAGAATCCCAAGCACAAGGGCACATGGACATATGTCCACTATTTTTTCTCTGATACTAACATCTGTCTTCTTGTTTTGTGACATTGTTCCAAAAAAAAAAAGAGAGAGAGAAAGAAAGAGCAGAAAAAGAGAGAGAGGGAGAGAGCTCGTTCCTAGGTTTGGCTCATGGGACATGAATGAGTCATGCTTAGTTGAAGGTGGAACCATTGATTGCTGGGCTTGGATAGAAGTGGGTGTTTGTTATTGATCTTTGGAGTTGTCCTCTCCAATCATTTAGCATAAAGAATTAACAATACATCTTTATTTTGTCAATCCTGGAAGTATTCAAGAGACCACAGCCCCTTCTAGATGATAGAATCCAAGAAATAAGAGAATAATGGCTGAATTTCTGAGAATAGTAAAAATGAAGAGGAATTTCTAGGGTTTGGATTATCTTGAGCAAATCTCCACCATTTTCCACAATCTTGGTGTCTAATACATGCTATTTCATCAGCAGAACACAATTATGAAGTCAAAACTCAAAAATATTATATGTACCATACAGACGAGACAATCGCGATTCTGTGAAAATAGACGATTTTCATCTCCAGCACCTTTCTTCATCAACTTATCACTCAACACATCAGTATTAAGTTCTCTTCATACACATTCAATAGAATTACACAATAGAAGCTCACAAATCTCCATGGATACACAAGAATTGAACTCACAAATCAAAGAAACCACACAAAGAGGAGAAAACACGATTTTCAGCAGGAAACTCTTTCTCTATTCACTTGGATAGCATGTAAACAAATGATTAACCAACCCCCTCATAATAGAGGAAATTATCTTATATACATTTTCAAGTGTCCCTTTTCACACTTGAATTTTAGTCCTTTCCTCTATTATTCTAAAAATATGCTATCTAGGAGTTTCTAAAAATTCTAGAAAAATTACATAAGATTCTATCCTACATAAGGAAGACTCTTCCTTATTTTTACAACAGTTGCATAAATATTTTTACAAGTTTTTGTCATTTTACAATTATTTTTCTTCAAAAAGGCTTCAAAAAATACATCTGCTAACATCCTTCCCCTCCTAAACCTTTTGGCTCCTGACAAAAGACTCTCCTGCTCTTCTGTGCTGATTGCTTTCTTCACTTTTTCTTTCTTTGATAGACTTGTGATAGCAAGTCATGACTTTTCCTTTCTGTAATGTTTAGGTTATTGAACATTTCAAACAATGCCTTTCTCCACTATACTGCAGCTTCTGGTTTATCAATGACGTCCTTTTTCAAGTACTCTGTATAGGTGGCTTCATATGCTGTGAGTCTGGACTTAGTAACAACTGACAAATTTCCAAAAATCTCAGATTCTCTTTCAAAATACCCGTAATCAAATGCATCTTCAAAAATTTGTAAGTAATGACTGCCCAAAAATATTACTCTGCTGTAATATGCCATTAAACAGATTCTATCAGGTGTTTCGCTAAGATCAAACAATAATGCATCTGTTGGAGAATTGAAGCCAATGTAATTTAATGTTCTGATATCTGTATCGATGTATGTTTCTATACAGGCCAAAATTAATCTCATTATTATGATAAGTAGAATGCATGCAGGGTCGTTTACATCTTTGTATGTAGCTATAACAGACTCAGCTGTATTCACCATGTAGTTTTTTGTAGGCCATGTGCTTGCCTTTGGCCCGGCTATTTTTGGGAAATTCAACCACTTAGGTGGGATTTGACCTTCTCTCTATCTTTCCCAAAAAATTGTCCATTCTCTTCTTCTTTCCACTGGACAGTAAGCTGGATTAATTTTCAAGTGAAGAGGTGCCTCCTTCCAAATTTTCCTACATTCTTTATTTGCATCCAACCATTTGTTCCTCCCTTCTTTAGTCACATTGATATCCTCTTCATACTCTAGATATTTATCTGGAGGTAGCCCAACTCTGGCCAACTGATAGTTCTTGATACTCTCCATGATCATACACAATGGTATACCCAATCCATCTGCGGCCCAATGATGCTGGTCTGGATTAATCCCCTTATTCAATGCAAATGTGACAATTTGATCTTCATATTCATCATGCATTTTCCTGATAAACTCCATTCTGGAATCTCTATTTGTCAGCAATTTTTTTACAACTTCTTCTGAATATTCTTCCTCTGGTCTTTTATTTGCTGGTTCACTGCCATGTATTCCATCATTATTTTCTACCTCATATTCTTCTGTATATGTGGTCTCTACAAGTGTTTCTTCCTGAACTTGTGGCTTATCCAGCTTTTTCTGTAATTCCTCTATTGTCATCATCAGACTTCCGTTCTGTTTTGCCCATAACTCTCTTTCTTTTATCCATTCATTCTTTTCCTTTTCCCTCTTTGTCTGCCAATCACTTCTTTCTTTTTCCATATCCATGTGCAACTTATTATATCCTCTCATTGATGTAGCAGCATGTATACTAGCCTACTTCTCTAGTTCCTTGGCTTCTTTTAATTCTATTTGTAATCTCTTAATCTCCTTGTGTAATTCTTCCTTTTCTTCCTCTGTCATCTGAGCTGTCTGACTTTCCTCCTTTAACTGACCTTCCTCCAATAATAACTTGTTGATTTCTTCATTTGCTTTGGTCAAAATCTGATAAGAAGTCTGCAAGGTTCTATATCTTCCTTCAATTTTTCTCAGCTCCAATTCCAGTTTATTATTCTGCTCTGTTAGTTTTACACTCTTTTCTTCTAGATGTTGAATCTTATTTTGTTTCTGCACTTCTAACTCTTCCAAAGCAATTATTCTGTTTGTAAATTCCTCATTTTTCTCTTGCACCTTCCTCAGCTGTTCTGACATTTGTTCCTTCTCCCTTTTGTGCTCTTTAATAATCATACTGCCTTTCTCAAATTCAGACTTTGCTACCATTCCTGAAATGATCATGTTCCTGCTTGAAGGTCTGAACTGCTCAATGTTATTCATAATAATCTGACAAGCTGATCTTATATTCTTGGGTATTCTTTCCAATCCCCCTTCCATTTCCATTTGTTTAGCTTCTATTTGTTTATCTTCTTTGCATTCATCCTCCTCTTCCTCTTCTTCTTCATATTCTAAATCCTTGGCCTGGTGTTCCTCATTGCTTAGATGAGTCTCCAATGTTTTTGGATCTGCCATGTCTTCTTCATGTTCCAAAATCTGAGCACCCAGATTCTTTTGCGCTAAGACATGTGAAGTCAACTTTATTCCCTGTACCTTTTCATTCTCCATCACTTGTTGCTTCTCTTCAAAGAAGTGTCCTTCCTTTATTTGTACCTCCTTTTCCTGAATTAGGGTTTCCTAAACCAGAGTATATTCAATTTCCTCAACAGAGTTTACTTGACCTTTACCTGTTTGCTCTTCCTGTCCTTCCTTTTCCTGGACTAGAACTAATTCAGTCTCCTCAAAAGTTTTGACCTGATCATTACTTTTTTGTTCTTTGTGTTCTTCTTCCTGCTCATCAATGTCCATGAGATCCATTGCTCCCTCTTGTTCTTGACCTTCATTGGTTGTAAATTCTTCATTATTCCTCAAGTCATGAAGTACATCTTTTAAACTTTGTATAATTTCCTTTTCCACTACTCCTCTTGTGACTTCTTGAATACTGTTTTTCACTTCTATTTCCTCTTCTTCCTGAATTTGAACTTGATCTGCATCTTTTTTATTTATAACTGGACTGCTTATTTGTGCTTTTTTGGCTATTTCTGCTATGCTCTCATCTAATTTCAAGTAAGTTTGTGAGGGTTTTATCCATACTGGTTTTATTCCTGTATGCACCAGCCCACAACTGACTTCTTCTCTTATTTCACTTTCTTGTTCTATCATAACTGCTTTTCCTTTCATCAACCTTCTTTCATCTATCTTCAGAACTGAGCTGTTTCACTACCTGTTCTTGCATCTGCTTCTCTTGAGACTTCTTCTCCAACTCTTCGGGTGTTTTCTTTTTCTCAGGGGCCTGTGTAATCACATTAGGAGTATTTGGTATTGATAAATTCAAACTCTTCAATAAAAAACTCTCAATATCACTTTCAGAATCAGAGGAAAAATGTGAAGGTCCTCCTATTTCTGGTTCTTTCAGTATTGATGCTTCTACCACAGTGGATTGCTTCTGTGTCTCTTCCACTATCACTTCCTCCATTTCTTTTGTGATTACAGTTTCAACTACTGACTTTCCTTTTCCCTTCTTGGTCAACTTCTTCTTTTGCACTGGTTTCTTTGGAACCTTCTTTTTTACAACAATAGTGGTTCTGGTTTCTGGAGGTCCTTGCAATTCTTTGAAGTAAGCTAGCAACTCAACTTCCTTTCTAATAAACACCTCTTCTGTTTCAGCTGTCATCATCTGATCATGAAGTGCTTCATAATGCTCCACCTCCTCTTGTACCCAATCTGTAGCCTTGGATGAGTAATCTTCCAGCATCTTCTGATATTGTGCCTCATACATTGCTCTTTTGTTATTTCCTTGAGTTAGATAAGTGTATAATTGTTCTTTGCTTATTTGTGGTGGATGAGGATCACTGGAGGATTGGACCTGCTTCTGCGCCTCTTCATGTTCTTCTTTTGTAGCTTAATCCATCTCTAGTTCAACCTTTCTTGGGTCCAACCTCCTTTTCTTTACAGGAATCACTTCCTCAGATATTACCTTTCTTTTCATTCCTGTTCCCCTCATACGGGTTTGTCCTTCTATTTCCCTCACAACCATTTTCCTTGGAGGACTCTTGATTCTTGACATAAGATTCCTAAAATATTGTGCCTCTGGAGCGAGTTTCAATTGATCTTCCATTCCTAGGACATGATAAATGATCTTGGTTACAAACTGGGCTCCATTTATGAATTTCTTCTGTTCCCAGTGTTTTGCTGCTTCTTTCAGCTGTTCATGGATGTATGGTGTCACATCCATTACTCCAAAGGGTTTGGTTCTGTCCTTGTTGTTGAACATCAACAATGTAACAGACTTATGTGGCATGGTATACCTTGGTAGCTTTGGAAAGCAAAAGTATTGTAAGAACATCCTTGTGGCATATTCCTCATTCTCTCTTCCTTTGAAATCAGTGAATTTTGTATACCCTGTATAAGTTTCCTTATTCTTCTTTACAAAGCTGGGATCAAGCTTGGTTCCCATAGGGTAGAATTGTAAAGCTGCTCTGATGTGTTTTGCTTTGATAGTGATAACCACCTCCTGATTATCCTTGTTCTTGACTTTGCACCTGAAATAAGCATCATTCCCTTTTCCTATTTCCATCAGACTACTCATTACTTGTGCCACTCTCTCGAAATCAATGAAGAAGATGGGCTCTTCCAATAATTTGTGCAACCCTACTGCCTTCCATCTTTTCATATTGACAACAACTCTTTGGAACCTATAGAACTCCTGACACAACATTGTATATTTATATCCTCCTACTCCCACTGTGAATATGTGCTGACTAATTATGCTTAAGGTCTTCTTGAGTTCCTTCACCACCTTCTCAGCTTCTGGAATTTCTGTCTCTTCATCTGACTCTAGGTCCACTGTTCTTCCACACCTTCACTGTCTAGGAACCAATGACCTCTTGATAGAGTGACTGATTCTACCTTGAAGTCATGAATTGCTAACTCCTTTGCATTCACCATTCTGAGAAAAATAAAATGCACAAGGAAAAACTCCACCCACATAAGTCATAAGAAATCAAAGAGTAATATTTATTTTGAGATGTCATGACATAAGAATGAAAATAAAATCCAAAAATAAATTCTGTTTCTTCAGAAAGACTCAAAAAGTGATCATTACAGGTGTAGCAAGATGTCTAGTGCAGTCCCTTTTTCTAACAACTCTTTTGGAGAAAAACAAAAACATTTTATCAATGATAGAGAAAAAAAAATTGATTAATAAAAAATAAATAGCACTCTACTACTCTTCTACCTAGATCTTGCTTTGTGCTATATAATTTTTGTAAAAAAGAAGGGAAAATAAACAATTTTTCTCAACTTTTTTTTTCAATAATAATTTTTTTCTATTTCTTTTCTTCCCCTCCTAATTCTCTTTTTTAGAAAAGAGAATCAAGTCAAATATTTTTGTCATAATTTTCGCCACATATTCTGATTTTCTAAATACAGATCAAATATGGATGATCTTTTTTCCATTGGAACAACTCTGATTTTTTGACCCAATACTTCCTGACTCTAATTATTCTGGTTTCAGGCAAACAACCATTCCCTTCGGATAAGCATTTTGTAGGATTTTTTGGTATCCATATTCATTTTGTCCTCGATTTCTGTTTTGATGAGCAGACCTGCTGTAGACTTTGATTCCATGTGCTTCTTGTTTTGATGCTTTAGACAATGCCATGATTGCCACTTTCCTCCTATCTCTCCACCCTTCTTTGTTCTTCCAATCTTTTGCTGATTTTGGTTATATGAAGCTTGATCATTTAACATTTGTATTGGTAATGTCTGTGTATCTTCAAATGCAAAAGTGAATCCTTCCAGGTTTATATCATGAACATCTGATTGAATTTCCTGTTCTTCATTACTCAATAAAAGTATTAACAACCTTTTGTCATTTATGTTCAATTTAAGCTTCATTTTTTCAAAATCCAAAATCACTTTACCTTGTTGGAGCCATGGTTGACCTAAAATCACTTTTTCAGACATCAAATGATCTGGCCATTCTTCACAATCTATTTTCATATATTCTTCATTGAACTTAACTTCAGTAGATAGTGAAGACATGCTCTGTGATTAAGGTTCTACTTTTAGTTCTTTTTATGTTAAATTTACTTACCAAAGCTGAACTAATCAGATTTACTTGTGCTCCAGAATCTATCAAAACCCTAATGCTTTCATTTTGAAAATCCATTGTCATCACAGGCACATGTTCTTTTGGTTTTAGAGGAGTTTCACACAGACAGACTTCCCTAAGCTCTTTGATTTTTCTTATTCTTTCCATAGCTTCCTGTTGAGCCTCTTTTCTAATGTCTTCCTCTTCTCTTTTCCTGTTTTGAGCAACCTTCTCCATTCATCAACAGTTAATGGGCAATCATACCTCTTAACTCTACATCCACTTATGAAGTTTGGCATGATTTCTCCGTCTATGTTAGCTAATTGAATGGCTCCACTGTTGCTTATCTGATGTATAATATACGGTCCATGTCCTTTTTTCTTGAACTTTTTCTGATGTTCTTTGACTGTGTAAGCCAAAACTAGATCTCCTTCCTGTAGATCTTTTTCTTTTATGTGAACATCATGATAAGCTTTCTGCCTTTTCTTGTCCACATATATACTCATAATGGCTTGGAGTCTAGATGCTCCCAATTTTTCCAATTCTATTACTCTCTCTGATAGTTCATGTCCAGTCCAATTGTAGTGACTTCCTACTTTTAATGTTGGAATAAGGAATTCCATAGGTAAAACTGCATTTTGTCCATATACTAGATTGAATGGTGTGTTTCCTATTGCAGTTTTATAAGCCACTCTATAAGCCCATAGGACATGATTAAGTTGTAAATCCCAATCATTCCTGTTTGTATTTACTAGTTTTAATAGTACAGTACAAAGTACTTTATTAGTACTTTCTGCTAACCCATTGGCTTGTGGGTGATATGGGGCTGACTTTCTATGACTGATCAAGAAATATTCAGTTATGTTTTCTAAGATTTGGTTCACAAAATGGGTCCCCCTATCACTTACTAGTTCAATTGGAAGTCCAAATCTGGTGATAATGTTTTCATATAGGAATCTGGCAGTAGTATGAGCATCATTCCTTCTTGTGGCTTTGGCCTCAGCCCACTTTGTCAGGTATTCTGTAGCCACTATGATGTATTCAGCATGGGATTGTTTTGCTGGAGGATGTATAGGTCCAATGAAATCCAACCCCCATTTACTAAAGGCTCTAGCTGAAATTAATGGAACTAATGGCATATCATTTCTTTTATTTGGTTGACTCACCCTCTGACAGACATCACACCTTTTTACATAGGTTCTTGCATCCAGAAATAGCGTTGGCCACCAAAAGCCAGAATATAAAATGAGTTTAGCAGTTCTGTCACTTGAGAAGTGTCCTCCTGCCACTCCAGAATGAGCCATTTCCAACATTTCCAAATATTTATTCTCAGGAACACAAATTCTTAGGTATCCATCCATTCCTCTCTTATACAACTGTTCTCCTATCAATTGATATTCTTCAGAGATTACTTGTAGACTTTTTGAATCTGTACCAGCTATCACTTGTTTTCCTTTCTTTTTCCTTTTCAATTCCTCAATGATATTTTCACTCCAATCTGGATTTTTCTGGAACCAATATAGAGTTATGAATTCTTACTCTTGCAATATTTGGCACTTCCCGGAATTAGCAATGTATTTTGTTACATCTTGAATTTTATTAGGCCAATGTACCCCCATCCTATTGAGATTACTTAGGGTGACTACCCTAGAAGCATGAGTGCAAGGGTTCCAATGATGAGCTCTCCTCAGATATTCTTGTTGCTCCTCCTCAGGAGTGCAATATTCCAATATGCATGTGTGGTTGAGATGGTACAAATGCCCAGCTAGTAATATAAAGTTTCTGCTGTGTAACACTAAGTGTGCATTGTTCCCAACTGTTCTGCAAGGTCCCATGGTTAATAATGGTACTAAAGTCATGGCCCACTCAGGAACAATCTCTACTTTGAACAAATAAGTGTCTGGCAAGTTGTCATCTAAAGGTGAACTGGGTTCTTTAGACTAAATTCGAGATAAATGATCTGCTCTCAAGTGTGTTTTCCCTTGTCTGACCACCACTTCAAAGTCAAATTCCATTAGCAAAAGAAACCATCTGACTATTCTCCCAGTGTGACAAGGTTTATTTACCAAATATAATAAAGATTGATGGTCTACAAAGAACTTAAACTTTTTGGCCAAAAGGTAATGTCTGTATTTTTTTACAGCAAATACCATGCCCAATCCCTCTCTTTCAGTGGTTGTGTAATTTTTTTCTGCTAGATTCAATTGCCTACTAGCATAGGCCACTGGAAAATCTATCTTGCTTCCTTCTATTGGTTGTGCTAACACACATCCTAAAGCATAATTTGAAGCATCCACATGGACATGAAAAATTTTATCCCATTGAGGTGTTTTCAGGATTGGGGCTGTTACCAAACAAGTTTTTAGAGTTTCAAAGGCTTGGTCACACTCCTTGGTCCACTCAAATTTTGTAATTAGGGCATACAAGGCTTTGGCTATGTCAGCAAATTTGTGTACAAATTTCCTATAGTACCCACAATGTCCCATGAAAGTTTGAAGTTCCTTTACACTGGTTGGTCTTGGAAGCTCTATTATGGCCTTTATTTTCTTCTCATCAGTTGAAATTCCATTTTTTGAGACTATGTGACCTAACATTCTTCCTTGTCTTACAAAGAATACACATTTTTCTGGATTTAAACATACTCTATAAGTTCTGCATTTCCTGAATATTTTTTTCTAAATCCTGCAAGTGATCTTGTCTTTTTAATGAAAAAGTACAAAGATCATCTACATAGATTTCCATTACATTCCTCAAGAACTCTTTGAAGATATGACACATCAACCTCTGAAAAGTTGCTGGAGCATTAGTTAACCCAAAGGGCATAACCCTAAAAGCATAAATTCCCCATTCTGTGGAGAAGGCAGTTTTATGTTGGTCTTCCAATGCTATGGGAACCTGGTTCTATCCTAAAAAACCATCTAAAAAACTATAAACCTCTTTCCCTGCAACTCTTTCTAGAAGATGATCTGTTATAGGTAGTGGATAATTATCTCTTATAGTTGTTGCATTTACCTTTTTCAAGTTAATGCATACCCTAAGCTTCCCATTCTTTTTTGGTACCACAACTATAGGAGATATCCATTCTGTATACTCAATTTCATAGATGAAATTGGCAGCTAAAAGCTTGTCAATTTCTTCCTTTATTTTAGCAGAGTATTTATCATTGAATGTGTAATGTCTCTGTTTGCTAGGTTTGGCCTCAGGTGTAATAGGAACTTTATGCTCATAGATTTTAGGATCAATACCTTTCAAATCCTTATAGCTATAAGCAAACACATCCCTATAGTTTCTTGCCAAGTTTCTTAGTGCCTCCTCTTCTTGAGATGTCATGTCATCAGCCACTACAATATGTCTTTCTTCTCCCTCTTCCTGAGTGATCATAATCTTTTTAGTTTGTTCCTCATTATCATAAGCCTCACCTTTCTTCTTTTCCCTCTTTGGTTTCCTCTTGAGAAGTAGTCTGCTTTCTACTTCATAAGTCTTGAAATTTGCTGGTACATCAAACTGTTGATCTTTGTTTGTTTCCCTTGTTTTCTTCTCATCCCCCTGATTTTCTTTTATTTCCTTGTGCATGTTCCTCTTATACTTGCCTGAAATTTTATCTTTAATAGCATCTTCAACTTTTACTTCTTCCAAAAATTGAGTCTTCCCTTTTTCTAATATCGTTTCCTCTTCTTTGTCCTCTTCTGTTCCGGATACCTTTATCATTTGAATTCCAATGTGAAAGACATCATATCCTTCTTCATTTTGAAATTCCGCTCCCACATATTCATCACTAGCTAGATCCATCGTAGCCAAATTTGATTCCACCCATAGGGCTCAAATTCCTCATCCTTGAATTGTTGTGGTACATAGTTCTCATCTTGTAACTTCCTTCCTTCCACACAATCCTCTCTTCTTAATCTCCTTTTCCTACTGGTAAGATTTCTTATCATATTGCACTTCCATACTGATGATTCAGTTTCATCCTGGTCTTCCATTTCTGATTCCTCACTCAGCTCTTGATTCTGATGAATTTTATACCATTCTTGAGGAGATATGTCACAGTAGTGCCCATTTCTTAGATTTACTTTGGTTATTCTTCCTTTGCTCTGCAGGTATAAGCAATCATTACCCCAATCTTGCACAATTTGCATTTGTCTCATAAATGGTCTTCCTAGGATAATTTCATATGAAGGGGATTGTGGGAATTCAACTATAGCAAAGGTATGTTCTATCTCTATTCCACATATGTCCACAATCACTTTTTCCCATATTCCTAGGGGTTTTTCTATGTGTCCATCTGCGAGTTGCAATCTCATTTTGGTGGGTAATAATTCATTTTTTCCCCATTTCTCCCAAGTTTGTTTAGTCATGATGGCCACTCCTGATCCACTATCCAGAATAGCTTTGGCCTGGTTTTTACCAAATTGTATTTTTAAGGTTGAGTTTCCCTCTTCTCCTTCACAATATCCTCCTATCTTATCAATGGGAATATACCACAACTCCTCCATTTCCTGTAGTTGTGGGTGAAGACTTTCTGGTGTTGTTTCCCATTTTTTCATTTGGTTCTATAGGTGAGGATTTTGTTCCATTAGCTCTTCCCATGTGGTATGATATAGAATTGTGCAAAATTTATCTATATTCACCTGGAATGTTACTTGTGGGTTTTCTTCCTTGATACTATTTCCTCTTGTTTTTGTTGTCTCAGATTCCCCAACTGTTTTTTGAGAATTGTCTTCTTCCCCCATTTTGAGTTGCACTTCCCGTATGATTTGTTTGCACTTCTGTATCCTTTCATGTTCTAAATTTGGCATAGGATAAGCCATTGTATGATCAGCAGGGCTTGGTCCCTCTTGAATTCTTCCCTTGTATGCTTTTATTAGAGTGTCTAGACTTTGTGAATTTCCTATCTCCAACTGGGTTTGTGTCTTTTGAGGAGAAGTACTGTTTGGTTGTTCCCTATTTTCTTCTTCCAAATTTTTACCCATTCTTTGTTTCCTTTCCCATTTCCCTTTTTGTCTATTTTTCTTCACCTTTGAGATTGAACCTTCATTTTGTTCCTTTGTTGTTCTTTGTTGTTTTGTTTGTGACCTTGTTATAGCATTTACATTCACTTGGTCAATGTCACTCAATTCTTCTTGTTCCATGATATTGACTGCTTTTAGTGGTATGTTATTAGGTGTGTTTTGTAGTTTTTGAGGATTTTTTGGGCAATACTTTATCAAATGCTCCCTGCCACAATCCTTGCAATAAGCTCCTTCTATTCTTAATGTAGGAGGTTGTGGACAATCTCTAATGAAATGATCTCCCCCACACCTATAACAAGTTATCTTTGGTCCCCCTTTGAATTGAGGTTTTTGGTTGGACATATAATTATTGGTTATATACATGAAAGTGGCAGTGTCCATCTCAATTCTTTCATTTCCCAAGTCTAGGGCTTGTAATTCTTGTTCTCTTAATTCATAACCTTCCCATTCTTCTTGATATCCTTCATTCCATTGATAATCTTCCTTGTATGGTGACTTTGTTCTTGAGTTTCCCTCCTCTATTGGTGTGTATTTGATAGGTACCACATTTGTTGGTGTAGGAGGTTGTTGCCCAAGCACAGGTCTTGGTTGCTCAAAATATGTTGATTCTCTTTGACCCCCATAATCTCTTTCCTTTATGGGTTGTTTATTATAGAGGCATTCCTCCCTGGTATGATTGGTCCATTTCCTCTCTAGTGTACAATATTTGAGTGTTTTTCTATCTTGCAAATGTGGAGGCTTTTGATATGGGCATTGTTGTACCAAATGGCTTTCTCCACAATTGTAGCATTTTTTATTTGTGTTTATCCTGGAGTTTATCAAATTGGTTTTGGTGCTTACTCTAGGGCTTTAGCAATGGCTTGAGCCAATTCTTCTGCTGGAGGGATTTTATCTTCATTTGATCTGGGTTGATCAAATGCTAACAGATCTTGGCCTCTGTTATCTTCCAAATCTATTGCTTCTTTTACACAAGATCCTAGATCAGGGCGTCTTTTGTAGTACACTAGGGTCCTTAATTGAGCACTTCTTAATCCTTCTATGAATAGGGATACTTGTATGGCCATGGAAGGTACTTCTTCTTTAGGACATCTGTCAATATATTGCTTAAATCTCCTGGTTGCCTCTCTAACATTTTCATCTTTTTGTTGTTTAAAACTGTGTATCAGAGTGGCTGTGCTATGTTTTATTCCAGTCTTTGAGAATTCACCAATGAAGGCTTCTAGGAAGGATTCAATATCTAAGTACATTTCCTTTCTCAAAGGGATGAACCAAGATAATGCAGGTCCTGTTAGGGTTAGACCAAATGCTTCAAATTGGACTTTGTAATCTTCCACCTCCTCAGCTCTAATTAATTGCCTAAACTCTGCAGCATGAGCATGAGGATCAGAATACCCTTCATATTGATTTTTCATGCATTTGGCTACTTGATATGGTCTAAGCATTCTACCCTGAGGTTGCCAATGATGTCTTCTTCTTAGTGAAAATTCATTAAATCCTTCTGGTTCTTTTTCAAAAGGATTTGGAGAAGCATGTGTTCTCCTCCCTTGTTGTTGCTCATTACTAGTGTAGTTTTCATGTGGTCTACGTAAATCTGGTTGTCCTATGTTATGTTCCCAAGGTCCTTTGTCAGCACATTGCCCTACGTCATTTGAATTTTTTGGGTCTTGGGAGAAGATGTACACACACCCTTGCCTATCCTCATACCTACCATCTTTGAACTGAGCTACTAGTGTTTTGTTTAGGGGAACTTCTAAGTTTCTCAATCTAATAAGAAACTTTTGCATTCCATCCTGATATACATAGGTTCCAAACCTATTTGTATACATGTATTTGAGGATATTTCTAAAATCCCCAGTTTCAATGGGTTCATTTGTTTCATTTAAATTTTCCATGGTGTTTCTTTGCCCTAGATTTCTTTTTTGCACTTCCCCTTCCACTGGTTCTGTTTCCTTCCTTCCTAAGTCTTGCTTAGTATGTGTGTTTAATTTGTTCCCAGACCTAAGGATCATTCACCTAATTTTTCACGATTCTGTGGTCAGAATCGTGTTTTTCACGATTTTTTGACTAAAATCGTGTTTCTCACGATTTTCTAACAAAAATAGTGTTTTTCACGATTTTCTACTCAAAATCGTGTTTTTCACGATTTTCTGACAAAAATCATATTTTTTACGATTTTCTGACTAAAATCGTGTTTTTTCACAATTTTCTACTCAAAATCGTGTTTTTCACGATTTTCTAACAAAAATCGTATTTTTCACGATTTTCTGACTAAAATCGTGTTTTTTCACGATTTTCTACTCAAAATCGTGTTTTTCACAATTTTCTAACAAAAATAGTGTTTTTCACGATTTTCTGACTAAAATGGTGTTTTTCACGATTTTCTGACTAAAAGTGTTTTTTCACGATTTTCTACTCAAAATCGTGTTTTTCACGATTCTGTACTCAAATCGTGTTTTTCACGATTTTGTGTCCAAAATCGTGTTTTTCACGATTCTGTGTTCGAAATCGTGTTTTTCACGATTCTGTACTCAAAATCGTGTTTTTCACGATTCTCTGACTAAAATCGTGTTTTTTCACGATTTTCTACTCAAAATCGTGTTTTTCACGATTCTGTACTCAAAATCGTGTTTTTCATGATTTTGTGTCCAAAATCGTGTTTTTCATGATTCTGTGTTCGAAATCGTGTTTTTCACGATTTTGTACTCAAAATCGTGTTTTTCACGATTCTGTACTCAAAATCGTGTTTTTCACGATTTTGTGTCCAAAATCGTGTTTTTCACGATTTTGTACTCAAAATCGTGTTTTTCACGATTCTGTGTCCGAAATCGTGTTTTTCATAATTTTATGCTCAAAATCGTGTTTTTCACGATTCTGTACTCAAAATCGTGTTTTTCACGATTTTCTTCCGAGACAATCGTGATTGCTCACAATCGTAAATAACATGATTTTCTTATGAAAATCGTGTTCTCGGAATCGCAATTTTGTCCTTAGTTCAGAGAATAGCGATTTTGTGTTTGACTACAGAATCGCGATTCTGATCAATTTTTTTGGAAATTTTTAGATAAAGATTTTTAAGGTTTTATTTCACCTATAGAATCGCCCTGTCTATTTTTTAACATGCAATGAAAGTGTTTACCAAAAACTTTTCATTTTTTTGCAAAAAAATTTCCAGAACTTAAAATCGCGATTCCGTGTTTTTCTAATAACTTCTATTTTCTGCCTTTTATGATCACTAGAATGTAACCAAATGTAAGGAAATAATATTGAGGCCCCTTACCTTGCTTGCTTGATTGAAAACTTCTCCAGAATAGTTGGCTGCAGAAAATCGCGATTTTTTTTCGCTTGCTCTCACTCTCTCTCACACTCACTCAAATGAGTTTTTCTTGCAATTCCACGATTTTATAGTGTGCAGAAAATCGCGATTTTGTGTGATTTCCACTTTTCTTCACTCTTTCATTTGTCCAATTTCACTTACCCAATTTTGATGAAATCTCTTGCAATTATCTTTCTCCAGAAACCCAAATATGTTGAAAATTTCAGAAAATTTCTCTTACGGAAAATCACGATTTTGTGCAGAGAATCGTGTTTTTTCTGTACTTCTTATTTTGTGCAAATTTGAGTATTCTTTTCTCTTGTTCCCCTTCAATACCCTCTACCCATTGCAATTCAACAGACTCCTGTACTTTTGCATCAAAATCACAACATCACTCAGAGAAAAATCACGATTTTGTGCAGAGAATCGTGTTTTTCCAATTTTCTATTTTTTTGACAAATTTTTGCTTTTCTTTCACTTGGTCCCCATTACTCTCATCAACAAAGCTTCAATCCAACTTCCTAAGAAGAAAAGAAATTTGTTTGGTTGTTTTAATGAATTTTATGAATTTTTTTTAGTATTTTGCCCTAAATTAAGGTAAACACTTCACTTAGGGTTTCTTGTTTGGTGATCTATTGATCCTGTGTTCCTTGATTGGTTATACTCTCTTATGCCCTAGCTATCAAAACAGTTCATGAGAAAATTTCCTAAAAGAAAAATTGTGCTATGAAATGCAAGTATCAATTTTTGCAAAGATAAACTCAAACATTTTCTCTTCAAAATGCAAATCAGCTTTTTTTTCAAGATTAATGCTTTGACTTGGTTGACAAATGAATCTTTTCTACCTGCATCTAGCTACTTTACTTGACTTTTCCTTAATGCAACCATGTTATCTTCCCAAGATCAACAATTTTGCCTAGTACTTGGTCAAAAAGCACTCTAAAAATGCAAGAATAGACACATGTTACCTCCTCTTCAGCTTTCTTGATTCAAATTTTTCACACACCTGCACTTTTACTTCAAAAAATGAGATGAGCAACTATCAATTTACAAAAATTTTAGCACTTCCAATTCTAAAAGATGATTTATTGTTTTCTTTTCCCAAAAGACAAACAAAGGCATCTACCTTTTCATGCTCACATTTCTTGATTAAAGAGTGTTACCTTTTCCATGTGTTTGTTACCATCAACAATAGAAGATCCAGCAAGGTCCAACTTCAATGAAGCTTTTGAAATACTCCCCGGCAATGGCGCCAAAAAATGTTTGTTATTGATCTTTGGAGTTGTCCTCTCCAATCATTTAGCATAAAGAATTAACAATACATCTTTATTTTGTCAATCCTGGAAGTATTCAAGAGACCGCAGCCCCTTCTAGATGATAGAATCCAAGAAATAAGAGAATAATGACTGAATTTCTGAGAATAGTGAAAATGACGAGGAATTTCTAGGGTTTGGATTATCTTGAGCAAATCTCCACCATTTTCCACAATCTTGGTGTCTAATACATGCTATTTCATCAGCAGAACACAGTTATGAAGTCAAAACTCAAAAATATTACCTGTACCATACAGACGAGACAATCGTGATTCTGTGAAAACAGACGATTTTCATCTCCAGCACCTTTCTTCATCAACTTATCACTCAACACATCAATATTCAGATCTCTTCATACACATTCAACAGAATTACACAATAGAAGCTCACAAATCTCCATGGATACACAAGAATTGAACTCACAAATCAAAGAAACCACACAAAGAGGAGAAAACACGATTTTCAGCAGGAAACTCTTTCTCTATTCACTTGGATAGCATGTAAACAAATGATTAACCAACCCCCTCATAATAGAGGAAATTATCTTATATACATTTTCAAGTGTCCCTTTTCACACTTGAATTTTAGTCCTTTCCTCTATTATTCTAAAAATATGCTATCTAGGAGTTTCCAAAAATTCTAGAAAAATTACATAAGATTCTATCCTACATAAGGAAGACTCTTCCTTATTTTTACAACAGTTGCATAAATATTTTTACAAGTTTTTGTCATTTTACAATTATTTTTCTTCAAAAAGGCTTCAAAAAATACATCTTCTAACAGTGGGTCTCAGCTAGTAGATGCTATTATTGCGGCCTTATCTGGTAGATGTCAAGCACTTGGCAGAAACATGGCATCCACAACTATTGTTTTCCCTTACCATGGTAGGAGGGAAGAGCTTGAAGGTCCACCACTTGAGCGATGCTTAACTACTATATGTATGAGAGCATCCAAGGAGATATCTACAAGGGGTAGTTTGGTATCCTGAAAATCCTTGTTTGTATGCTGGGTGAGAAGACTCCTGCTCATGGTGAGCTAAAGAGAATATGTGAAACTAAGCTTGGTGTAGTTACCTAATGTTGTTTGCCAAGGAACATAAAGAAATTCAATTCTCAGTGCTTGGCAAATGTTGCTTTGAAGAGAGGGAACAGGACCAGGTGTTGGAAGAATCTCCCATCCATGGACCATCAACCAGGGCATTCATCGACAATGATAGACCAACCAATGGTCCATCACAATGACATGTGTACACCACGAGGAGATCCGCATCGACTGACCATTCCTTATGGTAAGAATCTCCTACTTGGGCCACATTATAACCATGATAGAGTAGGAAACCTCTTCATCAGCATACCCTTGAGCACTTAGCTCAAGACCCCTAATTTTTGCACCATACTTCTTCCAATGCATTTTCCAAGTACGCATGCATAGGGCTACATTACAAGGCCGTGCACAAGGCACATACTTTTTTTCAACCCATGCACTAACACACTTATCCATCATTCACTATGGGTTATGAGTACTTGGCATGACTACTCTAAAAATCATCTTTAGAAGAGCTAGAGGATATCATGGGGACAACATAAATACCTAGGAAGCGATTCGAAGCTAGCA
The DNA here is from genome assembly GCA_020310875.1 of Ceratopteris richardii. Taxonomy (NCBI): domain Eukaryota; kingdom Viridiplantae; phylum Streptophyta; class Polypodiopsida; order Polypodiales; family Pteridaceae; genus Ceratopteris; species Ceratopteris richardii. Next base: position 166,240,258 of record CM035416.1, read on the forward strand.
CTTACTCCAACTCAATCTAGACAACCTCTTTTGAGCAAGTCGCAATTTTTGAAAGCTCACAACGACGCATTCATGCTGGAATCCATGAAAGAAGCACATACCAAGGGACTACGACTTGCAAAGGCTTGCAGTGACAAACGAAGAACCGGACAACCAACACTGCCAAATTTGGAAGATAGATGACGCTTGTTCATACAGAATGGATACTACCTCTCAAAGCACTACCTGGAACAACCACTACAACAAGGGTCTGTTAGGGACGACAGACTCGAGAGGGGGGGGAGTGTTGAAGCTGAAGGTCAAGGACAAAGCACAGGAGCACATCAAAGAGGTGGACACACAAGAAGAAGGAGCAAGTAGGGAGCTCCAAGAAGTGTATGCCAAATTTTTAGAAGAATCCCCTACAACAATAGTGATTTCCATCACTAAAACCATTGTAAATATCATTTTCTATTTTTGTAGCTCCATTTTGTGCAAGCCGAGGAGTCCTCGAGCTTGACGAGCATTAAAAGTATCATCCTACCAATTTTCATAATTTTTAGACTCCGTTTGAGCCTTCAAATAAGCCCTAGAACCTAATTTATAACTAGGCCGGACACTAGGTCTGGACAGGGCCAAAACTAGTCCAAAAACTATAAAAAGAGCTAGAGAGCTCATTTTTGAGGTTGGCTTATTGTAGATTTCAGTTGGGTATTAGATTTCTTTTGTAATCAAAACCCTTCCATTGTTCCTCTCTTTGATCTTACCTTGTGCGCGCGTGTGTGTATGTGTGTGCATGCTTGTGTGCTTTCACTCACGCACTTGTGCCTTCACTTGCTCATGGTCTTCATACCGGTCCTCACGTCTCCGCGGATTGACAAGTAAAGGAGGTGTTGCTTACGCTTGAGCTACAGCCATCATAACCAATCAACCAAAAAGGCAAGTGAAACAATACATGACAACTGCTATATCAAAAACACAAAGAGATGTCAAGAAGAACGTAGTTATGGGCATGAAGCAAATCTAGGTACAAAAGGGAGAGCAACCACCAGCCTTCCCAGTGCAATTCCCACCTAGGCAAGTCAACCATGGGAAGACAAGAACCAAGAACCTATGCCACGCTCAAGCACGAAGAATGCAACAAATTTGGGTACCGAAGCAATCGATGAAGGCCGACCACAATAAGGTCCAAATTTGGGTGCCTAAAACATTAGCGACAGCTCAACAAGGATGATTACAGATGTGGGTACCTAAGAAGCTCTTACATACACAACAACCTATGCTCCCCACCATGCAAAAGGTCTCAACAAAGAAGCCAAAGAAAGAAAAGGATAGGAACAGAGCACAAAGACCAAAAGAAGATAAATTCAACCCTTCTACAAAAGTAAGCAGGCAATCATCAAGGATATGGGTTTGGAAGCCAAAAGCACCAGCAACATCCTCGGAACCAAAGAGCCAACCACACTGGATACCAAAGTTTGGAAAGCATCCAAAGATGAAGTGGCCTGAGGTGATCTCTACAGGGCCAAATACTATTCGAAAATGAGTTCCAATCAGGAGGATTACATCATTTCGAGATCCCATCGACACCTCCAAACAAAGAATGCATCAAGTATGCAAGTAACATCAAAAGCCTCGACCAACAACAACCATGTGCCTTTGGCATAACCCTGTCTTTTGCACCATTCAGGTCATGCACTTCCAAAGTATGCACCAACATAGGGCCACATTACACGGCCGTGCATAGACACCATTGAGAAATCCCAGGCACATGATACACATATGACATATGTACAATGTTTTGTTAGTACTAACCTCTTTCTTCCTACTTTGTGATATTGTTAAAAAAAAAAAAGAGAGAAAAGAAAAAAAGAGGACTATGTGCTTGAAGATGCTCATCATCAAACTATCAGCAAGGACATCCATCAACAAAAAAGACAAGCCGATGGTCAAACACCAAGATGGAATTACAACACGAAGAGATGAAGATCAACGGACCTTTCACCATGGTAAGACGTGTATGCTTCAACAACACTATAACCATGATAGATTAGGAAACCTCTTCATCAGCATACCCTTGAGCACTTAGCTCAAGACCCAATCTCTTGCACCATACTTCTTTCCATGCATTTTCCAAGTATGCATACGTAGGGCCACATTACAAGGCCATCCACAAGGCACATATTTTGTTCAACCCATGCATTGATGCACTTACCCATCATACATTATGGGTAAGAGCAAGGAAGCCATCCACCACCGAGAGTTGCTCATAATCAACATTGACCACCTCCTTTGAGCAGCTAGCAGTTTTCGAGAGCTCACAAATGCACCATCAAGACGGAATACAACGAAGAAGTATATACAAAGGGACTACAAACTACAAGAGCTAGCAGTGGCAAAGTGAAGAACCAAACAAACAACCAGGCTACATTGGGAAGATGGATCGCGCCTGCTGATACGTAAAGGACACTACCTCTCAACGTACTACATGGAACAACCACTACAACAAGGGTCTGTCAAGGATGACACACTCAAGAGGGGGGGGAGTGTTGAAGCTCAAGGTCAAGGACAAAGCATGGAAGTGCATCAAGGAAGTGGACACACAAGAAGAAGGAGCAAGTAGGGAGCTCCAAGAAGCACCTGTCAAATTTTCAGAAGAAATCCCTATAAAAATAGTGATTTTTATCACTAAAAACCATTGTAAATACCATTGTTCAGTTTTGCAACTCCATTTTGTTCAAGCCAAGGATTCCTCAAGCTTGAGGAGTATTAGAATTACCATCCTACCAATTTTCATAATTTTTAGACTCCGTTTGAGCCCCCAAATAAGCCTTGGAACCTATTTTTTAACTAGGCCGGACACTAGGTCTGGACAGGGCCAAAATCACTCAAAAACTATAAAAAGGGCTGGAGAGCTCATTTTTGAGATTAGATTGTTGTAGATTTCAGCTTTGTAAGAGAGTTCTTTTGCAATTGAAGGTCTTCCATTGTTCCACTCTTTGCTCTTACCTTGTGCGCATGTGTGTGTATGTGTGTGCATGCTTGTGTGCTTTCACTCATGCACTTGTGCCATCACTTGCTCGCGGTCTTCATACCGGTCCTCACGACTCCACGGATTGACATTTATGAGGTGTACCTCCTCACGTTGGAACTCACCATTGTGCTAGAGTGACATCATGTCATTAAGAGGTATCCAAAACTAGCTGCTAAAGAGGCAAAGAAATAAGAGTCCATAATGGTTGTTGCAGAGGCCTCTACAGTGAAAACAAAGTCTCCTAATCTTGTGCAGGATGAAGAATGGGCATTTAGTACTACTTGCAGTTTTGACCCATCTTCTCATGAGCAGTGCATGTCTGTAGTAGACTCAGATGTTTGGTACTTTGATAGTGGGGCAACCAAACATATTACCTTGCAACGTAGTTTCTTCTCTTCACTCATGCCTACCCCTACAAGGAATACTGTTACATGCGCCAACAACTCCTCTTATCTTGTTATGGGATTTGGTAAGATCATTTTGACTATTACTAATGGTAGTTCTTTTACATTCTCAAATGCTTTATTTATGCCAGGGATCAAGAAGAATCTGCTATGAGTTTTGGCCTTAACCAAGATTGTTTTGGTTGTGAAATTTGTTGATGACAAATGTATAGTTCATGATCTGTCAAATGGTGATGTGATTATTACTTCTAGCATTTTATCTTGTGGTCTATATAAGCTCATAGATTATGAAAAATCTGTGAATGATTCAACATGTGCAGTACATGATTCTCAGGCTATGTCAGATGCAAAGCTTTGGTATGCATGCTTTGGTCATCTGAATTTTGCTAGTTTGTTACGCATGCAAAAATCTGAAATGGTGTTCTCTTTGCCCAAACTTGAGGCACCTATGAAACATGTATGTGAAGGCTATATTTTGGGAAAAATGCAATGTTCCTCCTTTCCAAAAGATGCTTCATTTTGGGCTACTCAGAAATTACAGCTTGTGCATAGTGATGGCTATGGTCCTATGCAGACACGTTCTTTTAGAAACTATGTTTACTTTGTAACTTTCATTGATGATTTTTCTAAGCAAGCATGGGTACATCCACTCAAAGCAAAGTCGGAAGTGTTTATGTGCTTCAAATAGTATTTCGTTTTGGCTGAAAATATGTTAGCATGTAAAATGGGCACCCTCCAATTTGATTGGGAGGGTATATATCTTTTGACTTCAATTCATTTCTAGCTAAATGTGGGATAAAACATCAATGTATAGTATACACATTGTGTACCTAAGTCACTAAGCCTTAGGGACTTGTGCCAAAGAGACTAAATCTCATTTGCCACACAAGTGCATATAGTGGTGGATTGACACATGCTTAATTAGTCAATCCGATGAATTGCCTAACCAAATGTATGAGGACATGTATGCTCATGATGGAAATTGAAGTGGTTCAACTAAATGCCTAAGAAAAGACTAATCTACCTCTATAACTCACTTAACCTCTGAAAGTGTCTGCCGCGATACCACTTACAACAGGTTTTAGAAATTCGAATGTTTCTCTCAGCTCTGAAATCCGAATATGGACAGTAGTGAGTTCATTTTGACGCATCTAATAGTTGTATTTTCACTCGAATTTGACAACCGCTCTTCAAGTTGTGACCAAAACAATGAATGGCAAGAAATACACACACTCACTCCACAACTCCTACTTGCTCACACACACACTACAGTAGCTCAAAAGTGATGGGAAGGGGTAGATAATAATCTTACACACACATTCCAAGCTTCACAACACACAAAACATCATAGAGAAGATGAAAATCTGCAGGAAAGAAGCAAATTCGAATTTCAGGAGCTCTCCTTCTTCACAATGGCAAAAAGTCTTTACAAAGAGTCACCAAGTGAAAAGCTTGAGAAGGAGGTCATACGACATCAAGAAAGGCAAAAGGAACATTATTTGAAGTAAAGGTACATCTATTACTCATAAAGTTTGAAGAATTCAATATACATGTGCCCTAAAAATGGTCTTTTCACACAAGTGACCAGCACTTTATTGACTAATCTCTATTCTCCTACTATTTTACAAGAAATATATTATAATGATTTGGGATTATGCATCTAGAGGACTCCTCTATTGCATTTACATGGCTTGAGGGAATTTCCTAGGACTTTGAAGAAGAAAAATATGCCCATTAATTTGAAAATTTTGGGGCTCCCCTTTTGTGCCTCTTTGTTCTGCAACACTCTCCCCCTCGTTGTCTCTGTCGTCCCTTGACATGCTTTTGCTTCTCGTTTATAGCTTGTTGAAGGCTTCTAAATACACGCACCCAGTGGTCAAAGAAGCGATAAGGACTGTCAAGCAATTTGTTACTTTATCCGAGGTGTTGATGTATGAAACACCACAAGAAATGAATTAATGTGACACTAGAACACCTCTATGGTCACCATTAACTCATTGCCACTCCAAACTTTGAGAAATGATAGCCTAAAGTGAGAACTTTGCTTCTACAGAAATTCCTAGTCACCGAAATGACATACCTTCAGTATTTTGCTAATTTCACCTAGCTCAAGTATTATTTCTCCATGAACCTTTATAGACTAAAACTAGAAGAGTAGAGCTTTCCAACAAGCTATCATATGCATCAAACGGATCTCTAGAACTCAAGTTATGGCCCTCACAAGATGACCCTGTATGACCTTCCCAAACTGGAAATTTTGCCTGTTTTAGTATTCCTGGGTGTCTAAAAATAAAAAATTCGATGCCTAGCATCGAATTTCAGTCAGGATCGATGCTGGGCATCGACTTTGAGCTTTTTTAGGCCCTTTTTCTGCACCAGAAATAGCTTCTTTTACACACACATGAAGAAGACCACTTGTATGCTAGAAGTCGATGTCGGGCATCCACTTTATGCTGAAACTCGATGCCAGGCATCGAGTTGCTCCACAAACTTCATGTTTTTAAAAGATTCAACAACAGTTAACACACAGAGAATGGAAATAATGACTTATCAGCCAAGATTCGATGCCAGGCATCGAATTGCTCAGAAAACTTGAACTTTTGAATTCATCACATAGTAGGCAAGCATGGAGATGATGAAGAGAGACTCATACACAGAACTTTACTCTGTTCTTTCTCATAGCTATGAAAACTCAGAAGTTTTACAGATGCTTTCTCACTCAGAGAAGCCCGATTATACTCAGTCGTATAAAATGAACTCCTTTTTCTACTTCTTCTCTCTCACTCTCTCTCCGCGTCAGTTGATACAAACTAACTTATATAGATTTTCGTATTCTCGTGATTTTAAAAAACTTCTAGAACTAAAGTGAACTAACTTTACAAATATGATACACTTGTGAATTTGTCCCTTCACATAGGCATGGTGTTTTCTTCCTAAGATTTGACCTTCAAATATATGTCCAATTAGTGAGTGTTTCTCCAACAGCTCCCCCTCAATCACTAATTGACATTCCCTGTTTCTTCATATCATCTTCTTTTCTTTTACTCCTGCCATGCTTTTGAATCTGCTGGTCTTCACACCATCCAAGCTCTTTGTCATTATGTCTGCTAACTGATCTTTAGTAGAAATGTACTCCACTTCAATCTCCTTCTCCATTACCTTTTCTTCGAGAAAATGATACTGTATCTCTATGTGCTTTGTCCTTGCATGAAATACTAGATTTGCTGCAAGATAAAGTGAACTCATATTATCTCCATGTATTGTAGGTGTACCTTGATCAATGCCTAAGCTCTTGAACAAAGTCTGCATCCATATGACTTCCTTAGCTGCTTCCACAAGTCCTTTGTACTCTCCTTCAGTTGATGATAATGCTACTGTATGTTGTTTCTTTGAACACCAACTTACAAGCTTATCACCAATATATATCATGTAACCATGAGTTGATCTTCTGTCATCTTGATTACCTGCCCAATCTGAATCACTATAGGCTCTCAACTTCAAATCTGATGTAAAAGGATAATATAATCCTTCCTTTATAGTTCCTTTGATATATCTGAGAACTCTTTGACCTGCAATCCAATGTGGGTCCTTTGGACAATGCATGAATTGTGACAAAACTCCCACTACATAACTAAGATCAGGTCTTGTTAGTGTAGCATAAATCAAACTACCCACAAGAGATTGATACTTCCTCATATCTTTGTAGTCTGCACCATCATATTTACTGAGCTTGTGATTAACTTCAAGTGGAGTTGAAGCTTCTCTGCAATTTTCCATATCAAACTTCTTCAACAAGTTCAGAAGATACCTTTCTTGTGATACATATATGCCATGATCTATATAAGTAACTTCCATTCCAAGAAAGTATGATAACTTTCCTAGGTCACTGATCTTGAATTCTTTTTCAAGCAATCTCTTTACCTCCTTGATTCCTTCATCTGAAGTACCTGTGATTATGATGTCATCTACATAAATACAAATGTAGATTGTACCTTCCTCTGTTCTTCTGATAAGTAGACTTGGGTCTGCTTTTGAACTTTGATATCCAAGATCATTGAGATACTTCACCAGTCTATAGTTCCAAGCTCTTGGAGCTTGCTTCAATCCATACAATGCTCTTCTCAACCTGCAAACAAAATTTGGATACCTGGAATCTATAAACCCTTGAGGTTGTTCCATGTATACCTCATCTGATATGTATCCATTCAAGAATGCATTTTTTATATCCAATTGACTTAGAGTCCATCCTTTTGAAGCTGCAATAGCAATGATTGTCCTTATAGTTGACATCTTAGCTACGGGACTGAATGTCTCATCATAATCTATGCCATAGGTCTGGGCATAGCCTTTCACCACCAATCTAGCTTTGTATCTGGCTATACTTCCATATGCAAGCTTCTTCACTTTATAAACCCATTTATTTCCAATTACTTTCTTACCATTTGGTTTAGGAACAAGTTCCCATGTCTTGTTCTCCTCGAGTGCATTGAACTCTTCCTTCATTGCTTCTTCCCATTGCTTCTTACCTTTAGCTTCATCATAGTTCTGAGGTTCTTCATCATCTTTGACCATATATGCATAGTTCTTCTGAGTTATGTAAGAAGTATCATAAGAATACCTTTCTGGTTGTCTTCTAGTCCTGCTTGACCTTCTTGGTTCACATTCTTCATATGTGTCTGGATACACTTCTTCATCAAATATAGGAGCTTCTTCATTCCTTCTTGTTAATCCACTTCTGGATGTACTTGCTTGCATATAGTCTTCATCTCTATTTACCTGCACAATTGATTTTCCTTTCTCACATCTTCTTACCTCTTCTTCAAATTCTTCAGCTATATGACTTTGATCTGCATACCAACTTTTCTGTTCATCAAATGTAACATCTCTAGAAACAAGAAATTGTTTGGTTAAAGGATTCCACAACCTGTAACCCATCTGCTTTTCATCATAACCAATGAACACATATTTTTTTGCCTTTGGTTCAAGTTTGTGCCTAAGCTGTGATGGCACATAAGCATATGCAATTGATCCAAACACTCTACAATGATCTAGTGTTGGTTTCTTACCCCACCAAGCTTCATATGGAGTCATACCATTGAGAGCTGCACATGGTAATCTATTCACAAGATATGTAGCTGTACTTACAGCTTCAGCCCAAAGATAATTTGGACAATTCTTCTCCTTCAACATAGCTCTAGCAAACTCAAACAAAGTCCTGTTCCTTCTTTCTGCTACACCATTTTGTTGTGGTGTATACCTGCAAGTTATTTCTCTTAATACTTGCATTCCAAAGATAATCATTGAACTCTTGGGAGAAGTATTCTCCCCCTCCATCAGACCTCAGTCTTTTAAGCTTTTGACCTGTTACTCTCTCTGCATATGCATGAAAATGCTTGAAGGCTCTAAACACTTCTGATCTTTCCTTCAAGACATATAATGTTATCCATCTTGTAGCATCATCAATGAAAAGAACATAATACCTTGAGCCATTGATAGACCCTTCTTTTGTTGGTCCCCATACATCTGTATGAATGAGCTCTAGTAGTCCATCATGTTTGAATCCTTTCTTTTGAAATGGTAACCTGTGTGCTTTACCCATTTGACATGCTTCACATTTATAAACCATATGTTGACTTTGCACATTTGGTAATCCTAGTACAGACTGATTAGCAACCATAGCTTTAATTCCTCTTTCATTGAAATGACCTAATCTCTTATGCCAGAGATCAAGTTCTGTAATCACTGCTTCACCATGTGTGAGCAAAGCTTGACCAATGTTTCCTTGCACTCTTAAAGTAAAGAGTCTACCTTCTTTCTTACCAAAGACAATCTGATTATATCCATTCTCTAGATCTTCCACAAATACTCCTTCATTTGTAAACCTGACTTGAAAACCTTTTTCAACTATCTGTCCCACACTAATCAAGTTTTTAGGTATTGTAGGAACATACAAAACATTGGTTAGCAAATCTGCTCCACTCTTGCATTTCACTTTTCCAATTGAATGTACACTATGTCTTGTATTATCACCAGTTTGAACTGTGTGACTCGAAATACCTTTTTCCAATTCTGACATCAATTCTATGTTTCCTGACAAATGATTAGAACATCCAGAGTCAATGTAAAATACCTTTAGATCTTCTTTATCTGATGTGTTGATTGAGTTCATCATCAATGATGTATGACTTTCATTCTGTGTGTCATTTGCATAGTTGTAGTAGGTGGTGTTGTAGGATTGATTTTGTTCCCAACTTCTTTCTCCACCTCTACCATAGCCTCCTCTTTGACTTTGTCTACCTCTTTGAAAATTACTTTGATATCTTCCACCTCGGCCTCTACTATTGTTGTTTTGATTCTGGTTTGATCCTTGTTGGTTGTGCCAACAGTCATGAGCCAAATGATTACTCAATCCACAGATCCAACAAGCCTTCTTGTTGTTATTTTGATTACCTCTTCCTCTTCCAAAACCTCTTGCTCTTCCTCTGCCAGTGCCTTTACCTCTTGCATAATAAACTTGAGAAGTTGACTCTTCTTCATCCTTTGCTTTACCTTTATCTCCTTTCTTCTTGTTCTTCATGTACATTGCAGAACTTTGTCCTTTATCTCCATCTCCCTTCAAGTCTTGCTCATATGTGAGCATCAAACCAAGCAACTGGTTCAAATCTGGAACATAATGATTTAATGAAAGTTCTGTTGATAAGACAAAAGGTTTCCACCTTTCATCCCCTCTCAAACCTGCAAGTAATTGAGCAATCAATGTGTGATCTTCAACATCTTCATCTATGGATCCAAGACTATCTGCTAGATCCTTCATCTTAGTGACATAATCACTAATGGTTTGAATTGGCTTCTTCTTGAATGTTGTAAACTCTGACCATAGACTTGCTTTCCGTGCTTTAGTAGTACTTTGGAAATGATACTCCAATGCATCCCATATATCTTCAGATGATTCCAATCCTCTGATATGTGGTAGCAAATGATCAGAGATTGTATTGTAGATGTATGCTTTTGCACTTGCATCCTTCTTCTGCCAATGCTTTAAAGCATCAAGTTCCTCTTTCTTTGGTCGGCTTTCATCTTCAAATACTGGCTTCTCTTCTTCACCTGTTACATATACCATGAGATCCTTACTCATAAGTAAGGCTTCCATTCTCATTACCCATGCGGGGTAATTATCTCTGTCCAGTTTGTCAATGGAGATATGATCTGCCATAGTTCTTTTCTTCTGCTGCAACCTGTGAGCTTAAAGGATAAAGGATAATACCTTTTGAAGTTCTTTGTGTATGAGGATACTTTTGAAGTAACCTTTTGATGCCTTGTGTCTTCAAATGCTTCACCTTTCAAACTTTAATGGAAAACTTTACAAAACTTCTCGTACCTTTGTCGTCTTCTACTCTCGAGAATCTTTCTGCTCTGATACCACTTGTTGATGTATGAAACACCACAAGAAATGAATTAATGTGACACTAGAATACCTCTATGGTCACCATTAACTCATTGCCACTCCAAACTTTGAGAAATGATAACCTAAAGTGAGAACTTTGCTTCTATAGAAATTCCTAGTCACCGAAATGACATACCTTCCGTATTTTGATTATTTCTCCTAGCTCAAGTATTATTTCTCCATGAAACTTTAGAGGCTAAAACTAGAAGAGTAGAGCTTTCTAACAAGCTATCATATGCATCAAACAGATCTCTAGAACTCAAGTTATGGCCCTCACAAGATGACCCTATATGACCTTCCCAAACTGAAAATTTTGCCTGTTTTAGTATTCCTGGGTGTCTAAAAATAAAAAATTCGATGCCTAGCATCGAATTTCAGTCAAGGTCGATGCTGGGCATCGACTTTGAGCTTTTTTAGGCCCTTTTTCTGCACCAGAAATAGCTTCTTTTACACACACATGAAGAAGACCACTTGTATGCTAGAAGTCAATGCCGGGCATCCACTTTATGTTGAAACTCGATGCCAGGCATCGAGTTGCTCCACAAACTTCATGTTTTTAAAAGATTCAACAACAGTTAACACACAGAGAATGGAAATAATGACTTATCAGCCAAGATTCGATGCCAGGCATCGAATTGCTCAGAAAACTTGAACTTTTGAATTCATCACACAGTAGGCAAGCATGGAGATGATGAAGAGAGACTCATACACAGAACTTTACTCAGTTCTTTCTCATAGCTATGAAAACTCAGAAGTTTTACAGATGCTTTCTCACTCAGAGAAGCCCGACTATACTCAGTCGTATAAAATGAACTCCTTCTTCTACTTCTTCTCTCTCACTCTCTCTCTGCATCAGTTGATACAAACTAATTTATATAGATTTTCGTATTCTCGTGATTTTAAAAAACTTCTAGAACTAAAGTGAACTAACTTTACAAATATGATACACTTGTGAATTTGTCCCTTCACATAGGCATGGTGTTTTCTTCCTAAGATTTGACCTTCAAATATATGTCCAATTAGTGAGTGTTTCTCCAACACGAGGTATGTCCTTTACTTCTATTTGCCCCTTGGTATTCCTTATATCACAAATCTGGGTTGTTGTATCAAGTCGGGTTGCCACACACACCATCAACAGAAGGTATGAAGGTGTGGACCTTCAGCCTTCGATCTGGACCTTCCGAAGATCCAGATGTTGAAGGACCTTCTTAAGGATCAGGATCTGCCAGATATCTTCTTGCACTTCTTCATGGATACTTATTGGCCTTGATCCGCCCTTATCGCTTAGATACCTTCCCTTGTTGTATTGCTTTGAGCCTGTTTACTTTATGCCTTGCACACCTTAATTTGCTGACCTCTACTCTCTTTTAAGAGAGCATTATGCTTTAAAGGTCCTATTTCTGAATCTGCTTTGTCATCCTTTAGGACCTGTTCCATTTCTTTCCACCGCACGCATCCTGTGGACGAGGAGGCACCTAGGACCTTCAGACAATTGGTTATCTTATCTGATGAAGAGTCCTATGTGTGCTGTCTCTCTCCTCGACTTGTTTCGCTTCACCACCAGCTCCTAGTGGATGAGGAAGCTGTGTGCAACCTCCCATGAAATGTCCTGGTTGTTATCTTTCTTTAATTCCACTCCTTAGGACCTGGATCTTTGGCGTTGTTGCCTGATGCGTGGCCCTGTGGGGCTTTGGGTAGAGAGTTGTTCGTTTTCTTGATAATCTTCATTCTTTATTGAACATTTTTATTCTTTGATCTTCTTCTTCTTTTCTTTTTTCTTGTTTCCCCTTCCACACGTCCCTCCTCCTGAACTCTATCGTCCCCGACATGCTTTTTGTGGCGACGTGAGTATGTTTGTATTGCTGCCTGCTCTCGTTGATTAAGCAGATTGGCGTGACATATAATGAACTCTTTCCATTGACTTGACTTCACCCCATCCTCTAGTGCCTGTCGGTGATCAGCAAAGAAGCTTGTTTCATAGGCCACCAATCTTGCATTAAGGTTGGAAGTCATTTTTACAAAGATTTCAGAATCAATTTCAAAGAAGCTTGTGAAAAATGCTTCTTCAAAAGTCTGCATATATGTGCTTGGCAAAAACATAAGCCTTGAGTAGAATGCCATAATTGTTAATCGGCTCGAAATAGTGGAGAGATCGAAAACGAGCCCTTCGGATCCCTGAGTAATGCCTATGAAATTCAAAAAAGTATATTTGGCATGTTGGAAGACCTTGATGACTGTAAGTAACATGATTAGAATCTTATTAGTCATTTTGACTGCTAAATCAGGTACAATGGCATAGCAAGCAATCCAAAATTCCATGGTTTTAATCATGTATTCTTCAGTCGGTAGATAATTATGCGGTGGACTTTGCAATAGTGGATAGTTGAGCCATTGGTTACTTATGCTACCTTGGCACTGTCCTTCCCAAAAATGCATCCAGGAGCGTTTGTGGGGTACTGGGCAAAAAGATGGATTTACCTGAAGCACGTATGGCGATGATTCCTGTTGTACCCGGAGCGTAGGGTTTTTCTCCAGAAGTTTTCACCTCCACATAGGGTCAGCTCTTTCAAACTCCTCTTGAGTGTAGTTGAATGTATTCCTACTAGAGTGGAGGTTGTGGTCAGGCTCCTTATTTGTCGTGGTCATTATATATTGGCGTATTTTCTCTTTAAGTATTCCATATGGTATATTGAATGGTTTTAAGATCTATTCCAAATTTTTGCTTTCAATTCTTGCATCTTTCATGACCTTGATGATTTGATCTTCAAATTTTGCAGTAAGCTGGGACACCAGTAGTGCCCTCTCATGCCGGCTTAGTTCTGCAATATCCCGATGAGTTCGTTCAGAGTGGATCTTTGTTTCCTCCCTTATCGGCGAATGGTGTAAGGGGGGAGAGAGAGGACGTACCTCAATCTCCTCAGTAGCCGTTGTGGAGTGTGGAACTACTGGTGTCCCCTCTATTGTCTTCTGTGTTAGTTGATCTTGTAGTTGCTTGATCAATTCATCTTTGTTTTTAATCTCCTCTGTGGCCTTCAAAATCTTCTCTTTGTTTTTTAGGAGCTCCTCATCAATGACTGCGAGTTGATTTGCATCTTCATTGCATTGGTCAAAATATTTGTTTTCTGCCACTTTCCACTTCCTTCTTGGTTCTGATGTATCATGCATGTCCCTTTTCTCCCATTCTGCAATGATGGCCTGCTCCTGCTTGAGTTCTTCTTCATGCTTAGCTATCTTTTCCTCCAATGTCTTTGTGTCCTTTTCTGGCACTTAAGGAGCTTCTATAGGTTGATTACATAGAAGAGCTGTCATCAGCTCCTTGTTTCTGTTCCGTAAGTTCTCTGCTTCTTCCATGTATATTTTGATTTATGGTTCAAGTATTTTGCTTCTGGCATTCATGCATGTTTTGTCAGCTTTGCTAGCTTCATATTTCCTTTGTAACTCCTATAGTTGGTCTTTAAGTTTCTGATTTGCCATCTCTAGTGTATTGCGTTGTTGCTTGGCTTCTTGGAATTCCTTCTCTTTATCTGCTATGTTCTTTTGAGCTTGAATCAATTGGGCAGAGAGATTGTCACCCATTTCTTGAAGTTGATTCTTTTCTTGCATGGCCTTGTCATAGTCAGCATCAGCCTCAAGCATTAACTGTTGAGTGTCCATGGCAGTTTTGATCATATGTTGCACCACTGGCTTAAGCTGAGCGACGTCCACATTTAACCAAGTTCTTGAGATGCTTGGAGCTTCTCCTGTTTGGACATCCTTTCCATGCTCCACATGTATAGTCTCATTATGTGGTTGTCTGATTTGGAGTTGTACTTCCGGTTCTTTGCTTTCTTCTTCTGTGTTAACTATCTTCATGGAACTCCCTTGAAATGTAACATCCATAGGGGAGGGTTCTACCACTACCCTTATTGGTGTAAAGGGTTCCGACTCTTCCACCGTATTATCTTCTGGTTCTTCCTTGGGATTTTTTAATAATACCTTTCCTGTAAGCATAGTCTCTTGGATTTGAAGGTTGGAAGCTTCATTTAACTTGATGACATGTACTCCCTCGGAGGCCTCCTTTCATGCCTTGTCTTTGCTGGAGCTGATGGGCGGTTGCTCTAACTTTGTGCCTTCCTCTTCCACATTCTTGATGGAGAGTGTTAATCTCCAAAAGAACAAGCTATCCTTGGTATTAGACCACCTCTAGACCAAGAATAACTTTAGACTCCACAGAATTTTGGAAATTCACTATCACATTACCAAGAAATTGATTAACTGTGAAGAAATCACTTCTCTGAAAAGTCTGCTGCAAATTAATCACTCATTGACTAATCAATCCTGTAAAGTTCTTAATAAAACTTTGCACAATGCTTCGCCTTAAGGTTGTGCAACTTCTCCAAGTTAAATTTCTCAAAATGATTGAGTATACTGTGAGAAATGTGTGAAACACTTTACCTATGTCTGAAACAGCTTCTTTGCAATGGCGACCTTAACACCTGTAATTTCTTAACACTAGTCTTTGCAATGGCGACCTTAACACCTGTAATTTCTTAACACTAGTTCTCCCAAAGTAAATCCCGTTTGATCAAGATCTTTTAGCCATAGATGGCTTACCTTTCAACTTAGATTTTGAGCCCTCACTTGTGTAAAACTTTACACCGTGCAGTGAGCAATGTTCATTTCTCTGAACATGAAATCTGCGCCAGTTTTTACGACTCTCAGAACATCTTCACATATGAATGTTCCTATGCAAAATTCTCTTAGCCTGATTACATTTGGACTCTCAAATTCTAGCCATAGATTGATTAGCTATGGACTTAGATATGTTCAGAAGGATTTCTCAAAAGATTAACTACAGAAGTAGAAGACACTGAAACATCGGGCGCAAGATTTTCTTCGATTACTCAGAAAAGTTACAACTACATTGAAGAGATAACTCAACTAACTTTTCATGTGTCCAATGACACTTTGTACATCTGATTTCTCTCTTCCTATTCTCTATTCTACATGCCCCGACTTTTTCCAAAACATTTATAGGCAAATATGTACAGACTTATGACTAATCAAAAGTGTGAGTAACCTATATCTGAACTAATGTACATATGTGTACATAGCTTTGAATTTCTGAGTATGTCCTTCCTTCAAACTTCTGAATTTGTTCTCTTCTTAATTTCTTGACTTCATTTCTTCATAAACCTTCAATTGATGATTGGCATGCACCAACAGCTCCCCCTCAATCATTAATTGAGGTTTTTCTCTATCTTCTTAATACCTGCCATATCCTTGAATCTCTGTAGCTTTGGTCCATCTAGACTTTTTGTCATCATATCTGCAAGTTGATCTTTTGTAGGAGTATGCATAACTTCAATTTCCTTATCAATGACCTTCTCTCTCAGAAAATGATATTGTATTTCAATATGCTTAGTTCTAGCATGAAACACAGGATTTGCTGCCAAGTATAGAGAACTCATATTGTCTCCACAAATAATAGGAGTACCTTGAATCACATCAAAAACCTTCATAAGTGTCTTTAGCCATATTACCTCCTTTGCAGCTTCCACCATACCTTTATATTTTGCTTCTCTAGATGACAAAGCAACTGTATGTTGCTTCTTAGAACACCATGAAATTAATTTGTCTCCTACATAGCACAAATATCCATGTGTTGATCTTCTATCATCCACATTACCTGCCCAATCTGCATCACTATATATCTTCACTCTTGTATCAGAAGTAAATCCATAGTACAGTCCTTCTCTAAGTGTACCCTTGATGTACCTAAGTACTCTTTGTCCTGCAATCCAATGTTCCTTTTTGGGACAATGCATGAATTGTGAAAGCACACCAACTGCATATGACAAATCAGGCCTTGTTAATGTAGCATAAATCAAGCTACCAACCAAACTTTCATAGAGCTTCATGTCTCTGAATTCTTCTCCTCCAAATCTAGACAATTTATGGTTCACTTCCAATGGTGTAGGTGCAACCCTGCAATCTTCCATTTTAAATTTGGTTAGCAAATTTTTAAGATACCTTTCTTGGGTCACATATACTCCATGTTGAGTATATAAAATCTCCATTCCCAAGAAGAATGACAAGTTCCCCAAATCACTGATTTTGAACTCTTTCTCCAATTGCTTCTTGATCATTTGTATTCCTTTATCATCTGTTCCTGTAAGTATTATGTCATCAACATAAATACAAACATAAATGAATCCATCTTCACTTGCTTTGACTAGCAAGCTACTATCTGCCTTTGATGCTTGAAATCCAAGTTCCTTCAAGAACTTTACAAGCCTATAATTCCATGCCCTTGGGGCCTGCTTTAATCCATACAAAGCTCTCTTGAGCTTACACACATAATTTGGACTCACTTGATCTTTGAACCCATCTGGTTGCTCCATGTAAACTTCATCTGAAATGTAACCATTCAAAAAAGCATTTTTAACATCTAATTGAGATAACTTCCAACCTTTGCAAGCAGCAATTGCTATGAGAGTTCTGATGGTATTCATTTTTGCCACAGGACTATAGGTCTCATCATAGTCCACTCCATATGTCTGTGCATACCCTTTCACAACAAGTCTGGCTTTGTACCTAGACACACTTCCATCTGCAAATCTTTTTGTTTTGTAAACCCACTTACATCCAATAATTTTCTGGCTATTAGGTTTAGGAACCAGATCCCAAGTCTGATTCTCTATCAATGCATCATACTCCTCTTGCATGGCTTCTTCCCAATTTCTCTTGCCTTTGGCTTCATCATATGTAGATGGATCTTCATCTGCTTTTACCAAATAAGCATAATCTTTAGTAGTCAAGAATGAGGTGTCATAGCTATGCCTTGTGGGTTGCCATTTGTGCCTAGATGACCTCCTAACTTCTGCACTTTTTGAAGTCTCTGGTTCATCACATTCTGGATCAAACCTTGGCCTCTCTTCAACTTCAACCTGTACTTGATTATTCTCATTTTCATCAAGTAATTGAATCTTTGCTTTACCTTGCCTTTGATCCACTACTTCTTCAACATCTGCATGTATATTATATTTACCTGCATACCAAGTACCTTGCTCATCAAATGTAACATCCTTGGATACAAGGAATTGCTTTGTGGATGGACTCCACAACCTGTATCCCATTTGCTTATCATCATAACCAATGAATACATACTTTTCTGCCTTAGGCTCCAACTTATGCCTCAATTGAGATGGCACATATGCATATGCCAAGCATCCAAATATTCTGCAATGATCCAAGGTAGGTCTCTTACCCCACCAAGCTTCATATGGTGTCATACCTTGCAAGGCTTTACAAGGCAATCTATTGACCAAATATGTAGCTGTATTAACAGCTTCAACCCACAAATAATTTGGGCAATTCTTCTCTTTCATCATGGACCTTGCAAATTCAACAAGTGTCCTGTTTCTTCTTTCTGCTACCCCATTTTGTTGAGGAGAGTACCTGCAAGTAACCTCTCTTTTTATACCTGCATTCCACAAGTAATCATTGAACTCATTTGAAAAATACTCTCCCCCTCCATCTGACCTTAGTCTCTTCAATTTTTGACCTGTAATCCTTTCTGCATATGCATGATAGTGTTTAAATGTATTAAACACTTCTGACTTTTCTTTAATCACATCAATTGTGATCCATCTGGTAGCATCATCAACATATATAACATAATATCTTGAACCATTTATACTAAAGTCCTTTGAAGGACCCCACACATCTGTATGCACCAACTCAAGTCTTTCTGAATACATAAACCCATGCTTGGAATAAGATTGTTTATGGGCCTTACCTAATTGACATGCCTCACATCTGTATGTCATGTGTTGACCTGCAATGTTAGGCAACCCAAGCACTGAATCATTGTTAATCATTTCTTTAATACCTCTCTCATTGAAATGTCCAAGTCTTTTATGCCAAAGATCCAATTCAGATACCTTCTGCTCTCCATATGTGAACATAGCATGTCCAACATTTCCTTGTACCTTCAATGTGAAAAGCCTCCCTTCCTTCTTTCCTGTAACAACCTGTTTGTACCCTTGACTAGGGTCTTCAACATAGACTCCATCATTGGTGAACCTTACCTCATATCCTTTTTCCACAATTTGACCTACACTGATCAAATTCTTTGGAATTGTGGGAACATAAAGAACCTTACTTAGAAGAGTGCTCCCATCTTTAGCTTTGACTGAACCAATTGACTTTACCTTATGCTTTGTATTATCACCTGTCTGAACTGTATGGTTAATTGCATTATGATCTAGATCAGTCATCAAAGCAATATTTCCACTTAAATGATTACTACATCCGGAATCAATATAGAACACTCTCATGTCCTCATGTGAGGTTTCACATGTTGCATTCATAATGAGAGTCGAATCCTCCTTCTGATCTGATGCATAGTTGTAGTAGGTGTTATTATAGGATTGATTTTGGAAGCTTCTTCCTCCACCTCTTCCAAAAGAATTCCTACCACCTCTACCTCTGAAGTTTCCTCTCTGAAATCTACCACCTCTTGCTCTTTGATTAAAGTTCTGATAATTACCATTGTTCTGATTATTGTGCCAACAATCATGAGATAGATGATTGGTCTTACCACATATCCAACAAGCTCTTGCATTATCTTTGTTGTTTCTGCCTCTTCCTCTACTTCTGCCATTTCCTTTTCCTCTTATGAAATTTGCTTGGTTTGAAGTACCTTCTTCTTCACCTGATTGTTGCTTTCCTTTGTTAGCTTTCTTCTTGTCTTTAGAGTACATTGCATGACCTGCACTCTTATCAACATCTCCTTTGATATCATTCTCAAAAGTTAGCATATGACCTAACAATTGATTCAAATCAGGAGTGAAGTGATCTAATGAAAGTTCTGTAGACAAAATAAAAGGCTTCCACTTCTCATCTCCTCTTAGCCCTGTGAGAATTTGTCTTACCAATTTATCTTCTTCAATATCTTCATCCACTGCACCTAAAGAATCTGCAATGTTCTTCATCTTTGTCACATAATCAGAAATTGATTGTGAAGCCTTCTTTTGAAAGTAGTAAATTCTGCCCATAGTGAAGCCTTCCTTGATTTGGTTGTGTTTTGGAAATGCTCTTCCAAAGCATTCCAAATGTCACATGCACTTTCAAGTCCTCTAATGTGAGGAAGCAAATAGTCATTGACTGCCATGTAGATTATGCTCCTTGCTTGAGCATCCTTCTTCATCCAATTCTTTAAATCTGACAATTCTTCCCTAGTTGGAACACTAGGATCTCTGAACTGAGGCTTCTCTTCTTCACCTGTAATGTATGCTATCAAATCTTTGCTCATCAGATGAGCTTCCATTCTCATAGACCAAGCTGGATAGTTCTCTCTATCCAACTTTTCAATTTGGAGACTATCTCCCATCCTTGCTTCACCTGTAGTCTCAAAGTTTTAGCCTTTACAAGAAATAAATGTACCTTAACTTTGAATATTGCTTCTTCTGATTCTTTTGATAATCTTTGCGTGTCTCCCTTCAATCTTTCTTCACACTTTATCCTTCTGAACCTTCGAGATGTAGAATTTGTATATCTGCAGCAGTCAGAGTCTTCCTTTCCTTAATTTTGACACAACCTGCTCTGATACCACTGATGGAGAGTGTTAATCTCCAAAAGAACAAGCTATCCTTGGTATTAGACCACCTCTAGACCAAGAATAACTTTAGACTCCACAGAATTTTGGAAATTCACTATCACATTACCAAGAAATTGATTAACTGTGAAGAAATCACTTCTCTGAAAAGTCTGCTGCAAATTAATCACTCATTGACTAATCAATCCTGTAAAGTTTTTAATAAAACTTTCACAATGCTTCGCCTTAAGGTTGCGCAACTTCTCCAAGTTAAATTTCTCAAAATGATTGAGTATACTGTGAGAAATGTGTGAAACACTTTACCTATGTCTGAAACAGCTTCTTTGCAATGGCGACCTTAACACCTGTAATTTCTTAACACTAGTTCTCCCAAAGTAAATCCCGTTTGATCAAGATCTTTTAGCCATAGATGGCTTACCTTTCAACTTAGATTTTGAGCCCTCACTTGTGTAAAACTTTACACCGTGCAGTGAGCAATGTTCATTTCTCTGAACATGAAATCTGTGCCAGTTTTTACGACTCTCAGAACATCTTCACATATGAATGTTCCTATGCAAAATTCTCTTAGCCTGATTACATTTGGACTCTCAAATTCTAGCCATAGATTGATTAGCTATGGACTTAGATATGTTCAGAAGGATTTCTCAAAAGATTAACTACAGAAGTAGAAGACACTGAAACATCGGGCGCAAGATTTTCTTCGATTACTCAGAAAAGTTACAACTACATTGAAGAGATAACTCAACTAACTTTTCATGTGTCCAATGACACTTTCTACATCTGATTTCTCTCTTCCTATTCTCTATTCTACATGCCCCGACTTTTTCCAAAACATTTATAGGCAAATATGTACAGACTTATGACTAATCAAAAGTGTGAGTAACCTATATCTGAACTAATGTACATATGTGTTCATAGCTTTGAATTTCTGAGTATGTCCTTCCTTCAAACTTCTGAATTTGTTCTCTTCTTAATTTCTTGACTTCATTTCTTCATAAACCTTCAATTGATGATTGGCATGCACCAACAATTCTTGTTCACTTCATTTAACTCCTCCCATTCTCCATCATCTTTGGACTCACTTCGAATGTCCACATTCAACAAGGAGGTGTTTGGTTCTTCTTGTGCATCTGATGATGAGCTTGAATTTACTAACCCTAATTCCCTGTATCTATGCACCTTGGTCAGCCTCTTTTTTTGTTCCATATCTTGATGGGCTTGCTGGTAATGGTGTCCTTGCACTGATAGATTTACTTGACCTTCGGTATATTGATGTGTGTCTTCCAGGGCTCTTGTCAATTCCTCTTCCATAATCGGTCGATGGTCTTCAATTCTTGTCCTTGGAAGTACATGTGCCCTCTTTGTGGCTGGCACCTCGACTTCTGTCTGCATCATTTCCCTTAACCTCTTGGTACCTCTCATTCTAGGTTGTGAGCTAGTGTCTGCTTCCTCTACAATTGTTACTCCCTTCTTTTTCCTAGGGATAGTTGCAACCTTTGCATATTTAGCCATGGCTTCCGATGATGGCATTTCTTGCAAATGCTCTCTAATGCCCAAGGCATGATATATCAATATAGTTAGAGCCACACTGCCGTTCAGAAATTTCTTGTGATTCCATTGCTTTTTTGCCTCGAACAGCCGCTCTTGAATATAAGGAGTCATGTTGACTTGATTTCCAATTTGTTTAATAGCATGTGACAGGATTTGTACTACGATCTTTTGTGGAGCTGTGTACCTGTGCATGTTTGGAAAACAGAAGTGCCGATGGATAAGCCTCACTTCATCTTCGATATCAATACGATTGATGTCATTGAAGGTTTGCGTCTTGGCTCCTCGACTTTCTTCTTTCAAGACTGTAGTCCCGTCCTTCTCCCATCCAAAAGCTTTCTTAATTAACTCATGAGTAAATTGAATTATGACCCATTCACCAATTACGTCCATGAATCTAGCCTCCGGCACCAATGGATCATGCAAGGTAGGCTGCAGAGTATTCATAACTTGGACACATCTCTAAAAATCGGGCTTGTAGATCGGTAACTCAAAGTATTTATGGATACTCGCCTTCTTCATGACATCCATGGTTGATGTGAGCTCATGTACTACTTTGAAATCTTTGGACATCACATGGAACTGGTGATCTGTATCCATGATTTTGATGGTCACTAGGAATAAGAAATCCCCTGCTGGTTGATCATCTCTAAACCAATGACCTTTTGCTTTAGTCATGCTTTGCAAAGGAAAGTCCATCACTTCCTCTTGAATGGTAGCTTCAGAGTCCTCAGAAGCCATCTGCACTCGTAATGCAAAGAGCATTAGCTGCTGTAAATACATGTCGTTTAGTGATGTGAGTTGTAGTGCTATTTCATGCGTTGTGTCACTCCGTTCCCCATGTTTGCATCAATAGAACTTCTTATCGCATCTTTTTTTCATTTTCACTTCTGAAAGAAAACAAGAATTAGTGTAGCAGAAGTAATTTTTTATTTACATAGTAGGTCCATTCCTAAGAAAGTAGAAGCTATGACCTGTCCCCAATTGAAGAATGTGCACCACTAGTTCTATTATGTACATCATGTGCCGAATGTCTGGCCTCATGATGTGGCTCTATCATGCATACTTTAGGTGCACTAGAAGCTTCATGTGTGCAAAAGAAATCTTCTTGGTTCACGTGTTCCATTCCTGCTGTTGCTTTGGTTTCCAGATCCATTTCGTAGTAGAGGTTTTAAGCCTTGTCTTTTGCTCGTTTTGTCGTGTTGCATGTGTATCTCTTCTCTTTTTTGTTATCCGAGTTGTGGGGTTCCTTCTCTTGGGGTATATGTGACGAATCTCGCTAGTACTTATGGTACTGTTGTGTTGATATAATGTTTCCTCGTGCTTGTCTATCTCTTGAATGGCCACTTGTCTGACCTTCTTGGGAATCCACATTTGTTGCCGTGTTTTTTGAGCTTCTATCAAAGGCTTAGGAAGCCATACTTTCAAGAGTCATTTTGGTTCTGATTTCGGTGAAGAAGAATTCTTGTCCACCCTTGTCTTCCTAGGAGAAATGACGTTTACTGGTGTTGCATTCTCTGATTCCTTCACTCGATCCTTGCGAACCCATTTGAAGTTAACATTTCTTGATTGCGAGTAGTTGATGGTGGATTTCTAGGTTGTTGATCGCTCTTTTGCATGGAAGGCTTTAAGAGTATTGTCCTCCTCGGTTTCCTTCTGTTCACGAATCCAGTGGGATGAATCTACTTTCTCCTTGGATACATTGGGGTTTGAATGACCTTCTTCTATTGGACCTGCTTCTGATTGATTTGTGCTGGAATCATGTAGCACGGTTTGTTCAACACTTCTGATGACTCCTGGTCTATGTGAGGGTTTCTCTCCTAATTGACTAAAGATTTTTGTGCCTTATTTTGGCTGAAATGTATCCTTGAGCTAGGTGGATACTCACCTCATTCTCAATGATCCAGTCTTGTCCTAGGACTAAGTTTTCTATTAGATTCTCATCGGATACTATGGCTTCTCCAATGCATGTTATAACTTGACCTCCCACACCTATCATACGTGCTTTCGTAGATGTTGTAATTTTTGGAAGATCCTTGATGACAGTACTTTGTATGCAATTGATTTCCGTTGTTGAATCTATTAAGGCGTCTATCAACTGGTACTCCGTCATTCCAACTCCTAGGTTTAAGTACGGTTTGTAGACATTGGTTGTGTTGGACTTATGAACCTGGTAATTAGCCATGGGAATAGGCTCTTTTCCTTGCAGATACAGTTCATCTCTTTTCCTTATCCACTCTTTCTGTTTCTTGATACGCTCTAAGGCTTCTTGCCATGCTTCCTCTCTAATTCGTTCTTCCTCTTTCTTCCTATTTTGTACACCTACGAGGCATGCTAACATTTGATCCGTCAATGGCTCCATATACCGTTTTACTCGACATCCACTTATGTAGTTAGGAAGAATATCTCCATCCAGAGTAGCTAGATTAACTGCTCCACTAGTGGAAATCCTATTGATGATTAGAGGTCCATATCCACGTTTTTGTAATTTCTTGGCATGTTGCTCCAAGGTGTAGACCAGAACTGAATCTCCTTCCCTTAATCCCTTATCTTTGATGTGTGCATCATAATATGCCTTTTGTCTTCTCTTGGCTGCATAAATACCTGCTACAACTTGTATTCTAGTTTCAATCAGTTTCTCAATTTGGTCTAGTTGCTTGGATAATTCATGTCCTCTCTATTCATACTGTTGGGCTATTCTCAAGGTTGGCACTAAAAAATCGATCGGCAGGATTGCGTTCTGTCCATACACAAGGTTGAATGGGGTAGTTCCAATGGCAGTCTTGTAAGCGACTCGAAAGGCCCAAATTGCGTGATGCAATTTTTTGTCCTAATCTGACCTTCCATTATTGACTATCTTGGTCAATATTGTGCATAACACCTTATTGGAACTTTCTGCTTGACCATTGGCTTGAGGATGATATGGGGCTGATTTTTTATGGATCACCAAGAATTCACTCATTAAAGACTCTATTACTTCATTAATGAAATGCGTTCCTCGATCACTCACAATCTCAATTGGTAATCCGAAACGAGTGAAAATGTGCTCAAAAAGAAACTTAGCACTGGTCTGAGCATCATTCTTTCTAGTAGCCTTTGCCTCCATCCATTTAGTCAAATAATCTATGGCTACTATGATGTATTCGGCATGTGACCCCTTGGCTGGTGGGTTAATGGGTCCTATGAAATCAATACCCCATTTGGAAAATGTTCTAGCGCAAACCATAGGTCTCAATGGCATGTCATCTCGCCGAATCGGGTATTTGGCCCTTTGGCATGTCTCGCAACTTCATACATAGGTGTCCGCATCCATATGTAGAGTTGGCCACCACAAGCCTGCAAAGAGGATCATTTTTATAGTTCTCTCGGATGAAAAATGACCTCTTGTAGCACCTGCATGTGCCATCTCTAATATGGGTTAGTATTCTCCTTAATGCACACATCGCCGTAACTGATTGTCTTTCCCTCTCTTAAACAAGTGTCTTCCCATGATTACATAATCCTTACTCATTTCCTCTAGGGACCGTTTCCTTGCTAAGCTGACTCCTTCCTCGTGCGCTCGTGTCTTTAGGAATTTCACTAATGTTCACTCTATTTGGGTGCTATTGTAGAGAAGGGTAAGGATGTGTGATCATCGGGTATGGTTTCCTGACATTCTACACAATTATTGACATAATCATGGACATCTTTAGGCATATCAGGCCAATATACTCCTAGTCGTTTCAATTCTCTTAGAGTTCTGTGAATTCCTTTGTGCATCCTCCAGTTGTTCACATGGGCTCGTTCAATCAACTTCATTTGTTTGTCTTCCTCAACACATCTTGATAATACACCCTTGGGTTCCTTATGGTACACACTTCCTGCAATAATGTGCAAGTTACGTGATTGTAGAATTTCCTGTTTACTTTCTTTATCAATTGAGTGTTGTGGGCCATGAGTGAGTATTGAAATTAACTTCTCTGCCCACTTTGGACACACTTCCAACTTAAAGAGGTAAGTTTCTAGCAAATCATCTGGCACTCCACTTGGTGGTTCTCCATGTGTTAATCTAGAGAGGTGATCTGCTCTTATATGGGTATTTCCCTTTTTCACTATTACTTCAAAATCGAACTCCATCAATAGCAGAAACCATCTCACAAGTCTTCCCGTGTTACAAGGCTTATTGACTAGGTACAATAAGGCTTGATAATCTATGAAGAACTTGAATTTGTTGGCTAAGAGATAATGACTGAATTTCTTTACAGCGTACACCATTCCTAATCCCTCTCACTGTGTAGTTGTATAGTTTCTCTCAGCTTGATTCAATTGTCTACTCGCATAGGCAATTGGGTGATCTTACTTTCCTTCGTCTGTTGGCTGAGCTAAGATGCATCCTATTGCGTAATTTGAAGCATCCACATGAATATGGAAAGGCTTGTTCCAATTTGGTGTTTTCAAAATTGGAGCTGTGCTCAGTCGCCTTTTTAACTCGTTAAATGCCTTTTCACATTCATCGGTCCAAGTGAATTGGGTCAAAAGTCCATACAAGGGTTTGGCAATTATGGCATACATGTGGATAAATTGACGGTAGTATCCACAATGTCCCATAAATGCTTGCACTTCTTTTGCATTCTTCGGTCTAGGAAGTTCTAAAATGACCTTGATCTTGTCTTCATCTCTAGATATTTTGTTTCTAGACACTATGTGTCCTAAGATCTTCCCTTGTCTTACCATGAAGACACACTTCTCAGGGTTCAGGCAGACTCTATATTGTCGACATTTATCAAATAGTTTTCACAATTCCGGAATGTGGTCTTGCCTTTGACTTGAATAGGTACATAGGTCATCTACATACACTTCCATACTCTTCTTTAGGAATTCTTTGAAAACATAACACATCAACCTTTGGAAAGTAGCAGGTGCATTAGTGAGTCCAAAAGGCATCACTCGAAAAGCATAGACTCCCCATTCAGTCGCGAATGCAGTCTTATGTTGATCCTCAGTAGCAATAGCTACTTGGTTGTATTCAGAGAATCCATCTAAGAAGCTATAGACTTCTTTCCCTGCAACTCTTTCCAATAGATGGTCGGTGATAGGTAATGGATAGCTATCACGGATCGTGGCTGCATTCACTTTTTTCAGGTTAATGCATACTCTGAGTTTTCTGTTCTTTTTAGGTACAACCACTAGTGGTGATACCTAGTCAGTATGTTCTATTTCATAAATGAATCCAGCTGCTAATAGCTTGTCTATTTCCTCTTTTATTTTGGCCGCATAGACCTCGTTATAGGTGTAAGGGCATTGTTTTGATGGTTTTGCCTCTGATGGCATTGGTATTCTATGGGAACAAATGGAGGGTTCCACACCCTTGAGATCCTTGTAGGTCCAAGCAAATACATCTCAATATTCCTGGATCAACTGTATTAATTCCTCTTCCTCCTTGGTCGACACGTCTTTTCCTATATATGTACATCTTTCTTCTCCATCCTCTACAGTTCCTATTATCTTTTTTGTTTGATCCTTGTTGTACGCTTCTCCTTCTCTTGCCTCTCTCTTGGGCATTTGAATAGCTATTTTTCTCTCTACTTGATATCTTTTGATAAAATGTTCCGGAACCTCAAAAAGATCAGGGGTTGGTTCGATCTTACTCACACTTTCCTCCGGTTTTGGCACTATAGCGGCTGCTTCTATTGCTAACACTCTGGTTATTCCATACTTGTCTTCGGTTTGAATGGCTTCTAGGTAACGTTCTTCAGAATCAAATTCTGGTTCCATTTCTATGCTCTCGTATTCTTCTTTCCATTCCTTTTCCAATATTTC
Organism: Ceratopteris richardii; assembly: GCA_020310875.1. Classification (NCBI taxonomy): domain Eukaryota; kingdom Viridiplantae; phylum Streptophyta; class Polypodiopsida; order Polypodiales; family Pteridaceae; genus Ceratopteris; species Ceratopteris richardii. The sequence goes on from CM035416.1 coordinate 166,268,067, forward strand.
TCCTGCTTCTACTTCTTGAAGGAAAACCATGTACAAATTTATGTCGTAGCCTTCTTCGTCCACACATTCATTCATCGTCAGAACTTCTTCATTCACACATATATCCAAGGTTGCTAGGATTTCCATCCATCCGTGTGGTTCAAATGTTTCATCAGGAAAGATTTGAGGCATGTACATTGGATCTTTTATGGGCCCGTAATTAAGATGCCCTATTGGCCATAACTGCCTTTTATTATCCTCTTTCTTGGCTTCCTTATACATCCATAATTGGGCATCCTCATGCATCCATGATTGATCGCTTGATCCAACACTATGGATTGACAAATCATCCTCTTCTTTATGTATGGGGTTCCATTGTAGTGGTGGTCCATCTCTATATGCAAAGGTATGCAAGTTTATTTTGGTGGTGTTTCCTTCATGTTGAAGGTATAAAGAGTCTTGTCCCCAATCTTGCACTACCCTAAGCTGTCTCATGAAAGGTCGTCCTAATATCATCTCATAGTTATTTGCTTTTCCGAATTGACAGATTGCTAAAGTGTGCTCAAATTCAACTCCACAGGTGGTTAATTTGATCTTTTCTAATATTCCTAATGGTTTTTCAACATGACCATTTGCTAATTGAAGCTTCATGCGAGTCGGTCGTAAGGCAGGCTTTCCCCATTTCTCCCAAATCTCTTTGGTGGCAATACCTACTCCTGCTCCTATGTCTAGTATGGCTCTGGTCATATAGCCATTGTAAGTGACAGGTAGACACGTGTTGCCTTCATCTCCTTCACTAAATTCTCCAACCTTATCCACTGGAATTTGTACCTTAGGTGGGTTTTCATTTCCCTTGCTTTCCTTTTCGTTCTTCTCCTGCCCTAACTCCAGTTGACCTACTAATTGTTTCCATAATTGCGGTTTAACACAAAGTAGTTCTTCCACTATCAATTGGCATTGTACTTTTGTTTTTTTAAGTTCTGTTAGATTGTGTGAATTCTTATCTAAGTTTCCCTTTCCTTTTCCTCATAATGTGGGTGCTTGGAAGATCATGGATTCTTTTTCGTACTCTCCCATGTAATTTGGTAGAGTCGAAATGCTCTGAGCTTCTTCCCTATTTCGGTCTAGTCTCGATACTTCCTCATATACTTCTTCCATGTTGGGACTTGGTTGATAAAATTCCACATCTAATTCCTCAAAAGGAGGTTTAGCCACTCCATTCTTTTTCCATTGTTCTTCTCGGATTCTATTCCACAATTCTTTTGGCCAGTCAACCTCTAAATCAGGCACTATTGACATAGGTTCATCCTAGGTTTTCACTAGCTCATGTTTATCATCCTTCTCTTTCGGTTCTTTGTCCTTGGCTTTAACACAATCCTTGTATTGATCCTCCACTATCCTTGTCTCGGGGAGGGTAGGGATAGTATTTTCTAGGGTAGCTTGTGCTACCTCTATGAGTTTTCTACATATCACAAGCCTCTCCTTTTCTAACTCTCCCTATGGGTAAAGCTTTTCATGTTGCTCCACATTCGGTCCAGTCTTAATTCTAGCATGGTATGCTTTCAACCACATGTCCAAATCATCTGATTTTGGGTCAGCTAGAATTGATCCTAGTTTTTTGACTCTCAGATAGGCGGTGTAATGGAAACTTCTTCTCGAATCTCTGGTTCTTTAGGCTTCTTATTGCTTCGTGCATGCTTCTTATTCTCCTGATTTTTGTTTTTCATTCATTTTTCCTTGAGCTTTTCTCTTCTTTCCTTCCACTTTTGGCTTTTCGTTGCTTGACCACTCTCGTGAGGGTCTTCAGAATCTTCTCCTATTTGAATTTTGGGGTCTAAGGTTTTACTGTTTTCTTGTTCAGGGTCCAGTTGTTTTCCTTCTCGTTCCTTTTTTCGTGCTCGTGTAATGGCCTTTAATGGTATGGTATATTCCTTGTCACTTCCCGGTACTTCTATCACTTTGATTACATTAATAGGTGCAGTGTCTTGAGCCTTGTTGGGGTTTTTTTTGGACAATCTTGGAAGAGATGTTCCTTTCCACAATCACTGCAATACCCTTCCCAAGTCCTAAGAGGTGGTGGATTGTATGGCCGAGTGCATTCTCTGATAAAGTGGTCTCCCCTGCATCTATAACACGGTCCTCTTGGCACAGGTGGTCTGATGGGTGGTCTTACGGGTGCATGTGCTTTAGGTGCAGTGTACATTAATGTCGCCACTTCTGGTCCATAGGTATTGTTATATCCTTTGTATCCATAGTATTGCGGATCATAAACTTGCTCGTACTCCATTATACTAGCATCATAGGAATAGTACTCCCCTTGGGATTGCTCGTATCCTAGGTTCGTTGACTCTACACTGGCTATTGGTGATGTTGGCACTATGGCTCTTTCTAAGTTTTCCTCTGGTTGGGTATACTTGACAGGTACCACATGTGGGGGATGTGACAGTTGTGGTCCTAACACTGGCTGGGGTTGTGTATATTGTGCTTACTTGAATGGCCTAGGTGCTCCTAGTGGTGTTGAGTAGGAATTGTACCTAGGCATCTCTCTGCCTGGCTCTCTAGATGGATATCCATATGGCCGATACTAAGGTGGTTGCAGAGGCCCTGTCTGTCTATTGAATGGGCAATTTTCCGTGGTGTGATTGGTGTATTTTTGTTCTATGTGACAATACAAGGCCATTCCTTGATGGGGCTGCCTATTATAAGGGTACCTTTGAGGTACGATTGTTCCTCACACATGTGAGTGGGGTGATCACCTCCACATGAGCTACATCTTTGTAACATGGGCACTCTTAGGGTTGGGTGCTGATAATTTCTTTGTCCTTGGACTCCCAATTTCTTTGCCACTAGCTCTGATAATTCTTCTACTTTACTAGAATTGGATGTTACTGTGCTTCGGGTGTCTTCTGATTTAGTAGGACTGGTTGTACTTTTGAGATCATCTGCTAGGTTGTTCTCAAGGTCAATACACTCTTGAAGACATTCACTCAATGTCTGAAGTCTCTTCACATAGACTAATGTTCTTAGAGTTTCGTTCGTTAATCCGTCCAAAAATAATGATATCAATTTTTGCTGCGTAGGTCTTTCAGCTACAGGACATCTATCAACATACTGATTGAATCTTCGTGCAGCTGTTTTTACAATTTCATTGGGGTTTTGCTTAAAGCTATGGATTAAAGATGAAGAGTTATGTTTAATCCCTCTTTTAGTGAATTCCCCTATGAATTCTTGAAAGAATTGTTCAATATCTCCAAATTGATTGGGGTCTAATGGTTGGAACTATGTCAGAGTTATTCCTGTGAGAGTGAACCCAAAGGACTCATACTGCACAAAGAAGTCATCCACTTGTTCAACTCTTAACATTTGTTTAAATTCAGCTATATGGTCATAAGGCTCTCCAAATCCATCATAATGATTTCTCATACATTTGGCCACTTGTATAGGTCTTAATGTTCTTATGGATTCTGGCTGTCTAGGTATTATATGGACTGCTGGTCTAATTGGGGGCATTCTAGCTGAGCTGAAAAGTTTGCAATTTTTATGCACTAACATGTTCCATTTTGGGGAGTATTTGTTTGAATATAGGTGTTTGCAAGGAGAATTGATGGCTGGTGGTGATAAGATCCACTCAAATGTGGATACAGGGATCAAGAGCAGTGTAGGTGTTCTCAAGGCTTGCTGTGCCATGAAAAGCCACATCTATTGGAGGAAGGGAAAATATGCTTGGACGTGATGCATCTATTTATCTCATCATTATGACATGGAGTTTGGAAAATGAGAGGTGGCGAAGTAAAAAGGGATTGAGGTTTTCCTTGGCATTGTGATTTTAGGATGCCGCAATGATAGCATGCTTTATTAGTGGTATTATTCATAATAATTTTGTTATGATGAGGTATCATTCATAAGCTACAAAATGTTGTCTCTATCAATAGTGGAAAAGGTGGTTCAATTGCACAAGGGATGACTCTGTCACATGAAGCATCGAGTTTTGTTGCAGGATAAACCAATAATTCAGCCAAAAGTCCATTTCTTCCCAAATTCATCGCATGTCGTTGCTAGCTCGGCGGCCCTTGCCATCTCAGTGGTCCTTGTCAGAGAAAAAAAAAAGGGGCACATCTGCTGCAGCAAACGGATTTTTTTTCAGAGACCGTAATCAAGGCTATTGTGAATTCAGAGAAAAAAAAAACGGTTTTTGGAGGGACTGAAGTATTTGTGGCTGCAAATTGAAGGGCCGTTTTTATCCGCTGGATTTTTAGGCCTTCTTCTGTCGTCTGTCTCTTAAAGAAAGAAGGGGGGGGGCTCATTTTTGTCTGCCTTCTATTTTTGGAGGCTCTGTTCATTTTTGGGAGAGCTCTCGTAGAGCAGCCAGGACGCCTATCCATACCGCTCAAGGACTTACTACGCGGGGGGGGGGGGGGGTGGTTCCACGTGTGTGGAAGTACAGAAGAATAATTCGAAGGTAGAAGGAGAAGGGGGGGTTCAGTCGAGAGCTTGAGAGAATGTTTTTGTTTTGTCGGGGGCCACTGTTTGAGAAGGAGTAGCTGGGGCATTGTTCTTGTCGCTATCAGAAGTGCTGTAGCAGCTGGAACACAGATCAGGGGCAAAGTTTCGGGAGCAGCTGGAAGAAGCTTTGGAGGAAGAACACCAGTTGGATGCTTGGGAAAGGAGAGGGAGGATTGAAGGTCAAGAAAATGAGTATTCAGGATTCTGGTTTGTCGGTGGGAGTCTGTCTGAGAGACAAATGGATCCCTCAAAGGAAGAACATCCATATGCAGCCAAGGGTTGATGTCAAAGCAATCATTGTAAGTGCTTTTGATAATACCTTCTAATGCGAGGGAGAGAGGGGGAGTGTGTGTGAATATCAAGCGTTATGAACATCTAACGGATTCAGCCAGAAATCAGGTAGCTACTCCTATGTTAGAAAAAACTCTGCTGGTTCCAAGGAAAAATATTCAATAGACTTTACGGCTGCTAATTTGGAAAATTCCACATTCTAAATTTTCGCTTTGTTATGGAATCCGTCAACTGACCATATCCAAATGATAGGATGCTAAAACTGTTGAAATGTTCCCGTGAACTTCTAGCATGATTGCATGCCAGAATCATATTTACATATGAAGATGTTTCCATCTTCTGTGTGAGATAGTTCAGAGAGAGAGATCATGGTTTTATTATGTCTTATCGCACAGTTTTGAGTTAGGAGTGCCTTAAAAGTGCACTTGTCTTATGGAAACTTCTTACAATATTTTCATTGGGTCAAGGGTTTCAACATCACCAATATTCATTATCCACCTTGGAAGAGGATGCAAGCAGTAGCGGATGTCATAAAGATCAAGTAGAATGCTTTGATTTTAGTTGCAATTTTGTAATGATGATCGTGGCCTTCTACGAAGAGAATAATTTTAAACTTCAGATGCCTAATAACTGTTCTCCTGGAAGATGCAAAAACTGGTGCGAGGTCAGAGCTGCTGAAGTATCAAGGTATTGTACTGAAGAATATTATCTCTGGTGTAGTGATCTGAAGCAGAGTTAATAAGATATCATCTAAAATGATACTTAGGAAGAGCTCCTAAAGAGTGCTCACTCTGGTCATGCTACCAAAAGCTTTCAAAGTCTCAGCTTGTCCCGAATTCATATTTTTCTTTCATTTGATGTTTATATCTTCACAAAATGTTTATCCATTTTTCAGTTAAGGCAGCCTTTGGGCCGAAATCAGGAGACCCAAGAGAGATTTGTCTCAATTCTAGCTAAGGATATAAGTTTCAAAAAGCTTTGTTGTTTCTTGCAGTGACATTGCTGGAAATACGGGCAATGAAATGAATGAGACAAAAGATGGGACTTTTCAAATTGGGTTGCATAATTGAAGATTTTGATAGTGTTTCTTTGAAGGTTTTTGGGAGATTCATTTCCAGCTTGCATGCATGTTTCTGTTGTGGGAAATGACAGTCTGAAGAGACGAAAGAGGGAGCATATTATTGTCATTCGGCTTTAGGAGCTACAGAACAATCACCATAGGTTTGCCTAGCGCCACATGTTGTCCGAGCTTGCAGACTCCAGATCTAGTACATGAGCGATGGGAGCTCATCCTCAGGAGCAACACAAATGCAAAGAGAGGAACGCGCTCAGAGAAGAGCCCTTGAAAGATAAAGGAAGAGGCGGGAATCACAAGGCGAGTCGACCTTCACTAGCTTGAAGAAATCTGCCAAAAACGTGTACTCCCGGAGGAGAGTCGTGAATCAAGTGCAATAGTTTGAAGGAGGGATCCTGAGGCCATGTGCGCTAAATTTCTGGGATCGAAGTGATACTGAAATCACATCTCTGTTCGAAATGGCTCAACGGATTTCGGTTCATTTGGGGGACTTTAACAAGTTCTCAGGTGCTTGGGACGAGGATCTAGATAGTTTTATCCAACTGTTTGAGGTTACTTGTGAGGCTAATGTGGTAGTTGACCAGGGTCAAAGGTTGAGGATTTTTCCCGCTATCCTCCGTGATGAGGCAGCCAACTGGTATGGTAATTTGACACCACAAGAGCGTGGAACTTATTAGATGCTCAAGGAAGCCTTCTTGGCAAAGTTTCGACAACAAGGCTTCCAAGATAGATTGGCCCAACAGATGGATTATCTGCGACAGGGAGTCAATGAGAGCATCAATAACTACATTCAAAGAATGGAAACCCTGGTAAGAAAGATGGGCGCGAATGCCCCGAACGATGAGACATTGAAGAGAAGATTCATTTCCGGATTGAGAGATCCTACGGTGCAGAAGCATATCAGCCTGACAAGACCGGCAACTTTAATAGATGCTAAGGAACAAGCAAGGCTTTGGGAGGAAGTACAATTATGTCAACAGAGGAAGATGGAGCTCTTATACGAGCCAATGGGAGGCCCAGGAAACATACCAATGAAAGATCCTGGCCAAGGAAGTCCCGCATTGATGATCCCAGCTTTTGTAGCTGCCACTAGCACGCCAGGCGAGGTAAAGCCTGCGCTAACTGAAGAACGAATATTGGAGTTGGTCACACAAGCTATAAAAGTTGCCACAATGCCCCAGGAAACATACACAATAAAACCAGAGGTAACTACAAACCCCAACCAAGTGTTTAGATCGAATACATGGTGTGGAAAGTGCCATGGTTATGACCATTTGGCTTCAGAATGCCCTACAATCTCAAGAGTATTCACAGATAGATCACCACCTAGAATGCGTTGCACTTTTTGTGGAAGTACAAATCATACGGAGGACCGATGTTACAACAAGAGAGCCTATGAAGAGAGGACCATGAAATCGGGAGATACAAGAGAAAGATCCTACACAGGATTGCCCGCTCAAAGTGTCCCACCTACATCTCGTTGGGAAAACAGACCGACTTATGGATATGGTGCTCAGGGTCAAGGAGGAGACTATCCGAGAGGAGCCGCACGTGATCAAAGAAGAGATGGTCCAATCCAGTGTTGGAGATGCCATGGCTTTGGCCATACTCAATCTAGATGTCCAAACGAAAAGAAACCAATTGATTATACCCCACTATGTAGGTACTGTAGTGGAGAGGGCCACTTTGATGAAGATTGTCCAAAACGAAGAGCTTCCATTGGCAAGGATAAGGGGCCAGTAGGGTCCTAAAATTATGTTGAAACTCAGATGCATTCCACACCGAGAGCTCAAGAGCACGTTCCTACAATCGGAGTAGTGTTCAAGACACCGAATCCTCAAGAAGGCTCTAGCTCGTCAATGCACTTTGTGGATGCTTACCAGGCCAAGAAACCGCATAAAGAGCCCATTGTGGCAGTAGTCACAAGAACTCAAGAGTATTTGAAGAAAAATCCAGAAGACGAAAGCGAAAAAGCTAGCCAAGAGAAGATACCCGAACCTGAGGAGGTAGAAAATCAAGTTGGAGGATTTGTTGAGCAGCAAGAGTTTGAGGATGGGGAAGAGATAGAGATTCTTCCACCAGTGACCAAGGAGTTTGTGCCAGGCATAGCACCATTCCCTGAAAGATTAAGGGCTCCAAAGTGTAGGAAGGAAAGACAAATTTTGGAGGAAGTGGACATCGTAAAGCTGCTCGCTGACACGGAAGTCACGCTAGACATTGGCACATTGCTAAAATGTTCACCTGCATATAGGAAACAATTCTACAAGGAATATATTAAGAAGCCAAGGAAAGCTCGAGATAAAAAGAGACAAGATAAAGAGGTCCAAGGGATCATTCAAAGTATTACTACGCAAATTGATTCAAATGCTCTAGCTGTGACAGTCGAGATTAAAGGGTATGCAGTCCCCGGTGCTCAGTAAGATAGTGGAGCCGCAGTCAACCTTATGACGAAGTACATGATGAAAGCTTTGGGCCTCAACCACATGGAAGAAACTCCAATGTCCTTGAGGATGGCAGATCAAACGCAAGTAAAGCCTGCAGGTCTTTTGAAGAATGTAAGCACAGTTGTGGGTGGTCTAGAATTTAAAGTTGATTATCTGATAGTAAGACCAAGGACCTCAGAGGCTACCTTCTCAATCTTACTTGGACGGCCATGGCTGGTGCAAGCCGAATGTGTGCACGATTGGCGCACAGGATTTATCACAATTGGACCAAAGGCTGATCGAATACAACTTCAAGTGTCTCCAAACTTGACCGGCAAGAAATCGACAACAGCTAAGGAAAGGGAGCAGAAAGCAAAGGAAAAGATTAGACAAGAAATGGTGCGGGTAAGATTTGCCTTGCGCACGGAAACTTCCAAGGACCTCTTACAGGATGGATTTAACTTGCAATTGTCCAAACTCCAACATGCAAAAGTGGGCGAGTACAAAGACCCACTAGTTTACAAGGATGACTCAGACGAGGAGTTGCTAGGATGGTTGACACATACCAATGAATTTGACTGCTACATGTTGAGTATAGACACAAGGGAAAGCAAAGCTACCCAATCCCTAGAGAAGGGAACTTCAAAAGATGAGTTGAAGCTGGAAAGGAGCGGAAAGTAAGACTAAAGTGCAGGAAGCCATTGCAAAAGCTGAACTAAAGAAATTGGGTGCGGTTGAAAAAGAAAAAAAAAATGATTTACTGGCCAACCATGCATGCATGATCGGGGAGCACTTTCCAATCACAACGTCATCAAGGAATAAGGAATATTCGCGAGAAGCTCAGGTGGAAAAATGGGAAGTTTTTCCAGAAAAGTTCTTGAGCGTGGGGTCAGAGCTACGAGATGGAGTACGAGATTGCATTAAATTGGCACTCAAAAATTTCAGCAAGGCCTTTGCATGGTCATACAGTGATCTGAGAGGAATTGATCCCCGAATCTGCCAACGTTATATAGATTTGGAAGAAGGCACCCGACCAATATGTCAACGACTTAGGCGGACAAATCCAGTCTACTCGGAATTGATCAAGCTGGAATTGACTAAGTTATTGGAAGCAGGATTCATATATCCCATCGCATCCAGCGAATGGGTATCACCAATTGTAGTTGTTCCGAAAAAAAATAAGAAAATCCACATTTGCATAGATTATCAGAAGTTGAACGAGCGCACAAAAAAGGATCACTTCCCTTTGCCATTTACTGATCAAATCTTGGACAGAGTGGCTGGCCATAAATTGTACTTATTTTTGGATGGATTCAGTGGGTACAACCAGATCCAAATCCATGAAGAGGATCAATCAAAAACTACTTTCACGATAGAATGGGGTACGTATGCATATCGTGTGATGCCATTTGGATTATGCAATGCACCGGCCACATTTCAGAGGGCAATGATAGCTGCATATCAAGACTATTTGCAAGATTGGATGGAGATATTCCTCGATGACTTTGCGATCAGAGGCAACGATGGAAACATGATGGAGAGGATCGAAGCTATTTTAAGAAGAAGCATTGAAAAAGGCATCGCATTAAATCCTGAAAAGTGTACATTTGGAGTACGAAGAGGATTGCTCTTGGGACATGTTATTTCCGAAAAAGGGATCGCGGTTGACGAGGATAAAGTAGAAAAGATCGGACAACTTCCAGCTCCTCAAAACTTGCAACAACTCAGAGGATTCTTGGGACATGCTAATTATTATCGATGATTTATATTAAATTTCGCATCAATAGCAGCACCACTGACGAGCCTTTTGAGGAAAGACCAACAATATCAATGGACTGGAGAGTGTCAAGCTGCATTCGATTTGATCAAAGAGAAATTGATAAATGCACCAATTTTAGTAGCACCTGACTGGACGAGAGAATTTCATGTGCATACAGACACTTCTCATACTGCGGTTGGAGCAGTGCTATGCCAAGCCGATGAAAAGAAGTTGGACCACCCTATTTATTACGCAAGTCAAAACTTGAATAGCACTGAGAGGAACTACACGACTACAGAGAAGGAATGCCTCTCGATGATCTTTGCGGTAAACAAGTATTGGCACTATCTGATGGGAAAGCATTTCACGTTTTATGTGGATCATGAAGCCCTAAAGTATATCATCAATAAACCTGAGCTATCAGGGTGATTGATGAGATGGATGCTACTCCTCCAAGAATTTCAGTTCACAGTGGTAACCAAACCAGGCAAAGCGCACATATTGGCTAACCATTTATCTCGAATTATTAATGAAGAGCCAATCTCTGGTGTGCCCGACGATGCTCTTGATGGACATCTATTTCAGGTTGATGCTAAGGTACCTTGGTACGCCGACTTGGTGAATTTCTTGTGCACCACTAAATACCCGCCGGGAGCAAGCAAGAGAGAGAAGCAAAAACTGTTAGCACTGGCAAAACACCATAGCATCATTGGTGGGCAGCTCTATCGATATTTTGTCCATGAAAGCATTTATCGGAGGTGTCTCGAGGAAGAAGAAGCAACCCTAGTTTTGAGGGCATTACATGATGAACCCTGCGGTGGGCATTTTGCTGGTGAGCTGACGTCAAGAAAGATCTTATTGGCTGGGTATTGGTGGCCAACGCTGTTCAAAGACTCTCACACATACTGCAAGAAATGCGACAAATGCCAAAGAATGGGAAAACCAACATTAGCACATGCAGCTCCTCTTACGTCGGTGCTGGCTCTTAAGCCTTTTGAAAAATGGGGAATTGATTTTGTGGGGCCTATTGATCCTCCCTCAAGATGTAGATCCAATAGGTATATCTTGGTCTGCACTGACTATATTAGCAAGTGGGTAGAAGCCAAAGCTCTGAAGACTGACCGAGCTATTGATGTAGCTAAATTTTTGTACGAACAAATTATCACCCGATTCGGATGCCCGTTGGAGATAGTGAGTGATAGAGGAACACACTTTGTCAACGAATTGATCCAGGAATTAATGGAATTGTATAAGATCAAACATAGGAAAAGCACTCCATATTACCCGAGGGCGAATGGACAAGTGGAGGTTACCAACAAGGTTCTTGAACAGATTTTGACAAAGACAGTAGTTGTGCATAGGCGAGACTGGGATGAGAGACTTTTGGAAGCTTTGTGGGTGTATCGAACATCCTACCAAGTGACGACTAAGAGCACTCCGTTCTCCCTAGTATATGGCGAGGAAGCCATCTTTCCCATCGAAAAAGAAGTTCCCACATTAAGAGTGGCCATCGAGGCCAGGCTGGGGGAGGAAGAGTCATTGAAAAGAGGTACATACAACTGGTCAAGCTAGTAGAAAAGAGACTCATTGCACAGCAAAGTCTGGAAGCTATTCAGAGAAGACGTAAGGAGAGGCACGACAAGAATCTCAAGACCTATGCGATTCAAGAAGGGGATTTGGTGCTAGTATATGATAGCAAATATTATAAATTCCCGAGGAAGTTATAGACAAGATGGGCAGGGCCGTTTAAAGTGGTGGAACTCAACTCCAATGGTTCCATGCAAATTCAAGATTTAGGAGAAGAATGTGCTCCCGTGAAGGTTAATGCGCTTTGAGTTAAACCATATTTCAACTAGCATTAGGACGGGAGAAGCCAGACGAGATCTAAGCGAAAGGACGTAGTAGACTCCTTGTACATAGATGTATAGTTATATATATATATATATATATATATATATATATATATATATATATATATATATATATATATATATATATATATATATATATATATATATATATATATATATATATATATATATATATATATATATATATATATATATATATATATATGCGCATATGTTAGCTATGATTTTTGTTGTCATAAATATCATCCCTTGCTAGCTCAAGAATTTTGGACTTCTAATTATTTTCTGTGTTGCGTAGAGACTGTTAGGAGCTAAGTAACAAAATGGCAGATCAAATAACTCAACTCTATTTGTACGAGCTGGGGATATATTTCTCGGACCAAACATTCGCCCCCATGGACATAGAGGTCGACGACTTTAAGACCGAATATGATGTGGAGGAAGCGCACTGGCTGGTATGCTTCATAAACCAGGTGTTGCTCTAGCACAATGGTGAGAACCACGTTAAAAAGCTTCACCTCCTTAATTGTCAATCCGTGGGAGAGGTAGGAGTGATATGAAGATCGTGAACGTGAGATGATGTGAGAGTGAAGGTGAGAAGCACAAAGATGCACACACACATACACACACACAATGAAGAGACAAGCAAGACACAATGGAAGGTGGGAAATTAGCTCTATTACTCCAGAATACTCTTACAAGCTCAAAGTAGCTCTATACTCACACTAACCAAAATGAACCAACCTCAAAAATGAGCTCTCTAGCTCTTTTTATAGTTTCTAGACTAGTTTTGACCGGTTTCACATCTAGTGACCGGCCTAGTTAAAAAATAGGTCCTAGATGCTATTTGGAAGGGTAAACGGTATCTAAAAATAACGAAAATTGGTACGTGCATTCTACCTAAGCTCCTCAAGCTCGAGGACTCCTCGGCTTGCACAAAATGGAGCTATGGATTGCAAAATGGGGTTTTGTCTATATTACATATGTTACAAGAGTGATGAAAATCACTGTTGGATGTTTGAAGAAGTAATAAAAATATAATTGTTTTGAAAAAATGATCCGACTGGCTCCCTGCTCCTTCTTTACATGCTTCCGTGGCGTCTGTGCCTCTGGCTGCTTCCAACACCCCCCTCCCTCTCGCTTCTGTCGTCCCTGACAGAACCTTGTTGTGAGGTCTGCCGGATGTAGTTCTGTAGGAGGTCCTGAGCGAGGGTGTGCTCTGATATACGAATGCCTCGGGCTAGATCAGCCTCGAGTTTCTCCCAGTCGATAGGTTGTGGCTCGTCTGGTGGTGGGAGCTGATAATGTGTGGAGTACACCATTCGTTCACAGGTGAATAATTGCAATAAGTGTGTGGGCCTGCTTATAAATACCTCTGAATGGTACTCCCAAAAGCCGGTGGTGAACATTTCTTCGAATGTCTGCTTGTAACATGCCGGTAGATATTTGATCCTGCAGTGCCAGGCGTAACACACCCGTAGCGATGGCGTTGTGCTCATATCATAGACTAAATCAAAGTTGCCATGCTCAAAGCCCGGGGTGTTAACATGGGGAGCCTTGATGCGTCGGAAGACTTTAAAGACCATCTGCATCATGTCAAAGATTTTGACAGTCATGTGCGCGGCAATATCATCCATATGTTTTAATCGAGGGAGCCAGTGGCGGATCGTCGCCATCATGTAGCCTACTGTGGGTAACGCGACTGGTGGCTTGAAGTAGGGATAGTTCAACCAGTCTTGGCACTGCTTATTGTTCTGTAGCTTAATAGCGAAGGCAGTCCAAGAGCGACGTCGTGGTACTGGTCCCCAGCACGGATTAAATTTTAAGTGAAGCGGCGCTTTTACCCACGTGCTCATCATCTCTGGATAATTTTGCAGTAAATCTTTGCGCCAGTCTGGTTGAAGGATTTCACCTCTCTGCGCCCTTGGTGGCAAGTCCTCTGGCTCGAATTGAGTGGCATGCGTTGGTTTCATACCTGTTTCTTTCTCTATGGTTAACTGGTATTCGGCCATTAACATGAAGTACGGTTTATATTGGAGCTCATGCCAGATATGTATCGTCGCGGGGCCAATTGAGCAAAGAATGGTGACTGTAAAATTTTCTCTTCAATTATGGCCATGGCATGTAGCTGTGCCTCTACTCTGGCCGAGTGTGTCGTTCCGAGTTCTTCAACTGTCTTCATCCACGCGGGGGTAGGTAATTCATATGTCATCTGGCCTTCGGCCGTGACACGTCCGCCTGGGATGGGTATCGGTTCATATGCCTCTTCAAATGTCTCCTCCACCGGGATAGTGACGGTTTCTTCCTCAGCTGGTAGCTCAGGTGGGGAGTCTGGCCTTGGTGGTGCTTCATAGATGGCAATCCTAGATTCAAGATTTGTTACCTGGGCCCGAAGTGCGTTGAGTTCCTCTAAAACTTCAGGGGCAGGGTCCACAGGCGCTGGTAATTCTGCTGCTACTGGTACTTGTTGTGTTGCTGGTTCTCTGAGCTGCAGCAGTTTGTGATCTTCCTTTAACTTTTGATGTTCTTCGTTCATACGATCATAGTCCTCGAGCAATCTAACATGGTCGTCTAGCAACATCCGCATCGACTCAGATGGGATTGCCTTGAATCTGCTCGGACTTAGTGGCCGTTCTGGATGATCTAAAGCCGCTTCCAAGTTCTCTCTATTTTGCTCTTGGAGTCTCTGGTTCTCCTCTTTTGCTGCGGCTAAGTGTCTTCTTAGTAAGCCCATATTTCTAGTAAGCGTTGCATTGCGGACAGTCTGGGCTCTAAGTAGGTTATCCAAATCCGCGGTGGCCTCTTTGGTTTTCTCCTCACTTTCTAGTTCTAACTTGTGATAGGCCTCTCGTAAATCTTGGTATCGGCTGTTCAGTGAGGCGTTCTCAATTGATAACGAATTAAGCTGTGTTTGTAATTCGTTCGTCGTTTTCTGCAGCTGTTGATAGTTGGTGCCGAGTGATGCAAACTCATCGCGGACTTGCGTCATGCATGCGAACATGTGTTGAAATGCGGTGTCTATGGTGGGCGATAGTAGTAGTGAAGTGCTAAATGAGGATGTAGTGGGAGTAGATGCAGTGGGAATGGGGAGTGGGGTTGGGACAGTGGATGCAGTGGTGATTGTGGAAAATTGTGAAGTGCCTAAATATGAGGGTGCTGTGAGTGGAGTGGGTGGTGGTGAGGTGGATGGTGATATGTCCATGCCATTGGACGTGTTTAGTGTTGTGACTGTGAAAAGTGGTGTGATTGTGGGTGGTTGTGTAGGTGTGAATACGGGATTTACAAATGTAGAGTAGTTTACAGGGGGGATGGTTGGAGCAGCTTGGTGAAACGGGGAAATAGGGGTTATGGTAGGTTGGGGAGGTGAGACTGGTGAGAAGGTTAGTGGGGTTAGGAAGGGGAATGGGGGTCTTAGAGGTGGGGGAAACGCTGGGAAGGATGAAGGGGTGAAGGGGTTAACATATGGATGCGGAGGGTTGGGTGTGGGCATGGTGGTATGAATGGGTAAGGAAGAGGTTGTGGCTATGTTGCTTTGTACAGGTGTGGATGTGGGGAAAGCTGGTGGGTGTGCGGGTGATACGGGATGGGTTGGTGAAAGATGAGGTGAGAGAGGAGTCGAAGGGGTGGATGTTATTTCGAGGATAGTAGTGGTATGTACAATGGTGGTACGGGGTGGCGAATCTACAAGGATGGTTTCTGCGGTTAATGAACGTTCGGGGGCGAGGCGTGCCTCCCTGGCTTGTGCTGAGGATTGAGCTCCTGTTGGTACACGAATATACTCTCCGGGCTTTGAAAGTAGTCGCACTCGGCGGGGATCAAACTGTGGTAGTTGCTTTCTTTGTAAAAACCTGAGTGCTTCATGGGAGCCTACTGATTTGACTAACTCTCTGAACCCTCTGATATATGCGTCTTCGAATCCTCCGGAGATGAGTTCCTGTTCAATTAATGCCTGGCTCTCCTCTTCAGTTAACTTCTTTCGTGCGCAGACCTTCTCCATGGTACGATATAATTTCTTTATAGCCAGTGTGTACGCTGCGGCTTCGAATGTCTCATCTTCATATGTGCTGGTGTCGCCGTGTGTGTCGGTTTGTTGGCCTTGGCCCTCTATCTGTTCGTCATGTGAGCCCTGGCTGGCTTCATCGTCGCCTTGATCGTCGTCTGTTTCGGTTCTTTCTTCTTCGGAGCCCGACACAGCTTGTCCCTGTGGCAAATCTCGCGGCGTAGTAGGGTAGCTGGGACGTTCATATTCCTGGGAGAACAGTTGTGCTTCTGAATACTGGAATTCGTTTGAGAATGCATCAAGCATCTCAAAATCAAATGTCGTGTTTATGGGGTCGGCCTCCATATGTGGTATTGGGAAAGAAAACGCTTCCGCACCAATAGTGGTGGGAGCTTCTGCTGTTGTGGTGGTGGGTTCTGAGGTGGCAGCTGCCTGAGGTGCAGCGGTACTAGTGGTGGCCTCTGTAATCACTGGTCTGGACAACCGTATGCGAATAGGTTGTACAGTGGGAGCAGCTTCTGTCTGTGGTCGCTCTGGAGATGGTTGTGGTGATGGCGACTCTGGCACTTGAAGGCAGGGGATGGTGCCTCGCATGCGCTTACCTGCCCGTGTCCTACTGGGCTTCCTGGCTTTCTTCGTTGTGCCCTTGAATGCCTTCAGTTCTTCTCCTGTTAGTGCACGCTCAATTGGCAAGTCATAAGCCAAACACATATACACAATTCTAGTGAGCGCACAACATCCGTTAAGCACCTTCTTGCGCTCCCATCTGTGCTGTGCCAGATACATTTGATCTATGATCCAGCTTGCCAGATCAACTGTTTGAGGTCCCGTACATGCCAAATACAATCCGAACCAGATTCGTTTATGGGGCATGGTAAATCTGTCCTGAGCTGGGAATGTGAAATGTTGCATGCATATCCTTAGTGGCTTTGACAGCTCAGGGGTAATGGCAGAGATCTCCTCCCACTTCGTGACGTCCCCACGTTTCATCGGTTCTGGAATTAATCTCTCTCGATCTGTGGGTGTGTGGGTTCCATGAATCTTGATGGCTGCTCTGATTAAGTCCTTAGAGAGATAAAATCTCTTGTAAGGTGGATCGTCCACTAGAGTAGGCAATATGAAGGTTCCTGGGATGTCCTTATTCTCTGATGCCAGTAAGGTAGTGATTAAGTAATAGCACTTGTAAAAATCCGGTTTGGGCAGAGGATCACTGAAATACTCTGTGAAGCCTCCTCTGGCCCAAACATGAGTTAAATCCTGGGTGCTTTGTAGGGCTTCGAACTCTCTGGAGAAAAACTGGTACTTTCCCCACGTGCGGTCATCAAAAGTCAGAGAGGATTCAAATATAAAGTCCGCGTCCGCAAGGGGTCCTGCAAGGCCCTGAAATCAATGAGAGTTTCTGTGTATCTTTTCGGTGTAGCCCATGGGTGGGTTGTCGATAGGCATGGGCCCTGGAAATCCCTGAAATTCCGGCGGTGGAGCAGTCGGGTGGGACTCTGCTCGTAGCACGTTGAGGGGCACAGCCGCTACACTGGGGCCTGCTCCTGATGTTCCTTCGTCGGTTTGCATGGTGGCTGGTGCGCTAGTGAGAAAGATCTGCTACAAAAGATTAACACATTAGCATGGAAATTAATCATGATCCCATTAAAGTGAGACCGCAATCCCTTTCCATAACTGATGCGTAACCCGTGTAGCCAAGTGCTGTGATGTGATGGATGCAATGTTTCTTGCAGCACTAGTGCAGGTCTCTAGACACCTATACGTTTCAGATCATGCATACATTTCTTGATGAGATGAGATTACGAGTGGTGTGTGATGATGGTGTGTGAATTTATACAAGGTTTAAAGGTTAGTGATTTAGTACAAGGTTGTATGTTAGTCGGGGGGTAGTTAGACAATGGGTTAGGGGAAGACGGTTGGACACGTTTCGGTATCCATTTCCTAAAGATCTTGGAGTGGGTGGTGGGTTTCTGCTGAGGGGTAAAAGGTGGTGTCGAGTTTGGTGGTATCGAGGGATGAGATGAGTTATGGGGGTTATATATTACATGGCTTATGGGTTGAGCTATGATACATGGTTTGGGTACCCAAATCTGCGTGGGCGTGGGTCTATGGGTAAGGTACTTCTTGGCGATCCACATTTGTCGGATGCTCGGACCTGTAGAAGAAGGTCGAGGGGATGGTGGATATCGATTCTGTTTCTGTTCGGCCTTTTGCTTGTTGATCTCTGCTTGGTTGGAGTCCTTCGGTGCTTTTTGTCCTTTCGGCACCCATATTTGTCTGGTGCCGCTTCCTTTGGGAGGCCTAAACTGCTTTCCATGTTGTTTCCTCTGATACTGTCGTCGGTCTGGGTTCCTTTGTCGTGGTTGACTCTGTTGTTGTTGAGGTTGAGAGGTCGGATGGACACTCTGCTTTGGAAAAGAAGGGAGTTCCAACACTTGCGTGACCTGCCCATTAGGAAGTGATGCCTTTTGTAACTTTAATCTAGGCCAGTCCGCAACAAGTTTGGAAGGATGAGCACCGCAGGGTGTCGTGCTCATTTGGCCACTGATGCAACCCACCTGACCTCTGATTGTGCCCTTCTGTCCTTGCGTTTGGGTAACTGTCGCTTCTAGTTTGCAGGAAGTCCCAGGGAAGATCTCCTGTCGTTCTTCTGACTGACAACTGTCTATAGCCAAGCCCGAGTGGGTTGGTGTAGACGTAACGTGACTGGTCTGCCCAAAAATCTTCCTGTCTTCCGTCGCATGCGTTTCATAGGGTCTAGGGTCACAACCGTCAAGCGGAATGCCGTTAGGGAAGTCAAGCGGTATCACTCGCTTCTGCTCTAAGGTTCCAATCTGTAAGGAGCCTTGTCTAAGATTTAGGTCCACTGAGTGATCGTATAGCCAATCTTGGCCAAGGATTAGGGGTTCTATCAGGTCGTCATCATGGCACACTAATAGCTTCGCTGTCATGGTCACCTCCTTAACGAGGATAGGAAGGTCCACCTCACCCATGCAAGGGGTTTCCATGCCTCCTAGGCCTATGAGGTATGCCTCAATTGGCCGCATTTCTATTCCTGAAGCCTTATAGTGGGACCATCTAATCGCACTAGTCGCAGCACCTGAGTCAATCAAAGCCCTGAGTTCTTGGCTATGGTTACCGTGCTCTAGCCTAACTTTAATGAATGGTCTCCTGTCCACTATGCTAGGATGAGTGGTTGACTTTACTTGACACATGGCCATGGGATATCTGGGTGATGTTTCCAGATGGTTATAATGTTCTCTCCCTAGTCCTTGTCTTCTTAGCTTCATGCGCTTAATGCGTTCTATGGCTTCTGCCTGAGCTTCGGCTCGTATTCGGTTTTCTTCCTCCTTACGCTTCTTTGCCAACGTGAGTCGTCTAAGCATATCCTCAGTAAGAGGCTCTTGATATAACCTGACTCTATAGCCACTAAATGTAATTAGGCATTATATCTCCTTCTAAGGTGGCTAACTGTACTGCTCCACTAGTCGAGAGTCTGTTAATGATCATAGGTCCATAACCTCGCTTTTCTAACTTGCGTGCATGCTGTTTCAGCATATACACTAGAACTAAATCTCCTTCTTTTAGGCCTTTATCTTTCACATGTGCATCAAAATATGCTTTCTGTCGCTTCTTCGCTGCGTATATTCCTGCTGCTGCTTTCAGCCTGGTTTCTCCTAATCGTTCCAAGTCCATTATTCTCGCTGATAATTCATGGCCGGTCCACTGATGTTCTTGTGCAACCTTAAGGGTCGGTATCAAGAAGTCCAAAGGAAGCTCTGCATTCTGACCAAAAACCATCTGAAAGGGAGTTGCATTGAGTACGGTCTTGTAGGCCACTCGATATGCCCAAACAGCGTGGTGTAACTGTTTGTCCCAATCTGGACGTTTGTTGTTCACGAGTTTCGTCAGTACGGTACATAGTATCTTGTTAGTGCTTTCAGCCTGACCATTGGCCTGAGGATGATATGGTGCATATTTCTTGTGAATCACCATAAAATCCTGTAACAAATATTCAATGACTTGGTTTAGAAAGTGAGTGCCTCGATCGCTCACTAACTCTATAGGCAGTCCATATCTTGTAAAGACGTTTTCAAATAAGAATTTTGCAGTCGTGTGAGCATCATTCTTTTTTGTGGCTTTTGCCTCTACCCATTTCGTCAGATAATCTGTAGCAACAATAATGTATTCCGCATGTGTACCTTTTGCAGGGGGGTTAATGGGTCCTACAAAGTCTATACCCCACTTAGAAAATGCACGTCCGCCCATCATGGGTTTCAATGGCATTTCATCTCTGCGAGTAGGAAACTGAGTTCTTTGGCACACGTCACATCTCTTTACATAGGTATGTGCATCCATGTGAAGAGTGGGCCACCATAATCCTGCAAAGAGGATGGCTTTGATTATCCTATCTGGTCCAAAATGACCTCCTGCAACACCTTGGTGTGCAGTCTCTAGTATGCTCAGATAATCGCTTTCATGAACACATTGTCTTAAATATCCATCTCGTCCTCTTTTGTATAAGTTATCGCCAATAAGTGAGTAGCCTTGAGCTTCCTGCTCTAGACTGCGTTGTCGAGCTAAGGTCATTCCTTGAGGGAATGTGTTCGTCCTCAAGTATGTCACTAAAGGTTCACTCCAGTCTGGTGTGAGAGACACGTGATATAATGTAGCATGTTCTACTGGTGGTCTTTCACAGCAAACATGGCATTCCTTACACAACTTGTAGACATCTGCTTCCATCGTAGGCCAATATACTCCTAATCTATGCAGAGTCTGTAATGTTCGATGTTTTGAATGATGTTGCTTTAGTGCACCTAAGTGTGCTAATTGCAACCAATTCGCATGTTCTGATTCATCTACACAACAAGCAAGAATCTTTTGATTATCTTGTTTATATATGCTTCCTGCTATTATTTGGTACCTCTGAGATTTGGTAATCTCTCCTTCTTTGATCTTTATCCTAGGACTCTTGGGTCCGTATGTCAGAATAGGGACTAACGGCTTAGCCCATTCTGGTGCTATCTCAAGGTTAAACAAGTATGCATCTGTGTAGATCATCCGCTACTCCTTGAGGGGCTTCTCCTGAGGTTAATCTTGAAAGGTGGTCGGCTCTAAGATGCGTCTTTCCTTTCCTGACTACTACTTCAAAATCATACTCCATGAGTAATAGAAACCAGCGTATCAATCGTCCTGTGTTACATGGTTTGTTGACTAAATATAATAGGGCTTGATGATCTGTAAAGAACTTGAACTTGTTGGCCAACAAGTAGTGCCTAAACTTCTTTACAGCGTAGATCATCCCTAATCCCTCTCGTTCCGTCGTGGTGTAATTTCTTTCTGCTGCGTTCAGTTGTCTGCTAGCGTAGGCTATGGGGAGATCTATGTTACCTTCCTTCGTGGGTTGTGCTAACACACATCCTACGGCGTAATTGGATGCATCCACATGTACATGGAATGGCTTACTCCAATCTGGGGTGGTCAATATAGGTGCTGAGCACAAGCGTCGTTTAAGTTCCTTGAATGAATTTTCACATTCTTCTATCCATTCAAAATTGGTTAAAAGAGAGTACAAAGGCTTGGCTATGATTGCATACATGTGTATGAATCTCCTATAATAACCGCAATGGCCCATAAATGCCTGTACCTCTTTCACATTAGTTGGTCTTGGTAATTCTGCAATTACCTTCACCTTTTCCTCGTCCGTAGAGATTCCATTTTTTGACACAATGTGTCCTAGAATTTTGCCTTGTCTGACCATGAAAACGCATTTTTCTGGGTTCAAACAAACCTGATATTCTCGACATTTGTCAAATATTTGTCTTAACCCTGGAATATGTGTCTGTCTTACATTTGAATGTGCACATAAGTCATCGACATAAACTTCCAAGCTCTTGCGTAAAAATTCCTTAAAAACATGACACATAAGTCGCTGGAAAGTGGCGGGTGCATTTGTTAAGCCAAATGGCATCACACGAAATGCAAATATGCCCCATTCTGTGGCAAAAGCCATCTTGTGTTGGTCTTCTGGAGCAATGGCTACTTGATTATAGCCTGAGAATCCATCAAGAAAGCTATAAACTTCCTTGCCCGCAACTCTTTCCAATAGGTGTTCCGTGATAGGAAGAGGATAACTATCTCTAATCGTGGCGGCATTAACTTTTTTAAGGTTAATACACACACGCAATTTTCCATTCTTCTTGGGCACAACCACAATGGGGGATACCCATTCGGTATGCTCAATTTCGTAAATGAATCCTGCTTCTATCAAGTGATCTATCTCCTCTTTAATCTTCGCAGCGTAATTATCATTGTACGTGTACGGTTTCTGTTTTGTCGGTTTTGCATCTGGAGTCATAGGGATTCTATGAGAACATATATCTGGATCTACTCCTTTCAAATCTTTGTAACTCCAAGCAAAAACATCTCTATATTCGCGCAATAGGGCAACTAACTCTTCTTCTTCTTCAGTCGTAAAATCATGCCCTATATATGTGCACTTTTCTTCTTCTCCTTCTATGGCAACTATTACTTTCTTGGTTTTCTCTCGGTTATCATATACTTGTCCATCATTCGCTTTTCTATTAGGCATTCGTACCATGATTCTTCTATCTTCGATTTCGTATTTCTTGAAATTCTCGGGTACTTCAAATAAAGATTCTTCTTTTTCCGATATGGTTTCTTTCTTCTTTCTTTTCTTACCTTCACTCTTAGTAGTCACTTCCGTGGCTAATCTCACTTCATTCGTAATCTCCTCATGTCTCTGAGTGTGAGTCTCTACTTCGTAGAAATATTCTTCCTCTGATGCAAAGGGTGGGTCCATGATAATTGATTCTAAGTCAAAATCGCTTGCGTCCTCAAATGCATCAGTGTTCGGTTCACACTCTTCTAAAATTGCATCGCCCATGATTGGCTCTATCGTAAAAACTGAAATGTCATAGCCATCCTCGTCACAGTGGGGTGTCCATTGTTCTTCATTGATGGCTACATCCATGGTTGCTAGGATTTCCGCCCAACCATGGGGTTCAAATTCTTCATCTGGGAATACTACCGGTGCATAGGCTGGATCTTGAAGGGTTCGTGGATGTTGTTCTGCACCTAAGGTCCTGGCTTCTAATCTTTCTTCCTCTTGTTTGGCTACCTTACACATCCATAAATGGGTATCCTCATGCAACCAAGAAGGATCTGATTCTAATGAGTGCACGGATTCCGTCTCTGCTGGTGTCTTATGGATGGTATTCCATTGTATTGGGGGTACATCTCTGTGTGAATAGTCTTTAAGATTGACTTTGGTAGTCACTCCTAAATGTTGCAAGTACAAAGAATTAGTTCCCCAATCTTGTACTATTTGCAACTGACGCATGAATGGTCGTCCCAATATCATCTCATAAGCACGATTTTTTGCAAAGTCACAAATGGCAAAGGTATGCTCAAATTCTACACCACAAGTGGTGAGAGATATGCCTTCTAGTAAGCCTAATGGTTTCTCTATGTGTCCATCAGCCATTTGTAGTTTCATCCTGGTGGGTCTGAGTGCTGGCTTACCCCAACGTTTCCATAAAGCGGTAGTAGCGATGGCTACTCCGGCTCCTGAATCTAAGATGGCTTTCGTGGTGTAGCCCTGATGGGTTATTGGAAGATATGTGTTACCTTCCTCTCCTTCGCTTACGTCTCCAATCTTTTCCACGGGTATCTCTGGTATCTTCTTCTGTGATCCTATCTGAGAGGGTGTGGTAGCTAGCTCAGGGAATTGATTTGCTACGTGCTTCCACAATTCTGGTTTTACCTTTAACAGTTCCTCCAGAGTGAGATTACACTGTACTTTCGTATTCTTGATCACTTCCGTATTTCTAGGGATCACTGATTCTTCATTCCTCACTATTATCGTGGGTGCTCTCATACTGATAGACTTTGCTTCCCAAGGCCCTGTGAACTGAGGTAATTCTTGTAAAGAATTAGATTCAAATCCTGTGGGTTCACTCAGTTGCTCCACCTCTACATCATCATATATAGAGGGGATGTCTTGGGGAAATTGTTCCTGCAAATCGTCTATTTCTTGAATAGGAGGATGAGTTCCTTGTTCTTTTCTCCATTTCTCTTCTTGTATTTCTCTCAAAAATTCATGTGAGTACCTATGTATGGAAGATAGGTTATCTTGACTTTCTGTATTGGGTACTTGAGACAGGGATGGTGCATTCCTTTCCTGTGTCTCTAGAACAGTAGGGTTCCTAGACTGATCCTTTTTCTCTTTGCTTTCTATCAAGTGTTCTAGCCTCTCCATTAGTCCTTGAAAGTGTAGTTCCGGTTTTGCCATGTTATTCCAATTAAGATATCTAGAGGCTTCGAACAAAGCTTGTGCTAACTCTACCATTTTCATGCACAGTTTAGTTCTCTCAATTTCTAGATCAGCTCGAGGGTAGTTTTTACTCATTTCCGTTACTTGAGGTCCCTCTTTTATTCTAGCCTGATATGCACGAAACATCATGTCTAGGTCTTCGGGTATGGGTTCCGCTAAGACTGATCCTGATTTTTGAGCTGGGATTTCTTGGTTTAATTCTTGTGAGGTCAATTCTTGTATTTTGGCTCTAGATTCCCTTAGACTTCCTTCCAACTCACTTATCTTTTTACTCCATTTTCTCTTTATCCTTTCTCTAGAATCTTTCCAAGATTTTGTCTTTTTACTACTCGATTCTGCAACTTCACTAGTTTCGGCTATTTTCTCATGATTAAGCTGTTGGTTTTGTAAAAGTGCCTGGGCTCTGGTTATAGCTTGGATAGGCACGTATGTAGGGTTGGATCCATCTGCGTTATTTACAATACCTATCACGTTGATCGGTGTCACATTCGAAGCGTTAACTGGGTTCTTAGGACAATCTTTGATTATGTGCTCTTTACCACAATCGGCACAAAAGCCTTGTATGCTATAGTACTGTGATTGCCTTGCTATTGGGGGATGTGGACAATCCTTTATGAAATGATCTCCTTGGCACCTAAAGCATGGTCCTCTAGGGCCCTGTGGTCTTTGTTGTCTCAATTGGGGCCGTGGGTTTGGGTTTGCGTACATCACATTAGTATAATCTGGCTCCCAACTAGGTTCCATTGGTGGACTATCATAATGATATGTCTCCACATGCTCTGGTGACTCCGTGTAATAAGCTGGTGGACTAGTTATATGAGTAGAGTCAAAACTGTTGGAGTTCGGGTCACTTTTGGTGATCAGGGGTGAAGAAGGCACTAAGGCCCTACTTAGGTTCTCTTCTGCAGCAGCGTATTTGACTGAGATGACATTCGCTGGTGGGGGTGGCTGCTGAGCTAAGACGGGTTGAGGTCTCTGTTGAGCCTGGTACGGGTAGTTCTGAGGAGGCCTATAGTAATAAGGCTGAGCATTGTATTGGCCTTGATACCTACCTGGCTGCTGGTATGTTTGCGGGTAGTTCTGTCTCACGGTTTGTTTGTTGTATGGGCAGTCCTGAGCCGTATGATTCGTGTATCTTCTCTCAATTGTGCAATATTGGCCACTAGGGTTGGCTTGAGGTTGAGGTGCATTGGGACACACGTTTGCCAAATGATTTCCACCACAAGTGTAACAACGTACGTTTGTAGGTAGCTTGGGCACCTGTTTACTAGAAACTCCTAGTTTTTGGGCCACTTTTTCCGCTAGGTCCTCTATCGAATTAGACAATTTTGTGGATGCTAGAGAAGAACAATCTGAGTCCTTATAGACCTTTGAGAGCTCTAATTCATCTCCTAGGTTGTCCTCAATGTCTATACATATTCTTACACACTCCTCTAGCGTTCTGGGTTCTTTTAGGTACACATAGGAGCGTAGTTTAGCGCTCAACAAGCCATCTAAAAACAAGGACACTTGCTTAGCTTGTGAGGGTAGCTCTTGCATTGGACATCGTTCGACATATTGTCTGAATCTACGTCCTGCCAGTCTTACTGTTTCTTGAGGGGTTTGCTTAAAACTATGAATCAACGAAGACGTGTCATGTCTAATCCCACTTTTAGAGAATTCAGTAATGAATGACTCTAAAAAGTGATGGATGTCTCTAAATTGCCTTTGTTGCAGTGGTTGGAACCAAGTTAAAGCGGTATTCTTTAACGTTAGTCCAAATGCGTTGTACTGCGTGAACATGTCCTCGACTTGTTCTGCTCTTAGTACTTGCTTGAATTCTGCGACATGGTCATAGGGATCTCCTGTCCCATCAAAATAATTTTTCATTGATTTTACCAACTGTGTGGGTCTCAATACTCTTGCGTGTTCACGTGGTCTAGGTAGAGGAAAATCATCTCTACCCCCTGGTATTCCATGTTCTCTTTGTCTATCCGTCCTATTAGTGTTCGTGGTTGTTCTATCTCTCCCTATGGGGGGATTGAAGCTTACTTCCGGTCTCTCGTGATTTCCTTCTCTTTGATTTCCATGGGCTGAGGATGTTCCTGCCCCTTGTTGACTTGTATTCATGTTTGTTCGAGATGGAGGGAATATCAATTCACCTCTCCATGTGTATGTGTTTTTAGCGCGCTCAGGCACCACAAAGACTCTTTCTGAAGTCTGATCCAGGCATACAACCTTTCCAGGTGTATCTGGGTCCTTGAATTCATAGATTGTAATGATGCCTACCTCACCAGGGTTTTCCTTTCTGTACCTCCAAAAGGCTTCGTCTGTTTCTTTATTTACGAACAACTCGGTGCTCCTGTTGTCTTGAGGGATCCACTCTGGGATGAGTACTCTTGTTAATACGGATTTCCCTCTAGGTGTCCTAGGTTCTTCTAACGGTTCTTTTCCTTGAAATTTCGCTTCCGTCTCTAATTGAATTGTGCCAAACTCATTAGTATCGTTGGGCTGTGTACTTAGGATGTACATGGTTCCTTCTTTGTCTATGTAAGCGTCTCTCTCAAACTTCACCACTGGTCTTTCCAATCCAATGGGTTGATCAGGGTTGTGCAGTTGCACCACTTGCCTTCGCAAACCATCCTCATAGATGCGAGCACCTAATCGGTTGGTTCGGAGAAACTCTAATTGCGTTCTATAGGGTCCTTCAGGTTTTTCTAGGTATGCTACATTGGACCCTCCTTCTGGTCTGTCTGTGCTAAATGCCATTTCTGATTCACTTGATTCTGAGCTCAACTCGTAAGGATAACTACTATTCAACTGCTGAGCCCAAGATCGAGCGGTAGTTCTCACACTAGCCTCTGATGATCTAAGGCTTCTTCTGTCCGACTTACCTATATGTTTGCCCGATCTAAGGTTCATTAATTTCCTTCCTTGCTCACTCAATTACACACTTAGATCGTCGATAGTCCTTTGTTATTACTTCCTTAATTCTTTTTTTATTTTTCTTTGGATTCTTGTCGTAATATATGCGTCAGGAATTCGACTTTCGTTATGATTTTTGAGTTCTCGTTCCGTCAGACTTAGGTTCTTTTCTTTAGGTTTTCGTCACACACACCTTTACTTTAAGTCTTAAACTGCAAGAATTAGGTATCTTGCACTTGAGGCGTTCCTATCGTCGTTAATCCACAACTACCGTCTAGCCTAAGCTAAGAATTGACTGAGGGGGTTGAGTAATCTTCCAACCTCAAGTCGACCTTTCTGGTTGCTCTGATGCCCTGTTGCCCAAGAAGCCGTGCTTCCCAAGCTCTGTTGTCTTCGCTGCCTCGCTTGCTTGCCTTTGATTGCCTTTGCTAGACCTGGAAAAATTCCAATATTAGACCAATTCACAAGATGATCAAACACTTGAGTATATACACCTTTTAATCCCTTCCCTTTTTGCCCAAATTTTAATGTGTGCCCCCTGGCTTCCTAGTCCCAAACTGGGTGAACCTCAAAATAGCTTATCCAAAAATAGACGTATCCTTTATGAAAAAAACAGTTGAGGTCACGTAGTACTCGTCACGAGCTTTCTAACGAGCTATTAAGCTCAAAAAACGGACTTCGGATGAGAAAGTTACACGCGTTCAGGCCCTGGGGGGTAAAAATTGACAATCCAGTTTTCCCTCAAATATGAGCTAAGGGGTCTCCTATGAGTCTAATGGTCCAAAAATTTTCCAAAAATACCCTCAAAATTGGTCAAAAATTGAAGTCCAAAATTTGCGATGGGGGTGGGCAATCGCGATGGTCTGGGACCGTCGCGATGGTCCGAGCGAACCGTCGCGATGGCGCGGGATTTGGACAATCGCGATGGCGCGAAAAGGCGAACCGTCGCGATGGCTCGAAGTGAACGATCGCGATGGCGTGAGGTCGAACCGTCGCGATGGTCCAAAAAATGAACCGTCGCGATGGCGTGATCGGGCGGACAATCGCGATGGTGCAGTCAACGGTCAAAGATGGACAATCGCGATGGTCCGAAGTGAACCGTCGCGATGGTCCGCGATGCGATGGCTTGAGCCAATCGCGATGGTCCGATTTTGGGCTGTCGCGATGGTCCAAAAGTTGAACCGTCGCGATGGTCTATCGTGACACGTGGCACTGTCGTGGCGATGGCGTGGGCCAATCGCGATGGTGCGGGGTCAACTGGACGGTCGCGATGGTCCGAGTGGACCGTCGCGATGGCTCAAGTGAACCGTCGCGATGGTCCGAAAAAGCGAACCGTCGCGATGGTCCGGCCGAGCCGTCGCGATGGCGTGAGCCTATCGCGATGGTGTGACACAATCGCGATGGTCCGAGCCAATCGCGATGGTCCACCAAACAACGAATTTTCAAAATGTGATTGTGGTTCCGTGAATGCGCAAGTATCGCCTATCTAGTGGTGTGGTCGCCTATCTCAAAAACCGAAAATTGCAGACCATCGCGATGGTCCGCCCTACTCGGAAATTTCTGACAGAAAGTACATTTTTTACCTTTTGGAAGCTTTCCTGATGCTCTGAAGCTCTGTACCTGCAAGAAAACTCAAGAAAAAGCAAGCACATACAATCGCAAAACTCTCTCTCGCTCTCTCGCATGCACAAATGAGGGGAAATGAGGTGAATGGGTGGATATGGTGAATTTTCTGATTTTTTTTGGAAATGGAGATGATGATGCGATGATGAAGATGGAATATGGGAAAGGTGAAAACACTAAAAACTAAGTAAAAACAACAACAAAAACTGAAATTTTTACCTTCCAACGCCTCTTCTTGCTATACTCTTACCATCACACATTCGTCCTAGACTCGATCCCCGGCAACGGCGCCAAATTTGGTGTTGCTCTAGCACAATGGTGAGAACCACGTTAAAAAGCTTCACCTCCTTAATTGTCAATCCGTGGGAGAGGTAGGAGTGATATGAAGATCGTGAACGTGAGATGATGTGAGAGTGAAGGTGAGAAGCACAAAGATGCACACACACATACACACACACAATGAAGAGACAAGCAAGACACAATGGAAGGTGGGAAATTAGCTCTATTACTCCAGAATACTCTTACAAGCTCAAAGTAGCTCTATACTCACACTAACCAAAATGAACCAACCTCAAAAATGAGCTCTCTAGCTCTTTTTATAGTTTCTAGACTAGTTTTGACCGGTTTCACATCTAGTGACCGGCCTAGTTAAAAAATAGGTCCTAGATGCTATTTGGAAGGGTAAACGGTATCTAAAAATAACGAAAATTGGTACGTGCATTCTACCTAAGCTCCTCAAGCTCGAGGACTCCTCGGCTTGCACAAAATGGAGCTATGGATTGCAAAATGGGGTTTTGTCTATATTACATATGTTACAAGAGTGATGAAAATCACTGTTGGATGTTTGAAGAAGTAATAAAAATATAATTGTTTTGAAAAAATGATCCGACTGGCTCCCTGCTCCTTCTTTACATGCTTCCGTGGCGTCTGTGCCTCTGGCTGCTTCCAACACCAGGGTTTGGATATTACCTTTCATATTGAGTGGTTTGAGACATACCTGATCCGACATGTAGGATGGGCGGGGGATCGATATTACTATTTCGACCCTTCGAGGGAAATGCCTAACGAAGAGAACGATATCACCTGGGCTTGGGTAGATATGTTAACGATAGGTAGCGACGAGGGAGCTCCTGAAGTTGAGCCTGACTCGCCCTAGGGAAGTCGTCGGGATACGAGTACGAGGTGAGGCTATATGAGACATCCCGGAGACCCACATTCTAGATCATCTAAGGATAGGTATATAAGGGACCAGGGCATAGCCGGTTGTAGTTACCTAGTGAAAAGTCAAATCAATGAATACATATGTAGTGTCTGTAATTGAGAGAGTGGAGTAAAGAGATAGTTGATCTGTCAAAGGCTAGAGTGTGTATGGTTGCATGCATGTGTGGGAAAAGTGGGAAAAACCCCTTTCTTCCTCTCCCTAATTCTCAGGACTGGGGTAAATTAATTAACTATGAAAAAAAAAGAAAAAAAAAAGAAAAGGAAAAAAAAAACATTGTGTTGTTGTGATTGTACCAATGCGCTATGGTGGGCTAGTAGGTGGGTGGAGTTATCCTAGCCGGGTGGTTAGGACCACTAGCCACAGCTAGTTTCGCCATAGGCTTGGGATGCATATGTTTGTGTCTTAGCTAGGTGCCATAAGGGGTTGGTAGGTAGGTGGATCCATTGTGGCTGGGTAGTCGCGACCACGAGCGGCATCCAGCTTCGTTATGGGCTAGCTGATATATGTTACTTGTCTATCGTTATGTGTTTGTGTGTTGTGCGCTACGTTGCATTGGTAGATGGGTGGAATCAACCTGGCCGGGTGGTCAGGGCCACGAATCGCATCCAATGTCAACGTAGGCCAACGTGTGAATATAAATAAAATTTACATATGAAATTATTCCCCACTCCTGAGGGGGGGAGAGAGAGAGAGGAGAGGGCGATGATCGCCTGGAAGGGAACGTTATTTGCTTGTGTGATTGATATGGTGGCTTGTGACAGATCAGCTTACTCTGAATCAACATTCTCAAAGGCACGGATACTGTATATGTACTTATGGATGAGACCTTTAGCAAGGTAATGCAACGGTCTTGCTTTATAACTTGTGTGCTCTATCCGAGGGTTTTCTAGTGTGTGGGGCACTCTACGGTTTTTATGTAGGACTTGACCTGTACTCGAGTCTCGATGACTTTTGTAGGACGACGATGGGGATTCTTCGGGAGTGTCTAGTCATGAAATAATTGTACATAGCAAATAGTAGGTGCAATAATGGGGTATGCATTTTGGGATTGTTGCATCCCCTGTTGGATTCATTTCAGTTGTCGTTGTTTATTTCATTACTTTCTTTTTTTTCTCGCAATGGTAGCTGTATGCATAAGACATGGAAAGGTATGAATGTGTTATTTTGGTTGAGAGTATTTTCATAATGGAATGCATGAGCAATTTGATGCATGTTGGAAATGGAGTTGCATATATGTGCATGTTCTTGGATCATTTTGGAAGTGAGTGATTTGCATGTATTCATCAGTGATTTTTTTTTTTAGCACTAATAGCTTCAATGAGTGCAGGTCCAATTGGAATGATGGCTCAATGAAAAGGTATGTGAACCAATTGTAAACTGACATGTTGTTGGCAGTAGTCAAGGAACCGAAGGAGTCACAAGACAAGGAAGCCTACGAAGGGAGTCGGAGCGAAGAGACAGCACAAGCAGACACAGTAGTCAAAGAAGATCTGGCAAGTAGGCCATTTAAATTTTTCAGGCATCAAAGACTTGGGCACACAAGAAGAAGGAGCAAGTAGGGAGCTCTAGGAAATGTATGTCAAAATGTTAGAAGAAATCCCTACAAAAATAGTGATTTTCATCACTAAAAACCATTGTAAATACCATTTCATATTTTTGTAGCTCCATTTTGTGCAAGCCAAGGAGTCCTTGAGCTTGAGGAGCTTTAGAAGTACCTACCTATCAGTTTTCACATTTTTTAGACTCCGTTTGAACCTCCAAATAGGGTAGAGAACCTGAATTTTTAACTAGGCCGGAGACTAGGTCTGGGCAAGGCCAAAACCTAGTCAAAAACTATAAATAGAGCTAGAGAGCTCATTTTTGAGGCTAGCTTGTAATTGATTTGAACTTGTATGAGCTCTTTGAAAGTAATCTAAAGAACTCCATTGCTTCTCACTCTTTGTCTTGCCTTGTGTGCGCGTGTGTGTGTATGTGTGTGCATGTTAGTGTGCTTCGCACTCACGCACTTGTGCCTTCACTTGCTCGAGGTCATCATACCATCCTCACGTCTTCCCGGATTGACATTAAAGGAGGTGCTACTCAGCACTGAGCTACACCAAATTTTGGCGCCGTTGCCAGGGATCGAGCTTTGAGGACGAGCGTGTGATGGTAAGACGTAGAGTTGACGCGTTGGAGTCATAGGTATTTTCTTCACTTTTATCTAATTTCTTTTGTTTTTCTCATCACCATCATCATCCTCACCATCTCCCACATCCATCTCCCACATCCATCTCCCACATCCATCTCCATCACCGCGAAAAATTTCAGTTTTTGGTCATATCACCCCACCCATACCATTCCCCTCATTTCACTTGTGAGAGAGAGCAAGAGAGCGTTTGTGTGCTTGTGATTTTATATGTTTTTTGAGGTTTTTTGTAGGAATCAGCATCCCCAGCAGCTGCACCAGCTCCAGCAGGTAAAAAATTTGACTGTGCAGGTCCCGAGGCGTTGACCTCTGTCAATCGCGACTGACATAAAAAATGGTCTTTTTTCTAAACAAAGTACATAATCATGATCTACATGCCTAGAGCTTCCCAAATCTGTGCTTGAAATTTTAAAATTCCTCAGATTTCTGTCAATCGCGATCGACAAACCATGACGGACACATGCCGACGGCTCTGTCAATCGCGACCGACAGAGTCAACGACCGACTGACCACGACTGACAGAACCTACGCGTGACACGTGTCAATCGCGATCGAGCCATCAATCACGATCGACCAGTCAATCGCGACTGACAGCCCCGACAGACCTGTCAATCGCGACCGACACAGTCAACGATTGCTTGACCACGACTCACAGACCCTCGCGAAGGACCTGTCAATCGCAATCGACCCATCAATCGCGACTGACAGAGTCAACGACCCTTTGACCACGACCGACTGAAAATCGGGGCCACATGTCAATCGCGATTGACCTATCAATCGCGATTGACAGCCACGACGGACCTGTCAATCGCGACCGACACGTCGATCCCGATTGACCTATCAATCGTGACTGACAAAGTTTGCGAACGCGATTGAAGGGCAAATTTGGCCAATTTTTTTAGGGCAAAAAATAGTGGGCTATTCTTGACAAATTATGGGGCAAATACTAGGGTTCATCATTGCATTGTGAGGCCATTACACAAAGTATTTCGAGAAGTCCTGTTTGCCTGCTAACCTGTTTAAAATCCTGATTTGGCCCCAAAACCCTGAATGGACATAACTTCCTCATACGAAATCCGATTGCGGTGATTTTTGTTTTGTTGGAAAGCTCGTGGGGATTATTAGATAGGATAATTTGAAGTTGACCATATTCTGGGGTAGGAAAAAATTGAGGGTCCCTTGGGATTGTTTTCCATAAAGGCAAAAGGCAATTGGGTCTGTGAATTACATGCATGAAAATGATCTGTCTATCAACTAAATTCAATTCTTGAGCTAATTGTGGATTTTTTCAGGTTCTTTGAGAGCATCGAAGGGTACTCGAAGCAAGGGTGAGTGCGAGCTTGGGAACACGCTTCTTGGGCATACAAGGGCAACCAAGGGAAGAACTTAAGGTTGGAAATTCTCAACACCCTCTGTCAATCCCTAGCATAGGCTAAGTACGGATAGAGGTTTTGACTAGTTAGGAACACGTTAAGAACAACCAAGTCCAAGAACTCTAATCACTCAAGTGCAAGTGCTAGGAGATTACAATTGCGAAACAACCTAAGGGAAAAGAAATTAAATTGAGCGACCGCACTCAAGTACGTTAAAACTTAAGTGTTCCTTGCGACGAAGATTAATTGGACAAGAAGTGACACCCTAAGGGATTAAAAAAGGAACAAGTGATTGATACAAAAGAACTTAGCAATGCAAAGTGTACTTGGGAAAGTTTGGGATTATTCAATTGGGCTTATGAACCTTAGATCAGGTCGACGCCTAGGGAGAGATAGACAAAGTCTTAGATTTAGAGGCTAGTGTCAATCATACTGCTAGGTCTTGGGCCCAGCAGTTGAGCCATCATTCGTACTACCCGAGCTCTGAGACGAGCGAGTCTGAGATGTCCCACGGTATGGAGAGACCTACAGGAAGTTCTGGGGTGCCATATTTACATAGGGTGGAGGGCCCTTACAAGACACAACTCGAATACCTTAGGACCAACCGATTAGGTGCTAGCATCTATGAGGACGGCCTAGGAAGATCTGTGGTCCAGATTAAAAACCCTGACCAATCCATTGGACTAGAGCACCCAGCTGTCAAGTTTGAAAACGGAGCATACTTGGACAAAGAAGGGACAATATATGTAGTCACCAGTCATCCAGATAGGACAGATGAATTTGGGAATGTGGTCCCAGAAACAGACTTAGGTGACCTAGAGCAAGGAAACATAGGCGTAGAACCTAGAACCCCCCGAGGCAAATCTGTTCTCACTAGGATTATCACACCAGAATGGATTCCCCAAGATAATAAGAGCATAGATCTACTCCTGAACCGAGAGACTGATGAAGCCTTTTGGAGATATAGATCTAATCAGCCGAGTGAGGTAGGAACAATCATGATATATGAGTTCAAAGATCCTGATATTCCAGGTAGAGTGACCTACTTAGATCACTCTTCAGAGAGGATCTTTGGGGTTACAAAAAATGATAGGCATGCTTACACTTGGAAAGGTGAATTTATTTTCCCCCAACCAAGATCGAATGTGTCCTTTGGTCACCAGGAGCTGGAACATCCCAAGCTCATGGAATTCAAAGAGACAGACATAGAGATAGACCGGAGGTAAGCTTTGCCAACCCAGTGGGAAGAGACAGAACGAGAACGGAAACAAATAGAGTGGACCCTGAAGGATTTAGAGCCCCAAGGAATCAAAGGAATACGGATGACTTCCCTCTGCCAAGGCCTAGGGAACACACTAGGATTTTGAGACCGACTTAGTTAGTTAAGTCCATGAAGAATTACTTCGATGGCACAGGAGACCCATATGATCATGTGGCCGAGTTTAGGCAAGTCTTGAGAGCTGAACAAGTTGAGGACCTATTCACGCAATATAATGCCTTTGGTCTAACACTTAGGAACACAGCCCTTACGTGGTTTCAACCATTGGATGAGAGACAGTTCAAGAGCATAGACCAACTCTTAGAAGCTTTCATCACCGAATTCTCTAAGAGTGGCATAAGGCATAATACTTCCTCATTGATCTATAGCTTCAAGCAGACTACCCAGGAGACTGTGAGACTTGCAGGAAGAAGATTTAGGCAATATCTGGAGAGATGCCCTGTTCCTGAGTTACCCACACCTGCCAAACAAGTGGCTTTACTCTTGGATGGATTGCTAAGTACCAAATTGAGATCATATGTGTACTTGAAGGACCCTAGGACCATAGAAGAGTGTGTACGCATGTGCATCGACATTGAAGATAACCTAGGGGAGGAGTTAGAGCTTTCCAAAATCTACAAAGATTCAGATAGTGCCTCTAGCCTCTCTTCCTCGCAATCCACATCAATTGAAGAACTTGCGGAAAAAGTAGCCCAAAAACTAGGTGTCTCTAGTAAAGAAATTCCTAGATTTGCCCCAGTAAAGAGGTGCTATACTTGCGGTGGTGACCATATGGGGAACACATGTCCCATCATGGCTCAACCCCAAGTGAATCCTAGCAGCCAATATTGCACCATAGAATGGAGATACACAAATCACACAGCACAAGATTGCCCGTACAATAAGCAAGCAGTTAGACAAACCTACCCTAAGCCCTATCCGCAACAGGGAAGATACCAGAACCAGTACCCCCCCACAACAATATGGTAGACCGCAGCAACCCTATCAACAACCCTACCAGAACCAACAATGGCCACAGCCTGTGTTAGCTCAACAACCTCCAACCCCAGCTAATGTGATTCCTGTAAAGTATGCAGCAGCTGAGGAAAATTTGAATAGAGCTATAGTGCCAGTAACACCACTGCTCTCAGAAAGTGACCCAAGTGATCATAGCTTTGATTCTACACATATTGATAGTCCACAGGCTTACTACATGCAATCTCTTGAACATGGTGAGTCCTACTACAGTGAAGAACCAGGCGAACCTAGTTGGGAGCCAGAGTACACAAATGTAATGTACACAAACCCTAACTCTAGGCCCTAGCCTAGGCAGGTAAGACCCCCATTCCCTAGTGGACCATGCTACAGATGTCAGGGAGATCACCTCATTCGTGATTGCCCCTTACCTCCACCTACACAACCCCAATCAGTGACAATTCAAGGCTTTTGCCAAGATTGTGGAAAGGAGCATCTCTTACGAGATTGCCCTCAGAATCCTAATAATATGCCAAAAATAACTCCAATTAACGTTATTGGCTTAGTTGTAGACTCAACAGGAAGTGTCACTTCCACTGCACCAGTGCAAGTGGTCACTAGGGCCCAGGCTCTGCAACAGAACCTAGGAATAGGTCAAGAGAAGAGTGCAGAGGTTAGTGAAACTGAGAGCATAGCCAAGAAACGGTCGAGAGCCTGGAGGGATAGTCGAGAAAGAATGAAAAGACAATGGTCTAAAAAGATTAGCGACTTAGAAGAAAGCATAAGAGAAACAAAAGCCAAAATTGTTGAACTCACCTCTCAAACAAACTCTCACATACCACCACCACCCTCACTTCCATCACCATCTAACCCACCATCTGTCCACCTACCTCAGACCATCCCACCACCCCCTAGAGTAGGATTAGTGTTAGCTGACCCCACTCCTGAAGACATAGACATGATGCTTAAGGCATATCAGGCCAGAATCCAAGAAGGGCCAAATGTGACGGATCATGAGAAGTGCTACCTTAGAGCTGACCTAGAGATAGAGAGAACCAAGCTATGTGCGAAAATGGTTGCATTGGCTCAGACCATGTTTGAAGCCAATCGCCTTTTCAACTACTCAGGCTCAGCTAAGACACAATTACACTTGGATGGACTCCTAGAGAAGTTAGAGAGTATAATTGCAAGATCTGCCAAGAAAGAAAAAAAAATTAAGAAAGAGATGAGGCAAGCAAAAACATGAGCCATCCCCCACAGGAAGCTTATGTGCCCAATTCCAGTGAACCAGACACCTCCTCTTCTATGAATAGGTTCACTCCAGAATTCCTACGAGAGATTCAAGAAGACAAATGGGCTAATGAAAGTGAAGCCCCTCCTCCCATTGAACTTGTGGATGACACGCAGGATCAATTCCCACAAGATATTCCTTCCATTTATGGAGAGCAGGAGAGCACCCAGTCCCAAGAGAGATTAGACTTTGAGTCTAATTCTTTACAGGAATTACCCCATTTCACAGGCCCATGGGAAGCCAAGTCGACCTGTATGAGAGCACCCACCGTCATGGTAAGAAACGAAGACTCAGTCATACCTAGGAATACGTAAGTAGTGAAAAACACTAAAGTGCAGTGCAACCTCACTTTAGAAGAGCTACTCAAAGTTAGGCCAGAGTTATGGAAACATGTAGCCAAACAAGTACCAGAGATAGCAAAACCTCGTTCCCAGGTAGGTTCTCAGAGGACAGTGCCAAAAATTCCTCTAGACAAGATAGGAGATATGAGTGAAGGTGAAGAAGGAAACACCTATCTTCCCATTGCCCATCAAGGGTACACAACCAAGGCAATATGGAAGCGGTGGGGCAAGCCAACACTCAGGCCCACGAGGATGAAATTACAAATGGCTGATGGCCACATAGAGAGGCCTTTAGGACTACTTGAAGGAATAACTCTCACTACATGTGGTGTAGAGTTTGAGCACACGTTTGCTATCTATGATTTTAGCAAAAATCATGCCTATGAAATGATCTTGGGACGACCCTTTATGCGACAGTTGCAAGTGGTACAGGACTGGGGAACCAATTCCTTGTACCTGCAACACTTAGGTGTTACGACCAAAGTGAATCTCAAAGATTACTCTCATAGAGATGTCCCTCCTACCCAATGGAATCCCATCCATAGAGCTAAAGATGATACAGAGTCGGTGCACTCCATGGGATCAGGATCCTCATGGATGCATGAAGAGACTCACTTATGGATGTGCAAAGTGGTAGTAGAAGAGGAGAAGAGAGAAAAAGCCAGAGAAATAGGTGCAAACGAAACACATAGATCCATTCAAGACCCAGCCTATGCACCTGTAGTATTTCCTGATGAAGAATTTGAACCCCACGGCTGGGCAGAAATTTTAGCAACCATGGATGTAGCCATCAATGAAGAACAATGGACACCCCACTGTGATGAGGATGGCTATGACATCTCAGTTTTCTCCATAGAGCCAATCATGGGAGATGCAGTTTTAGAAGAATGCGAACCTAACCCTGATGCATTTGAGGATGCAAGTGACTCTGATCTAGAGTCAATCATCATGGACCCACCTTTTGCATCAGATGAAGAATACTTCTATGAAGTAGAATTTCAACCCCAGAGGCATGGAGAGCTTACAAATGATGTAAGGCTAGCCACACATGTGACCCCGAAGGAAGAAGGAAAGAAAAGAAAGAAGAGAGAAGTCACACCAGAAGAGGAAGAATCTTTGTTTGAGGTCTCGGAAAATTTTAAAAAGTATGAGATAAATGACAGGAGAGTCATGATGAGAATGCCTAAACGAGAGGCAGAATCAGGAGAAGCCTATGATAACAAAGAAACCACCAAGAAAATAGTAGTGGCCCTAGAAGAAGGAGAGGAGAGATGCATGTACATAGGCCATGACCTAACAGAGGAAGAAGAGCATGCATTAATAGCCTTGCTAAGAGAATACAGAGATGTATTCGCTTGGAGTTACAAGGATTTGAAGGGTGTTGATCCAGACATATGCTCACACACTATCCCCATGACCTCAGATGCCAAACCCTCCAAGCAAAAGCCATACACATGTAATGATAACTATGCTGCTAAGATCAAAGAGGAGATAGATAGACTGATAGAAGCTAGATTCATCTATGAAATTGAGCACACTGAGTGGGTATCTCCCAACGTAGTGGTGCCCAAGAAAAATGAAAAGCTGTGTGTATGCATTAACTTAAAGAAGGTCAATGCAGCCACAATTCGAGATAACTATCCGCTTCCTATCACAGAACATCTCTTAGAAAGAGTAGAAGGCAAGGAAGTGTACAGCTTCCTTGATGGATTTTCGGGCTACAATCAAGTAGCCATAGCTTCGGAAGACCAGCATAAGACAGCTTTTGCCACTAAATGGGGCATTTTTGCCTTTAGAGTAATGCCATTTGGGCTTACCAATGCACCAACTACCTTCCAGAGGCTGATGTGCCATGTATTTAAAGAATTCCTGAGGAAGAACTTAGAAGTCTATGTTGATGATCTTTGTGCTCATTCCAACATTAGACAAACCCATATTCCTGAACTCAGACAAATCTTTGACAAATGTAGAGAATATCAAGTCTGCCTGAACCCAGAAAAGTGCGTTTTTATGGTCAGGCAAGGCAAGATTCTAGGACACATAGTGTCAAAGAATGGCATATCCATTGATGAAGAGAAAGTGAGAGCTATAGCCGAGTTACCTAGGCCAAACAATGTCAAGGAAGTACAAGCTTTCATGGGGCATTGTGGTTATTACCGACGATTTATACACATGTATGCCATCATAGCAAAGCCTCTGTATGGACTTTTGACTAACTTTGAGTGGACGGATGAATGTGAGAATTCCTTCAATGAGCTTAAACGGCGATTATGTTCAGCACCAATCTTGACCACACCAGATTGGAATAAGCCTTTCCATGTTCATGTTGATGCATCCAATTATGCTATTGGGTGTGTACTCGCGCAACCTACCGGTGAAGGTAATATGGATCTTCCAATTGCCTATGCTAGTAGACAATTGAATGCAGCTGAATGAAATTATACCACTACGGAGAGAGAAGGACTAGGCATGGTATATGCAGTTAAAAAGTTTAGACATTACTTGCTTACAAATAAGTTTAAATTTTTTACTGACCATCAGGCACTGCTATATCTTGTGAACAAGCCATGCAATACAGGAAGATTAGTAAGATGGTTTCTCTTGCTAATGGAATATAATTTCGAGGTTGTGGTAAGGAAAGGGAAGACTCACTTGAGAGCAGACCATCTCTCTAGGCTCACATCTGGAGAAGCCCCACAAGGAGTGTCAGATGACCTTCTTGATGCTTACTTGTTTAATTTGGAAGTTGTACCTCAGTGGGCTAAGCCATTAGTGCCAGTATTGACATACGGGCCTAACCACCCAGTCATAAACACTCAAGGTAGAGAGGTAGTAAGAGCCCATAAGTACCACATCATGGCAGGAAGCATGTACAAACAGACAGACCAAGGGATATTGGCTTGTTGTGTGGAAGAGGATGAGTACGCTAAATGGTTGCAATTGGCACATGTAGGTGCATTAGAGCAACAATACTCAAAACAACAAACCCTACAGACACTAAGGAGACTCAGAGTGCATTGGCCTACTATGGAAGTTGATGTATAGAAAATGTGTAAAGAATGCCCAATCTGTTGCACTAAACCACCTGTGGAACATGCCACTCTTTATCAAGTGTCCATAGTGCCAGATTGGAGTGAACCATTAGTAGCCTTCTTGAGGACGAAAACATTCCCTCAAGATATGACCCTGATGAGACAAAGAAGTCTAGAACAAGAAGCCCTAGACTACTCACTCATTGGTGATAATCTATACAAGCATGGTAAAGATGGTTACCTGAGACTATGTGTCCATGAGAGTGAATATCTCAAGATCTTGGAAGCGGCTCACCAAGGTGTAGCAGGAGGACACTTTGGACCAGATCGGGTGATCAACGCAATACTATTTGCGGGCTTCTGGTGGCCGACCCTTCACATGGATGCACATACCTATGTGAAACGGTGTGATGTTTGTCAGAGAACTCAATATCCTATACGCAAAGATGAGATGCCACTAAAACCTATGATGGGTGGACGTGCATTCTCTAAGTGGGGAATAGACTTTGTAGGTCCTATTAATCCCCCAGCCAAGGGTTCACATGTTGAAACATCATTGTTGCCACAGACTATCTAACAAAATGGGTTGAGGAAAAGCTACGACAAAGACGATGCTCAAACAACTGCTAAGTTCCTATTTGAGAATGTGTTCACAAGATACGGGCTACCTATAGAGTTGGTAAGTGATAGAGGCACTCACTTCTTGAATGAAGTTATTGAAAATCTACTCCAAGAGTTCTTGGTAGTACATAAAAAGTCTGCCCCCTATCACCCACAAGCTAATGGCCACGCCGAAAGCACAAACAAGATTCTATGCAATGTGCTTACCAAATTGGTGAATAATAAACGCTCTGATTGGGACAACAGCTACACCATGCTGTTTGGGCATACCGAGTGGCCTATAAAACGGTACTCCAAGCCACACACCTTCCAAATGGTATTTGGCCAAAACGCTATGCTACCTTTGGACTTCTTGATTCCCACATTGAGAATAGCACAGGAGCATGAGTGGACAGGCCATGAACTTTCTTCAAGAATTTTTGACCTTGAACGATTAGGTGAAACCAGACTAAGGGCTGCAGCAGGAATATATGCAGCTAAGAAACGACAGAAGGCGTACTTTGATGCCCATGTTAAGGATAAAGGACTAAAGGCCGGAGACCTAGTTTTAGTCTACACTTTGAAGCAACATGCAAGAAAATTAGAGAAACGTGGCTATGGACCTATGATCATAAATAGGATCTCAACGAGTGGAGCAGTACAACTGGCCACCTTAGAAGGTGATATTCTCCCTAGCTACATCAGCGGGTGCAGAGTCAAGCTGTATCAGGAACCTCTCACAAAAGAAATGCTCAGTCGACTCAACACTGCTAAGAAACGCAAAGAAGAAGAAAAACGAGTTCGAGAAGAAGCTCAAGCAGAAGCTTTAGAACGCATCAGAAGGATGAAGTTGAGACAGAAGGGTAGGGATCAACCTAGGACAGGTGCCTATGAGGATCCAGGATATCATGTGGCAATGTGTGAAGTCTCAAGAATAAGTCCCCAAAGAATAATAGATCGAAGTCCTTTTGTGACTTTAGAGATCGGACAAGGAATTAGTGCAAAAACAGTGCGAGCATTAATTGACTCAGGTGCAGCCACTAGTGCGGTGCGACTTTCTTACTGTCGAGAATTGAAATTAAAAGTCCATCCTATAGAAGCATATCTCATAGGATTGGGAGGTGTGGAAACCCCTTGCATGGGCGAGGTGGAACTTCCCCTCTCCATTCAAGATGTTCCAATGATAGTTAAGGTACTAGTGTGTCAAGATGAGGATCTCACTGAGCCTCTGGTCTTGGGTCAAGACTGGATCTATGACCATGTAGTCAACTTAAACCTAAGAAGTGGACTTCTTCAGGTATGGGTGAATCAGAGTCGAATTACAGTTGAGTTAGATAATGGAGCACTCAAGGAACTAGAAAAGGCACAGACTCCTGGTCCTTCCAGGGGTACACATGAAGTTGACCATGTTGTTCTTGTCCAAAGCTATGTGATGCAGAGGAATGGAGATCTCAATAAAGAAGTCAAGGCCTCGACAGAACTCCCTTCTTTTCCAAAGGCCAGAGGGAGGCAGCAACCAAAAGTAGATCAATCACTGAAGACTCCTATGCTGGAAGCCAAAAGAACGTGCGAAGCAGAATGACTCCGCCATTGAAACAATTGTGGGTGCAAAAAGGTGAGCTACCTATTGCAGTCAAGTCACGACAACTATCTCAACTTCCTATTAGTAATATCAATGACATGATACTAATAAGAAGACGTCCAAAACTTCTTTTGAGAAAGTGAAAACTATCTGGGTACCCAAGAAGTCAATGAAGGCTGGCCCACAATCAAGACAAATTTGGGTGCCTAAGGCTTGCTTGCGGGCTCAACTAGTCCCGCACGAATCACATCATACACGACAGGGTTCACTCACTCAAGGAGCCGTTACCCACTCTTGTTTAATACGCATGAACACACAGTCGCCCAGAAGCACGCACAGACTCACCTGTAAATGGGTCCCAAAAACGCATCATCCCCAAGCAGAATTACTCATAAAACCCTCCAGAGTCTCCACAAAACCAAAACCGAAAGCCATCCATTGTGTTTGGCAACCTAAGACTTGTAATAAACCCCCCGACCCCCATTTGTAAATTCATCTCCACTTGCTAACTACATCACTCATACACTGCATCTTTCCATCTAGCTCCTAGGACTATCCATTCATTAACTACACACACAGTCATCGAGCACTCACTGACCCACTAACCCATTACTCACTTCATGATAATGTTGTGACGGGGACAAAAAGTGTTCTATCTTGTCCATTACAATATTAACGCATGATCTATATTCTCACAGAACCAGCAAGCAAGCAATAACAATGGCAGAAGCAGGAGGCACCAGTTCCCAGGTAGGGTCTAGCGCACAGATTGTGGACATTGAAACCCTCCTCCTGGAACCACC
Organism: Ceratopteris richardii; assembly: GCA_020310875.1. Taxonomy (NCBI): domain Eukaryota; kingdom Viridiplantae; phylum Streptophyta; class Polypodiopsida; order Polypodiales; family Pteridaceae; genus Ceratopteris; species Ceratopteris richardii. The sequence continues at coordinate 166,311,513 of CM035416.1, forward strand.
ACTCACCGAAAGGCCTCAAGAACTTCAAGCGGTACATGTTCTCCCGATTCAGGACCCTCCTCAGGGACACACTTCTCAAGTGGGGAAACATGCTCATTGGTTTAGTGATGTCGCAGGGCCATTGGGGGATGGCACCTACTTCTGGGAAGCAGAAATTGAATTCAATGGCAAATGGAGACGTTATCATTTTTTCACTCACGAATTTGAAAACTATCAGAATGCAGAAGTAATGCGATCGGATTGGACCAAAGCGGGATTGGATAGCTACTTCAGAGCACATTTGCCTAAGCCAGATTTTCTTCGCTGCTCCTACTTTATCAGTACCATCACTCCTAGCAGGGCCAAGGGAGGCGATAGTACTTTTGTGCTACCCTCACTATTGCCAGGCCACGAACTCAAGAGATTCAAACTGACCCTCAATTTGGTACGAGCAACATTGAACATGCAAGGAATGCATATTCCCACTGAGAAAGAAACGTTGGTTCCAGGCAGGATGAAGCATAAAGACCTCAACAAATTGAAGGACATGGTGGCAATGACGCCTACCATTGCTCTCCACTTACGAACTATTATGCAACATTTTGCTTTTCTCGCACAAGAACGATTCACTATGCCACAAAAAAAGATATGGTTCAGCTTGTACTTGGCGGAGACAGAGAATCTCACCATCAACATACCGCACTGGATCATCGATCAAATACATCTAGCCCATCAAAGGTGGAATAAGAAACAGAAAAATGTACTTCATGGATGTTGTGCTCTCACAAGAATAATTTACAGGTGCTTAGCGTACGACGTGCCCATTCAAAGAGCACTAGTTTGGTCTAGGGCCCAAGAGTTCCAAAGACGACTATCAACGACGGGCCCTCCATTGAAGAAGATGAGAGGGGCAGTTCAATTACCATGCGCTCAACCAAGGGGAGCCACTACCACACCCGAGGTGACTCCTCCACAAATGAGGCGTGTCCAACCATTCACCATTCACCTACCTAGACCAAGTGCAGAAGGACCCAACCTGGTGTTTCCTCCTATTCCTTCAGACTTGGAGTTCCCTCAAGGTTACACCCTTGCTGATCTAACACATGAAGAAATCGCCCGTTTGATCAATGAATCTAACCTGGAGACAGAAGCGGAGAAGACCCAAGAACAACAACCCACGACTACAACTTCAGCCCCGACCCAACCGGGAGTAGTAGAAGTAGAAGACGATGAAGAAGAGACAGAAGAACAAGAGGCACACGAAGAGTATGATCAAGAATATGAAGAACTTTCAGAACTAGCAAGTGCCCCGGCATACTCAGCCCAAATAAAAAGATTATACGAAACCATGAAGCGGGTCCAGGAGCAACACAAGCTGTCGCTCGAAATAGGAAAGATGATCATGGGCCAAATGTTAGCCGAGGAAGGTGTGGATGACATGTTCATCGAATCAATGAACTTGCACGCTGACGCAGTGGGCTTAGATGAGGCTGTTCATGCAGCCATGACTTATATTCATCGATTTGAGAAGCGAGTGCCTACCCGTCCCATGCGATCTGGCAAACAAATACACATCAATGTATCAGAACCCGGAGGCAACACACAAACAGAAGAACATCAGGAGGAACCACTCTCACCACCCACCTCATCTCTAACTACACATGTCACCTCACCACCTGGCACTACCACACCTATTTCTGCCATTACCACAGTCGTCATGGGAATTCCTCTCTCTCCTGGCAGATCTGCTGTAGCAAACGGATTTTTTTTCAGAGACCATAATCAAGGCTGCTGCGAATTGAAGGGTTGTTTTTATCCGCTAGATTTTTAGGCCTTCTTCTGTGGTCTGTCTCTTAAAGAAAGAAGGGGGGGGGTCATTTTTGTCTGCCTTCTTCTTATTTTTGGAGGCTCTGTTTATTTTTGGGAGAGCTCTCGTAGAGCAGCCAGGACGCCTATCCATACCGCTCAAGGATTTACTGCGCGGGGGGGGGGGGGGGGGAGGGTGGTTCCGCGTGTGTGGAAGTACAGAAGAATAATTCGAATGTAGAAGGAGAAGGGGGGGTTCAGTGGAGAGCTTGAGAGAATGTTTTTGTTTTGCCGGGGGCCACTGTTTGAGAAGGAGTAGCTGGGGCATTGTTCTTGTCGCTATCAGAAGTGCTGTAGCAGCTGGAACACAGATCGGGGGCAAAGTTTCGGGAGGCAGCTGGAAGAAGCTTTGGAGGAAGAACACCAGTTGGATGCTTGGGAAAGGAGAGGGAGGATTGAAGGTCAAGAAAACGAGGATTCAGGATTCTGGTCTGTTGGTGGGAGTCTGTGTGAGAGACAAATGGATCCCTCAAAGGAAGAACATCCATATGCAGCCAAGGGTTGATATCAAAGCAATCATTGTAAGTGCTTTTGATAGTACCTTCTAATGCGAGGGAGAGAGGGGGAGTGTGTGTGAATATCAAGCGTTATGAACGTCTAACGGATTCAGCCAGAAATCAGGTAGCTACTCCTATGTTAGAAAAAACTCTGCTGGTTCCAAGGAAAAATATTCAATAGACTTTATGCATGGCTGCTGATTTGGAAAATTCCGCATTCTGAATTTTTGCTTTGTTATGGAATCCGTCAACTGACCATATCCAAATGATAGGATGCTAAAACTGCTGAAATGTTCCCGTGGACTTCTAGCATGATTGCATGCCAGAATCATATTTACATATGAAGATGTTTCCATCTTCTGTGTGAGGATAGTTCAGAGAGAGAGATCATGCTTTTATTATGTCTTATCGCACAGTTTTGAGTTAGGAGTGCCTTAAAAGTGCACTTGTCTTATGGAAACTTCTTACAATATTTTCATTGGGTCAAGGGTTTCAACATCACCAATATTCATTATCCACCTTGGAAGAGGATGCAAGCAGTAGTGGATGTCATAAAGATCAAGTAGAATGCTTTGATTTTAGTTGCAGTTTTGGAATGATGATCGTGGCCTTCTGCGAAGAGAATAATTTTAAACTTCAGATGCCTAATAACTATTCTCCTGGAAGATCCAAAAACTGGTGCGAGGTCAGAGCTGCTGAAGTATCAAGGTACTGTACTGAAGAATATTATCTCTGGTGTAGTGATCTGAAGTAGAGTTAATAAGATATCATCTAAAAAGATACTCAAGAAGAGCTCCTAAAGAGTGCTCACTCTGGTCATGCTATCAAAAGCTTTCAAAGTCTCAGCTTGTCCCGAATTCATATTTTTCTTTCATCTGATAATTATATCTTCACAAAATGTTTATCCATTTTTCAGTTAAGGCAGCCTTTGGGCCGAAATCAGGAGACCCAAGAGAGATTTGTCTCAATTCCAGCTTAGGATATAAGTTTCAAAAAGCTTTGTTGTTTCTTGCAGTGACATTGCTGAAAATACAGGCAATGAAATGAATGAGACAAAAGATGGGACTTTTCAAATTGGGTTGCATAATTGAAGATTTTGATAGTGTTTCTTTGAAGGTTTTTGGGAGATTCATTTCCAGCTTGCATGCATGTTTCTGTTGTGGGAAATGACAGTCTGAAGAGACGAAAGAGGTAGCATATTATTGTCATTCGGCTTTAGGAGCTACAGAACAATCACCATCAGGTGATGAATAACAAGGGTCTACATGGATATCCACTCTTTGGCGTATCTCTATACTGAAATTCTTTCGTCTTAGAATCCCTCGTTGGAGTATTATCTTATGGTAGGATGTTGAGAGATCTGAGATGATATTCTGGGCTTCACCTATGATCACATGCTTATTTTGGATTTAAAGATGTGAAGAAATTTATGTTTCCCAAAGCAGTCTCTATAAGATATAGCGAATTCAAGTTGCATTATGCGTTATGTCTCAGTTGAAATGGGGTGTATCTTCTAATTACACTGCTCATACTGGTCTACTTTGTACAGTATTCTGATTTGATCAAGGATCCAAAGAATGTCAATATTTCAATGCAATATTTTATAAAGTCACCTTCAGTGGGGAGGATTTCCAGACAATAACCTGGTCATCGAGATCAAATTTTATTTTCATTATGAAAAATAACTACCCTTAAATAAACGGTACCTATTGCACTGACTCTGCATTGTGCATGGACTTGCATCTGGGCTTATATGTGCAGAGTCGAATGCCGATTGGATATTTCTATTATGCATTCTTGAATGGTCAGCTCCACACTCCTTTATTTCAGCTGTAATAAAAAGAGTTGTTGCAGCAATTATCTTGAAGGGTTCTGCTTATAACATGGTACTTCTTGCCCTCAACTTTGAGGAGATATCTACCCAGCCTCCCATAGTCAAAAGCGCTCAGTAACTCTACTAATGAGAAGGGTAGGACTGTCACAATCTTCCATTGGTAGCCTGGGCTATTATAAGCAAAAGTTTCCTTTCACCCAAAAGTATGGTGTCTCTGCCATTTCTTTTGAGAAGTATAGGAGGTTTATCGAGCAATAAGCGAGTGCAAAAGTGTGAGAGAGTAAGCATATGTGTGTGAGCAGGACTGAGGAGGAAGTGGATGGTTGTGGGAGTAAGCAAAGTGGTTTCGAGATAGTGGGGCGAGAGCACCAAGTTATCAATTAGAAGTAAATTTGTGGAGTCTAGGCGGCGCAAGCAATTGACTTCCAAGTGTTTTGGCAAAATTGGAATACAAATAAGCATCTATCCTCTTGGAAAAAGAACCATATCACACTCCTAATGGCGGCTTGGTCTTACTGGTGGTCGGTGTTGCTTGCCTTAATCCAGGGTGTGTATGATTGTGTGCTTGCATTCTAGGCATTGTAAATTGTACATGTGTTCTGTTTGGAACACTCCGATGGCTTGTTTGTCTTGACATTGTATGTTCCATCTCTTGTTGTGTCCCAAAAGGATTCTGAGAGGTAGTTGCCTGCTCTCGCTGGGGAAATACAAGCAAGCCCATGTACTTCAGCCGAGCTCTATCTAAGGCATTGACAAGCCAATACCTTCTTTGGTTCTTGTCTAGGTAGGTTACTCTAGACTCGTCTTCAGGATCTTTTGACTCGTAAAATGTTATCGTGCTTTCTTTCCGTCCTTGTGTAGGTGAGTCAGTCTTTAGCAGTAAATCTGCTCCATGGATCAAATAAACCGGTCTTCCTGAATGTTCTTGTCCTTCCAATTCTCCTCTCTCATTGATCAATTATGGGTGTTCTGTCACCACATAGATATGACCCAACTTATCCACATATACTCCTCCTTCATACTTGACAGCTGGTCTGGGCACAATGGTGGCATTGGTGGAGGTCACCATCCTAGCAACTGATCTATTCAACCCATCCACGGAGATAGGAATCTCTTGGGCATTAGTAGACACATATTGCAAGGAGGTGCGGTACTCCCCTTCTATCGTAGACATGAAGTTTCTCCCGAGAGCAGGACCCTGCATGTCTTCTGAAGCCATGGGCCTCTGAATCACTGGAGGTGTCAGAATAGGCAGAGCGGTGACTGACCTGAGCAGTGCTTCCTACTGATGATATGACACTTCTCCGGCTAGTTAGAACTCTTCCTGACCTCAAGTTCATTCACCCTCCTGGGGTTATCTTGGCCTCTAATACTCTCCCTAAGTGGCTCCTCAAATGTCTCAATTTTACCCTTGGAAATGGCTAAAAATTTTTTGGATGATACCAGATGAGCAATACTGCACAAGGCGATACCAAGTTTCTGGACGATACGATACTGCTTCTGCCCCGATACGATACCAGATACACTCATGATATGATACCAGAATAGTCCACGATACGATACCTCTGCACTACGCGATACGATACCACAAGAATCGGCGATACGATCTTGGGTGCACGATACGATACTGACCTCACGATACGATACCATAAATGACACGATACGATACCATAAATTTGAGCAATATGATACTCGAATTCTTACGATACGATACCACTTTTGGCACGATACCATACCACAAAGGGCCACGATATGATACTGGAATTCTTACGATACGATACCACTTTTGGCACAATACGATACCACAAAGGGTTGCGATACGATATTGGAATTCTCATGATACGATACCGCTTGGTCGACGATACGATACCGTGATCGACACGATATGACACCACTTGGCAAATCACGATCGCGATACCAACTTGACGATACGATACCAAAAATGGTATTGGGATACCTCAAGTGGTATGCGACAATACGATACTTCGGCGAGGATCGCGATACAAGGGAATTTTGGTATCACGATACCAGTACTCAACCGATCGCGATACTGTAGCCAAATCAACTCCAAATCCAAAAAAATTTTCACCCCCTGGTCTCTCTCTCTTTCCTCTTCACTCCTCACCCTCTGTCTCACCTAAAGGAACTCTAAAAATGCTCTATCCCACCCCGCGATACCAGATGCGCTTTTAATCACGAGTTAATGCACTTCTATTGTGTTTTTGCTATTGAAATCTTGAGGTAGCTTACCTTTGTGATGTCCTACTTGTGTCTTGAGTTCACTAGATAGCTTGAAGGCCTGGAGTGCACGATACCAAGTAGACGATACCGATCGCTGTCTTCAAACGATACCACTCTGAGAGCAAATGTCAAATGAACTACAATTCTTTTGGTTTTTATAGTTTTCGGTGACTGAAGCATGTACTGCACTAATTTGGCAATTTTTTTTTGAGATTTTTCTTGATGATTTGGACTTACGCCTACTCCACTGCTCTTCCTAGCCTAACCCTAACTCTTTCTTCTCTCCCTCTCTTCTAACCCTAAAACCTGAAAACTCATTACCCACACCTCTGGGATGTGAAGTAACAAGTGCTCAAGTGTTCGACCACTTGCTACAGAACAAATTCACTTCTACAAGTATGATTTCCTCATTCTAGTGCTATAACCATCACGAAGGCACCTTGCTCGGGTGTGTTCCCTAACAACGGTGCCAAAAACGTGTGTACCTAAGTCACTAAGTCTTAGGGACTTGTGCCAAAGAGACTAAATCTCATTTGCCACACAAGTGCATATAGTGGTGGATCGACACACGCTTAATTATCAATCTGATAAACCGACCTAACCAAATGTATGAGGACATGTGTGCTCATGATGGAAATTGAAGTGGTTCAGCTACAAGGCCTGAGAAAAGACTAATCTACCTCTATAACTCACTTAACCTCTGAAGGTGTCTGCCGCGATACCACTTACAGTAGTTTTTACAAATTCGAATGTTTCTCCCAGCTCTAAAACTCTCAATATGGCCAATAGTGGGTTCATTTGGAAGCTCTCAATGAGACGCATCTATTGGTGGTACTTTCACTCGAATCTGACAACCGCTCTTCAAGTTATGACCAAAACAGTGAATGGCAGGAAATACACACACTCACTCCACAACTCCTACTTGCTCACACACACACTACAGTAGCTCAAAAGTGATGGGAAGGTGTAGACAATAGTCCTATAGACACATTCCAAGCTTCACACACACACACACAAAAGATCATAGAGAAGATCAAAATCTGTAGGAAAGAAGCAAATTCGAATTTCAAGAGCTCTCCTTCTTCACAATGGCAAAAAGTCTTTACAAAGAGTCACCAAGTGACTTATATACATGTGCCCTAAAATGGTCCTTTCACACAAGTGACCGGCACTTTATTGACTAATCTTTATTCTCCTACTATTTTACAAGAAATATATTACAATGATTTGGGATTATGCATCTAGAGGACTCCTCTAGTGCATTTACATGGCTTGAGGGAATTTCCTAAGACTTTGAAGAAGAAAAATATGCCCATTAATTTGAAAATTTTGGGGCTCCCCTTTTGTGCCTCTTTGTTCTGCAACACACATCAACAGAGTGGAGTTGTTGAACGAAATAGCAGGTCACTCATGGAGATGTCGAGGTTTATGGTCAAGAGTCCGGCTTTACCACATAGTTTCTGGCTTGAGGTTGTTATGTGTGCATCATATGTGCTTAATAGGTGTCCCACTAAACCATTGCAGTCTATCACTCCATATGAGGCTTGGCATGTTCGCAAGCCATCTGTTGCTCATCTATGTGTTTTTGGTTGTTTGGCATATGCATTATTGCCTAAACAACATCATAGAAAATTGGATGATAAAGTAGTGAAATGTATTTTTCATTGGGTACATTCTGAAAGCAAAGGCTATCGTCTGTATCATCCATAGACAAAAAAAATTATGGTTAGCCGTGATGTTTTCTTTGTGGAAGATGCTTTTCAGCCCTTACTTTCATGTACGAAGGAGACATCTATTAGCTCCAAAGACATGTATGATACTTTGCTGCCTCTTTTTACAGGTGGATAGTCTAGTGCTGGTCTAATGAGGCAACTTCTCAGCCTTTATAGGTTTCATGTGATGATGCAGATCATTCCATTTCTGATGCACTTGTTGATGAGAGAGCTGATATTGAGGAGGCAAAAACTATGCCAAAATAGCTAGTGCAGACTTTGCATGATAGTAAATTAGATGGACCTCTATCATATCATACTTGGTGAGGCTCTCATAGTGCCTCTTTTGCATCAAATTGATATTTTATGGCTGTCTTTAGTCTCTGTGAGACTCAACCTATTTTGTTTGATGAAACACAAAATTTTGAACATTAGATGGCTGCAATGCAATCTGAATATGATGCTATCATGAAAAATGGTACCTGGTCATTATGTGACTTGCCTCCTAGCAAGAAGGCCATCGGCACTAAGTGGGTATACAAGCTGAAGCATATGCCTGATGGAATAGTTGATAGGTATAAGGCTAGGCTTGTTGCAAATGGTTATGCATAGGAAAGAGGCATTGATTTTGATGAGACATTTGCACCTACATGCCATATGACTACTATTCCGAGCATCTGTGCACTTGCATCTCATCATGTTTGGAATGTACATGAGTTGGACATTAAAATTGCATTTCTGAATGGTGAATTGCATGAAGATGTGTATGTTTTTCAGCCTCGTGGCTTTGTGTAGAAGGGGCATGAAAATCAGGTGTGTAGGTTAAAGAAGGCATTATATGGTTTAAAGCAAGTTTAAAGCAAGCAGCATGTGCTTGGTATGAAAAAATACATGCCTATTTGATTGCACATGGTTTTGAGGTCAGTCCGATTGAAAGCACCTTATATGTTAAGCATGCTAATGATGTGCTTCTGATCATTGTGGTGTATGTTGATGACATGCTGCTCACTAGTCCTCATAAGAAGCATTTCAAGGCTGATTTACATGCCTCATTTGAGATGTTTGATTTGGGGCATTTGCATCATTATTTGGGCATTCATTTTATGCATGTTGATGGTGGAATGGCTTTGTGTCAAACAGAATATATTGACATATTATTGTAGCATTTTGGCTTTGAAGACTGTAAACCTATTGCCACTCCTATGGAGATAGGTTTACTATTGATTCTTCATGATGCTCGAGATGCATTTGATGTTGTTCTCTATCAACAAGCTATTGGATGCTTGATTTACTTATGCATTACTCTACTAGATATTTAGTTTGCTATCTCAAAGATGAGTAGTTTTATGCATTGTCCAAGTGTCAATCATTGGTAGGCGGTTAAGCACATCTTTCTCTACTTGAGTGGTACCCAGCTACTTGGGTTGTTTTATCCCAAGGGTGGATCACTACCGCTAGATTTGCATGTTTTCTTGACTTTGACTGGGTTGGTTGCTATGACACTCATGTGTTCACTAGTGGTTTTTGGTTCATGATTGATAGCTCATGCATATCTTGGCTGAGCAAGAAGTAGCCTACTATTGCCACTTCTAGTTGTGAGGCTGAGCATAGGGCAGCTTTCACAGTGACTCTTGAGTGTGTGTGGCTCAGATGCCTTAGGGTTGATTTGGGTGTTGGTCAGGCTTCTACCGCCACCACCATCTTCACTGACAGTCATATCACATTGGTAGTTGCAAGGAACCTTGTGTTCCATGCTCCCACTAAACACATTGAGGTGCATTATCATTATGTCAGGGAGAGGTTCTCTGTTAGAGAGATCAACCTGGCATATGTGCCCACGTAGGAGAACATTGTAGATGTTTTCACGAAGGCTCTTCATAGGGAGAAGTTTGAAGCTTTCTGCAAAGCTTTGGGCTTACTTCCTTTTTTGGATTGATTCCACATAGCTTGGCAATTCCATATACATGAGTGCCAGCTCCTTCTTCACTACATCACTCCCAGGGGGGAGTTGTTGATATATTTAGGTAGTGATGTGTGTGAACACACTAGGATTGTCGAGGCACTTTTTTCCCTCTTTAGGAGGTTTTTTTCCCCCGGTTTGTATATACGCCTATAGCCCTAAAGGGTTACTTATCTTTGTACATTCTAGTGGTAATACATTCAATATTGTGTGTTGTGCTCCAAGCTTCTTCTTCTTCCTTGTGTTGTTTGCGTGCTTTCGCAGATGTCTAACTCCAACATCCACCACATATCTACAAGAGTTGTGTGTTTTCCAAATTTAGCTGAGTTGGTTGCCTTGTGCTTCATGTTGTCACACCTAGCCTTGATAGTTTTTTATGTTCATAGTAGTCTTTCCAAGTACTCGTAACCCATAATGAATGATGGGTAAGTGTGTTCATGCATGGGTGGAAGAAAATATGTGCCTTGTGCATGGCCTTGTAATGTGGCCCTATGCATAATTACTTGGGGAATGCATTTCAAAATGTATGGTGCAAAAAATTTTGGGTATTGAGCTAAGTGCTCAAGGGCATGCTGACAAAGAGGTTTCCTAATCTAACATTGTGATAGTGTTGCCAAAGTAGGTGATTCTTACCAATGTAAAAGGTCGATCGATGTTCATATCTTACTGTGGTACTCCCATCATGGTCATTGTCCATGGGCATCTCTTCCATTGTTGATGGATGTCCTTGTTGATGATTCATTGATGAATTTCTTTGAGCCCATGGTCCTGGTCCTTCTTCTCTCTCTTTTTTTTCCTTTTTCTTTCTTCTTCTTCTTCTTCCTCCTTTTTTTTACAATGTCACAAAACAAGAAAAAAGAGGTTAGTATCAATAAAAATAGTTGACATATGTCCATGTGCTCTTGTGCCTGGGACTCTCAAATGTGTCTATGCATGGCCATGTAATGTGGCCCTATATTAATGCATACTTTGGAAATGCATGACTTGAATGGTGCAAAAGATAAGGTTGTGCAAGCAACACATGCTTTTCACATGTCGAGGCTTTTGATTTTACTTGTAGAAGTTGATTCAATCAATCAATGGTTGACTGACAAAAAATCATTCCTCCTTATTGGGATCCATTTGAGAACAATGTTCAGCCATGTGCTAATTACTTTTGGCCTCTTCATCTTGGGATGCTTTCCTAATTTTTGTACCCCTCGTAGTTGGCTCTTTGGTTGTATAGGGGCTACTAGCATTTTTAGCTTTCGAAACCATACCAATTTTTATTGTCTTCTTACTATAGTTGAATTTGTGAGTTGTCCTGCTTTTGGTCTTTGTCCTTGGTTCCGATCCTTGCTTTTCCTTGGCTTCATTGTTGATACTTTTCTTGTGTGAGAAAGCATAGACGTTTGTGGATGTAAAAGTTCCTTGGGTACCCTATGGCTCTCTGGCTTCTGCCTGTGCTTCTTGTATAACCCTTAACTCTTCTTCTTTTTGCTTCTTAGTAGTGTTGAGCCTCATTAGCATATCCTCTGTAAGAGGTTCTTGATATAGCTTGACTTGGCATCCACTAATATAGTTTGGCAAGATGTCACCTTCTAGGGTGGCCAATTGAACCGCATTGCTAGTGGAAATTCTATTAATGATCATGGGTCCATATCCTCGTTTTTCCAATTTAAAGGCATGCTGGTTTAATGTGTAAACCAACACTAGGTCTCCCTCTTTCAATCCATTATCCTTGTGTCCACTTGCAACATCGCTATGTGCAGTTTCTAAGTTTTTCAAATAGTCTGATTCGTGAACGCACAATCTTAAGTAACCATCTTTGCCTCTTTGATATAGGTTATCTCCTATTAAGGTGTAGTCCTGAGCCTCTTGCTCCATGCTTTGTTTTCTTGCTAGACTAGCCTCGTTGGGTAGTGTTCCCGATCTGATAAATTCTACCAATGGCATGCTCCAATCCGGAATTAATGACACGTGATAAAGGGTAGCATGCTCCAATGGGGGTGTCTCCTGGCACATTGGACAATTCTTAATACACTCATGTATTTCTATGTCCATACAAGGCCAATACACTCCTAACATTTTAGCTTCTACAATGTTTGTAGTTTAGAATAGTGATTTCCTAGGAATCCTTCATGTGCTTGTTGCAACCAATTGCTATGTTCATCATCCTCAACACAACAAGCTAATACACCCTTTGTATCTTGTTTATACATACTTCCTACCAATATTTGATAGTTTTGTGATTTTACAATTTCTTCTTTGTTTGTTTTCACATTCTTATTTGCGGGTCTAAAGGTTAGGACATGTACCAACTTATTTGCCCATTTAGGAACAACTTCTAAATTGAACAGATAAGCATGGGGCAATTCATCAGACACTCCTTGCAGTGACTCTCCTGAGGTGATGCGAGAAAGGTGATATACTGTGAGGTGGGTCCTACCTTTCTTAACAACCACTTCAAAGTCATATTCCATCAATAAGTGGAACCATCTTACTAAGCATCCTGTATTGCAAGGTTTATTTACCAAATATAATAAAGGTTGATGATCACTGAAAAACTTGAACTTGTTGGCCAGTAGGTAGTGTCTAAACTTCTTCACGACATATACCATGACTAAGCCTTCTCGCTCGATTGTGGTATAGTTTCATTCAGTTGCGTTCAGTTGTCTGCTAGCATATGCTATGGGTAGATCTAGATTTCCTTCTCCTGTGGGTTGAGCTAGCACACATCCTATTGCATGATTGGAGGCATCCACATGTACATGGAATGGTTTATTCCAATCAAGGGTGGTAGTGTTGGTGCGGTGCACAAACTTCTCTAAAGCTCATTGAAGGAATTTTCGCATTCATCGTTCCACTCAAAATTTGTCAACAGAGCATAAAGAGGTTTAGCTATGATTGCATACATGTGGATAAACCTACAGTAATATCCACAATGGCCCATAAAAGTTTGTACCTCTTTAACGTTCCTTGGCCTTAGCAACTCAGCTATGGCTCTTACTTTATCCTCATCTATTGATATTCCATTCTTAGATACAATATGACCTAAGATTTTACCTGAACACACACTTTTCTGGGTTCAGACACACTTGATATTCTCTACACTTGTTGAAGATCTGTCTGAGCTCAGGGATGTGGAGTCTTCTTTCTTGTGAATGGGCACATAAATCATCCACATATACTTCTACGCTCTTTCACAAGAACTCTTTAAAGACATGACACATGAGCCTTTGGAATGTTGCAGGTGCATTGGTGGGCCCAAATGACATCACACAAAATGCAAAGATTCCCCATTCAGTGGCAAAAGTGCTTTTGTGTTGATCTTCTAGGGCAATGGCTACTTGGTTGTAACCTAAAAATCCATCAAGGAAGCTATAAACTTCCTTGCTTGCAACATGCTCCAATAAATGTTCAGTGATTGGCTGCAAATAACTATCTCTAATCATAGCGGCATTAACTTTTTTAAGGTTAATACACACTCCAAACTTTCCATTCTTCTTGGGCACCACTACGATGGGGGACACCCATTCAATATGTTCAATCTCATAGATAAATTCAGCTTCAATCAATTTGTCAATCTCTTCTTGCATTTTGGTTGCATAAGTGTCATTATATGTATAGGGTTTTTGTTTGGTGGGCTTGGCATCAGTCGTCATGGGGATTGTATGAGAACATATTGCTGGATCTACTCCCTTCAAGTCTCTATAGGTCCATGCAAACACATCCCTATATTCCCTTAATAAAGCTACAAGCTCTATTTCTTCTTCTGCACTTAGGTCTTCTCATGTGTACGTACATCGTTCTTCATTCTCTTCAATGGTTACTACAACCTTTTTGGTCTTTTCTTTATTGTAATATGCTTCTTCTATAATGGCCTCTCTCTTAGGCATTCATACCAAAAATTTTTGGTCTTCAACTTCATATTTGTTGAAATTCTCTAGTACTTCAAACAATGATTCCTCCTCTTCTTGTTTCACTATTTTTTCTTTTCTTTTTCTTTTGACCACCTTCACGTTCCTCCCTTGAGTTTAGAGTTTTGATGCATGTAAGAGGTTCTTCTTCTTTTTGGGTAAACACTCCTACGTCTTCTAGATAGTGCTCCTCTGAATTAAAGCAACTATCCATCACAATGGACTCCAGAGCATCGTTGTTCTCTTCTTCTATGACATCAGTAGGGTCACATTCTTCTAGCAAGAGCTTACACATGAACACAGAGATATCATAACCCTCCTCATCAAAATGAGGCATGCCCTGTTCTTCGTAGCAATGTCCATGGTGGCTAAGATCTCTGCCCAACCATGAGGCTCAAATCCCTCATCTAGAAAGATCATCGATGCGTAGGTTGGGTCTCTAATTGGTCTCACTCCTTGAGAAGTTCCTGCTTCTCTCGCTTTTCATTGTCTTTCCTCTTCCTCTATGACTTTGCACATCTACAAGTGAGTATCTTCATGCATCCATGATGGATCAGAAGAACTTATAGAATGCATAGAGATTGAATCTTCTTGCACCTTGTGGATAGGCCACTATAGGGGTGGTAGATCTCTAAAGGTATAATCCTTCAAATTGACCTTGGTTGTGACCCCTAAGTGTTGTAGGTACAAGGAGCTGGTTCCCCAATCTTGTACCATTTGCAGTTGTCGAAGAAAGGGTCTTCCTAGAATCATCTCATAGATGTTATTTTTGCCAAGTCACATATAGCAAAGGTTTGTTCAAACTCTATGCCACAAATGGTTAGAGTTATCCCTTCTAGAAATCCTAGAGGTCTTTCAATATGGCCATCAGCCATTTGAAGCTTCATTCTAGTTGGTCTTAATGCGGGTTTGCTCCATTGCTTCCACAAAGAGGTGGTCGCAATCACAACACCAACACCTGAGTCTAAGATAGCTTTGGTTGTGTAACCTTGGTAGGTGATCGGAAGATAGGTATTACCTTCTTCACCCTCACTCATGTCTCTTATTTTGTCTAAAGGTATCTCTAGGGCTTTTTGTTTAGAGCCTACTTTTGACACATTGGAACCAAGCTCTAAAACTTGATTTGCCACATGTTTCCATAGCTCAGAATTTACCTTGAGCAGCTCTTCTAAGGTGAGATGACACTGCACCTTAGTGTTCTTCACAACTTCAATGTTTCTTGGAACCACTGAGTTCTCATTTCTTATCAGTATTGTGGGAGCTCTGATCTGAAGAGATTCAACTTCCCATGGGCCAGTGAATTGTGGCAACTCTTGTAAAGAATTAGATTCAAAATCTAATATTTCATCTTCTTGTTGCTCTACTTGGTCTCCATAAATAGGTGGAATGTCTTGGGGAAATTGGTCATGAAGATCATCAATTTCAAGAATAGAAAGGGGATTACCCTTCTCCTTGGCCCATTTCTCTTCTTGTATTTCCCCCAAGAACTCTTGAGAGTACTGTTGAATTGAAGAAGGTGTTCCACCATCCATGGAATCAGGAACATAAACTTTTGTTCATGGTGAGCTTTCTCTTTCAACCACTGGTTGAGCATGTGGATGTAAAGAAACATGCGGCTTATTTACCAACTACTCTAATCTTTCTAGTAAGCCCTGAAAATGCAAACCTGGTTTGATAGAATTCGTCTCATTGAACAATTGATTGGTCTCTAGCATATCTTGAGCTAGTTCTACCAATTTTATGCACATTTTTGTTCTTTCAATCTCTAAATCTACTCTAGGGTAAATCTTCTCTAGTTTTGCAGTTTTTGGCCCTTCTTAAAGTGAAGCCAGGTAGGCTTGGAACATCATGTCCAAGCCTTCTAGGGTTGGATCTATGAGAACAAACCCTGGTTGTGGTCTATTTACAATGTGTGGTGGGGTGGGATGAAGTGAAGTAGATGGGTTTTTGGCATGCGAAGGGTTTTGAGATGCAATGTTTGCAATCTTTGTTTCTGTGCTTCTTAGTGTTTCTTCTAGTTCTGATAACTCTCTAGCCCACTTACGATTGGATTTCTCTCTGGTATCCTTCCAAGTCCTTGTTTTCCTCTTACTAGGCTCTCCTAATTCACTTGACTCTGATTGTTCAGTTGGTTTCTCTTATGTAAGGCTTGTGCCCTAGTAACTACACGTATAGGAGCCATGTTAACACTACTTGAACTTGAATCCACCACTAAGCCTACCACATTAATGGGTGTAACCTTCGGCGCACTAGAGGGGTTCTTGGGACAATCTCTCAAAAGATGTTCTTTGTTGCACTCAGAACAAAAGCCTTGTATAGTGATGTTTTGTCCTTATCCTAGAGCCGGTGAGTGGGGACATTCACGAATGAAATGGTCACCTTGACATCTAAAACATTGTCACTCTAGCACAATGGCAAGTACCAACGTGAGGAGATTCACCTCATAATTTTCAATCCGTGGAGACATAAGGCTTTGGTCCTGTCCAGACCTAGTGTCTGGCCTAGTTAAAAACTAGGTTCCTAGGCGATTTTGGAGGCTCAAACGAGCTCTGAAAATTATGAAAATTGCTACATAAATACTACTAATACTCATCAAGCTCAAGAACTCCTCAGCTTGCACAAAATGGAGTAGGAATAATCAAAAATGGTATTTAGAATGGTGTGAAGTGACGAAGATCACGAAAAATTATAGGGCCTATTTGCCGGATCTGTGTTAACTGCTTTGCCTACTTGGTCCTTCTCTTTGCTCTGACTCTTTTCGTTGGCTTCCTTGTCTTGTGAGTCCTTGAGTGCCCTGACTACTACCAACACTCCCCCTCTCTCGCGTCTGTCGACCCTGACAGACCCTTGTTGGTGGGAGTGCTGGATGTAATATTCCACAATGTGAGTGGCAAGCTGATGTTCTTGAATGTGTAGTCCTCTGGCCAAGTCTGTCATCATGCAATCCCAATCGATTGGACCAAGGATGTCTAGATGTGGCAGACGTAACTGATCTGCATGGATGGCTTGTTCCACCGCGAATAGATGTAGCAAATGAGTTGGTCTGGGAATGAAAATTTCAGAATGATATTCCCAATACCCGGTGGAGAACATTTCTTTGAAGGTCTGCTTGTAGCAAGTAGGTAGGTACTTGATGCATGTGTGCCATGCAAAAGTTATGTTTACGAAGGGGGTCTGGCTCATGTCGTAGACTAAATCCTTGTTACCTTTAGAAAATCCGGGGGCGGAGATGTATGGAGCATGGACCTTTCGAACGGTTTTGAAGATGATTGTCATGAGCTCAAATATTTTCATACACATCTTTGCTATCATATCGATCACATTCTTTAAGTGTGTAGAGCAGTGTCGAATGGTGGATATCATATGTTGGTGCAATTCACTGCAATTCACAAGCCTACACATTTGGCTTGAAGTCCATACACATATGGAGAAGCATAGGAATCAATGCTAGTGGTTAATTACCACTTTACTCTTTTGTAAAAGTCACATTTGTACTTGGAATCTTTGTAAACACCTACCAAAAGGAACTTGTGGAAAAGTTAGCTTTGATTGATGGAATATATCCTAAGATGTAGGAGCATGATTATAGAGAGCCAAAAGTTTGAATTCAAATTCAAACTTTGAACTCAACCACTATAAAAGTGATCATAAAAAAGTCATGGGTAGAAGAGTCACTTTTCGAGCTTCTCATTATCGATTCTGAGTGTGTGCGAGGTCTATACTCTAGCCCACACCTATCTACACCATTAGGCAATGCTACTCATGCCAATGGCATTGTATACAAGTGTTCATTAATACATACATCTACATTGTTCATTTCTGAGCTCTCTGTCATAGTGTCTGAAAGTCTGTCAACTTGTGGAGAGCATATCTCACACATTTCTTCACCAAATTCAAAGATCTATAGCTTATTGGAACCAGCTCAAAGTACATTACGTGCTGTCAAGGTTTGATGGATTTCTAATTAGCCATTTCAGAGAAAAACTCATTGAAGTGATCACTGGTCAAAGTCTGCAACAGTCCTAAAATATCGGGGGTAAAGGTTTACTTGGTAAATTGATTTCTCTGAGCATAGTTAATCTTATTAAGTCATTCCACTTGGAATAGTTAGCTTGCTAAGATAATTAGATACCACTAAAAGGAAGTTTTCCAATTCCTACTGTGTTGGTCATACTGAGTAAAAGATACAACATGTATCAAGTAAAAAATAGAAGGTTTTCTTGAAGACTTGAAGTTCAAAGTTATCTATTTTGATTCTATCTTTGTATACATCATTTCCAAAGTACATAGGCCATTCTATGGTGTCATTGGAAAGCTAAGAAGGCATACTTATCAACTCTGAAGCATCAAAGGGCTGGTACAAAGCAGGATTTGGTAGTACCTACTCACTCTCTTGGAGTGTCCATCCATCATTCATGTGAAGAAAATCAGAGATTGAGTTTAGAATATAGGACCTTGCAAGTGCATCCTTCGAACACCAATTCGAAAGTCCTTCCACTTCTTCATGTGATGGTTGCCCTTTGTTCCTCATGGTTGGCATTGCTTCATCTCCGGATATGAATCCATATAGATTCCTCCCTTGAAGGTAAGCCTCCATCCTTAGAGACCATGCCAGGTAGTTGTTTCGATCCAATTTGTCAATTGTTGATGGAAATCCATCTCCCATGTTGTTTGACTATGCTCTGATACCACTGTGAAGAGAGATGGTGGATGCAATCCAAAGATGAGTAGGTGCTGCTACAACCAGCTTCACACCAGCCAACTGAGACTTCAGATTTGATTAGTAGACCCTTTAAGCTTCCTAAATCCACCAAAATATCAGCCAAGTACTTTGGAACATGTATCCCAAAAGTTTAAGTCAAGACAGACTAGTTGCGAAATGACTAGCTCCCAAAACTTGCTATTTTTGGACATACACCTGCTGGAAAAAATGAACAGTGCTCTCAACCTGGTAGGAATTAGAAAAATTCCTTTTGGGCATAGCAAATAGACTTAGCAAGCTTCCCAATCCAAGTTAAAACACTTCAAATGATGGACTGAGCACTGAGAACAAGTTTCATCAATTTCTGGAACATGCCCACCATTCTCGGCGCTCTGCAGAGATAGACCAGTGAGCAGTAAATTGCAGATATCTTCAAAAACTATTAATCCAATAACCTTGAAAATATATAGGTAGAAAGTAGACAGTATGAGCTATCCAACGCACATTAAATCACTGAAAAAAAATCAGTAGAACTCGAGACATGACCTTCTGAAGGTACTGCTCTGAGTGAGTATAGCAGAGAACAAAACAGAGAAGTAGATGATGATAAATGTATAGATTCACATATGATTACAACCACATTGGCAATGAATCTTTGCAAAATGGGAGTAGAATGATAGAGCTATGGATTAAGCTCTTCAATCTCTACAAAATGACATGAAGTGGTCACGTACAAGGCTTGCTAATCGCCTCTTCCTTCTTGCTCCTTTTATAGCTATTCTTGGAGGGAGTTTTGAATTCGAATTCGAATGGCTCCACCTAAAAGTGATCCCCAAAGTTAGGAGATATTCCCTCAGCTCAAAAAGTCGTGGGTTTTGGTAGTTAGAGCCACGAAATTGCTTTTACATCATGCATGAGGTAAGCCATCCTTTTCCTTTTTCTTTTTTCAATTACAAGAGATAAAAATGAACTCTTTTACAAGAGGTGTTCACATGACTACTCATGTGACTTACAAATGAGGGTGATATCAAATATATCAAGCATGTAGGCTTGGGTAAAATGCACCAACAGCTCCCCCTCAAGCCTAACATGCTTGGCCTTCAAATAAGTCTTCAATTGTCCTTGATTTCCTGCAAGCCAATCATCAACTTGAATCTACTTAATTTTGTACCATCAAGAGCTTTAGTCAACATGTCGGCACATTGCATATCTGTAGAGACATAGGATAGTTGAATATCCTTGCTCAATAGCTTCTCCCTTACATAATGGTAGTGGACTTCAATATGCTTGGTTCTAGCATGGTATACCGGATTAGCTGCTAGATGTAGTGAGCTTGTGTTGTCACCAAAAATATGAGGTGTTGAAGAATGAAGTCCAAGATCTGTGTACAAAGACTTTAACCACATGATTTCTTGAGTTGCATTAGCCAAACCTCTATAATCTGCTTCAGTAGAAGATAATGCCATGGTTGGTTGCTTCTTCGATGACCAAGAAATGATTTTTGAACCTGCAAATGATATATACCCTGATGTGCTTCTTCTATCATCTTTAGATCCGGCCCAATCTGCATCTGAGTAGACCTTTAGCTCAATATCTGAAGTATATGAATAGAACAAACCTTCATTCATGGTCCCCTTTAGGTACTTGAGGACTCTCTTGGCCGCTTCCATATGTGGTCTTCTCGGCTTATGCATTAAACTGACCCAATATGCTAACACTATAGCATATATCCATCCTTGTGAGTGTTGCATAGTTCAAACTTCCAACCAAGCTTTGATAGCTTGTGATGTCTTCAATTGGCTCTCCTTCATAAGTACTAAGCCTATGATTTTGCTCCATAGGTGTACCTTCACACTTGGTATTTTCCATCTTGAACTTGACGAGCATGTCATGGACATATATCCTTTGTGTGATGTATATACCTGAATCTGTGTAGATCAACTCCAATCCAAGAAAATAAGTGAGTGGTCCGAGGTTACTTATTTTGAACTCCTCCTTCATTTGACTCTTTACCTGTTTGATTCCTTCAAGATCATTGCCTGTGATAATAATATCATCAACATACACACATAAATAGATCACTTCAGATCCATTCCTCTTTATGAACAAAGAGGTATCCGCTTTGCTAGCTTTGAATCCATGGTCCTGCAAATAAGTCACCAATCTGAAATTCCAAGCTCTTGGAGCTTGCTTCAATCCATACAAAGCTTTCTTTAGTTTGCATACATAGTTAGGATGATGTGCATCCTCATATCCAGGAGGTTGTGCCATATACACTTCCTCAGAAATCCATCCATTCAAGAAAGCATTCTTTACATCAAGTTGATAAAGATTCCAATTTCTAGATGCAGCAAGACTAATGAGAACCCTAATTGTAGGCATTTTTGCAACAGGAGAGAAAGTCTCCTCATAATCAATACCATGGGTTTGAGCAAACCCTTTAGCAACTAACCTTGCTTTGTGTCTATTTATACTTCCATCTGGATTCCTCTTGATTTTGTATATCCATCGAGATCCAATTACCTTCATAGATGGCTTATTAGGTACAAGCTCCCAAGTGTCGTTTTCCTTCAGGGCTTCCATTTCTTCATCCATTGCATCTCTCCAAGCTTTATTGCTTTGTGCTTCTTCAAATGTGGTAGGTTCTTCATTGGTTGAATCCTTTGCAATGTAGATTGAGTGCTTCGTGACCAAAGAAGTATCATAACCAAACCTCTCAGGTTTCTTCTTCTCCCTTGAAGACCTTCTAAGTGGTTGATGTGAGCTCTCGGGTCCATATGTAGCATCCTGCATCTTTGCTTTACCTTTGTTCTTCCATAGCTTTAGTCTTTCCAAGTCTTCTAGGTCAATCTCCGAATCACTTTCTTCAATCTGCTTTGGCTCCTTTGGTTGAAGTGATGGAAAATCTTCATCCAAGTCATATGGCAGCTTCACTTTCCTGTCATCATCAAACCATGATTTGTTTTCATCAAAAATTACATCTCTACTCACAGAAAATCCTTTATTGGTTGGATTGTACAATCTATATGCTTTTTGGTTTTGGTCATAACCAATAAATACGCACTTCTCTGCCTTGGGATCCAATTTCCCTCTTACTTGAGAAGGAATGTGAGCATAGGCTAAGCATCCAAAGATTTTGCAATGCTCTAGACTAGGTCTTCTTCCATTCCACACTTCATATGGAGTGGTTCCATCTAGTGACTTAGATGGAAGTCTATTTATGAGATATGTGGCTGTAGACACAGCCTCTGCACATAGGTAGTTCGGCAATCCTTTTTCGTTGAGCATGGACCTTGCAGCTTCGACAATAGCTCTGTTCCTCCTCTCTGCTACACCATTGAGTTCGGGTGTATACCTTGTAGTGACTTCCCTTTTAATGCCTCTTTCATGCAAGAAGGCATCAAATTCAGAAGAGAAGTATTCTCCTCCACCATCTGATCTGAGTCGTTTCAAAGTCCTACCTGTTTGATTTTCAACAAGAGCAATATACTTCTTAAAGCAATTAAACACTTCATCCTTGTGCTTCATGAAAAATAGAATGGTCCACCTGCTACAATCATCTATGAAAGACACATAATATCTTGAGCCTCATATAGATGGCTCCTTACTTGGACCCCACACATCCGTGTGCACTAGATCCAAAGGATTTTGATACATATATCCTTTCTTATTGAAAGGTTGTCTATGAGCCTTGCCGAGTTGACAAGCTTCACACTTATAAATCATGTGTTGCCTTGTGATATTAGGCAAACCAAGTACACTTTGGTCCCTGCAAATCTGTTTGAGTGTCCTCTCACCAATGTGAGCAAGCCTTTTGTGCCATATCTCCAACTCTGTTAGAGTTTGAGATCCGTAGCTAAACAAAGCTATGTTCTTTGTATCTTCCACTTCAAAAGTGAAAAGCCTTCCTGTCTTTTCTCCTTTGGCAATCCTTCGAAAGCCTTGCCTTGGGTCTTCAACATATGCTCCAAATCGATTGAATCTAACCTGCAATCCTTTTTCAACAATCTGTCCAACACTTATTAAATTTTTGGTAATTGTAGGGACATACAAGACTTTGCTTAAGAGGTTCATATTCCCATCTGATGTCTTCACATTACCTATCTTCTCCACTGAGTGCTTTGTGTCATCTCCTATCTGCACTTCATGCTTGTTATGAGGATCTTCCAAATCAGAAAGTAAAGCCACATTTCCTGCTACATGGTTTGAGCATCCCGAATCAATGTAAAATATGTGATCATCATCCTTACCCTTCTTCGATGATAGATTCATAATCAATAATGAATCTTCTTGACTTTGGTCCTCTGCATAGTTATTGTAATCTCTTCTTCCTCTATGGCCACTTTGATAGTTGTTGTTGTTGTAATTGTTGTTGTAGTAGTTATTGTTGTTGTAGCCTCCATTGTATCTACCTCTATTTGATCCATAGCCACCTCTATTGAATCCTCTTCCTCTTGAGTTCCTCGGGTTCCTGAAACATTCTTCAGTAGTATGGTTAGATAAGCCACATATGTTGCAAGGTTGAGATGATTGGAATCTCCCCCTGCCTTGCTTTCCACCTCTGCCTCTTCCTCTAGCTCTTCCTCTACCAGCAAAGTTTGCTTGAAAAGAGCTTCCTTCATCTTCATTCTTCCTATTCTTTCACTTGTCCTTGACCTTAGCTTTATCAGAATATAAGGTAGAAGTTTGATTACCTCTTGAGGACTCACCACCTTTGCTAATCTTTGCTTCATGAGTGAAGAGTTGGCCCATGAGTGTGTTGAGATCGGGTACATGCATATCCATGTATAAATCCATGGCTGTTGTGAATGACTCCCACTTGTCGTCTGCTTTGATTCCATTCATGATTTGTCTTATGATTTGCTCCTCTTCAATTACCTCTCCAATGCTTCCAAGTTGGTCGGAAATCTCCTTCATCTTTGTGACATAATCAGTCACATTTTGCTTCGGGCTTTTCTTCATTGTTGTGAACACCATCCACAATTGGTTCTTCCTTGCTCAAGTGTTGGAAGAGAAGAAAGAAGCAAGTGCATTCCAGGTCTCTCTTGGTTTGGTGGAGTCTAAAGTTGATCTTGATATAGAGGTGGTCTAAATTCAAGGTCAACTTGTTCTTTTGGAGATTAACACTCTCCATCAGTGGTATCAGAGCCGGTTGTGTCAAAATTAAGGAAAAGGGAGACTCCGACTGCTGCTGACATACAAGTTCTACATTTCGAAGGTTCAGAAGGATAAAGTGCTGAAGAAAGATTGAAGAGAGACACGCAAAGGTTATCAAAAGGATCAGAAGAAGCAACACTCGAATTTAAGGTACATTTATTCCTTGTAAAGTCTAAAGTTTTGAGACTACAGGTGAAGCAAGGATGGGAGATAGTCTCCAAATTGAAAAGTTGGATAGAGAGAACTATCCAGCTTGGTCTATGAGGATGGAAGCTCATCTAATGAGCAAAGATTTGATAGCCTACACTACAGGTGAAGAAGAGAAGCCTCAGTTCAGAGATCCTAGTGTTCCAACTAGGGAAGAATTGTCAGATCTAAAGAATTGGATGAAGAAGGATGCTCAAGCAAGGAGCATAATCTACATGGCAATCAATGACTATTTGCTTCCTCACATTAGAGGACTTGAAAGTGCATGTGACATTTGGAATGCTTTAGAAGAGCATTTCCAAAACACAACCAAATCAAGGAAGGCTTCACTATGGGCAGAATTTACTACTTTCAAGAAGAAGGCCTCACAGTCAATCTCTGATTATGTGACAAAGATGAAGGACATTGCAGATTCTTTAGGTGCAGTGGATGAAGATATTGAAGAAGATAAATTGGTAAGACAAATTCTCACGGGGCTAAGAGGAGATGAGAAGTGGAAGCCTTTTATTATGTCTACAGAACTTTCATTAGATCATTTCACTCCTGATTTGAATCAATTGTTAGGTCATATGCTAACTTTTGAGAATGATATCAAAGGAGATGTTGATAAGAGTGCAGGTCATGCAATGTACTCTAAAGACAAGAAGAAAGCTAACAAAGGAAAGCAACAATCAGGTGAAGAAGAAGGTACTTCAAATCAAGCAAATTTCATAAGAGGAAAAGGAAATGGCAGAAGTAGAGGAAGAGGCAGAAATAACAAAGATAATGCAAGAGCTTGTTGGATATGTGGTAAGACCAATCATCTATCTCATGATTGTTGGCACAATAATCAGAATAATGGTAATTATCAGAACTTTAATCAAAGAGGAAGAGGTGGTAGATTTCAAAGAGGAAATTTCAGAGGTAGAGGTGGTAGGAATTCTTTTGGAAGAGGTGGAGGAAGAAGCTTCCAAAATCAATCCTATAATAACACCTACTACAACTATGCATCAGATCAGAAGGAGGATTCGACTCTCATTATGAATGCAACATGTGAAACCTCACATGAGGACATGAGAGTGTTCTATATTGATTCAGGATGTAGTAATCATTTAAGTGGAAATATTGCTTTGATGACTGATCTAGATCATAATGCAATTAACCATACAGTTCAGACAGGTGATAATACAAAGCATAAGGTAAAGTCAATTGGTTCAGTCAAGGCTAAAGATGGGAGCACTCTTCTGAGTAAGGTTCTTTATGTTCCCACAATTCCAAAGAATTTGATCAGTGTAGGTCAAATTGTGGAAAAAGGATATGAGGTAAGATTCACCAATGATGGAGTATATGTTGAAGACCCTAGTCAAGGGTATAAACAGGTTGTTACAGGAAAGAAAGAAGGAAGGCTCTTCACATTGAAGGTACAAGGAAATGTTGGACATGCTATGTTCACATATGGAGAGCAGAAGGTGTCAGAATTGGATCTTTGGCACAAAAGACTTGGACACTTCAATGAAAGAGGTATCAAAGACATGATTAATAATGATTCAGTGCTTGGATTGCCTAACATTGCAGGTCAACACATGACATACAGATGTGAGGCATGTCAATTAGGTAAGGCTCATAAGAAATCCTATTCCAAGCATGGGTTTATGTATTCAGAAAGACTTGAATTGGTACATACAGATGTGTGGGGTCCTTCAAAGGACTTTAGTATAAATGGTTCAAGATATTATGTCATTTATGTTGATGATGCTACCAAATGGATCACAATTTATGTGATTAAAGAAAAGTCAGAAGTGTTTAATACATTTAAACACTATCATGCATATGCAGAAAGGATTACAGGTCAAAAATTGAAGAGACTAAGGTCTGATGGAGGGGGAGAGTATTTTTCAAATGAATTCAATAATTACTTGTGGAATGCAGGTATAAAGAGAGAAGTTACTTGCAGGTACTCTCCTCAACAAAATGGGGTAGCAGAAAGAAGAAATAGGACTCTTGTTGAGTTTGCAAGGTCCATGATGAAAGAGAAGAATTGCCCAAATTATTTGTGGGCAGAGGCTGTAAATACAGCTACTTATTTGGTCAATAGATTGCCTTGTAAAGCTTTGCAAGGTATGACACCATATGAAGCTTGGTGGGGTAAGAGACCTACCTTGGATCATTGCAGAATATTTGGATGCTTGGCATATGCATATGTGCCATCTCAATTGAGGCATAAGTTGGAGCCTAAGGCAGAAAAGTATGTATTCATTGGTTATGATGATAAGCAAATGGGATACAGGTTGTGGAGTCCATCCACAAAGCAATTCCTTGTATCCAAGGATGTTACATTTGATGAGCAAGGTACTTGGTATGCAGGTAAATGTAATGTACATGCAGATGTTGAAGAAGTAGTGGATCAAAGGAAAGGTAAAGCAAAGATTCAACTACTTGATGAAAATGAGAATAGTGAAGTGCAGGTTGAAGTTGAAGAGAGGCCAAGGTTTGATCCAGAATGTGATGAACCAGAGACTTCAAAAAGTGTAGAAGTTAGGAGGTCATCTAGGCACAAATGGCAACCTACAAGGTATAGCTATGACACCTCATTCTTGAGTACTAAAGATTATGCTTATTTGGTAAAAGCAGATGAAGATCCATCTACATATGATGAAGCCAAAGGCAAGAGAAATTGGGAAGAAGCCATGCAAGAGGAGTATGATGCATTGATAGAGAATCAGACTTGGGATCTGGTTCCTAAACCTAATAGCCAGAAAATTATTGGATGTAAGTGGGTTTACAAAACAAAAAGATTTGCAGATGGAAGTGTGTCTAGGTACAAAGCTAGACTTGTTGTGAAAGGGTATGCACAGACATATGGAGTGGACTATGATGAGACCTATAGTCCTGTGGCAAAAATGACAACCATCAGAACTCTCATAGCAATTGCTGCTTGCAAAGGTTGGAAGTTATCTCAATTAGATGTTAAAAATGCTTTTCTGAATGGTTATATTTTAGATGAAGTTTACATGGAGCAACCAGATGGATTCAAAGATCAAGTGAATCCAAATTATGTGTGTAAGCTCAAGAGAGCTTTGTATGGATTAAAGCAGGCCCCAAGGGCATGGAATTATAGGCTTGTAGAGTTCTTGAAGGAACTTGGATTTCAAGCATCAAAGGCAGATAGTAGCTTGCTAGTCAAAGCAAGTGAAGATGGATTCATTTATGTTTGTATTTATGTTGATGACATAATACTTACAGGAACAGATGATAAAGGAATACAAATGATCAAGAAGCAGATGGAGAAAGAGTTCAAAATCAGTGATTTGGGGAACTTGTCATTCTTCTTGGGAATGGAGATTTTATATACTCAACATGGAGTATATGTGACCCAAGAAAGGTATCTTAAAAATTTGCTAACCAAATTTAAAATGGAAGATTGCAGGGTTGCACCCACACCATTGGAAGTGAACCATAAATTGTCTAGATTTGGAGGAGAAGAATTTAGAGACATGAAGCTATATCAAAGTTTGGTTGGTAGCTTGATTTATGCTACATTAACAAGGCCTGATTTGTCATATGCAGTTGGTGTACTTTCACAATTCATGCATTGTCCTAGAAAGGAACATTGGATTGCAGGACAAAGAGTACTTAGGTACATCAAGGGTACACTCAGAGAGGGGTTGTACTATGGATTTACTTCTGATACAAGAGTGAAGATATATAGTGATGCAGATTGGGCAGGTAATGTGGATGACAGAAGATCAACACATGGATATTTGTGTTATGTAGGAGACAAATTGATTTCATGGTGTTCTAAGAAGCAACATACAGTTACTTTGTCATCTACAGAAGCAGAATATAAAGGTATGGTGGAAGCTGCAAAGGAGGTAATATGGCTAAAGACACTTATGAAGGTTTTTGATGTGATTCAAAGTACTCCTATTTTTTGTGGAGACAATATGAGTTCTTTATACTTGGCAGCTAATCCTGTGTTTCATGCTAGAACTAAGCATATTGAAATACAATATCATTTTCTGAGAGAGAAGGTCATTGATAAGGAAATTGAAGTTATGCATACATCTACAAAAGATCAACTTGCAGATATGATGACAAAAAGTCTAGATGGACCAAAGCTACAAAGATTCAAGGATATGGCAGGAATTAAGAAGATAGAGAAGAACCTCAATTAATGATTGAGGGGGAGCTGTTGGTGCATGCCAATCATCAATTGAAGGTTTATGAAGAAATGAAGTCAAGGAATCAAGAAGAGAACAAATTCAGAAGTTTGAAGGAAGGACATACTCAGAAATCCAAAGCTATGTACACATATGTACATTAGTTCAGATATAGCTGACTCACACTTTTGATTAGTCATAAGCCTGTACATATTTGCCTATAAAATGTTTTGAAAAAGTCGGGGCAAGTAGAATAGAAGAAGAATAGAGAATAGGAAGAGAGAGATCAGTTGTAGAAAGTGTCCAAGACACATGAAAGTTAGTTGAAGTCATATCTTCAATGTAGTTGTAACTTTCAAAAGAAATCAAGAAAATCTTGCGCCCGATGTTTTGTTGTCTGCTCCTTCTGTGTTTAATCTTTTGAGAAATCCTTTTGCACGTATCTAAGTCCATAACTAATCTATCTATGGCTAGAATTTGAGAGTCTAATTGTCATCAGGTTAAGAGAATTTTGCATAGGAACATTCATATGTGATAATGTTCTGAGAGTCGACAAAACTGGCGCAGATTTCATGTTCAGAGAAATGAACATTGCTCAGTGCATGGTGTAAAGTTTCACACAAGTGAGGGCTCAAAATCTAAGTTGGAAGGTAAGCCATCTATGGCTAAAAGATCTTGATCAAACGGGTTCGACATTGGGAGAACTATAGCTAAGAAGTTGCAGGTGTCAAAGTCGCTACTGCAGAGAAGGTGATTTACACATAGGTAAATTGTTTGTGTGATTTCTCAGAGTATACTGAATCATTTGCAGAGATTTAAGTTGGAGAAGCTGCGCAACCTTAAGGCGAAGCAGTCTACAAAGTTTTATAAAAAACTTTACACAAATGATTAGTCAATTAAGGATTAATCTGCAGCAGACTTTTTTGAGAAGTTGAATTTTTCAGAATAATCAATTTTCTGATATATTGGTGAATGTTCTCTAAATTTGGTGGAGTCTAAAGTTGATCTTGATATAGAGGTGGTCTAAATTCAAGGTCAACTTGTTCTTTTGGAGATTAACACTCTCCATCATCTATCATGCTAGGACCAAGCATATAGAGGTCCATTACCATTATGTAAGAGAGAAGCTATTAAGCAAGGACATTCAACTAACATATGTATCAACCAACATGCAGTGTGCAGATTTATTGACCAAAGCTTTGGATGGAACCAAAATTTGCACGTTCAAATCAATGATTGGATTACACGATATACATGAAGACTGAAGGATGAAGACCAAGCCAAAATGTTTGGCTTGAGGGGGAGCTATTGGTGCAATTCACTACAATTCACAAGCCTACACATTTGGCTTGAAGTCCATACACATATGGAGAAGCATAGGAATCAATGCTAGTGGTTAATTACCACTTTACTCTTTTGTAAAAGTCACATTTGACTTGGAATATTTGTAGACACCTACCAAAAAGAACTCGTGGAAAAGTTAGCTTTGATTGATGGAATATCTCCTAGGATGTAGGAGCATGATTATAGAGAGCCAAAAGGTTGAATTCAAATTCAAACTTTGAACTCAACCACTATAAAAGTGATCATCAAAAAGTCGCGGGTAGAAGAGTAACTTTCTGAGCTTCTCATTATCAATTCTGAGTGTGTGTGTGTTTAGCCTTTTAAGCCCAAGGAGAAAGATGATTGTGGAAGCCTTTATTTTGCTTAACCCCTCGCAATCGGTCTACTTGGATCACCTAGAGCCCACAATTATCTCGCAATGGATTCTTCCTATGTCTATGCACTAGCTCATAAATTCCCGGCAAATGCACCAAAATGTTTAGCCTTTTAAGCCCAAGGAGAAAGATGATTGTGGAAGCCTTTATTTTGCTTAACCCCTCGCAATCGGTCTACTTGGATCACCTAGAGCCCACAATTATCTCGCAATGGATTCTTCCTATGTCTATGCACTAGCTCATATGTTCCCGGCAAACGCACCAAATTGTTTAGTTCTAATGCCCAAGGAAAAAGTGATTATACAAGACTTAATTTCGTTCAAATCCCTCGGAATCGGTCCAATTGGATTTCCTAGAGCCCACAATTGCTCTCGAATATCACATATATATATTTTTTTTACCATCACACATCTTACTTGAATAGTGGATGTGTATTAGATCATTGATCTCTGCATATAAATACTTAGTAACTTCTCACAACTTGATATAATAAGGTCTTAAAGATTCAGCGCCACTTCAATACATCACGTAAGCAGAGCACTTGCTTTATTTATACATAAAGCAATCCAAAAGATCATGCAATTCAATACAACTTCAACAGAGTATGACGAACATAAACAGCACTCTACTCAACCATAGAACAATCATGTATGCCTTATTTGCTTGATTGTATACATCAAGCATGTATTCAGTATTTCTTACAAAGCAATGTTAAGGATCTGAATAATATTCAGTCATATACATCATAACTGCATTAAAAAATATGACTATATCTACCTTCATAGAGAACAATTCTTATCACTGTGATCATTTGCTTCACATACAGTTGATCTACGTGAACAGTATGTCTTGACTATACTGCAGCAACACGACATTTCATTCAATTATTTGGATATAGAGCAGTACTATGTATTTATTCAAAAGCACTTCATGAGTCAAACATATATCTATATCTGTCTGACACTCATTTTTCATGTAAACTGACATCAGTTCAACCATTTATCAACATGCAACACATGCAACTTACTGTCATGCCTCATATCCAAGTGCAATATGTTTTCCGCAATCATATTAATCCTTGACAATCAAATTAAGCATCCACAACAATATCACTTCATGACCACCACGTGACAATGTCACATCATTAGCACACACGTTCATATATATAACATTCGATCACAACGTACATAATAGTCTAATGAATCAAAGACGCACAGTACATACGTATGACAAATATCTATTCTATGCTCATGTGCAGTTTTCTGTGTTTACAGTCAGCATACATATATATTCGGGACCTTCATGACTCTGTCAATTAAAATTCATTGAGTCACAAGAAGGCATTTCATAAGTATCGAACATTTCTCCGACCTCTGCACATCACTTTATCTCAGTACATCAAAAAACATCATATGAACAACATCGCGTAATACTACAGCATACGACATATGTCTTGTATAAACATAAGACAGTCTTTTACCTCGATTACTTAAGACTGCATCGCGTAATACTACAGCATACGACATATGTCTTGTATAAACATAAGACAGTCTTTTACCTCGATTACTTGATTATTCCTCTTCTCAAGCTATAGTAAACAATATCTTTGCTTCTCCTGGAACTGTACTCAGAGATTGTTCCCACTGATGTCAAGCAACTTGCCCCTCTGTTCCAGTCAGCGTTCGAAGGAGCAAAGACCAAATTCTCAGAGAATACCAAGATAATGTGTAATTCTCATCTCTCCTGAGTAGGTATCTCCTCCACAATGTGCTTCTCTTCCCCCAATCTTTAGCTCGGTGCATAGTACCTTTTCTTCCCTCTGAGAGATGCGCTGCGGTCTTCTAACATAACATCTCCCTGTTAAAGAACCATCAGCCCCCCCCATGTTTGTTTGTTGCCAGAGAGAAAAAAATGAATGAGTGATCTTCTGAACCCTTTAATTCTTGTGCGAAAACAGAGCAAGCCGTCCCTTCTCCGTGTATAGGCTGATAGACCATAAGCCCCCAAACGTTCAGAGATCTTTGCTCTCCTCCCCAAAACTGCCACGTAAGCACCCCTATTGATCTCCTAATCCCGTGTGGAGTAAAAAAACCCGACCCCCTTTTTCTCTGCTCCCACGACCAGAGCCCCCATCCCTCTTTTTGTTCTTTTCCACCTGCCAAGAAAAACGGATGGAACTGCCATCTCTCCTTTTTCTTCGTGCATATCTGCTGGAAATTTTAATGTTGAAGGCTCCACCCCTGCTCAGCATTCTGACAGTTGAAAGACTAACTACTCCAGCACTGCAGTTAAATAATTCCATAGTTTTTGACGTTCATATCTGGCAATTTCTTCTATCACACATAACGCGATCCCTTGCCACATGTGAATGCCAAAACGTAGGAAGGGGTGATAAGCTTTCTCCATCTCTTTGGTTAATAGCTTGCAGGGAATATCAGAAATTAGCCTAAGGATGAACTCTAGAATGTCATATCCACTTGTTGTAGACAGGGCTCCCTTAGCATAATACTACTCCAATAATCAGGGATTTCATCACCTAGCATCGTGCAAAAGCTTGAAAGATGGCTCGTTGATGACACCTCCAGCTTGATTTTTGGCAAATCTTTAAACATCTCCGTACTCAAGATTTCTCCTCCACTGCACATGCCCTGCAGAACATCACTATTTTGACTATCAATATGATCATTCTCATTCTCACTAGTCTTGGAATCCTTGGTTCCATCCACCTCTTCTTCAATGTCAACTTCATCTTGCAAGCTCATGCTAGACACATTCTCATTGGTTTTCAGCTCAATTGCACATAAGGAGGATGCTTCTTTGCTGTTTGATCCACAATGAATAACTCCACTTCTTCCTCCACATCTCTGAATTTTTTCCAACGATGTGTCGAGGATCAATTTCCGGAAATCGGTCAAGCGATTGTATTTGATGTTTGATAAGAAAGCATCCCCCCTTGAAACAAAGCCGTTTCTAATTTCCTTTGCACATCAATATTCCCTATGTTCTTAGGAGGCTCCTCCATGCTCAATCCCTTTTCTCCACATCCCTGCAATCAATATCTCCACATGCTTCTCATCGATCATCAAATTCATTCTTCAAGTACCTGGAATCAAACGTATTTCCTGCCAAATAGAACCACATTAGTGCATTAAAACCAACCATTTTTTGAGCTAACATACTCCCCTCTCCTTATTTGCGAAGTCGTCCTCGACGAGCCATTCTTGCTGCAATAAAATTCAAACAACCATGAACATGGCAATTTTCAATTGATTCGCATACCTTTTCATCGAGCCATCATTCCAAGTGGACCTGCACTCATTGAAGCTATTAGTGCTCAAAAAAATCACTCATGAATACATACAAATCAGTCACTTCAATTGATTCAAGAACATGCACATATATGCAACTCCAATTCCACATACATTAAATTGTTCATGCATTCCATTATGAAATTAGTTTCAACCAAAATAACACATTCATACCTTTCCATGTTTGACACATGCCACTATCATTGCGAAAAAACAGAAATGGAAATACCGGAATGAACAACAACAACTGAAATGAATTCAACAGGACATGCAAAAATACCCAAAATGCATACCCCATTATTGCACCTACTATTCGCTATGTACAATTATTCCATGACTAGATACTCGCGAAGAATCCCCATCGTCGTCCTACAGAAACCATCGAGACTCGAGTACAAGTCAAGACCTACATAAAAAAACCTAGAGTGTCCCACATACCAGAAAAACCCTCAGATAGAGCACACAAGTTATAAAGCAAGACCGTTGCATTACCTCGCTAAAGCCTCATCCATAAGTACATATAGAATCTGTGTGCCTTCAAGAATGTTGATTCAAAGTGAGCTGATCTGTCAAAAGCTATCACATACCAGTCACACAAGCAAATAACGTTCCCTTCCAGGCGATCATCGCCCTCTCTCTCTCTCTCTCTCTCCCTCAGGAGTGGGGAATAATTTCATAGGTAACTTTTATTTTAATCACACGTTGGCCTACATTGTCACTGGATGCGATTTGTGGACCTGACCACCCGATCAGGTTGACTCCACCCATCTACCAATGCAATGCAGCACACAACACACAAACACACAATGATAACACATAACATATATCAGCTAGCCCATAACAAAGCTGGATGCGGCTCATGGTCGTGACTACCCAGCCACGATGGCTCCACCTACCTACCAACCCGTTATGGCGCGTAGCTAAGACACAGACATATACCTCCCAAGCCTATGGCGAAACTAGCTGCGGCTCGTGGTCCTAACCACCCGGCGAGGATAAATCCACCCACCTACTAGCCCACCATAGCGCATTGGTACGATCACAATCAACACAAATTTTTTCTTTTCTTTTTTCTCTTTTTTTTTTCCGTTTTTACACAGTTAATTAGTTCACCCAAGTCTTGAGAATTAGGGAGAGGAAGAAAGGGACTTTCCCACTTTTCCGACACATGCATGCAAACATATACACTCTAGCCTTTGACAGATCAACCACCTCTTCACTCCATTCTCTCAATTACAGACACTACATATGTATTCATCGAGTTGACTTTTCACTAGGTAACTACAGCCGGCTATGCCTTAGTCCCTCGTATACCTATCCCTAGGCGATCTAGAATGTGAGTCCCCGGAATGTCTCATGTAGTCTCACATCGTACTCGCATCCCGACAACTTCCCTAGGGCGAGTCAGGCTCAACTTCAGGAGCTCCGTCATCACTTCCTATCGTTAGCATATCTGCCCAAGCCCACGTGATATCGTTTTCCTCGTCAGGCATTTCCCTCGAAGGATCGAAATAGTAATATCAATCTCTCGCCCATCCTACATGTCGAGTCAGGTATTCCTCAAAACACTCAATGTAAAATGCAACACCCAAACCCTGGTTTATAAAGCATACCAGCCAATGCGCTTCCTCAACATCGTATTCCGTCTCAAAGTCGTCGACATCTATGTCCATGCGGGCGAATGTTTGGTCCGAGAAATATATCCTTAACTCGTACAAGTAGAGTTGCGTTATTTGATCTGCCATTTTGTTACTTAACTCCTAACAGTCTCTGCATAACACAAAAAATATTAGAAGTCCAAAATTCTTGAGCTAGCAAGGAAGAAAATTTATAACACACAAATCATAGCTTACATATGCGCATATATATATAACTATACATCTATGTACAAAGAGTCTACTACGTCCTTCTGCTTGGATCTCGTCTGGCTTCTCTCGTCCTAATGTCACTTGAAATATGGTTTAACTCGCAGCGCGTTAACCTTCATGGGAGCATATTCTTCTCCTAAATCTTGAATTTGCATGGAACCATTGGAGTTGAGTTCCACCACCTTAAACGGTCCTGCCCATCTTGTCTGTAGCTTCCCCGGGAATTTATAATATTTACTATCATAAACTAGCACCAAATCCCCTTCTTGAATCACATAGGTCTTGAGATTCTTATCATGCCTATCTTTACGTCTCTTCTGAATAGCTTCCAAACTTTGCTGTGCGATGAGTCTCTTTTCTTCCAGCTTGACCAGTTGTATGTACCTTTCCTTCAATGACTCTTCCTCTCCCAGCCTAGCCTCGATGGCCACTCTTAGTGTCGGAACTTCTTTTTCAATGGGAAAGATAGTTTCCTCGCCATATACTAGGGAGAACGGAGTGCTCTTAGTCGTCACTCGGTAGGATGTTCGATATGCCCACAAGGCTTCCAAAAGTCTCTCATCCCAGTCTCGCCTATGCACAGCTACTGTCTTTGTCAGAATCTGTTCAAGAACCTTGTTGGTGACTTCCACTTGTCCATTTGCCCTCGGATAATAGGGAGTGCTTTTTCTATGTTTGATCTTATATAATTCCATTAATTCTTCGATCAGTTCGTTGACAAAATGTGTTCCTCTATCACTCACTATTTCCAACGGGCATCCGAATCGAGTGATAATTTGTTCATACAAAAATTTAGCTACATCAACAGCTCGGTCAGTCTTCAGAGCTTTGGCTTCCACCCACTTGGTAACATAGTCAGTGCAGACCAGAATATACCTATTGGATCTACGTCGTGAGGGAGGATCAATAGGCCCCACAAAATCAATTCCCCATTTCTCAAAGGGCTTAAGAGCGAGTACCGACGTGAGAGGAGCAGCATGTGCTAATGTGGGTTTGCCCATTTGTTGGCATCTGTCGCATTTCTTACAGTATGTATGAGAGTCTTTGAACAGCGTTGGCCACCAATGCCCAGCCAATAAAATCTTTCTTGCCGTCAGTTCACCAGCAAAATGCCCACCGCAAGGTTCGTCATGCAAAGCCCTCAACAATAGGTTTGCTTCTTCTTCCTCGAGACACCTCCGATAGATGCTCTCATGAACAAAATATCGATAGAGTTGCCCCCCAATGATGCTATGGTGCTTTGCCAATGCTAACAGTTTTTGCTTCTCTCTCTTGCTTGCTCCTGGCGGATATTTAGTAGTGCACAAGAAATTCACCAAGTCGGCATACCAAGGTACTTTAGCATCAACCTGGAATAGATGCCCATCGGGAGCATCGTCGGGCACACCAGAGATTGGCTCCTCATTAACAATTCGAGATAAATGGTCGGCCAATATATGCGCTTTGCCTGGTCTGGTTACCACTGTGAACTGAAATTCTTGGAGAAGTAGCATCCACCTCATCAATCGCCCTGATAGCTCGGGTTTATTAATGATATACTTAAGGGCTTCATGATCCACATAAAACGTGAAATGTTTTCCCATCAAATAATGCCGATACTTGTTCACCGCAAAGATCATCGAGAGACATTCCTTTTCTGTAGTCATGTAGTTCCTCTCAGTGTTATTCAAGTTGCGACTTGCGTAATAAATAGGGTGGTCCAACTTCTTTTCATCGGCTTGGCATAGTACTGCTCCAACCACAGTATGAGAAGCGTCGGTATGCACATGGAATTCTTTCGTCCAGTCGGGTGCTACCAAGATTGGTGCATTTATCAATTTATTTTTGATCAATTCGAATGCAACTTGACACTCTTCCGTCCATTGGTATTGTTGGTCCTTCCTCAAAAGATTCGTCAGTGGTGCCACTATTGATGCAAAATTTAATATAAAACGTCGATAATAATTCGCATGGCCCAGGAATCCTCTGAGTTGCCACAAATTTTGAGGAGGTGGAAGTTGTCCGATCTTTTCCACTTTATCCTCGTCAACTGCAATCCCTTTTTCGGAAATAACATGTCCCAAAAGCAATCCTCTTCGTACTCCAAATGTGCACTTTTCAGGATTTAATGCGATGCCTTTTTTGATGCTTCTTCTTAAAATAGCTTCGATCCTCTCCATCATGTTTTCATCATTGCCTCTGATTGCAAAATCATCGAGGAATATCTCCATCCAATCCTGCAAATAGTCTTGATAAGCAGCTATCATTGCTCTCTGGAATGTGGCCAGCGCATTGCATAATCCAAATGGCATCACACGATATGCGTACGTACCCCATTCTGTCGTGAAAGTAGTTTTTGATTGATCCTCTTCATGGATTTGGATCTGGTTGTATCCACTAAAACCATCCAAAAATGAGTACAATTTATGGCCAGCCACTCTGTCCAAGATTTGATCAGTGAACGGCAAGGGGAAATGATCCTTCTTCGTGCGCTCGTTCAGCTTTCGATAATCTATGCAAATACAGATTTTCTTATTTTTCTTCGGAACAACTACAATTGGTGATACCCACTCGCTGGATGCAATGGGATATATAAATCTTGCTTCCAATAACTTAGTCAATTCCAGCTTGATCAATTCCGAGTAGACTGGATTTGTCCGCCTAAGTCGTTGACATATTGGTCGGGTACCTTCTTCCAAATCTATATAATGTTGGCAGATTTGGGGATCAATTCCTCTCAAATCACTGTATGACCATGCAAAGGCCTTGCCGAAATTTTTGAGTGTCATTTTAATACAATCTCGTACCCCATCTGGTAGCTCTGACCCCACGCTCAAGAACTTTTCTGGAAAAACTTCCCATTTTTCCAACTGAGCTTCTCGCGAATATTCCTTATTCCTTGATGACACTGTGATTGGAACGTGCTCTCCGATCACGCGTGCATGGTTGGCCAGTAAATCATTGTTTTGTTCTCTTTTGATTGAACCTAATTTCTTTAGTTCAGCTTTTGCAATGGCTTCCGACACTTTAGTTTTACTCTTCGCTTCTTTTTCCGATTCTCGACTTCTCTTTAGAATCTCTGCTTCTAGCACTCTAACCCTTTCTCTCAACTGTTGTACTTCCATTGTCGGAGCTAACTCCAGTTTCAACTCTTCTCTTGAAGTTCCCTTCTCTAGGGATTGAGTAGCTTTATTTTCCTTTGCGTCTATACTCAACATGTAGCACTCAAATTCTCTTGTATGTGTCAACCATCCTAGCAACTCCTGATCGGAATCTTCGTTATAGAGCAATGGATTTTGATACTCTCCCATCTTCGTGTCTTGGTTCTTAAAGAGCTGCAAGTTGAACCCGTCTTGAAGCAGATTCTTGTAGGTGTCCGTGCTCAAAGAAAACCTAGCTCGTGCAATCTCGTGCCTTGCTTTCTCCTTCTCTTTCTTTTCCATCTCATCGACTATTATTGTTTTCTTCTTGTTGCTCGAGGGTGTGGATACTTGTATTTGAATCCGATCAGACTTTGGCCCTATTGAAATAAAACCTATGCGCTAGTCATGCACACATTCGGCTTGCACTAGCCATGGCCGTCCAAGTAGGATCAAGAAGGTAGCCTCTGAGGTCCTTGGTCTTACTATCAGATAATCAACCTTAAACTCTAGACCGCCCACAACTGTGCTTACATTCTTCAAAAGGCCCGCAGGCTTCACTTGTGTTTGATCCGCCATTCTTAAAGACATCGGCGTCTCTTCCATGTGGTTGAGGCCCAAAGCTTTCATCATGAACTCAGTCATCAGGTTGACTGCGGCTCCACTATCTAACTGAGCACCAGGGACTGCATATCCTTTGATCTCGACCGTCACAGCTGGAGCATTCGAATCAATTTGCGTCGTAATGCTTTGAATGATCCCTTGGACATCTTTATCTTGTCTCTTTTTATCTCGAGCTTTCCTCGGCTTCTTAATATATTCGTTGTAGAATTGTTTCATATAAGCAGGTGAACATTTTAGCAATGTGCCAATGTCCAGCGTGACTTCCGTATCAGCGAGCAACTTTACAATATCTACTTCTTCCGAACTTTGTCTTTCCTTTCTACACTTCGGAGCCCTTAATCTTTCAGGGAATGGTGCTATGCCTGGCACAAACTCCTTAGTCACGGGTGGAAGAATCTCTATCTCTTCCCCATCCTCAAACTCTTGCTGCTCAACAAATCCTCCAACTTGGTTTTCTACCTCTTCACGCTCAGCGATCTTCTCTTGACTCCCTTTTTCACCTTCGCCTCCTGGATTCTTCTTCGAGTAATCTTGAGTCCTTGTGACTACTGCCACAGTTGGATCTTTGTGTGGTTTCTTGGCCTCGTAAACATCCACAAAGTGCATTGACAAGCTAGAGCCTTCTTGAGGGTTCGGTGTCTTGAACACTACTCCGATCGTAGGAACTTGCTCTTGAGCTCTTGATGTGGAATGCATCTGAGTATCAACATAATTCGAGGACCCTACTGGTCCTTTTTCCTTGCCGGCGGCAGCTCTTCGTTTTGGACAATCTTCATCAAAGTGGCCCTCCCCACTACAGTACCTACATAGTGGGGTATAATCAATTGGTTTCTTTTCGTTTGGACATCTAGATTGAGTATGGCCAAAGCCATGGCATCTCCAACATTGGATTGGACCATCTCTTCTTTGGTCACGTGCGGCTCCTCTTGGATAGTCTCCTCCTTGACCCTGAGCACCATATCCATAAGTCGGTCTGTTTTCCCAGCGGGATATAGGTGGGACACTTTGAGCGGGCAATCCCGTGTAAGGTCTTTCTCTTGTATCTCCGGATTTCATGGTCCTCTCTTCATAGGCTCTCTTGTTGTAACATCGGTCCTTCGTGTGATTTGTTCTTCCACAAAAAGTACAACGCATCCTAGGTGGTGATCTATCTGTGAATACTCTCGAGACTATGGGGCATTCTGAAGCCAAATGGCCGTAACTATGACACTTTCCGCACCATGTATTTGATCGAAACACTTGATTCGGGTTTGTTGTGACCTCTGCTTTTACTGTGTATGTCTCCTGAGTCATTGTG
Organism: Ceratopteris richardii; assembly: GCA_020310875.1. Classification (NCBI taxonomy): domain Eukaryota; kingdom Viridiplantae; phylum Streptophyta; class Polypodiopsida; order Polypodiales; family Pteridaceae; genus Ceratopteris; species Ceratopteris richardii. Next base: position 166,351,640 of record CM035416.1, read on the forward strand.
GCAGCTTTTATAGCTTGCGTGACCAATTCCAATTTTCGTTCTTCAGTTAGCGCAGGCTTTACCTCGCCTGGAGTGCTAGTGGCAGCTACAAAAGCTGGAGTCGTCAATGCGGGACTTCCTTGGCCAGGATCTTTCATCGGTATATTTCCTGGGCCTCCCATTGGCTCGTATAAGAGTTCCATATTCCTTTGTTGGCATAATTGTACTTCCTCCCAAAGCCTCGCTTGTTCCTTAGCATCCATTAAAGTCGCAGGTCTTGTCAGGCTGATATGCTGTTGTGCCGTAGGATCTCTCAATCCCGAAATGAATCTTCTTTTCAATGTCTCATCGTTCGGGGCATTCGCGCCCATCTTTCTTACCAACGTTTCCATTCTCTGAATATAGTTATCGATGCTCTCATTGACTCCTTGTCGCAAGTAATCCATTTGTTGGGCCAATCTGTCTTGGAAGCCTTGTCGTCGAAACTTTGCCAAGAAGGCTTCCTTGAGCATTTGATAAGTTCCACGCTCTTGTGGTGTCAGATTCCCATACCAATTGGCTGCCTCATCACGGAGAATAGCCGAAAAAATTCTCAACCTTTGATCCTGATCAACTACATCATTGGCCTCACAGGTAACCTCAAACAACTGGATAAAACTATCCGGATCTTCGTCCCAAGTACCTGAGAACTTGGTGAAGTCCCCCAAGTGAACCGAAATCTGCTGAGCCATTTCGAACAGAGGTGTGATGTCAATATCACTTCGATCCTAGAAATTTAGTGCACGCGGCCTCAAGATCCCTCCTTCAAACTTTCGCACTTGATTCGCGACTCCTATGGGAGTACACGTTTTTGGCCGATTTCTTCGAACCAATCGCGGTCCACTCACCTGGCGGTTCCCACCTTCTCCTTTCTCTTTCAAGGGCTCTTCTCTGAGCGTGTTCCTCTCTTTGAGTTTGTGTTGCTCCTGACGATGAGCTCCCCTCACTCATGTACTAGATCTTGGGGTCCGCAAGCTCGGCCAACCTGTGGCGCTAGGCGAACCTATGGCACTCTCTTATAGAGACGTACCAATCTATTCCCGACAAACGCACCAAAATGTTTAGCCTTTTAAGCCCAAGGAGAAAGATGATTGTGGAAGCCTTTATTTTGCTTAACCCCTCGCAATCGGTCTACTTGGATCACCTAGAGCCCACAATTATCTCGCAATGGATTCTTCCTATGTCTATGCACTAGCTCATAAATTCCCCGCAAACGCACCAAAATGTTTAGCCTTTTAAGCCCAAGGAGAAAGATGATTGTGGAAGCCTTTATTTTGCTTAACCCCTCGCAATCGGTCTACTTGGATCACCTAGAGCCCACAATTATCTCGCAATGGATTCTTCATATGTCTATGCACTAGCTCATATGTTCCCGGCAAACACACCAAAATGTTAAGTTCTAATGCCCAAGGAAAAAGTGATTATACAAGACTTAATTTTGTTCAAATCCCTCGGAATTGGTCCAATTTGATTTCCTAGAGCCCACAATTGCTCTCGAATATCACATATATATATTTTTTTTACCATCACACATCTTACTTGAATAGTGGATGTGTATTAGATCATTGATCTCTGCATATAAATACTTAGTAACTTCTCACAACTTGATATAATAAGGTCTTAAAGATTCGGCGTCACTTCAATACATCACGTAAGCAGAGCACTTGCTTTATTTATACATAAAGCAATCCAAAAGATCATGCAATTCAATACAACTTCAACAGAGTATGACGAACATAAACAGCACTCTACTCAACCATAGAACAATCATGTATGCCTTATTTGCTTGATTGTATACATCAAGCATGTATTCAGTATTTCTTACAAAGCAATGTTAAGGATCTGTTATTCAGTCATATACATCATAACTGCATTAAAAAATATGACTATATCTACCTTCATAGAGAACAATTCTTATCACTGTGATCATTTGCTTCACATACAGTTGATCTACGTGAACTGTATGTCTTGACTATACTGCAGCAACACGACATTTCATTCAATTATTTGGATATAGAGCAGTACTATGTATTTATTCAAAAGCACTTCATGAGTCAAACATATATCTATATCTGTCTGACACTCATTTTTCATGTAAACTGACATCAGTTCAACCATTTATCAACATGCAACACATGCAACTTACTGTCATGCCTCATATCCAAGTGCAATATGTTTTCCGCAATCATATTAATCCTTGACAATCAAATTAAGCATCGACAACAATATCACTTCATGACCACCACGTGACAATGTCACATCATTAGCACACACGTTCATATACATAACATTCGATCACAACGTACATAATAGTCTAATGAATCAAAGACGCACAGTACATACGTATGACAAATATTCTATTCTATGCTCATGTGCAGTTTTCTGTGTTTACAGTCAGCATACATATATATTCAGGACCTTCACGACTCTGTCAATTAAAATTCATTGAGTCACAAGAAGGCATTTCATAAGTATCGAACATTTCTCCGACCTCTGCACATCACCTTATCTCAGTACATCAAAAAACATCATATGAACAACATCGCGTAATACTACAGCATACGACATATGTCTTGTATAAACATAAGACAGTCTTTTACCTCGATTACTTAAGACTGCATCGCGTAATACTACAACATACGACATATGTCTTGTATAAACATAAGACAGTCTTTTACCTCGATTACTTGATTATTCCTCTCCTCAAGCTATAGTAAACAATATCTTTGCTTCTCCTGGAACTGTACTCAGAGATTGTTCCCACTGATGTCAAGCAACTTGCCCCTCTGTTCCAGTCAGCATTCGAAGGAGCAAAGACCAAATTCTCAGAGAATACCAAGATAATGTGTAATTCTCATCTCTCCTGAGTAGGTATCTCCTCCACAATGTGCTTCTCTTCCCCCAATCTTTAGCTCGGTGCATAGTACCTTTTCTTCCCTCCGAGAGATGCGCTGCGGTCTTCTAACATAACATCTCCCTGTTAAAGAACCATCAGCCCCCCCCCCATGTTTGTTTGTTGCCAGAGAGAAAAAAATGAATGAGTGATCTTCTGAACCCTTTCTAATTCTTGTGCGAAAACAGAGCAAGCCGTCCCTTCTCCGTGTATAGGCTGATAGATCATAAGCCCCCAAACGTTCAGAGATCTTTGCTCTCCTCCCCAAAACTGCCGCGTAATCACCCCTATTGATCTCCTAATCCCGTGTGGAGTAAAAAAACCCGACCCCCTTTTTCTCTGCTCCCACGACCAGAGCCCCCATCCCTCTTTTTGTTCTTTTCCACCTGCCAAGAAAAACGGATGGAACTGCCATCTCTCCTTTTTCTTCGTGCATATCTGCTGGAAATTTTAATGTTGAAGGCTCCACCCCTGCTCAGCATTCTGACAGTTGAAAGACTAACTACTCCAGCACTGGAGTTAAATAATTCCATAGTTTTTGACGTTCATATCTGGCAATTTCTTCTATCACACATAACGCGATCCCTTGCCACATGTGAATGCCAAAACGTAGGAAGGGGTGATAAGCTTTCTCCATCTCTTTGGTTAATAGCTTGCAGGGAATATCAGAAATTAGCCTAAGGATGAACTCTAGAATGTCATATCCACTTGTTGTAGACAGGGCTCCCTTAGCATAATACTACTCCAATAATCAGGGATTTCATCACCTAGCATCGTGCAAAAGCTTGAAAGATGGCTCGTTGATGACACCTCCAGCTTGATTTTTGGCAAATCTTTAAACATCTCCGTACTCAAGATTTCTCCTCCACTGCACATGCCCTGCAGAACATCACTATTTTGACTATCAATATGATCATTCTCATTCTCACTAGTCTTGGAATCCTTGGTTCCATCTACCTCTTCTTCAATGTCAACTTCATCTTGCAAGCTCATGCTAGACACATTCTCATTGGTTTTCAGCTCAATTGCACATAAGGAGGATGCTTCTTTGCTGTTTGATCCACAATGAATAACTCCACTTCTTCCTCCACATCTCTGAATTTTTTCCAACGATGTGTCGAGGATCAATTTCCGGAAATCGGTCAAGCGATTGTATTTGATGTTTGATAAGAAAGCATCCCCCCTTGATATATTCCCTATGTTCTTAGGAGGCTCCTCCATGCTCAATCCCTTTTCTCCACATCCCTGCAATCAATATCTCCACATGCTTCTCATCAATCATCAAATTCATTCTTCAAGTACCTGAAATCAAACGTATTTCCTGCCAAATAGAACCACATTAGTGCATTAAACCCAACCATTTTCTGAGCTAACAGTGTGTGTGAGTTCTATACTCTAGCCCACACCTATCTACACCATTAGGCAATGATACTCATGCCAATGGCATTGTATACAAGTGTTCATTAATACATACATCTACATTGTTCATTTCTGAGCTCTCTGTCATAGTGTCTGAAAGTCCATCAACTTGTGGAGAGCATATCTCACTCACTTCTTCACCAAATTCAAAGATCTATAGCTTATTGGAACCAGATCAAAGTACACTACATGCTATCAAATTTTGAAGGATTTCTATTCAGCCATTTCATAGAAAAGCGCATGGAAGTGATCACTGGTCAAAGTCTGCAATAGTCCTAAAATATCGGGGGTAAAGGTTTACTTGCTAAATTGATTTCTATAAGCATAGTTAAGCTTTTTAAGTCATTCCATTTGGAATATTTAGCTTGCTAAGCTAATTAGATACCCCTAAAAGGAATTTTTCCAATTCCTATTGTGTTGGTCATACTGAGTAAAAGATACAGCAGGTATCAAGTCAAAAATAGAAGGTTTTCTTGAAGACTTGAAGTTCAAAGTTATCTGTTTTGATTCTATCTTTGCATACATCATTTCAAAAGTACATAGGCCATTTTATGGTGTCATTGGAAAGCTAACAAGGTCTACTTATCAACTCTGAAGCATCAAAGGGCTGGTACAAAGCAGGATTTGGTAGTACCTACTCACTCTCTTGGAGTGTCCATCCATCATTCCCAACAATGTATGCTACGGTTGGTGGCCCTCGAGGTGGAGTGAAATATGGATAGTTGACCGAGGTAGAGTGTTCTTTATTGTTGTGTACTTTGATTGCAAAAGCTTGCCATGATCTGCGACGGACCATTGGGCAATAGCATGGGCTATACTTGATATACAGTGGCATGGTGGCCCAGGTGCTCATCATCTCTAGGTAGTCAGTTAGTGTCCATTCACGACAATTAGGTTGGAAGATCGAGCCAGCGCATGCATCTTCCAGTAAGTCATCCGACTCAAATTGAGTGGCAAATGTGGGCTCCTTCCTTGTATGTCGTTTAATTTCTGCATTATAATCATGTAGCAAGACAAAGTAAGGCATGTATTGCAGTTCTGATGTTGTGATCAACCATTGGTGGGATAGGTGCTAAAAGTAAGAAGATCTAAGAATAGCTTCTTCCAAATTTGTGAGGGATTGAATTTGCACTGCGATGCAATCGTCGTGTGTTTGTCCCACTTTCTCAACCCATTTGAGCCAATTTGGAACTCCAATTTCCAAAGTGTCCCGTCCCTCCTCAGTAACTCGGCCGTCGAGTACTGGCATCCACTCGTATGGTTCTTCATAGCTTTCATCGACAGGAATTTCCACCAATCTATCAGATCTGGCTCTTCAATTGGAGAGGGTGGCCTTTCATATGGTAAGAGATGTGCTTGTAGTTTCCGGAGGGTCTCTAATTCTTCTGTAGATTGTTGTGAGATTACCGGCTCCTGTTGAGCTGTGTTGGCACTGGCCAACTACTTCTTTCAGTCAACACATTCAGATTCTAACTTTTCATATGACTCCAAAAAATTTGCATGCTCCTCAAGTAAGATCCGAATGTCTTCAAATGGGACCGCTCTATACTTTGTAGGACTAATGTCGGCTCTCGAGGTTCCTTCCTTGTCTTGGTTTTGTTGCTAAAGCCACTTGTTCTCTTCTAAGGCTATTGCCATGTGCTTCCATTCTAGCCCGAGATTGTGTTTGAATGTAGTGTTGGATAGCATCTGCGCTTGGAGCACATTTTCCAGATCCTTGATTGCTTTATCAGCCACCGTAGATATCTTTGACTCCAATTCAGTGTGAGCCTGTTGTAAGTGGTATGTTCTGCTAGGAGTGTTTGGTAATCAGCTTCTAAGATGTTGACTCTAGCCTGCAGGCACTGATATTCTGCCTGGAAGGTAGCGGTGCGCTCTTCCAATTGGTGGTATTCTTGTTGTAGTTGATGTGCACACTGAAGTAAGGTATTAAATGTACTATTTACATTATGAAATGTGAGGGGAGGAGTTTGGAATGCAGGGGGAGTGGGAATAGGAAGGGGAATAGTGAATGTTGTGTCTTCCAACGAGGTGGTGAATGATGAGGTGAGGGGTAGGGGAGTGGGTGATGGGGAGAGGTGCTAGGGGTGGTGAAATGTCCATGGGTTTGGATAGTGTGGTGTGTGCAGGGGCTACCATGTAAGTGGGTATGATAGGTGAAGTGAGTATGGTGTTTGTGTAGATTGATGTCGTTGCTAGCGTTTGTGAACCGTGCATCTGAGACACTGGAGTGCAAATGTACTATTCCATGAAAGATATGTATTGGGGTGGTGCGATTGGGGCAAGTGAGGCATAGGGAGCGGATGGAAAGTATGGTTCATGGAATAGGGGAACGTGCAATGGGGGATAAGCTGGAAACCCAATGATACCCTCAGTGGGATGTGTTGGTGCATTTTACCCAAGCCTACATGCTTGATATGCTTGATATTATGATCATTTGTAAGTCACATGTGTAGTCATGTGAACACCTCTTGTAAAAAAGTTCATTTTTATCTCTTGTAATTTAAAAAAATAAAGAAAAAGGAAAAAGATGGCTTACCTCATCCATGATGTAAAAGCAAATTCGTGGGTCTAACTACCTAAAACCATGAATTTTTGAGCTGAGGGAATATCTCCTGACTTTGGGGATCACTTTTAGGTGGAGCCATTCGAATTTGAATTCAAAACTCCCTCCAAGAATAGCTATAAAAAGAGCAAGAAGGAAGAGGCGATAAGCAAGCCTTGTACGTGACCATTTCATGTCATTTTGTAGAGAGTGAAGAGCTTACTCCATAGCTCTATCATTCTACTCCCATTGTGCAAAGATTCATTGCCAATGTGGTTGTAATCATATGTGAATCTATACATTAAACATAAACTCAATCCAACCAATAAAGGATTTTTTCTGAGTAGAGATGTAAATTTTGATGAAAAAAAATCATGGTTTGATGATGATAGGAAAGTGAAGCTGTCTTATGACTTGGATGAAGATTTTCCATCACTTCAACCAAAGGAGCCAAAGCAGATTGAAGAAAGTGATTCGTGGGGGTCTTACTTATTGCTGTCTCTGAAAATTACCCCGCCCTTGGACAGGGATAGCCTGATTGGCTGCTACGTCAATGATATTCCTATTGTCTTGCCGGGAATTTTGCCCTCTATGCTTAGGGTTATACTAACACTGACTTGTTGTATGTCCCTCTTTGTCACAGATGTCACAAAATCGTTTTTCCTTTGGAGCTACTATGGAATATCCATGTCTCTTTAACTTATTAATCCATGCCTTTTCTTTACTGTGCTTGGCTTTATGCTTACGATGCTTTGTCCTTACTATTTCATCATCGTGGTCATCAGTGTCCGAATCACTTGAACTCTTGCCCGACTCCGTTGCTGAATCCGATTCAATCTCTGAACCAGAATCAGACCGCTTCTTTTTGGCTCGTCCAAACCTCCTTTCCACACGTGCCGTTGCTAATACTAATACATCAAAGCCATTTGCAATGTCCACACTGGCCACCGCATGTCTTATTGTGCTCCGTAATCCTTTCAAAAAAAATCCTGCCAACATCTCATCAGTAGGTCGTTCATTACCTTGCAATCTTTCCATTAAAGTCCGGAACTTCTGAGCATAGTCTCCCACTAGCATGATTTTTTGTCTGATGGCCCTCAGCTTCCTTAATACATCGGAAGGAGTCTTTTCTTTTCTAAATCGTTGCAAGAATTATATTTTTAAATCATCATATGTAACAAAATGGGCAATGCCATATTGACTGAACCAGCTCATAGCTCGTCCTTCGAACGTGGCCGCAAACTGTTGAAGCTTAATATCATCACCATACATAGCTGGATATCCATTAGTGTTGAAGCTCAAGATCAAGGACAAAGAATGGAAGTGCATCAAGGAAGTGGACACACAAGAAGAAGGAGCTAGTAGGGAGCTCCAAGAAGCACCTGTCAAATTTTCAGATGAAATCCCTATAAAAATAGTGATTATTATCACTAAAAACCATTGTAAATACCATTTTCCATTTTTGTAACTCCATTTTGTTCAAGTCGAGGAGTCCTCGAGCTTGAGGAGTATTAGAACTACCATCCTACCAATTTTCATCATTTTTAGACTCCGTTTGAGCTCCCAAATAAGCCCTGGAACCTATTTTTTAACTAGGCCGGACACTAGGTCTGGACAGGGCCAAAACCACTCAAAAACTATAAAAAGGGCTGGAGAGCTCATTTTTGAGGTTAGCTTGTTGTAGATTTCAGCTTTGTAAGAGAGCTCTTGTATAATCGAAGATCTTCCATTGTTCCACTCCTTGCTCTTACTTTGTGCGCGTGTGTGTGTATGTGTGTGCATGCTTGTGTGCTTTCACTCAAGCACTTGTGCCATCACTTGCTCACGGTCTTCATACCAGTCCTCACGTCTCCACGGATTGACATTTATGAGGTGTATCTCCTCACGTTGGTACTCATCATTGTGCTAGAGTGACACCAAATTTGGCGCCGTTGCCGGGGAGAGAGCTTGGAGGACGAGCGTGTGACGGTAAGACGTAGAGTAGCGACGTTGGAAGGTAAAAAATCACCATTTTTAGTTTAGTTTCTGAGTTTTTTCTTCTTCTTCATCTTCACCTTCATCATCATCTTCTTCCCTCTTCATACTCTCTGATTTTCTCCATTTTCGCCTATATCTTCACCTCGTTTTTCACTTGTGGCTATGAGGAACAAGTGCGGAGGCTGTTCAGAGCAGAAACGCTGAAGAAACATTCTTGGAAAACCTCTCAAAACTCCAAAAATTTGATTCAGTATCGCGCGGGCTGAAGCGACCTGCATTTGGTATCGCGATGGTGGTAGTGTGACTTTGGAGCTAGATTTTGCATCTACACTCTGATAGAAGTGACAAGGAGGAAATAAGGTACACATATTTGCAAAAATTTTTGAATTTGGGTGTGAAAATCTCCAAGTATCGTGTCCGGTTGAGTTTTGGTATCGCGATACCAGAATTCCCGTGTATCGCGATACTTGTCGAGGTATCGTATCGTGCATGCCCCACTTGAGGTATCGCGATACCATTTTGGTATCGTATCGTCAAGTGCTGGTATCGCGATCACGGTCGCCCCAGTGGTATCGTATCGTGGTCCACCTGGTATCGTATCGTGCCAGTCTTGGTATCGTATCGTCGATCGTGCAGTATCGTATCGTCAGCCAAGTTGGTATCGCGATCGTCTAAATTTTGGTATCGTATCGTCAAGTGTTGGTATCGTGATCACGGTCGCCCCGGTGGTATCGTATCATGGTCCACCTGGTATCGTATCGTGTTAGTCTTCGTATCGTATCGCCTCCAATTTCAGTATCGTATCGTCGGCCAAGTTGGTATCGTATCGCCTCAAAGGTATCGTATCGTCCAATCCCGTGGTATCGTATCGCCCAAGAACTCAATATCGTATCGTGTCATTACAGGTATCGTATCGCGAGGTTAAGTGGTATCGTATCGTGCAAATTAGAGATATCGTATCGTGACCACTTTCAGTATCGTATCGTCTAAGAGAGCAGTATCGTATCGTGAGGGTGGTATCGCGATCGTAGTTATCCTAGTGGTATCGTATCGTCTAGGTGGTATCGTCTGAAGGGGTATCGTGTAAGACAAAGGTATTGTATCGTGGGAAATCTGGTATCGTATCGCCTGTTCTGAGTTCCCAGAGAGATCCTGTTTCCCTGTTTTAAACCCTAGAACCCTGAACTGGCATAACTTTCTCATACGAAATCCGTTTGCTGTGATTTTGGTTTTGTTTTGGAAAGCTCGTGGGGAGCACAACAAAAACATCGACTGGCTACGGTAAAATTAATACCAGGATTATTAGATAGGGTATTTTGAAGTTGACCCTCAAGGAAACTAGAAAACCAAGGAGTTCCAAAGGATTTTGAGCAATATAAGAGAACTTTGGGACTAGAAGCCAAGGCTTATGAACCTGAGATCTGGCAGACACTTAGGCAAGGATAGACAAAGCATTAGATCATCTGAGGCTAGTGTCAACCCTACAGCCAAGTCTTGGGCTCAACAGCTTAGTGGTTATCCGTACACACGAAGTTCAGAAACCAGTGACTCGGAAATGTCTTTTAGCATGGAAAGACCCACACGTAGCTCAGGCACTGCCTGTTTACAGACACCAGAAGGTCCCTATAAGACCCAATTGGAGTATATCAGGACCAACCAATTAGGTGCTCGCATCTATGAGGATGGTCTAAGACGATCAGTGGTTCAACTCAAGAATCCTGACCAACCCTTTGGACTTGAACACCCAGTGGTCAAGTTTGAAGAGGGTGCTTACATTGATAAGGGAGGAACCATGTATGTGGTTACCAACTTACCAGATAGGACAGATGAGTTTGGAAATATCATTCCTGAGAATGAGATAGGAGACCTAGAGCAAGGAGACCTAGGAGGAGAACCCAAGACCCCTAGAGGTAAGTCAGTCTTAACCAGAGTGCTCACTCCAGAATGGATTCCTCAAGATAATAAAAGCATAGAACTATTCGTGAATAGAGAAACGGAGGAAGCCTTTTGGAGATTTAGGCTAGATCAACCCAACCCAGTAGTCACCATCTATGAATTCAAGGATCCAGAGACACCAGGGAAAGTTGTCTCTCTAGATCACACATCTCAAAAATTATTCTTGGTATCAGATCATGACAGACATGCTTACACTTGGCAAGGTGAATCAATTTTCCCTCCACCAAGATCTAATGTTTCCCAGGGCCTCCAGGGAGCCGGATCATCCAAGGCTCATGAAACCTAGAGGGAAAGAACTAGAGAGAGACCGGAGGTAAGCTTTGCAGACACTGTAGGCAGAGACAGATCAGGATATGGAACGGAAAGACCTGAAAGGGAGAGACATAGAGTTTATAGGCATCAAAGAGATGATCATGATTCCCCATTGCCTAGACCACGAGAGCACTCAAGAACCCTTAGACCCTCTCAAGTGGTTAAGACAATGAAGAACTACTTTGATGGGTTTGGAGATCCTTATGATCATGTAGCGGAGTTCAAACAAGTGCTGAGAGCTGAACAGGTTGAAGACTTGTTCACCCAGTTCGAGGCATTTGGTTTGACTCTTAAGGGTACTGCCTTAGCTTGGTTTCAACCTCTAAACAGTCGCACCTATAGAGAGATAGGTCAGCTGCTAGAAGAATTCATTGTGGAATTTTCCAAAAGCGGTATCAGGCATAACACATCATCCTTGATCCACAGCTTCAAACAGACACCCCAAGAAACAGTGCGACTTGCAGGAAGAAGGTTTAGACAGTACTTGGAAAGATGCCCTGTACCAGAATTACCCACATCAGCCAAACAGGTGGCACTGTTTTTAGATGGCCTATTGAGCACAAAATTAAGGTCATATGTATACTTGAAAGAGCCTAGATCCATAGAAGAATGTGTACGGATATGCATTGACATAGAAGACAACTTGGGTGAGGAGTTAGGACTATCCAAACTCTATAAGGACTCTGATAGTTCTACAAGTCATACCTCTAGAACCTCCACTGAGATAGATGAGATAGCTGAGCAAGTGGCCAAAAAGCTAGGAGTTCAAAATAGACAAATGCCAAGGGTCACTTCAGTGAAGCGATGTTATACATGTGGAGGAGATCACATGGCTAATGTTTGCCCGTTGATGACTCAACCCCAAGGAAACCCTAATGCTCTATATTGCACCATTGAGAGGAAATATACAAATCATACGACCCAAGATTGTCCCTATAACAGGCAGGCTGTTAGACAAAATTATCAGCAACCTTACCAGCAGGGTAGGTATCAGAATCAGTACCAACAGCCATATTATAGGCCACAACAATATCAACCTCAATACGAGCAGCAATATCAGGCACCATATAGGCCACAACCAGTCCTAGGAAACCAACCGCCAGCTCCTGCCAATGTGATCCCAGTTAAATATACGATGGCGGAGGAGAACCCTAATAGAGCATTGGTGCCACTAACCCCATTGGTCTCAGAAAATGATTCTCACGCTCATGGTTCAGACTACTTCCATGAAGATAGTCCACATGCTTATTATATAGAGTCACCTGAGCAAAGTGAGACTTCTCAGTGTCAATATGAGACACCACCTATGGAACAAAATTGGGAGCCAGAATACTCCAATGTCATGTATACGAATCCAAATCCTAGGCCCCAATTGAGACAAGTAAGACCACAAGCCCCTAGAGGACCATGCTTTAGATGCCAGGGCGACCATTTCATTCGTGAATGCCCCCACCAACCAGCTCTGGGACAAGGGCAAAACATTACAATACAAGGCTTTTGTCCTGAGTGTGGCCAAGAACATCTTCCTAGAGAGTGTCCCAGGAATCCCTCTAGTGCACCCAAGGTCACACCCATCAACGTGGTAGGCTTAGTGGCAGATTCAAGTTCAAGTAGCAGTAATGTGGCTCCTGTACAGGTAGTTACTAGGGCACACGCTGCACAACAAGCAAAACCATCTGAGCAATCGGAGTCAAGTGAGGCAGGAGAACCTAGTAAGAGGAAACCAAGAACATGGAAGGATACCAGAGAGAAGGCTAATCGCAAGTGGAACAAAAAGCTATCCGAGCTAGAAGAAAGCCTAAGGGATACCAAAACAAAAATAGAAGACATTGCATCTCAAAGCCCCTCACATACCGAAGCTCCATCCACTCCACCTCATTCCACCCCACCACCCATTGTAAATAACCCACAACCAGGGTCTGTTCTTGCAGATCCAACCCCAGAAGGCTTGGACATGATGTTCAAGGCCTACCAGGCTCGTCTTCAAGAAGGGCCAACAACTGCAAACTTGGATAAGAGTTACCCGAGAGCAGATTTAGAGATTGAACGGATGAAAATGTGCATGAAAATGGTAGAACAAGCTCAAGCTATACTTGAGACTAGTCAAAAGTTCAATCAGACAAACTCTGTCAAACCGGATTTGCATTTCGAGGGCTTACTAGAAAGATTAGAGCAGTTGGTAAACAAACCACAAGTTTCTTTACCTCCACAGGCTCAACCAGTTATTGAGAGAGGAAGCTCACCACCAATGGGAGCTTATGTTCCTAATTCCACGGATGCTAGAATACCTCCTTCAATTCAACAGTATTCTCAAGAGTTCTTGCGGGAAATACAAGAAGAGAAATGGGCCAAGGAGAAGGGTAACTCCCCTCCTATTCCTGAGATTGATGATCTTCATGATCAATTTCCCCAAGACATCCCGTCTATCTATGGAGATCAAACAGTGCAACAAGAGGATGAGAGATTAGATTTTGAATCTAATTCTTTACAAGAGTTGCCTCATTTCACAGGCCCATGGGAATCTGAATCTCTCCAGATTAGAGCTCCCACAATATTGGTAAGAAATGAAGACTCAGTGATTCCAAGAAACACTGATGTTGTGAAGAACACTAAGGTTCAATGTCATCTCACTGTGGAAGAGCTGCTCAAAGCAAAACCTGAGCTCTGGAATCATGTGAAGGATCAGGTTCCAGAACTTGAATCCAATATGCCAAAAGTAGGCTCTAAGCTAAAAGTTCCAGAGATACCTCTCGACAAGATAGGAGACATGAGCGAAGGTGAAGAAGGTAACACTTATCTTCCGATCACCTATCAAGGTTACACAACCAAAGCAATCGTAGATTCAGGTGCTGGAGTTGCTATTGCAACCACTTCCTTGTGGAAGCGATGGGGCAAACCCACATTAAGACCAACTAGAATGAAGCTTCAAATGGCAGATGGTCATTTTGAAAGACCTCTAGGATTGCTCGAAGGGATAACTCTAACCACTTGTGGTGTAGAGTTTGAACATACATTTGCTATATGTGACTTTGAAAAAAATGATGTCTACGAGATGATCCTAGGAAGACCCTTCCTACGACAATTGCAAATAGTACAGGATTGGGGAACCAACTCCTTGTACTTACAGCACTTAGGGGTTACCACCAAGGTCAATTTGAAGGATTACACCTTCAGAGATGTACCACCCCTACAGTGGAATCCTATCCACAAAGCGAAAGAAGATTCTATCTCTGTGCATTCTGGGAGTTCACCTGATCCGTCCATTGGAGATAGACCAATCACAGACCCTGCCTATACACCGATGATTTTTCCAGATGAGGAATTTGAGCCTCATGGCTGGGCAGAAATCTTAGCTACCATGGACATTGCGGTCAACGAAGAACAATGGACACCTCATTGTGATGAGGAGGGTTATGATATCTCAGTATTCATGTGTCAGCCCTTGTTGGAAGAATGTGATCCTAGTGATGTCATAGAAGAAGAAGAGAATGACGATGATCTAGAGTCCATTGTGATGGATAGCTGCTTCGTCTCAGAGGAGCACTATCTAGAAGATGTAGGAGTATTGACTCAAAAAGAAGAAGAACCCCTCACAAGTATTAAAACGATAAATTCAAAGGAAGGAAGTGAAGGTAGTAAAAAGAAAATGAAAAGGAAAGCAGTGAAACAAGAAGAGGAGGAATCATTGTTTGAAGTACCAGAAAACTTCAAGAAATATGAAGTGGAAGACCGAAAAATTCTGGTACAAATGCCTAAGAGAGAGGCCGTTATAGGAGAAGCATATGACAATAAAGAAAAGACCAAAAAAATTGTAGTGACCATTGAAGGAAACGAAGAACGATGTACATACATAGGAGACGACCTAAGTGCAAAAGAAGAAGCAGAGCTGGTAGCTCTATTAAGGGAATATAGGGACGTGTTTGCATGGCACTATAGAGACTTGAAGGGAGTAGATCCAAAAATTTGCTCTCATACTATACCCATGACGGCTGATGCCAAGCCCACCAAACAAAAGCCCTACACATATAATGACACTTATGCAGCTAAAATAAAAGAAGAAATTGATAGGCTGATTGAAGCTGGGTTCATCTATGAGATTGAGCATACGGAATGGGTGTCCCCCATTGTAGTGGTGCCCAAGAAGAATGGGAAATTGCGAGTGTGCATTAACCTTAAAAAAGTTAATGCCGCTACGATCAGAGATAGTTATCCACTTCCAATCACCGAACATCTATTGGAGCGTGTTGCAGGCAAGGAAGTTTATAGCTTCCTTGATGGATTTTCAGGTTACAACCAAGTAGCCATTGCCCCCGAAGATCAACACAAAACGGCCTTTGCCACAGAATGGGGAATCTTTGCATTTCGTGTGATGCCATTTGGGCTCACCAATGCACCTGCAACATTCCAAAGGCTCATGTGTCATGTCTTCAAAGAGTTCTTGCGAAAGAGCTTAGAAGTATATGTGGATGATTTATGCGCTCATTCCCAAGAAAGAAGTTACCATATCCCTGAGCTCAAACAGATCTTCAACAAGTGTAGAGAATATCGAGTGTGTCTGAACCCAGAGAAGTGTGTGTTCATGGTACGACAAGGTAAGATCTTAGGTCACATTGTATCTAAGAATGGAATTTCAACAGATGAAGACAAGGTAAGAGCGATAGCAGAGTTGCCAAGACCAAGGAATGTTAAGGAGGTACAAGCCTTTATGGGCCATTGTGGATATTACCGTAGGTTTATCCACATGTATGCCATCATAGCTAAACCTCTTTATGGGTTGTTAACAAATTTTGAGTGGAACGAGGAATGCGAGAATTCCTTCAACGAGCTGAAAAGACGTTTGTGCACAGCACCAATATTGACTACTCCGGATTGGAGCAAACCCTTTCATGTCCATGTAGATGCCTCCAATCATGCAATAGGATGTGTGCTAGCACAACCCACAGGTGAAGGAAACCTAGATTTGCCGATAGCATATGCTAGTAGGCAATTAAATGCAGCTGAACGAAATTATACCACAACGGAGAGAGAAGGCCTAGGCATGGTATACGCTGTGAAAAAGTTTAGACACTATTTATTGGCCAATAAGTTCAAGTTTTTCACTGATCATCAAGCTTTACTATATTTGGTCAATAAACCTTGCAATACAGGCCGCTTGGTGAGATGGTTCCTCTTACTAATGGAATACGACTTTGAAGTTGTTGTCAGGAAAGGTAGAACCCATCTTAGGGCAGACCATCTTTCTCGTATCACTTCAGGAGAGCCACCGCAAGGAGTGTCTGATGAATTGCCCGATGCTTATCTGTTCAATTTAGAAGTTGTTCCTAAATGGGCAAATAAGTTGGTACCAGTCCTAACCTTTGGGCCTGCAAATAAAAATGTGAAAACAAGCAAAGAAGAAATTGTAAGATCACAAAAGTATCAAATATTGGCCGGAAGCATGTACAAACAAGATCCAGAGGGTGTACTAGCTTGTTGTGTTGAGGACGACGAACATACTAGTTGGATGCAACAAGCCCATGAGGGACTGCTAGGAAATCACTACTCTAAACAACGAACATTGCAGAATCTAAAACGTTTAGGAGTGTATTGGCCTAGCATGGACAAAGAAATACAGGAGTGGATCCACAATTGTCCAGTGTGCCAGAAGAGACCCCCAGTGGAGCATGCCACTCTTTATCATGTGTCATTAATCCCAGATTGGAGCGCTCCATTGGTTGAGTTCATGAGATCGGGAACATTACCCAATCAGGCTAGTCTT
Organism: Ceratopteris richardii; assembly: GCA_020310875.1. Taxonomy (NCBI): domain Eukaryota; kingdom Viridiplantae; phylum Streptophyta; class Polypodiopsida; order Polypodiales; family Pteridaceae; genus Ceratopteris; species Ceratopteris richardii. The sequence continues at coordinate 166,368,518 of CM035416.1, forward strand.
GCAAGAAAACGGAGCATGGAGCAAGAGGCTCAAGACTATGCCTTAGTAGGAGACAACCTATATCGAAGAGGCAAGGATGGTTACCTAAGACAGTGCGTTCATGAATCAGACTATTTGAAAGTCTTAGAAACTGCACACAGCGGTGCTGCAGGTGGACACTTTGGGCCTGACAGAGTAATTAAGACCATTCTATTCTCAGGACTTTGGTGGCCCACTCTTCATATGGATGCACATACTTATGTGAAGAAATGTGACACATGCCAATGTGCCCAATATCCGATAAGAAAAGACGAGATGCCTTTAAGGCCAATGATGGGAGGACGTGCATTTTCGAAGTGGGGTATAGACTATGTAGGTCCCATCAACCCCCCAGCTAGAAACTCCCATGCTGAGTACATTATCGTGGCCACAGATTACCTTACAAAGTGGGTGGAAGTAAAAGCCACAACGAAGAATGATGCTCAAACGATGGCCAAGTTTTTATTCGAGAACATGTTCACCAGATACAGATTACCAATAGAGTTGGTCAGTGATAGAGGTACTCACTTCTTAAACGAGGTCATTGAAAATCTCCTTCAAGAATTCATGGTGATACATAAGAAGTCTGCCCCTTATCACCCACAAGCCAATGGACAGGCCGAGAGCACGAATAAGATCCTATGTAATGTGTTGACAAAACTTGTAAATAATAAACGCTCTGATTGGGACAAACAACTTCATCATGCTGTTTGGGCATACCGAGTTGCCTACAAAACGGTACTCAATGCTACCCCATTTCAGATGGTCTTTGGACAGAATGCTGTGCTACCATTAGACTTCCTAATCCCTGCCTTGAAAGTAGCACAAGAGCATGAGTGGAATGGACATGAATTGTCCTCCAGGATCTTTGATCTAGAACGCTTAGGTGAGACGAGGCTACAAGCAGCCGCAGGCATCTATGCTGCAAAGAAAAGACAAAAGGCATACTTTGATGCCCATGTGAAGGACAAAGGGTTGAAAGAAGGAGATCTGGTGCTGGTTTATACGCTAAAACAACATGCCCGCAAATTGGAGAAACGAGGATATGGACCCATGATCATTAATAGAATCTCCACTAGCAGTGTGGTTCAATTGGCCACTTTAGAAGGTGATATCTTACCAAACTATATTAGTGGATGCCGAGTCAAGCTATATCAAGAACCTCTTACAGAGGAAATGCTAATGAGACTCAACACTGCTAAGAAGCGAAAAGAAGAGGAGATAAGGGTTAGAGAAGAAGCACAAGCAGAGGCTAGAGAGCGCATCAGAAGAAATAAGTTACGGCGACTAGGCCTAGATGTCAACACAAAAGCTCCCAAATATCACATGGACATGTGCCAAAAATCGGACCTAACTACTTCTCGAATAATTGATCGACGTCCCTTTGTGACCATAGAAGTAGGACAAGGAAAGAGTGTAAGGACTGTGAGAGCATTGGTTGACTCAGGAGCAGCAACTAGTGCAGTTAGACTTTCATACTGCCAAGACCTGCAATTGAACATCAAACCCATAGAAGCCTATCTCATAGGTTTAGGGGGCGTGGAAACCCCTTGTTTGGGCGAGGTGGAACTTCCCATCTACCTTCAAGATGTTCCAATAAAAGTCAAAATGCTAGTGTGTCATGATGAGGACCTCACAGAGCCACTTGTCTTGGGTCAAGATTGGATTTATGACCATGCTGTCAACTTGAACCTAAGAAGCCAACTTCTTCAAGTTTGGGTACATGAACAATGCATTACATTAGAGTTAGAAAATTGCATGCTCACAAATCCAGATGAAGCACCTCCTCATAGTTCTTCAAGGACTAATCTTAGCAAAAAAGATGTTGTATGTGTCAAGGGCTCGATGTTTCAAAAGCACTCAATCATGGAAGAACAGGATCAAAGACAAGCGAACTCCTCCTCTTGTGCAAAGACTAATGTTGTCACCACAACTCAATCAAAGAGGCAAGCACGAGGCTACATGACAACTGCTTTATCCAATAGACGAAGATACTTCGAGAGGAAAGTAGTTCCGGACAGGAAGACGATCTGGGTACGAAAAGACGAGCAACCACCAGCCTTGCCAACACAGTTCCCACCGAGGCAAGTCAACCATTGGAAGACAAGAACCAAGAACCTACGACATGCTCAAGCACGAAGAATCCAACAACTTTGGGTACCGAAGCAATCGATGAAGGCCGACCACAATAAGGTACAAATTTGGGTGCCTAAAAAATTAGCTGGAGCTCAACAAGGACGATTACAGATGTGGGTACCTAAGAAGCTCTTACATACGCAACAACCTATGCTCCCCACCATACAAAAGGTATCAACAAAGAAGCCAAGGAAAGAAAAAGGTAAGAATAGAGCACAAAGACCAAACGAAGATAAAATCAACCCTTCTGCAAAAGTAAGCAAGCAATCATCACGGATATGGGTTTGGAGGCCGAAAGCAACCGCCGCACCCACAAAACCAAAAGGCCAACCACACGGGATACCAAAGTTTGGAAAGCATCCGAAGATGAAGTGGCCTGAGGTGATCTCTACAGTACCAGACCCTATTCCAAAATGGGTTCCAATCCGGAGGATTACATCATTTCGAGATCCAATAGACACCTCCAATCAAAGAATTCATCAAGTATGCAAGTAACATCAAAAGCCTCGACCAGCAGCAACCATGTGCCTTTGGCATAACCCAGTCGCTTGCACCATTCAGGTCATGCATTTCCAAAGTATGCATCCAGATAGGGCCACCTTACATGGCCGTGCATAGACACAATTGAGAAATCCCAGGCACATGAGACACAATTTTCACATGCAAAATATGTTATTGATACTAACCTCTTGCTTCTTGATTGATGCCATCGTGTGCAAAAAAAAAAAAAAAAAAAAAAAAAGAAGCAAAGAAGAGGACTGTGCTTGAAAATGCTCATCAGCGAACTTTCAGCAAGGACATCCATCAACAAAAAGGACAAGCCGAGGGTCAAACACCATGATGGAACTACAACACGAAGAGATGAAGATCAACGGACCCTTCACCATGGTAAGACGTGTATGCTTCAACAACACTATAACCATGATCGATTAGGAAACCTCTTCGTCAGCATACCCTTGAGCACTTAGCTCACGACCCAATCTCTTGCACCATACTTCTTGCCATGCATTTTCCAAGTACGCATACGTAGGGCCACATTACAAGGCCATGCACAAGGCACATATTTTGTTCAACCCACGCACTAAAGCACTTACCCATCATCCATTATGGGTTACAAGTACTTGGCATGAAAACTATGAAAGCCATCTTTGGAAGAATCAGAGGACATCACGGTGACCACTACAAGAACAAGGGAGCCATCCACCATTGAGAGTTGCTCATAATCAACATTGAACACCTCCTTTGAGCAACTAGTAGTTTTGGAAAACTCACAAATGCACCATCCAGATGGAGTACAAGGCAGAAGTATGTACAAAGGGACTACAAACTGCAAGAGATAACAGTGGCAAAGTGAAGAACCAGACAAACGACCAGGATACATTGGGAAGAAGGATCGCCCCTGTTGGACGGAAAGGACGCTACCTCTCAACGTACTACATGGAACGACTGTTGATATATTTAGGTAGTGATGTGTGTGAACACTCTAAGACCTCCGGGGCACTTTTTTCCCTCCTTAGGAGGTTTTTTTCCCCCGGCTTGTATATACGCCTATTGCCCTAATGGGCTACTTATCTTTGAACATTCTCTAGTAATACAATCAGTCTTGTGTGTTGTGCTCCAAGCTTCTTCTTCTTCCTTGTGCTGTTCGCGTGCTTCCGCAGACGTCTAACTCCAACAATTGGTATCAGAGCAGGTCGTTGCTTCTTCTAGGGCGCCGTCGACACTCCTCCGTTTGCAGTCTCAGATTCGCATGAAATCTGGTGAGCATACTCAGATTCGCATGAAATCCGTTTGCAGTCTCAGATTCGCGATCTGAGCTCATTTCGGCCTCCGAACGCACTATCGTAGCGCTTGTGCAGGCTATTTTGTCCTTTTGTGCCAAAGGTATATACCAGTTTCTGTTCGCCAGTTTAAGCGTCTCGAAGTCTGCTACAGGTCTAGCAGAACTCGTCTGGGCAGTTCCGTTCAACTTTTTGAGATACAGTCAATTTTCTGCATCAAGGTATTTTAGTCACCGGCCATGGCTGAAAGCAGTGATGTATTCCGTATGTTGGTTGTTGAGGATAAGTTGGATGGTACCAACTACCCATTATGGGCTTATATGATGCGACATGTACTGGTTGCAAAAGGATTGTGGAACATTGTGCAGGGTGTTGAAAGACGTCCTGTTACACCTGTAACGACAGGTACTGCAAATACAGGTGTTGGAGCTGATGAAGATGGTGTCGAAGATGATATTCCGCAGATTCCTGTTCGTGCTGCTGTTTCTGTTGCACCTACTGCAGAGCAGATTCGTTGGGATGGCAGAGATGCCCAGGCACATGCATTGATAGCTTTGTCTGTCAAACGTGCCATTATCCCTCACATTCGCTCTTGCAGAACAGCAAAGGATGCTTGGGATACACTTACCACTTTGTACCAGGCTAGGAATGAGGCTCGTGTTGCTTACCTCCGAAAACAGTTGGAGAGTGAGCACATGAATGAAGGTGATTCTATGGACAGTTTTCTTACAAAGATCAAAGACCTGAAGGAACAATTGATTTCTGCTGATGAGGTTATACCAGATAGCTCACTTGTGCAGACCGTTCTGAATGGCCTTCCTTATTCATATCAGAGTTTTGCCTCTACTCTTCGATTGATGATGAAAGGCAATCCGAATGCCTTGTCATTTGAGGAATTAGTCTCTGTTCTGTTGCAGGAAGATCAGTCCAGGCAGAACAGGTCCATTATGCGTGTTGCAGATCAAGCTTTCCTGGCTAGTCAGAAGGGCAAAGGAAAATGGAGCTCTTCTACTAGTAAGCAGAAATCTGCAAATGCTGCACAATCGAAGAACCAGGATAAAGATGAGAAGAAATCAGAAAAGCAGAAATTGTTCTGCAAGTACTGTAAAGGAAATGATCATATTATAAAGAACTGTCCAAAACTGGCTGCTAAAGAGGCAAAGAAGAAAGAGGCTGGAATGGTTGTTGCAGAGGCCTCTACACCAAAAACAGAGTCTGCAAATCTTGTGCAGGAAGAAGAATGGGCGTTTACTACTGTCTGCAGTTTTGACCCATCTTCTCATGATCAGTGCATGTCTGCAGTAGACTCAGATGTTTGGTACTTTGACAGTGGGGTGACCAAACATATTACCTCGCAGCGTAGTTTCTTCTCTTCACTCGAGCCTGCCCCTACAGGGAATACTGTCACATGCGCCAATAACTCCTCTTATCCTGTTATGGGAGTTGGTAAGATCATTTTGACTACTGCTGATGGTAGTTCTTTCACTTTGTCAGATGCTTTATTTGTGCCAGGGATCAAAAAGAACCTGTTATCAGTTTCTGCATTAGCCAAGATTGGCTTGGTTGTGAAATTCGTTGATGACAGGTGTACAGTCCATGATCTCTCAAATGGCGATGTGATTATTGCTTCTGGCATTTTATGTCGTGGGCTGTATAAGCTCATAGACTATGAAAGATCTGTGAATGATTCGGCATGTGCAGTTCATGATTCTCAGGCTATGTCAGATGCAAAGCTTTGGCATGCACGCTTTGGTCATCTGAATTTTGCTAGTTTGTTACGCCTGCAGAAATCTGAAATGGTGTCTTCTTTGCCCAAACTTGAGGCACCTGGAAAACATGTTTGTGAAGGCTGTATTTTGGGCAAAATGCAGCGTTCTTCCTTTCCAAAAGATGGTTCAATTCGGGCTATGCAGAAATTGCAGCTTGTACATAGTGATGTCTGTGGTCCTATGCAGACACCCTCTTTTGGAAATTACCTTTACTTCGTGACTTTCATTGATGATTTTTCCAGGCATGCATGGGTATACCCACTCAAAGCAAAGTCCGAAGTGTTCATGTGCTTCAAACAGTTTTTGGTTTTGGCTGAAAATCTGTCAGCATGTAAAATGGGCACCCTCCGTTCTGATCGAGGGGGGGAATATATGTCTTCAGATTTTAATGCATTTCTGGCTGAACGTGGGATAAAACACCAGTGTACAGTGCCGTATACACCTCAACAGAATGGAGTTGCTGAACGAAAGAACAGGTCACTCATGGAGATGGCGAGGTGCATGGTCAAAAGTCAGGCTTTACCACATAGTTTCTGGCTTGAGGCTGTCATGTGTGCAGCATATGTACTGAACAGGTGTCCCACCAAAGCGTTGCAGTCTATCACTCCATATGAGGCTTGGCATGACCGCAAGCCATCTGTTGCTCATCTGCGTGTTTTTGGTTGTTTGGCATATGCATTAGTGCCTAAAAAACATCGCAGAAAATTGGATGATAAGGCAGTAAAATGTATTTTTGTTGGGTACAGTTCTGAAAGTAAAGGCTATCGTCTGTATCATCCACAGACTAAACGCATTCTGGTTAGCCGTGATGTTGTCTTTGTGGAAGATGCTATTCAGCCATTGCTTTCATGTACTAAGGAGACATCTGTTAGCTCCAAAGACATGTATGATACTTTGATGCCTCTTTTTACAGGTGGACAGGCTAGTGCTGGTCCTAATGAGGCAACTTCTCAGCCTTTGCAGGTTTCATATGATGATGCAGATCATTCCATTTCTGATGCAGATTTACATGATACACTTATAGATGAGAGAGCTGATATTGAACAGGCAAAAACTATGCCAAAATGGCTGGTGCAGACTTTGCGTGACAGCAAATTAGATGCACCTTTGTCATATCGTACTCGTTCAGGCTCTCATAGTACCTCCTTTGCATCAGATTGCTATGCTATGGCTGCATCTAGTCTCTGTGATGAGAATGAGCCTGTTTCTTTTGATGAAGCACAAAATTCAGAAAATTGGATGGTTGCTATGCAATCTGAATATGATGCTATAATGAAGAATGGTACATGGTCTTTATGTGACTTGCCTCCTGGCAAGAAGGCCATTGGCACTAAGTGGGTATACAAGCTGAAGCGTAAACCTGATGGTACAGTTGACAGGTATAAGGCTAGGCTTGTTGCAAAGGGTTATGCGCAGGAAAGAGGCATTGATTTTGATGAGACCTTTGCACCTACATGCTGTATGACTACTGTTCGGAGCATTTGTGCACTTGCAGCCCATCATGGTTGGAATGTACATCAGTTGGACATTAAAACAGCATTTCTGAATGGTGACTTGCATGAAGAAGTGTATGTTTTTCAGCCCCGTGGCTTTGTGCAGAAAGGGCATGAAAACCAGGTGTGCAGGTTAAAGAAGGCGTTATATGGTTTAAAGCAAGCACCACGTGCTTGGTATGAGAAGATACATGCCTATCTGATTGCACATGGTTTTGAGAACAGTCCAACTGAAAGCACCTTATATGTTAAGCGTGCTAATGATGTGCTTCTGATCATTGTTGTCTATGTAGACGACATGCTGCTCACTGGTCCTCTTGAGAAGCATATTGCTGATTTCAAGGCTGATTTGCATGCCTCATTTGAGATGTCTGATTTGGGGCATTTGCATCACTATTTGGGCATTCAATTTATGCAAGTTGATGGTGGAATGGCTTTGTGTCAAACGAAATATATTGACACATTATTGCAACGTTTTGGCCTTGAAGACTGTAAGCCTATTGCCACTCCTATGGAGACAGGTTTACGATTGAGTCTTCATGATGCTGGAGATGCATTTGATGCTGTTCTCTATCAGCAGGCTGTTGGATGCTTGATTTACTTATGCATTACTCGGCCAGATATTCAGTTTGCTGTCTCACAGATGAGCAGGTTTATGCATTGCCCAGGAGTCACGCATTGGAAAGCGGTTAAGCGCATCTTTCGCTACTTGAGTGGTACTCGGCTACTTGGGTTGTTTTATCCCAAGGGGGGGATCACCACCGCCAGATTTGCATGCTTTTTCTGACTCAGATTGGGCTGGTTGCTATGACACTCGTGTGTCCACCAGTGGTTTTTGCTTCATGCTTGGTAGCTCATGTATATCTTGGTTGAGCAAGAAGCAGCCTACTGTGGCCACTTCCAGTTGTGAGGCTGAGTATAGGGCAGCTTTCACAGCGACTGTTGAGTGTGTGTGGCTCAGACGCCTTATGGCTGATTTGGGTGTTGGCCAGTCTTCTGCCACCACCATCTTCACTGACAGTCAGAGCGCATTGGCAGTTGCGAGGAACCCTGTGTTCCATGCTCGCACTAAGCACATTGAGGTGCATTATCACTATGTCAGGGAGAGGTTCTCTGCTGGGGAGATCAGCTTGGCATATGTGCCCACGCAGGAGAACATTGCAGACCTTTTCACGAAGGCTCTGCCTAGGGAGAAGTTTGAAGCTTTCCGCAAAGCTTTGGGCTTACTTCCTTTTGTGGAGTGATTTCCACATAGCTCGGCACTTCCTTATACATGAGTGCCAGCTCCTTGTTCACCGCATCACTCCCAGGGGGGATTTGTTGATATATTTAGGTAGTGATGTGTGTGAACACTCTAGGACCTCCGGGGCACTTTTTTCCCTCCTTAGGAGGTTTTTTTCCCCCGGCTTGTATATACGCCTATTGCCCTAATGGGCTACTTATCTTTGAACATTCTCTAGTAATACAATCAGTCTTGTGTGTTGTGCTCCAAGCTTCTTCTTCTTCCTTGTGATGTTCGCGTGCTTCCGCAGACGTCTAACTCCAACAACGACCACTACAACAAGGGTCTGTCAGGGACGACAGACTCAAGAGGGGGGGAGTGTTGAAGCTCAAGATCAAGGACAAAGAATGGAAGTGCATCAAGGAAGTGGACACACAAGAAGAAGGAGCTAGTAGGGAGCTCCAAGAAGCACCTGTCAAATTTTCAGATGAAATCCCTATAAAAATAGTGATTATTATCACTAAAAACCATTGTAAATACCATTTTCCATTTTTGTAACTCCATTTTGTTGAAGTCGAGGAGTCCTCGAGCTTGAGGAGTATTAGAACTACCATCCTACCAATTTTCATCATTTTTAGACTCCGTTTGAGCCCCCAAATAAGCCATGGAACCTATTTTTTAACTAGGCCGAACACTAGGTCTGGACAGGGCCAAAACCACTCAAAAACTATAAAAAGGGCTGGAGAGCTCATTTTTGAGGTTAGCTTGTTGTAGATTTCAGCTTTGTAAGAGAGCTCTTGTATAATCGAAGATCTTCCATTGTTCCACTCCTTGCTCTTACTTTGTGCGCGTGTGTGTGTATGTGTGTGCATGCTTGTGTGCTTTCACTCACGCACTTGTGCCATCACTTGCTCACGGTCTTCATACCGGTCCTCACGTCTCCACGGATTGACATTTATGAGGTGTATCTCCTCACGTTGGTACTCATCATTGTGCTAGAGTGACAATTAGCTATCCATTTTATTTCAAATTGAGCCACATGGCAATCAGCATCCTCTTTAGAGGTTCCCCTAAAATGAGCTTCTTTGACTTTAGGATTGGGAGGTGGTTGAGCCATTGGCTGTGGTTGAGGTGTATGCCTAGTTATTTGATCGGTCGCCCCTGCAAGTGGGTCAAACTGGAGTCATCTTCTTACACCTACAATTGCTTCTATGAGGAATAACGCTCCAAGTATACCGCTCACTAACCTTGCCTCTACTGCACCTGTTTCCCCTTGTTCCTCTTCAGTTTCCATATTTTCTTCCTCCTCGGCCTCGTACCACTCGTAAAAGTCTGAGGAGGTCTCCACGTTCACTGCTCTTGCCTGTGCCCTCGTAAAATACACTTTACCAAAGCGGTTGCATCTGTCCTTCATGCATTTCTTGCTGCGTCAGCAGTACAGTAGGATCGCCAATTGTGTTGAGGGTTCCAAGGTTCAACACAACATCAAAGAAACGTTCAGAAATACTTATTTATCTTGCACTAATCCTCATCCACAGAGATTCTACCAGATCATGTTGAATGTTGTATCACAATTTCATGATTGTACACTTCTACTGAATCAGGATTGATCAACCTCGTCAGACTACACATTTCAGAAGATAAACAGAGTCTCACACACACACACAAGTTCAATGCGCCTCTGTGTAGACGACTTGAATTTCTCTTTAGACTTCATGAAAATGAAAGTTACAAACAAGAATTTTTTTCAGACATTTTTGGTTTCTGATTGACTTAACGCCGCTGTTACAGAATTATAAGTTTTCGAATTACATATGTATCATTTGACACACTACATGATTACATTACTCACAGGCTGCACAATGATTCTTGCAGACCCTGTTTTCACTATCCTGGTGTTTTCTGTTGTAAATCTCCTCTCTTCACGTTTTCGCTCTCCCCCGCTTTGTAATGTCTTCTTCTTTTTACGACATGTCCCCTGACTTTGACATAACCGTGCTTTTTATTAAAATCCAATGCACCAAAAATAAACATCCATCTAGATAATATCTACGTTTAACCATCTTTTCAGAATTCAAATTAATCATTTATCTTCCATATTTCCCTGCCTTCAACAGAGTTAAATGAAGGAGGAGTTCAAAATAAGTGATCTCGGACCACTCACTTACTTTCTTGGATTGGAGTTGATCTACACAGATTCAAGTATATACATCACACAAAGGAAGTATGTCCATCACATGCTCGTCAAGTTCAAGATGGAAAATACCAAGTGTGCAGGTACACCTATGGAGCAAAATCATAAGCTTAGTGCTTATGAAGGAGAGCCAATTGAAGACATCACAAGCTATCAAAGCTTGGTTGGAAGTTTGAACTATGCAACACTCACAAGGGTGGATATATGCTATAGTGTTAGCATATTGAGTCAGTTTATGCATAAGCCAAGAAGACTACATATGGAAGCGGCTAAGAGAGTCCTCAAGTACCTAAAGGGGACCATGAATGAAGGTTTGTTCTATTCATTTACTTCAGATATTGAGCTAAAGGTATACTCAGATGCAGATTGGGCTGGATCTAGAGATGATAGAAGAAGCACATCTGGGTATATATCATTTGCAGGTTCAAAAATCATTTCTTGGTCATCGAAGAAGCAACCAACCGTGGCATTATCTTCTACCGAAGCCGAATATAGAGGTTTGGCTAATGCAACTCAAGAAATCATGTGGTTAAAGTCTTTGCACATAGAGCTTGGACTTCATTCTTCAACACCTCACATTTTTTGTGACAACACAAGCTCACTACATCTAGCAGCTAATCTAATATATCATGCTAGAACCAAGCATATTGAAGTCCACTACCATTGTGTAAGGGAGAAGCTAATGAGCAAGGATATTCAACAATCCTATGTCTCTACAGATATGCAATGTGCCGACATGTTGACTAAAGCTCTTGATGGTACAAAGTTAAGTAGATTCAAGTTGATGATTGGCTTGCACGAAATCAAGGACAATTGAAGACTTATTTGGAGGCCAAGCATGTTAGGCTTGAGGGGGAGATGTTGGTGCATTTTACCCAAGCCTACATGCTTGATATGCTTGATATTATGATCATTTGTAAGTCACATGTGTAGTCATGTGAACACCTCTTGTAAAAGAGTTCATTTTTATCTCTTGTAATTAAAAAAAAGAAAAAGGAAAAAGATGGCTTACCTCATCCATGATGTGAAAGCAAATTCGTGGGTCTAACTACCTAAAACCACAAATTTTTGAGCTGAGGGAATATCTCCTAACTTTGGGGATCACTTTTAGGTGGAGCCATTCGAATTCGAATTCAAAACTCCCTCCAAGAATAGCTATAAAAAGATCAAGAAGGAAGAGGCGATTAGCAAGCCTTGTACGTGACCATTTCATGTCATTTTTTAGAGATTGAAGGGCTTACTCCATAGCTCTATCATTCTACTCCCATTGTGCAAAGATTCATTGCCAATGTGGTTGTAATCATATGTGAATCTATACATTTATCATCAACTACTTCTCTGTTTTGTTCTCTGCTATACTCACTCAGAGCAGTAACTTCAGAAGGTCATATCTCAAGTTCTACTCAACATTTTTCAGTATTTTAACAGCCCCGAGAATGGCGGGCATGTTCCAGACTTTGTAAAACTTTTTTCTCAGTGCTCAGTCCATCATTTGAAGTGTTTTAACTTGGATTGGGAAGCTTGCTAAGTCTATTAGCTATATCCAAAAGGAATTTATCTAATTCCTACCAGGTTGAGAGCACTATTCAGTTTTTCCAGCAAGTGTATGTCCAAAAATAGCAAGTTTTTGGGAGCTAGTCATCTTGCAATTTGTCTGTCTTGACTTAAACTTTTGGGATACATGTTCCAAAGTACTTGGCTGATATTTTGGTTGATTTAGGAAGCTCAAAGGGTCTACTAATCAACTCTGAAGTCTCATTTGGTTGGTGTGAAGCTGGTTGTAGTAGCACCAACTCATCTTTGGATTGCATCCACCATCTCTCTTCACAGGATGGGGGTTTCCAACCATGCTAGGGATTATGGGGTGGCCAATGATGGGTTCGGAGGACAAAAATGGTGGTGTATAGAGGATTGGTGATGGAAGAGAAGAGGGTGTTCTGTGAGGTTGGCTAATGGAAGGAGAAGGATGTGGATGAGGTTGGGGTGTAGGTGACGGTAGTTGTTATGAATGCAGTTTGTTTAGTGGTGGGAGTCAATGGTGGTGGAGAAGGGGGGGATGGGGGGTGCGGGGATGAGATGGGTGATGTCTGTACAAAAGTTTCAGCAGTGAGATCAATGGTGATGGTGGGGGTAGATGTAGTTTCGATGGTTATTTCGGGTTCTACGATGGGTATTCTTATATTCTTGCCTACGCTTGGTAATGTGTCAACTCTGCATTTGTAATACCTGACAGACTAGCAGATTGCTGTTTGGATGGCTTACAGGACTCCTAAGGATTCTGACATTAATTTGAGGGTGGTAATGAAATTTTGGTCTACTCCCTCGTCTGCTATCATTTCTTCAATCAAGGCTTGGCCTGATGCAAGGCCATGCCCTGTCCACTCATGCTCCTGTGCTACTTTCAGTGTAGGTATCAAGAAGTCCAATGGTAGCACTGCATTTTGGCCAAACACCATCTGAAAGGGAGTGGCTTGGAGTACCATTTTATAGGCAGCTCTATATGCCCAAACAACATGGTGTAGTTGTTTGTCCCAATCAGAGCATTTATTATTCACTAATTTGGTCAGCACATTCCATAGAATCTTATTGGTGCTTTCGGCTTGCCCATTAGCTTGTGGATGATAGGGAGCAGACTTCTTGTGTACCACCAAGAACTCTTGGAGAAGGTTTTCAATGACTTCATTCAACAAATGGGTGCCTCTATCACTTACTAGCTCTATCGGTAGCCCATATCTAGGGAACACATTCTCAAATAAGAACTTAGCTGTCATTTGAGCATCGTTCTTTGTTGCGGCTTTCACTTCTACCCATTTAGTGAGATAATCAGTGGCAACAATGATATACTCCCCATGGGAACTGTAAGCCGCCGGATTGGCAATTGTAAATCCTTTTTCCTTTTCATATTCCGCCCGAACTGAGAAGTCGCTGCGAAGAGATGTAACTTTTTTATAAAGCAATGAAAAGACATTTTGGGTGACGACCAGAAGAGTCGCCAGACTGTCTGTCTGTGCAAGATGTTCTGTGGAGTTCCCATAGTGTGTGTTTGAGAATTCTGCGTACTGTTGTGTCTTTCTGTTTGTTTGACTATCTGCACCTGTACGATAACATTGGGTTACGGTAATGTTACATTAAAGGAAGTATTGAATCGCTGTTCTGAAAGTTGTTTATTGTAAGTCTGTGCTACGGTAATGTTTATCCTTGCGTTGTGTACTGAGATGTATTGATTGGAATACGAATAGTAATTCCATAAAGAAATGAGCCAGAGTTTTCTGTTAGAAAGTTGGATTAACAGAGTTGTTTTGAACGAAAGGTCATGTGAGTGAATTGATTTGGGAAAATCAATTATAGGGATTCTGATTATTCAGACCCCTTCCACTCCCAAGAACCCGGAAAGAGCTTAAATGCGCTTCTGACTGCAAAAGCGCGTTTAACACTGGTGCCGTCTGTGGGAAAGTGGCACCAGAATGTTGCAAATTAGTTATGGGACAGTGGCACCAGAATGTTGCAAATTAGTTGTGGGAAAGTGGCAACAGATTGTTGCAAAGTAATTATCAAAAAGTGGCAACAGAGTGTTGCACAGTGATTGTGGGAAGGTAACCATTGATTGTTAATCGGCAGTAAGGTAGAAGTAGTACGCAAGAGTTGAAAAAGGTGTTATATGCCGGTTACTTGGTCCGGCGAGTCGTATCCGAAGTACAGATAGCCTTGGGTGGTACCAAATTTGCGAAGGACACCCCCAGGAGGAAGAAGCATAGATCGGTTAGGTCTGGTCGTCGAAGAAGTGAAGCATATTAGTAGTGATTCCGGTAGCGTTCCGGTGGAACATATTGCAATTCCGGTAAATTCTGGTGAAATCTCGGTGCAGTCTGCAGTAGAGACAGTAACTTCGGAGTCCACAGGAACACAGTGTGCAGTTGATCCGACACCGTCTAGTCAAGATTCAAATCTCTCTACGGATAGAGGTGTGTTATCCAGAGAGGTCATTGAAGGTGAAAGAATACCCTGGATTGGGGAAAGTTCCACTAATTCCGGTGGTAGTTCGGTCCTGGTTGCAGAAAATTTACAATTTTCCGGTGATAGTGTTATACTTCCCGGTGAATCTTCATTCCGGACACCATTGTTCGGAGCAAGTTTGCCTACGTTTGATACCGCAGAAGAGGATAAGCTATTCGAATTAGAAATTCGTAAGAGGTTAAGCACTATTTTCGAACCAAAAAGAGAGCAGTCTAATCATACAGACTCTGAAGAACCGGAAGCACATCCTCAGAACTTAGGAAATAGTAACAGTACCAACATGAGTGGGCAACAACAACAACAAAAACAACAGCTACTTCCACCTCGTCCGGTTCCAACGAGAGTCACCTACACAAAATTCGGTGGATTTCCAGGTGATGATCCTTATGCTCATGTACGTACCTTTGAAATTAGTTATGCAGTACTTAATCATCCACCCCACCCGACATACAAGGCCATAGTATTCCAGTCAACACTAGTTAATGAAGCAGCCAGGTGGCTTACAGAATATGATATCAACCATTTCGGCACCTATGAAGCGATAAGGGATGCGTTTTTGCAGAGATTCCGACTAAAGAAGAAGCCTGCCGAAATTTTCAATTACCTACAGAACAATAGACAGAAGCTGAATCAAACAGTGCAGGAATATGCCACCCTATTCTGAACTCATTTGAGACAACTACCTCCGGCACATGCTAATTTATCGAATGATGTCATCACTCAGTGGTTTATTAATGGGTCAACTCCGCAGCTCAAACAGATTATGATCATCCGTTGTGTGGGAGCTATGACATTAGATGCGGTTATTGCAATGGCTTTGCAGCTCGAGCCAGTGTTGCATACACAACGCGTTGCGAACCTTCGCAACGTACGCAATGCAACGTCACGTTGCGTACGCGTTCGCAACGCGTTGCGTATAAAATTAAAAAAAAGGGCCCTTCCAGCGGGCCGAAAACGGCCCGCTGGAGGGCCCTTTCTCATTTCATTCCAGAGCACTCAGAGCACTCAGAGCACTCTGGGCAGAGACAAGTCATGCGAGAGAGAGAGAGAGAGAGAGTTTACAGCGGTCAACCATCATGCCTAGAGCTAAACAAGGCTGTTGGCAATATGTCACGAGCCAAGGAAAGTTTGGAACAGGAGGTAGTGAGAGATGGACGTGTAATTTGTGTGGGTACAAAGGGACAGGAGGGGTAGATAGAATAAAAGCACATTTAGCACGTTTTGGAGGTATAGGAGTTGGTCCTTGCTCTAAACCAATGCCAGAGAAGATGAAAGAAGAGCTTTTGGAATGGGTTGCAACACGAGAAATGAGAAGAGGGGTTAGAGCATCAGCAGAAACACATAGTAGTGCACAGAGCTCTATTCCTCAAGGACATTCATCCCAAGCATCTCAAGGGGAGTTTCCTTCAGCCCCTCTTGTTGAGGACTTGGAGACAGAGGAGGTAGCACATGCATCAGAGCAGCAGCAAAAGAGACCACGGGAGAGTCAGAGCATTGCTACAGGTCGTGGCAGCCTACATGCATCATCCATATGGGCTAGTTTGCAAAAGCAAGGGAAGCAGGAGGCCACCCAAGGTATTATGAGGCTCTTCATTAAATGTGGTTTAAGTTTTAATGTGGTGCGCACTCCCGCATGGAAAGAGGCCATGAAAATGGTGAGTAGGCTTGGGGTTGAGTGGGAAGGGCCTTCTTATGAAGAGCTAAGAGGAAGTGAGCTGAGAAGAACAAAAGAAATTGTGCAAAAGCAATTGGAGCCTATGGCGGAGACCTGGAAGAAATATGGCTGCACTTTGATGTGTGATAGATGGACAGACATTAGGAAAAGAAATGTATATAATATACTTGTTCATTGTTGCAAAGGTACCATGTTCCTACGTGCCATTGATGCATCTACTCCAGGCCTATCCATCACAGGGGAGTACATTTTTGGACATATCAGACAGGCAGTCTTGGAGATTGGAGTGCAGAATGTTGTCCAAGTCATAACGGACAACGGAAGTAATTGTGTTTCCATGGGGCGGATGTTAGAGCAGGAGTTCCCATGCATTGTATGGACTCCATGTGCAGCTCATAGCATAGACTTATTGATTGAGGATGTTGGGAAGGTCCCTTGGATACATGAGATTTTTTCCACATGTCAGAGAGTGGTCACCTTGTTCACGAAGAGGCCAAAGTTGCTTTCCATTTTCAGATCATACAGTGATTTGGAGCTTCTTAGGCCAGCAAAGACCAGATTTGCTTATATGTGCATTGTGATGGAGAGATTGCTTCGAGTGAGGCAATCACTAATGCAGACAGTTGTTTCTCAGGAGTGGCTTGCATGGAGTGGCCATACATGCAGTAAAGCAGAGTCAGTACGCATTACATGTTTGAGTGACAGTTTTTGGAGAGAGGTAGAGGCTTTGGTGGGAGTGATGCAGCCTCTATACTCCATGCTACGCATTGCTGACATGGAGGGGAGCACTATAGGCCTCGTTTACGAGTATATGGACCGTGTTGGGGAGTCCCTTGCTCGATGCACTTCTATTTCTTCAGACAGGTATGCCATATGCATTTTGATAATGTTACATTCAAATTTTATTATTCTTATTTATATTACCAATCATCAATGACATGTCACCTGCATTCACATTGATTCTTGATTCTTGACTCTTGGATAAATAGGCTTGATGAGATTAGATCTATATGGAGGGATCAATGGGGTTGGTTCCATCGACCGATTCATGGTATGGCTCACATTCTACACCCCTTATGGAGAACTGAGAGGCAGATGTTGGATCATGAGCTTGACAGTGCATGGACTTCATACATAGGTAGATTATATCCTAATGATGTTGATATGTGCTTGACACTTGAGGATCAGCTCCTACTATTCCGGAACTATGGGGGTAGTTTTGGGAAAGATACCGCCATGCTCCGGTCTAGTCAGTTGTCACCTGTGTCTTGGTGGGAGAAATATGGCCTATCTGCACCTGAGTTGGTAAGTAGTAAGTACAAACTTCTAAGTTTCATTTAAATTTTAATTCATAATTTTGAACTCATAATTCAAGCAAATAATGCATACTTTTTATGGAACATGCAGAGATCAGTTGCCATCTGCGTTCTTTCACAGGACTGTAGCGCTAGTCCATGTGAAAGAAATTGGAGCACTTGGGCCCTCTTCCACACAAAGAAGAGGAATCACTTATCTACTGCACAGTTGGAGCGGCTAGTATATTGCCACTGCAACTTGCGCCTTTTGGAGAGCGGAGGTCATACAGTAGATGTGCGACAGGTCAACATTGACCACATTGACATAGAGAAGGTCCATGAGATGCCTACTATACCTTCAGAGGAGTTGGACCTTTACAGCATGTTATATCAGGAGTTGACCGAGCCACAGCATCAGACTCGCTCCCAGAGACGTACTCGATCACGAGCCGTAGCATTTGCAGGGGCCTCTACTAGTTCTGCTCCACATGGTAGAGAGGATGAGGATGAGGATGAGGATGAGTTTTCATCAGATACTGAGTCAGATTCTGATGATTGACTCTTGGACTGACTTATATTTGTATATTTATTTGGACATGTCACATGAGTCATGACTGATGAGTCATTGATCAGTCATCAGTGGTTATGGACATTGGATATGTATTTATGACATCAGACATTTAGATGATAGTATGATTGTCTTGACTCTTGACTTTTGTTTTGACTCTTTGAGATGACTCATGTACCTAGATTTTGCATTATAATTGATTATTGTATTTTGTGGCATGTGCTCATTGCTCACTTCCAAGTTCCATCTCCATTCTTGTCACTTGACTATTTAAGTTTAAGGGTGATTTGTGAATTTATTGAGTATTCCTATGAAGTTTGAAATGTGATCTATATTAAAAGTTAATGTGCATTCACATTGTGATCAAATTTCTAAGTTGAAATGCAGGTCACGTGTCGACGTCAAATGATCTATATATGAAATGTTTAAACGTTGATATATAATGCTTATGTGTGTTTTTGCATATATTAAAGCATTTATAAGAGGATTTATACAGTTAGGGTATTGAAAATCTAAAAAAAAATAATAAAAAATTGATAAAAAAAATTGAATTATAGGCAACTTTAGGTTCGCAACTTTAGGTTCGCAACTTCCTCACGTTGCTAACACGTTGCTAATGCGTTGCCTACGACGTTGCCATCCCGTTGCTAACCACACTGGCTCGAGCATAAGGTTGGAGGATTTACCGAAGATGTGGAGTGGTTAAAAGCCAGTAAAAGTGTTGCAGAGGATCCGGCTAGACAAATGTACTGCACTAAGTGCAAGAATCCAGGGCATACCAGTGCCATATGTGCCCTTAATCAGATGTATTGCGCTATTTGCAATACAACCGGACATTCCATCGAAAACTGTGCTTATAACGCCAAAGTGCAGGGACCAGCCACTGTAAATGCTATCATACAAGAACCAGGGCAGCCGGCCACTCATTATATCCCATCTCAGATGAGAAATAATCAGCAACAAGGATACAGAAATTATCGAGGACAGCGGAATACAAATTATAATACAAATTGCTGGCAGACAAGAACATCACAGGAAGGTAATTCTTTGCCACCCCCTCGCTGTCATTTTTGCGGTGAGTTAGGCCACATACGCAGATTCTGTAAAGATGTAGCTGAATATGATCAAAGGAAGAAAGAGCGTCAGAACCCTATGACCAATATGGTATATATTTCACCAGTAGAAACTCAGGCCACAGTGATTCAAACAAGATCTGGTAAGCAGTTACAACCAGTAGCAGAAGTGTTTGAACTTGGCATCCATGAACAATAGAGAATGTATGACAAAGCTAGTCAATGGACCACCAAAGAGCCTACAGTGTTTCCAGATCCCATTCCGGTAACCCAAGTTCCACTGCCAAAGGAAGGATGGCAGGAACAAGATTCTACCTCTGTAACAGGCGCATCATCTTCAGAACTGCTGAAAAGTACAATTCAAGCAGATCAGGCATGGGAAATTTTATCTAAGGCGTCCATTACTCTCCCTCTTGGACAGTTACTTGCACTAGTATCGGGAGTTCGGCAGCAAATCCAACAACAGCTCACTCCTGGATCTTCCTGCATTCCAGCGACAGCAACAGTACAACCGAAAGCTGATTCTACGGTGGATCATTCGGTCCCTTTAATTACGGTATGGTACAAAAATCACAAGATTACTCAAGTACTAATTGATGGTGGGTCTGGTGTAAACATAGCCACTGCAGCACTTTGTAAGAAGTTGGGATGGACGAAAATCGAGCCTGTTCAATTTTTCGTAAGAATGGCCAATCAATCCAGAGTTCACCCGGTAGGACTTGTAAGAAATGTTCCGATAACTTTGCAGGGAACAACGTTTAAGATGACTTTTGTAGTCTTAGAACTACCGGAGTCTAGTCTTGATTATAATCTTCTTTTCGGACGACCCTGGTTAAAACAGGCTAAGGTTATACAGGATTGGTCAGCACAAGAACTAACATTTAAGGATAATCATCATAATTATGTTGTTAAACTTGATGCCATTCAGCCTTGTGAACTTCATGCCAGACCATATGTAGCAGAGTCTGTCCACATGTTGGATGGTTTATCCGACGATGAAGAAGAAGCATTTTTGAAGAACAATGAAGATCTGATTTCCTTAGGTACTGTAGATCTGCAATCTATTGTAGATAACTAGAGTCCGGCAGCCTGTACGGTGGTGCCTGTGACCAAAGAAGTGGAGAAAAAAGATATTGTTGCCATGGAAGAAGCCGTTCTACAACATCTTTTACAGTCAGGTGAAAATCCAGGCAAACCTTGTCAATTCTATGTTCCCGAAGATCAATTAATCACCTATAATTTGGGAGATTAAGTAAATCCATGACCTATCAAGATAAAGGAAGGATTGTCTGAAGTATTTCAAGCAGATTTGATCCAACTTATTCGTGAATTCTCTGATGTTTTTGCATGGGATTATCGTGATATGAAAGGCCTGGACCCTTGCATCTATCAACATAGGGTAATGCTCAAACCAGAAGCCAAGCCGATTAAAAAACCCAGCTACCGTATGAACCCTAACTCTGCAGCATAGGTCAAAGCAGAACTTGATCGCCTATTAAAGGTAGGATTCATTGTACCTATTGAGCATGCTGAATGGATCTCCCCGATCGTGATTGTACCAAAGAAAAACAAGCAGCTCCGAATATGTGTCGATTATCGGAAATTAAATGCAGCTACTGTATCTGATCCATTTCCTCTTCCATTTCTGAGCAAGATATACCAAAATAGCATTTATTACAAATTGGGGTGTTTTTGCTTGCACAGTCATGTGGTTTGGATTAAGAAATGCTCATAGTACCTTTCAGCGATGTATGCAGGAAATCTTCTCAACCTATCTTACTTCTTTTATGCAAGTATATCTAGATGATTTCTCTTTATTCGGTAAGATGGTAGCACACATGTATCATTTACGATGTTGCTTTGAAAAATGCTGAGAATACCAACTCTATTTGAACCCCACCAAATCTGTCTTTGCGGTTTCTTGTGGCAAACTTCTTGGCCACATTGTATCTGCACAGGGCATACAAGTTGATCCAGACAAAATTGCAGTCGTGTTAAAAGCACCTGTGCCTACTACACCGAAAGAAGTCATGCGATTCATGGGTCAAGTCAGGTGGCATGGTCGACATTCACGGTGGCTTGCCCATTTAGCAATACCCCTGAATCGGCTAATCACTAGTACTCCTCGACAGTTTGATTGGACACCGGAATGTCAAATTGCATTTGATCATCTAAAAGTTTTATTAACGCAGGTTCCAATTCTACAACCTCCTGATTGGGAACGCCCGTTTCATGTTTTTGTAGATGCATCAGATATAGCCATTGGGAGTGGTTTAATGCAACAAACTGATAAGTGGTTTAGGCATGTTTATTATGCAAGTCGAAGGCTTGCTCCTGGTGAAAAGAATTATTCAGTAACTGAAAGAGAATGTCTTGGTTTGGTGTATTCTGTAAAGAAATTCCGGCATTATTTGCTAGGCCGAAAATTCATCTTTCATGTAGATCATGCTGCGCTAGTGTATCTGGTTCGGCAGCAGCATTTAGGTGGCCGCTTGGCACGTTGGGTTTTATTGATACAAGAATTTGATTATGAAGTAATTCATCGACCCGGCACTGCACATGCATTAGCAGATTTTCTTTCTCGGTTGGATTCTAGTGAAGCTCCGGTCGGTGTTGATGACACCACACCAGCTATTTATGTTACTGAAATGACTAGTGATGAATATGCACAACCTCCTGTGACACCTACTTACTATGATCAGTTATTAACCTTTCTTATTGATGGATGTCTTCCTCCTCAAACTTCCCCTGCAATGCGTCGAAAAATTGTAGTTTACAGTCGCAGATTCCGGTTGATTGCCGGAGAGTTGTATTATATGGATCACACTGGGGTTTTACTTCGTTGTATTCCTCCACATGAAGTAAACTTAGTAATCGCTCTGGCACATTCCATACCCTCCGGTGGACATTTTGCAGCAGATTTAACGTACCGAAAAATTCTGCAAAGTGGGCTCTGGTGGCGTACTATGTACAGAGATGTATCTCAATTTGTGCAGCAATGTGACAATTGTCAGTGATCTAGACAGCCTTTACAACGCCATTTCTTTCCTCTACAGTCTATCTTACCTTTAGAACCTTTTGAGAAATGGGGTTTTGACTTTATTGGACCAATCACACCTCCAGCAATCCTTAGCAACAACAGATATATTTTGACATGCACAGATTATGCTACCAGATGGGCAGAAGCTTGGGCTTTACGATCCGCCACAGCTATTTCGGTGGCAAAATGTCTTATGAAGGATGTATTCCCACGTTATGGATTACCTTTGGAACTTGTCACAGATCAAGGGACCCACTTTATCAACAATTTAATGCGAGTGCTTACACACACTTTTCAAATTCTGCATAAATTCAGTTCACTGTATTATCCTCGTGCTAATGGCCTAGCTAAAAGTACAAACAAAACGTTGTTGAATATGCTTCGAAAATTGATTGTGGAATCACCAGAAAGATGGGATCAGTTACTACCTACAGTATTATGGGCATACCGGACTACTTACAAAGTTGCCACCGGACTGACTCCTTTCAAACTTGCATATGGAATGGAGGCAACTACACCAATGGAGCTTGTAGTACCAAGCTTACGTGTAGCCATCTCTCAGAAATTGTTACCTGAAGAGTCTTTAACATTTCGGGTGGACACACTCAAAAAATTAGATGAGCATCGCTGGGAAAGTTTTCTGACTCTTCAAGAAGTGCAGTTGCGGCAAGCTCATACTCATGATCGGTATCTTAAAACTCCAGTTTTTACGGTAGGACAACTTGTGCTATTTTATAATGGAAAATCAAATCGTTCTACTAGAAAATTCAAGTTACGATGGTTTGGTCCTTATCGGATTACTGAACAAGTGGGCCCAGCTACTTTCCGGTTGACTACTTTGACGGGAATTCCTCTTCCAAAAGTGATAAATGGTTCAAAGTTGCGGCCATATCATCAAGCGCATGATTCGCACTGAAGTGTTCTGCGGTTGCCCATGTATTTTTTTCTGTTTTTCTCTTTTCTTTTTAGTTTTGCATGTTAATTGCTTAAAATACCATAAACTCCTCGTTTTGCTACATTGCCATGAATAATAGCCGCCTTTTGTTATTGATTTTGCACATGCATGCACACCGTAGTTATGAAGGTGATCATCTCAACATCGCACGATGATTAGCATTTTTGATCGCCTCCCGTTACCAAGTATCTACTTAATCTTTTGCTTTTCGTTGTTAGTAACTATTGTGTCTATGTGTTTTGTGTGATTTGTGCTTTCTGTAAGCCCTGTGTATTCGTGTTTTTCGAGTGCGATCATGGAAGCTCTAGCAAACTTTGCTACCTTCTGTGATGGAATTCCTCCAGACGTGAGTGAATTCTTGCGTGTCCGTGGGTTGTCTAATTTTGCTGAATTGCCTTGGCATTCAGTGGAATGTCACCCATTTTATGCCCAAATCATTGCCGCCATCGCTGCCACACCTGCTACGGAGCAGAGTTGGCCAATTACCTCTTTACCATCTCGTACTGTAGTCACTCTACAGTCATTTGCTGATGCTTTCCGACTCTCTCCGCAAGGACGAGAGAATGGACCCAATCTTCCCATCGCTATGATGAATCAGTTATTTCCCAGGCACTCTTCAAATGAGTATGCCATCCTTTGTCGCACTGAACCTGAAAGAACAGCATTATAGTTTCTAGTAGCCATCCTAAACTTACAAAAACGAACCTATGGGATATCTCACCCATTCTACTCGGTAATTGATATGGCTGCTCGTGAGCCTATCAATTTTGCTTCCTATTTTTTTCGGCGCATTCATCGCGAATGCGTTTCAGTTATTAAACAGGTTAACAAAGGAGATTTGTCGTGATCACGTCTCCCACACATAATCACTTTCCTGTTTCCGACCATCTTAGCAGCACAACCACCACCCAGAGGTCCAGTTTTATATCATGAAGAATCTGCTCAGATACTGGAAGACGACGAAGAAGATGATGAAGAAATCTTCCAGCTCCTACGCCGAAAACGCATCAGGATTAGTTCGTCTGATAGTCAGGTGCAAGGGTCTGCCGCAAATGATAAAGCAGACAACAATGAAGAAGAAGGACATGAAGAAGAGACATTCCACAACACAGCTACTTCGTTGCATCATGATTCATCAGCCCATTCATCTCCAAACAACCAACAAGAGCAAAGTGTGACCAATTCTGACGACAAATCTTCTAAGGAAGAATCTCAGCAGCAGTCTAAACAAGAGGTGCAAGAAGATTCACAGGTAATTATTGCAGAACTTTTTCAAGAATTAATTACGGCAGTAGAAGCTGCAATTGCCCAACCCAAAGTGACTTCCCAACAACTTGCCGAAACAACCAATAATCTACAAACCACTTCTCCACCCATTCCTCTACTCGAACCCATTATACCCGTGAAGCCAATTGAAGAGCCTGCCACTTCATTCTCTTCACCGAATTACTCTCCCCCATCTTCGCATCACCTTTTATCCGCCTCTTCATCCCAGCACGTTCATCCAATCCCCATGTTTACCGAATTAGAATCTATGGGACGCATGATTATTCAGTTTTCACAGCAGCTTCACAGCAGCTTCCAGTGCAATTAAGAATGGTGACAGAAAATATTCGTCAGGAATTGAAGCATAAGGTAGATACCCTTGAAGCAGATATCACTCCGTTGCAGGAAGAAATAGATTCAGTCAAAGCAGAGAATCATAATCTGCACTTCCAGATTAGCCAGCTTCAAGCACAGCTTGCTCAACAGGAGACCGTAATCAATCAAAGAGATGCTGCCTTGGCCGAAGTAAGAATAAAAGAAGATTTATTATGTACTGCTGATGCCGAAATTCTTCAATTACGGCAGATAGTTAAAGATAAAGAAGATGCCCGCATAGCCCTAGGAGATTTGTTAAAGGAAACTAGATATCAATTGGTTGAAGCAGTGCAGAAAGGACAAGAAATGTCCATTTTACTAAAACAAACCAATACAGAGCTAGAGTTCGCAAATGCCACCCTGACTGAGTCTAATTCTGCTCTTAAAACGCAGATGATGTTGGTCGCTCAGCTCCAAAAAGAGATCCCAGCAATTCGAAGAGAGTGTGATGCTTACTATTGAACTATACAATTTCAGAATCAAGAGTTGGAAAGAAGAGAGATCAACTGGGTGCTCAAGCAGAAAGACTGTCTCGAGTTGATAAACAAATTGCAGACATGAAAGTCAACCAAGATGCAGCTCTGTCAAACGACTTTTATTTGCAGGAAGCTTTTCTGCAGACACAAGCAGAAATTTTGATGAGCCAGGTTATTGCAACCAGTTCAGTAAGAACTGATGCTCAACTAGTAGAACCCGAAGTCCTCAAACAGATGTTAGATTCATTAAAAAAGAAAATTGCTCGAACGTTTAAATTAGCTAGAGCAATGTATCTAGAAGGTATAATAGATAAACCGTAATATTTTGTATACTGGCGGGTTCAAGTCCACCGTGCATGCCAGTGTAAGCCGCCGGATTGGCAATTGTAAATCCTTTTTCCTTTTCATATTCCGCACGAACTGAGAAGTCGCTACGAAGAGATGTAACTTTTTTATAAAGAAATGAAAAGACACTTTGGGTGACGACCAGAAGAGTCGCCAAACTGTCTGTTTGTGCAAGATGTTCTATGGAGTTCCCGTAGTGTGTGTTTGAGAATTCTATGTACTGTTGTTTCTTTCTGTTTGTTTGACTATCTGCACCTGTACGATAAGATTGGGTTACGGTAATGTTACATTAAAGGAAGTATTGAATCGCTGTTTTGAAAGTTGTTTACTGTAAGTCTGTGCTACGGTAATGTTTATCCTTGCGTTGTGTACTGAGATGTATTGATTGGAATACGAATAGTAATTCCGTAAAGAAATGAGCCAGAGATTTCTGTTAGAAAGTTGGATTAACAGAGTTGTTTTGAACGAAAGGTCATGTGAGTGAATTAATTTGGGAAAATCAATTAAAGGGCCTCTGATTATTCAGACCCCTTCCACTCCCAAGAACACAGAAAGATCTTAAACGCGCTTCTGACGGCAAAAGCGCGTTTAACAGAACTCTTAGCTGGGGGATTAATAGGACCTACAAAGTCTATTTCCCACTTAGAGAATGCACGTCCACCCATCATAGGTTTCAAGGGCACCTCATCTTTACGTATGGGATATTGAGTTCACTGACAAATGTCACACCTAATTTTTAACTAGGCCGGACACTAGGTCTGGACAGGGCCAAAAGCTAGTCAAAAACTATAAAAAGAGCTAGAGAGCTCATTTTTGAGGTTAGATTGTAATTAAAACGAACTTGTAAGAGCATTTTGAAAGTAATATAAAAGCTCCATTGATTCTCACTCTTTGTCTTGCCGTGTGTGCGCGTGTGTGTGTATGTGTGTGCATGCTTGTGTGCTTCTCACTCACGCACTTGTGCCGCCACTTGCTCGAGGTCTTCATACCATCCTCACGTCTTCCCGGATTGACATTAAAGGAGGTGCTACTCATCATTGAGCTACACCAAATTTTGGCGCCGTTGCCGGGGATCGAGCTTTGAGGACGAGCGTGTGATGGTAAGACGTAGAGACGCGTTGGAGTTGTAGGTATTTTCTTCACTCTCATCGATTTTCTTTTACTTTCTTCACCATTTTCATCACCATCATCATCATCACCATCTCCCACCTCCATCTCCATCATCGCGACAATTTTCAGTTTTGATCATATCACCATCTCCACCTCATTTCCTCCATTCCACTTGTGAGAGAGAGCGAGAGAGCGATATTGCTTGCACTGTTTTTGCATGTTGTTGTGATTCTTGCAGGTACTGCCATCATCATCATCCCCAGCACGCTGCGTGCAGGTACGAAATTCGACGCAACTGTCTCGCGGTCGCAGGCTTCTGTCGATCGCGACTGACAGAAATTTTTGACTTTTCACAAAAGTGTGTACACCACTAGAACAAGCACAAGGAGCACATTCCAAAACACTAAAAACAGTAGAAAAATTCCGAGGTTTTCTGTCAATCGCGATCGACAGCCTCTGTCAATCGCGACCGACAGACCCTGTCAATCGCGACCGACAGACCCTGTCAATCGCGACCGACAGACCCTGTCAATCGCGATCGACAGACCTCCACGATCGACTGACTGCCACGTAGGACCCTGTCAATCGCGATTGATACCGTCAATCGCGATCGACAGCCACGACCGACACCTCTGTCAATCGCGATTGACTGAAATTCCACGATTGATTGACTTTTACGCGTAGCCACGTGTCCATCGCGACTGATAGGACCCCGATTGACTGAAATCTCGGCGAAAAACCCGGAAAACGTGTCGATCGCGATTGATACTATCGATCGCGATTGACAGCCACGATCGACTCTGTCGATCGCGATTGACACTGTCAATCGCGACTGACAGCCCCGACGGACACCTCTGTCAATCGCGATTGACAGACCTGTCGATCGCGATTGACAGGCTTTTCGGCCAAAAAAATTAGGGTTTTTTATTTCAAAATTTGGGGCAATTTTGGGGGCACAATAGTCAATCCATTAGCATTTTTGAGGTTCCTACACTTGTGAATTGGGAGAAAACTCTAGGATCTGTCAGCCAGTTTGAATCCTGTTTTAACCCCCTAAACCCTGAACAGTCATAACTTTTCCATACGAAATCCATTTTTTGAGCTCTTGGGCTTGTCGGAAAGCTCGTGACATATACTACAAGCCCTCAACTGTTTTTTATAAAGATAATGCGTTGATTTTCAGATAGGGTATTTTGAAGTGGACCATACTCAGGGGGATCAAAGTCAGGGATCTCTAGAATTATTTTCCAAAAAATTCATAGTGAAAATTGGTGTTGTGCTACCTGAATGAAAATCATTGGTTCTGTCTTTGGAGTTTAAGTCTTGAGCTAACTTTGGAACTCTTACAGATCTATTGAGAGCATCGCAAGGCGTTTCGAGCAAGTGTAAGTGCGAGCTTGGGAACACATTTCCTGAGCACTCAAGGGCAACCAAGCAGGAAACAAAAGGTTGGAAATTCTCAACTCCCTTTGTCAATTCCTAGCTTAGGCTAAGAACGATTAGAGGTAGGAGTAAGCCAGGGCGACGGTAGGCAATTATCAAGTTGAAGACTACCTAGAAACTCAAGTTCAAGATAAAAACATAATCTCTGTACTGTCGATAACCTTAAGGTAAAGAACCTAACCGGGAACGATCAACCTGAAAGTGCGCAGAACATTCAAGTATTCCTGACGACGAAATATCAGACAAGACCTTAAACACGAGAAATAACTAAAAAGAATCAAGTGACTGATACCAATTGATCGGCAACGAGGTTGTACTCTGGGCAAAAAATTGGGTTAATCAGTTAGGCATATGAACCTTAGATCAGGACGACACCTAGCAAGAGAGAGACAAAGCCTTAGATCTTCAGAGGCTAGTGTCAACCACACTGCTAGGTCCTGGGCCCAGCAGTTGAGCCACCAATCGAACTACCCTAGCTCTGAGACCAGTGAGTCAGAGATGTCTCAAGGCATGGACAGACCTACGGGAAGTTCAGGAGTGCCTTACTTATACAGGGTGGAAGGTCCTTACAAAACGCAGTTGGAACACCTTAGGACCAACCGATTAGGTGCCAGCATCTATGAGGATGGCTTAGGAAGATCGGTGGTCCAGATTAAAAACCCTGACCAATCCATTGGACTAGAGCACCCAGCTGTCAAGTTTGAAAATGGTGCATACCTGGACAAAGAAGGAACTATATATGTAGTCACTAGTCACCCTGATAGGACAGATGACTTTGGGAACGTAATCTCAGAAGCGGACTTAGGGGACCTGGAACAAGGGAACATGGGTGCGGAACCTAGAACCCCTCGAGGTAAATCAGTTCTCACTAGGATTATCACGCCTGAATGGGTCCCCCAAGACAACAAGAGCATAGAGTTGCTCCTCAATCGAGAAACTGATGAAGCCTTTTGGAGGTATAAGTCTAATCAGCCAACAGACATAGGAAATATCATGATCTATGAGTTTAAGGATCCGGATAGCCCAGGCAGAGTAACTTACTTAGATCATGCTTCAGAACGGATCTCTGTGGTGACACAAAATGATAGGCATGCTTACACTTGGAAGGGTGAATTTATTTTCCCTCAACCAAGATCAAATGTATCCTATGGTCACCCTGGGGCTGGAACTTCCCAAGCTCATGGTACGCAAAGAGACAGAAGTAGAGATAGACCAGAAGTAAGTTTTGCCAACCCAATGGGCAGAGAAAGAACGAGAACAGAGACGAATAGGGTAGAACCTGAGATGCATAGAGCCCACAGGAACCAAAGAAATGCAGATGGATTCCCTCTGCCGAGGCCTAGAGAGCACACAAGAACTTTGAGACCCACCCAGCTAGTTAAGTCCATGAAGAATTACTTTGACGGCACAGGAGATCCCTATGATCATGTGGCGGAGTTCAAGCAAGTCTTGAGAGCTGAACAAGTGGAAGATCTGTTCACGCAGTACAATGCCTTCGGTCTAACCCTTAGGAACACAGCACTTACATGGTTTCAGCCATTAGATGAGCGTCAGTTCAGGAGCATAGACCAACTCCTAGAGGCATTTATCGTAGAGTTCTCTAAGAGCGGCATAAGACACAATACCTCCTCATTGATTCACAGCTTCAAACAAACCCCCCAAGAGACTGTCAGATTGGCCGGAAGAAGATTTAGACAATATCTTGAAAGGTGCCCTATTTCGGAGCTACCCACATCTGCTAAACAAGTAGCCTTATTCCTTGATGGACTGCTGAGTCCAAAATTGAGATCCTACGTGTATCTGAAAGACCCTAGGACTATAGAAGAGTGTGTACGTATATGCATTGACATTGAAGATAACCTAGGAGAAGAGCTAGAGCTGTCCAAAATTTACAAAGATTCAGACAGTGCATCTAGTCACTCTTCCACGCAATCCACATCAATTGAGGAACTCGCAGAGAAAGTGGCCCAGAAATTAGGTGTGACTAGCAAACAAATTCCAAGGTTTGCCCCAGCGAAGAGGTGCTATACATGCGGTGGTGACCACATGGCGAACGTCTGTCCCATTATGGCTCAGCCACAAGTAAATCCTAGTAGCCAGTACTGCACCATAGAACGGAGATACACCAATCACACTGCACAAGATTGCCCATACAACAAGCAGGCAGTTAGACAACCCTACCCTCAGCCCTACCAACAAGGCAGATACCAGAACCAGTACCCTCCACAACCATATGGCAGGCCACAACAAAATTTCCAACCTCAATATCAAAGGCCTCAGCCTGTGCTAGCACAACAACCCCCAGCCCCAGCTAATGTGATTCCGGTAAAGTATACTGCTGCAGAAGAGAACCTGAATAGAGCTATAATCCCAGTAACACCCTTGATCTCTGAAAATGACCCAAGTGATCATAGCTTTGATTCTACCCATGTTGATAGCCCCCAGGCCTACTACATGCAGTCTCCGGAGCATGGTGAGTCCTATTATGGCGAAGAGACAAGCGAACCTAGTTGGGAGTCAGACTACACGAACGTCATGTATGCAAATCCCAATCCTAGGCCTCAATCTAGGCAAGTCAGACCTCCATTCCCAAGAGGACCGTGCTACAGATGCCAAGGTGATCACCTCATTCGTGATTGTCCCTTACCTCCGCCTACACAAACTCAGTCCGTGACTATACAAGGCTTTTGCCAAGACTGCGGAAAAGAGCATCTCTTACGAGATTGCCCTAAGAACCCCAATAGCATGCCAAAAATCACCCCTATCAACGTTGTTGGGTTAGTGGTAGACTCCTCAGGAAGTGTCACTTCCACTGCACCAGTACAGGTAGTCACTCGAGCTCAAGCTTTGCAGCAAAACCAAGGGGTAGGCCAGGAAAAGAGCCCAGATGCTGGCGATACTGAGAGCCAAAGTAAAAAGAGAACAAGAGCTTGGAGAGATAGCCGCGAACGCATGAAAAGGCAATGGGCAAAGAAGATGAGTGAACTTGAGGAAAGTCTACGAGAAACCAAGGCTAAAATCATAGAGATCACATCTCAACCGCACTCTCACACATTCCCACCGCTACCTTCCCCCTCACCCTCCATCCCTTCACCCTCTAAGACACCCCACGTAACCCACCCACCACCCCAAACAGGATCGGTATTAGCTGATCCCACTCCCGAAGACATAGACATGATGCTTAAAGCATATCAGGCCAGAATCCAAGAAGGGCCAAACGTCACGGATCATGACAAGTGCTATCCTAGAGCTGACCTAGAGATAGAAAGAACCAAACTATGCGCGAAAATAGTCGCATTGGCTCAGACTATGTTTGAAGCCAGTCGCCTTTTCAATTACTCAGGCTCAGCCAAAACGCAATTACACTTGGATGGATTCCTAGAGAAGTTAGAGAGGATAATTGCAAGATCTGACAAGGAAGAAAAAAATCAAGACCAAGAAAAAGCAAGCAAAAACATGAATCATTCCCAATCGGAAGTTTATGTGGCCAATTCCACTAAACCAGACAGTTTCCCCTCCTTAGAAAGAATAGAGCGGCTAATTGTACAGTCAAAAAAGGAACCTACCCCTCAAAGGAAGGAAAGGGCAAGAGAACGGATAAGCCAGCCTCTTCAGGAAGCCCATGTGCCTCCTCAAGAAGCTTATCTTCCCCCCCAAAAGGCAGATGAGCCTCCCTCGAAAGCTCAAGTACCTCCACAAGTTGCCTACATTCCTTCTCAGGGAATGTGTGAGCCTGTTCGGAAAAGTAATAGAATAAGTAATCCTCCCCAAGAAGCTTGTGCTCCAGTCATTTGCGAGAACGAGGAGAGAGTCAACAATAGAATCAGCCCTCCTTCACAGGTTGCTTATGCGCCCAATTCTACGGAGCCAGACACTTCTTCTTCTATGAATCGGTTTGCACCAGACTTCCTACGAGAGATTCAAGAAGACAAATGGGATAACGAAAGCGAGGTCGCCCCTCCTTTTGAACTTGTGGACGATGCACACGACCAATTCCCACAAGACATCCCATCTATTTACGGGGAGCATGAGAGTGTTCAGTCTCACGAGAGATTAGACTTCGAGTCTAATTCCATACAAGAGCTACCCCACTTCACAGGCCCATGGGAAGCAAAGTCCACATGTATGAGAGCACCCACAGTCATGGTAAGGAACGACGACTCAGTCATACCTAGGAACACAGAGGTAGTGAAGAACACTAACGTGCAGTGTAATCTCAAGTTAGAAGAGCTACTCAAGGTTAGACCTGAATTATGGAAACATGTAGCCAAACAAGTACCAGAGATAGCAAAACCTCGTTCCCAGGTAGGATCCCATAGGACAGTGCCAGAAATTCCCTTGGATAAGATAGGAGATATGTGTGAAGGTGAAGAAGGGAACACCTATCTTCCCATCACCTACCAGGAGTACACCACCAAAGCGATTTTGGACTCAGGTGCAGGAGTTGCAATTGCCACCACCTCCTTATGGAAGCGTTGGGGCAAGCCAGCACTCAGGCCAACGAGGATGAAATTGCAAATGGCCGATGGTCATATTGAGAAACCCTTAGGATTGCTAGAAGGAATAACTCTCACCACTTGTGGTGTTGAGTTCGAGCATAGTTTTGCTATATGTGACTTCAGCAAAAATCATGCCTATGAGATGATTTTAGGAAGACCATTCATGCGACAGTTGCAAGTGGTACAGGATTGGGGAACCAATTCTTTGTACCTACAGCACCTGGGTGTTACAACCAAAGTCAATCTCAAGGATTATTCTCATAGAGATGTCCCTCCTATCCAATGGAATCCCATCCATAGAGCCAAAGATGATACAGAATCCGTGCATTCCATAGGGTCTGGATCCTCATGGATGCATGAAGATACTCACTTATGGATGTGCAAGGTAGCAGTAGAGGAAGAGAAGAGAGAGAAAGCCAGAGAGGTAGGTGCGAAAGAGACCCATAGATCAATCCAAGACCCAGCCTATGCACCTGTAGTTTTTCCAGACGAAGAATTTGAACCTCACGGTTGGGCAGAAATCTTAGCAACAATGGACGTAGCCATCAATGAAGAACAATGGACACCTCACTGTGATGAGGATGGCTATGACATTTCAGTCTTCTCCATAGAGCCAATCATGGGAGAGGCAGTTTTAGAAGAATGCGAACCTAGCCCTGATGCATTTGAGGATGCAAGTGACTCCGATCTAGAGTCAATCATTATGGACCCACCATTTGCATTAGATGAAGAATATTTCCATGAAGTAGAATTTCAACCCCAGAGGCATGGAGAGGTTACAAATGATGTAAGATTAGCAACACATATGACCCCGAAGGAAGAAGGAAAGAAACGAAAGAAGAAAGAAGTCTCACCAGAGGAGGAAGAATCTTTGTTTGAGGTCCCAGAAAATTTTAAGAAGTATGAGATAGATGACAGGAGAGTCATGACAAGAATGCCTAAACGAGAAGCACAATCAGGAGAGGCCTATGATAACAAAGAAACCACCAAGAAAATAGTAGTGGCCATAGAAGAAGGAGAGGAGAGATGCACGTATATAGGCCATGACCTGACAGAAGAAGAAGAGCATGAATTGATTGCCTTGCTAAGAGAATACAGAGATGTATTCGCTTGGAGTTACAAGGATTTGAAAGGGGTTGACCCGGACATATGCTCACACACTATTCCCATGACCTCAGATGCTAAACCCTCTAAGCAAAAGCCTTATACATATAATGATAATTACGCCGCTAAGATCAAAGAAGAGATAGATAGACTGGTTGAAGCTGGATTTATCTATGAAATTGAGCACACTGAATGGGTATCCCCCATCGTAGTGGTGCCCAAGAAGAATGGCAAACTGCGTGTGTGCATTAACTTGAAAAAGGTTAATGCCGCCACAATTCGAGATAACTATCCGCTTCCCATCACAGAGCATCTCTTAGAAAGAGTGGCAGGCAAGGAAGTGTACAGCTTCCTTGATGGATTTTCTGGCTACAATCAAGTAGCCATAGCTCCAGAGGATCAGCACAAGACAGCCTTTGCCACAGAATGGGGCATTTTTGCTTTTAGAGTAATGCCATTTGGGCTTACCAATGCACCAGCTACCTTCCAGAGGCTGATGTGCCATGTGTTTAAGGAGTTCCTGAGGAAGAGTTTAGAAGTCTATGTTGATGATCTCTGTGCTCATTCCAATGTTAGACGAACCCATATCCCTGAACTCAGACAAATCTTTGACAAATGTAGAGAATATCAAGTCTGCTTGAACCCAGAAAAGTGCGTTTTTATGGTCAGGCAAGGCAAGATTCTAGGACACATAGTGTCAAAGAATGGCATATCTACAGACGAAGAAAAAGTGAGAGCCATAGCAGAGCTACCGAGGCCAAAGAATGTCAAGGAAGTACAAGCTTTCATGGGGCATTGTGGGTATTACCGACGTTTCATCCACATGTATGCTGTCATCGCAAAGCCCATGTACGGACTCTTGACTAACTTTGAGTGGACTGATGAATGTGAGAATTCCTTCCAGGAGCTTAAACGAAGATTGTGTTCAGCACCAATCTTGACCACACCAGATTGGAATAAGCCATTCCATGTTCATGTGGATGCATCCAATTATGCTATTGGATGTGTGCTTGCACAACCTACTGGTGAAGGTAATATGGATCTTCCAATTGCCTATGCCAGTAGACAGTTGAATGCGGCTGAACGAAATTACACCACTATGGAGAGAGAAGGTTTAGGCATGGTATATGCAGTTAAGAAATTTAGACACTATTTGCTTGCAAATAAGTTTAAATTTTTTACCGATCATCAGGCATTATTATATCTTGTAAACAAGCCATGCAATACAGGAAGATTAGTGAGATGGTTTCTCTTGCTAATGGAATATGATTTTGAAGTGGTGGTAAGGAAAGGTAGGACTCATTTGAGAGCTCATCATCTCTCTAGGCTCACATCGGGAGAAGCCCCACAAGGAGTGTCAGATGACCTTCCTGATGCTTACTTGTTTAATTTGGAAGTTGTACCGCAGTGGGCTAAGCCATTGGTACCAGTATTGACATACGGGCCTAATCATCCAGTGATAAACACTCGGAATAGAGAAGTTGTATAAGCCCAAAAGTACCACATCATGGCAGGAAGCATGTACAAGCACACAGATCAAGGGATCTTGGCTTGTTGCGTAGAAGAGGATGAATACGCTAAATGGTTGCAATTAGCACATGTAGGTGCGTTAGAGCAACACTACTCAAAGCAGCGAACTTTACAGACTCTCAAGAGACTCGGAGTACATTGGCCAACTATGGAAGCTGATGTCCAAAAGTTGTGTAAGGAATGCCCAGTCTGTTGCACTAAGCCACCTGTGGAACACGCCACTCTTTATCAAGTATCCATTGTACCAGATTGGAGAGAGCCTCTCGTATCCTTCCTGAGGACAAACACATTCCCTCCAGACATGACTCTGGCTAGGAAAAGGAGTTTAGAACAAGAAGCCCAGGATTACTCACTCATCGGTAATAATCTATATAAGCGCGGTAAAGATGGTTACCTGAGATTGTGTGTCCATGAAAGTGAGTATCTTAAGATCTTAGAAACTGCTCACCAAGGTGTAGCAGGAGGACATTTTGGACCGGATCGGGTGATCAAAGCAATTCTATTTGCGGGCTTCTGGTGGCCGACCCTTCACATGGATGCACATACCTATGTGAAACGGTGCGATGTATGTCAGAGGACTCAGTATCCTATACGCAAAGATGAGATGCCACTGAAACCTATGATGGGTGGACGTGCATTCTCTAAGTGGGGAATAGACTTCGTAGGTCCTATTAATCCCCCAGCTAAGGGTTCTCATGCGGAATACATCATTGTTGCGACAGATTATCTCACCAAGTGGGTAGAGGTAAAGGCTACGACAAAGAACGATGCTCAAACAACTGCCAAATTCTTGTTTGAGAATGTATTCACGAGATACGGGCTACCTATAGAGCTTGTAAGTGATAGAGGCACTCATTTCTTGAATGAAGTGATTGAAAATCTACTCCAAGAATTCTTGGTAATACACAAGAAGTCTGCCCCTTATCACCCTCAAGCTAATGGACAAGCTGAGAGCACTAATAAGATCTTATGCAATGTACTGACGAAATTAGTGAACACTAAACGCTCTGATTGGGACAAACAGCTACACCATGCTGTTTGGGCATACCGAGTTGCCTACAAAACGGTACTCCAAGCCACCCCCTTTCAGATGGTATTCGGTCAAAACGCTGTGCTACCCTTGGATTTCCTGATCCCTACATTGAAAGTAGCACAAGAGCACGAATGGACAGGTCATGAGCTCTCCTCTAGGATCTTTGACCTTGAACGATTAGGGGAAACAAGACTGAGAGCCGCTGCAGGAATATATGCAGCCAAGAAGAGACAGAAGGCATATTTTGATGCCCACGTGAAGGATAAAGGCTTGAGGGCAGGAGATCTAGTCTTAGTCTATACACTAAAACAACACGCGAGGAAGCTAGAAAAGAGAGGCTACGGACCTATGATCATCAATAGGATCTCCACGAGCGGAGCAGTACAATTGGCCACATTAGAGGGCGATGTTCTCCCAAATTATATTAGCGGTTGCAGAGTCAAGTTGTATCAGGAACCCCTCACGGAGGAAATGCTCAGTCGACTCAACACTGCTAAGAAACGCAAAGAGGAAGAAAAGAGAATTAGAGAAGAGGCTTAAGCAGAAGCTTTAGAACGCATCCGAAGGATGAAGTTACGAAGACAAGGCCGAGATCAAACCAGAACAGTTGACCATGCAGATCAAGGATATCCCATGGCCATGTGTGAAGTTGCAGGAACAAGCTCGAATAGAATAATTGATAGACGTCCTTTCATAACCTTAGATATAGGACAAGGAAAGCATGCAAGGACCGTAAGAGCCTTGATTGACTCAGGAGCAGCCACTAGTGCTGTTAAATTGTCTTACTGCCAAGAATTACAATTAACTGTCCACCCTGTGGAAGCATATCTCATAGGATTGGGAGGAGTGGAAACCCCTTGCATGGGCGAGGCGGAACTTCCCCTTTACATTCATGATGAGGCAATAACAGTTAAAGTACTGGTGTGTCAAGATGAGGATCTCACTGAACCTCTCGTCTTGGGTCAGGATTGGATCTATGACCAAGCAGTCAATCTAAACCTAAGAAGTGGACTTCTCCAGGTTTGGGTCAATCAAAGTCGAGTTACAGTAGAATTAGACAATGGAGCACTCAAGGAACTAGGAAAGGCACAGACTCCTGGTCCTTCCAGGGGTACACATGAAGATGACCATGCTGTTCTTGTTCAAAACCCTGTGTTGCAGAGGAATGATAATTGCAAAAAAGGAGTCAAGGATGCAACGGAACTCCCTTCTTTTCCAAAGGTCAGAAGGAGGCAGCAACCAAAGGCGGATCACAGGCAGAAGAAGCAGAGTACTACCTATGTCCGAGATCAAAAGTACCTGCGCAGCAGAATGCCCCAGAAACTCAACCAGGTGTGGGTGCAGAAAGGCGAACGACCAGCTGCACCACCGTCAACTTCACGGACAAGGCCTCTTATTAGTAACCAACAACACAACGCTAATAAGAAGTCTTTCAGAAATTCTTCCGCTAAAGTAAAATCCATTTAGGTGCCCAAGAAGTCGATGAAGGCAGGCCCACAATCAAGACAAATTTGGGTGCCTAAGGCTTGCTTGAGGGCACAAATAGCTACGCCAAGGCCACAACCTATGCAGCATAACCCAACTACGAGTACAACCAGTATTCACTCGCTCTCAACACTTAGGAACACACCAAGACCCATGAGCATGCATATAATCACTCATAAGTGGGTCCCTAAAAGGCCCCATTCCCAAACAGCGACACCGACACGGCTCTCTAGAGTCTCTACGAAACCGAAAGCAAAGCCCATCCGCTGCATTTGGCAGTCTAAGACCTGTAATAAACCCCCCGACCCCAAATTGTAAATTCACCCCACTTACTCACGGCATTAGTCTCCTAGGAATACACAAACATTAACTACACCCACTGTCTTCGTGCACTTACTAACCACTAACTCACCATCTACCTCATGTTAATGTTGTAACGGGGACAACAACGGATTTATTCTGTCCATTACGATGTTAACACATGATTCTATATTCTCACAGAATCAGAAGGCAAGAAGAAAAATGGCAGAAGCGACATGTTCGGGCTCACAAGTAGGGATACTTACTGCAGGAATTGATGTGGATAGCCTACCTGTGGACGTGCCTACGACTGAACGACCAGTGGAGATGCAACACCTTCAGCAACTCCCGGTGCCAGATCCACCTACAGGCATCACGGAAAGAGTTCATGCCAATTCTCATTGGTTCAATGGCATGCCCGGTCCATTAGGTGAGGCCAAGTATATCTGGGAGTCTAAATGCGAGTATGACAGATCATGGGTGCGATTCCAATTTTTCTCCAAGGAGTTCGAGACTTTACAGAACACCGAAGATCTACAGACCATATGGCAACGAGCAGGATTGGCGGAATATTTTGAAGCCCCACTACCTAAACCCGATCTCCTCCGATGTTACTATTTGGTCTCCACATTACAAGCTAATGAAGATAAGGACCAACCCGGATCATTTGTTCTCCCCTCATTGCTGGGCAACAACGAGTTGAAGAGGTTTGAACTCACTGTGGAGTTGGTAAGCGATGCTTTAAATATGCATGGCACGCATGTGCCCTCAGAAAAGGATGCTCTCGTTCCCACCAACATGAAGGACAGGAAAGTTGTGAAGCTAAAAGACATGGCAGCACTCACCCCAAATGTGTCCATCCCTCTCAGCATGTGCATGCAACATTTCGCCTTCCCCGGTCAAGACCGATTCACGCAACCACACAAGAAGATCTGGTTTGCTCTCTACTTGGCGGAAGCAGGTGCGTTACCTATTAAGCTACCAGTGTGGATTATAGATCAGTTGTATGAAGCAAACAAACGGGCTTCTAGGAAATTAGTGGTGAACGGATGCTGTGCACTCACACGCATCATTTACCGATGCTTGGCATATGATGTCCCCATTGAGCGTGCCTTAACTTGGGCACAATTACAAATGTTTAAAAGGCTCAAGACATCCACACATCAGTCCAAGCGCATGAGGGGCGCGATCCCTTGCGTCCAGACACGGGAAGTCCTGACTACTCCTGAGGCATCACCACTAAGAGAGGGCACTGTACCTCCCTTTACCATTAGGATACCTAGGTCGGAATCTGACACTACGACACAACCTACCCCATCGGCTCCTCCTGTTACACCTGAATTCGAATTTGCTGCCACTGGAGACGCTGAAGGACTGGACCCCCAGGATTTCGAAGCATTCCTACAAAGCACACAATTCTCTGATGTAGAGTTTTATTCAGAGGCAGAGGAGCAGGGCACATCCTCACGAAGAAGAAGAAAGTCTACAGACGGTAGACATGTCCATTGGAGTGACGCTCAGCAAAGTCAACAACACGGACACCCGGAAGAAGAAGAAGCGTATGAAGAAGAGACCACTGAAGCCCCAGCATATACAGCAGAACTCCGAAGGCTGTATCAGATTATGGAAAGAGTGCGATCGCAGCAGTTACTCACTGAACAGAGCAGCAGAGTACTTATGACTCAGTTGTTGGAAGAAGCGGGAGTTGACTCAGAGTACAGGGAGGGTCTCTTATTGATGGCAGAAACATATGGAGTTGTAGAAGCTGTGCGCACTGCCATTCAGAGGCCTTCAGTTCAATATGACCCACGAAGGTTCCACACACGACCTCGCTCAGGTAAAAATATCCAAATTCCCGTTACAGTTGCAGAAGAGCCAACTACTACACCAACCTCCCAAACAGCTAGTCAACAGCACCCCGCCACCCATGAGGAGTCCACCGAACCACTACCACCTACTTCCCCACCATCACCTCCTAGAAGAGAAACAGTGGAAACCACATCGACTGCTCAACCCACCGACCCCACCTTCACCTTCCGTACTCCTATCTCCAGTGCCACCCTATTCTCTACCACTGATAACCCGGTCTTTGACGCAAACCCCATCACTACACCACCCACCGAAACCATTCCCGAGCCTGCCCTAGGACAACCATCCCCAATGCCTTCAGCCACAGGTCATCCTGACCCTAGATCCACATTCATGGGCTTCCCTACTACCACGCAACCCTTTCCACCCTTCTCAAATTTACGACCCCAACCCCCGATATCCCTTTCTCCATTTCTACAATCCCTCCAGGACATCTTTGCTAGGGCTTTTCAACTAGGCCCTCAACCATTCCCTGTCTTTTCAGCTCCCCACCCCACTTCACATCTATTCACCACTTCCACACACACACCACCTACCATACCAGTGTATATGGCAGGCCCCACACTAACACCCACTCCTGAAGGGATGGACATTTCACCACCCACGGCACCTCCACCCACGGTTTCACCTCCTCCCATTCCCCCTCCACCAATTTCACCCACACACACAACTTTCGTAGACACATCATTCACTGTCTCCCTTCCCCAATTCCCTTCCCATGCATCTTCCACGGTAAACACCCCCCACTCATCAATAGGTAATGCATTGGACACCATGTTGGCTTGTATATCAAATTTAAGAACAGATTACATTCAGCTCAAGCAACAAAACGCACGCCTGCAAGAGCACTCAGCGACACTACAGCTCCGCCTTGCGGTACTAGAAGAGGAGAACGCTCGCCTCCACACACAGTTCCAAACCCTCCAAGACGCCCATAATATATTGGAGGTACAGCTACAGAACGTAGATCAGGAAGCAGTGCAGGTGGTAGAAGGTCACCTACGAACACAGCTGGAACGAAACTCAAAACTTCAGCGAAATATGGCGCTACTTAAATGCCATCTTGCGGCTGCTCAGGAAGAGAACAGACGTCTGCAAATACAAAATCAAGAGAACCTGGAGGCAGCTATTGAGAGCACACCGGGGGCACCCATCAGCCCATCCAAGTTTCAAGCAGTGACCCCCGATAATATCAAGATTATATTGGAAGATTACGCCATGCTGCTCGAAGCACATGATAAGCTATCGGAGGAGCTGGGACAACTAAAGCAGGAACACCAACAAGCACCAGCAGCTGCCCCCCCAACCACCCCCTCTACGGCTTCACTTCTCTCAGACGCAGAGGCCATAAAAGATCTCCAGAAACAGGTAGCTGAATTGCAAACACGCCTACTACAATATGAGAGGCCATCTTCCCCTCCGGAGGCTCCCACGGACGAAGAAGTTGTGCAAATTCCTGTGGAACAAACGTTTGATGAAGAATATGATCCGCAACCATTCCCAGGAGGCCAACAAACAGAAGAAGCGCAGGACACGTTCGAGGCACCACGGCCGCCATGGTTACGACAAGTGGAGGAA
This sequence comes from Ceratopteris richardii, assembly GCA_020310875.1. NCBI lineage: Eukaryota > Viridiplantae > Streptophyta > Polypodiopsida > Polypodiales > Pteridaceae > Ceratopteris > Ceratopteris richardii. The sequence goes on from CM035416.1 coordinate 166,410,164, forward strand.
ATAGGGACCTCGCATGAAGAGCGCACTGTAGTGCAAAATCAGGCCATGAGGGTCATAGAGGAGACTGTTTTACAATCAGATTACTTCAAGAACTTGTCATCGAGACGCCTGATTCTCTCATCGGAACTCCAGTACAGGCCATATTATATTATCTTGGCTGATTATAATGCAGAAATACAAAGAGTCACGGGTCAGATTCCTACTTTTGCGACCCAATTTCAACCCGAAGACCTTCCTCCAGAGGTGCGAAAAGGCAAGATTCGTCAACCAACATGGCGGCAGAAACTTTTAGAGACTTATCCAGAAATGCTACGCACATGGAACAACGCGCCGTTGCACCTCCTGTACAACCCATGCTACGGTCGAGTTCCCCGCCGCAGGTCGTGGAAGGCATTTAATATCAAGGTACAGAACAATGCGCAATGCAAGGAATGGCTGAACTACCCGTACATCGCGCCACCACAAGGACCACCATCGGTAGCATATATGATGGGGACCATTCGCCACTGGATGCCGCGCTTGAAGCCCATGCAAGATGTAGCAGCACAAATGATGCTTAAAATCTTAGATATGATGCAAGTAGTGCTGAAGACCTTTAGAAATGCAGCCGCACCATAGGTACGTCTTCCGGGGTTTAGCAATGGAAATTACGACTTGGTGTATGACATGAGCACCACCCCCAGTATCCGTGTGGCTTACGCTTGGCATGCACGCATCAAGTACCTCCCCGCCTGCTACAAACAGACCTTCGAAGAAATGTTCAGATCAGGTTTCTGGGAGTACCACTCGGAGATTTTCGCACCAAAGCCGACACATCTGCTTCAACTGTTTGCTTGTGAACAAGCAATGTATTCAGAGTACTACACCACCCCGCAACCAGAAACCCCCGGTGCAATAAATTGGGAGGCATTGGAAGCCGATCTAGCAAGAGGCTTAAGGATAGGAGAACATGAACTGGCCACCAATGTCATCCAATATTACATCGACCACCCGCGCGAACAAAGGTCTGTCAGGGGCGACAGACGCTAGGAAGGGGGGAGTGTTGGCATACAAAGCAACAAAGGAGTCATGCACAATACGGCAACAAGGCCAGATCATTTTTTCCCATAGATTATGTACAACCCAAGTGATTTTAATCACTACACAAACATTGTAAATCCCGTTTTTGGTAGATTAGACTCCATTTTGTGCAAGCCGAGGAGTCCTCGAGCTTGAGGAGTATTAGAAGTACCATCGTACCAAATTTCATAATTTTTAGACTTCGTTTGAGCCCTCAAATAAGCCCTGGAACCTAATTTTTAACTAGGCCGGACACTAGGTCTGGACAGGGCCAAAAGCTAGTCAAAAACTATAAAAAGAGCTAGAGAGCTCATTTTTGAGGTTAGATTGTAATTAAAACGAACTTGTAAGAGCATTTTGAAAGTAATATAAAAGCTCCATTGATTCTCACTCTTTGTCTTGCCGTGTGTGCGCGTGTGTGTGTATGTGTGTGCATGCTTGTGTGCTTCTCACTCACGCACTTGTGCCGCCACTTGCTCGAGGTCTTCATACCATCCTCACGTCTTCCCGGATTGACATTAAAGGAGGTGCTACTCATCATTGAGCTACAGTGGTCCAAAGTGTCCTCCTACTACACCTTGGTGAGCAGTTTCCAAGATCTTGAGATATTCACTCTCATGGACACATAGCCTTAGGTAACCATCCTTACCATGCTTGTACAAGTTATTTCCAATGAGTCAGTAGTCTAGTGCCTCCTGTTCTAAGCTCCTTTGTCTAGCCAATGTCATGTCTTGAGGGAATGTTTTCGTCCTCAGAAAGGCTACTAATGGTTCGCTCCAATCTGGCACTAAAGACAATTGATAAAGAGTGGCATGTTCAACTAGAGGTCTAGTGTTGAATATTGGGCATTCTTTGCGTAATTTGTGCAGCATCTACTTCCATTGTTGGTCAATATACCCCTAACCTTTGTAGGGTTTGAAGGGTTCTTTGTTTTGAATGGTGTTTTTGTGATGCACCTACATGTGCTAATTGCAACCACTTCGCGTACTCCTCCTCTTCCACACAACAAGCTAATATTCCTTGATTTGTATGCTTGTACATACTTCCTGCCATGATATTGTACTTTTGGGCTTTTACTATTTCATTATCTTAAGCATTTATCACTGGGTTTTTAGGCCCATACATCAATACTGGCACTAATGTCTTGGCCCACTGCGGTATCACTTCCAAATTAAACAAGTAAGCATCAGGAAAATCATCTGATACTCCTTGTGGGGCCTCTCCGGATGTGAGCCTTGAGAGATGATCTGCTCTCAAGTGATTCTTGCCTTTCCTCACCACTACCTCAAAGTCATATTCCATTAGTAAGAGGAACCATCTTACTAACCTACTTGTATTGCAAGGCTTGTTTACCATGTATAGTAGAGTTTGATGATCAGTAAAAAAAATTAAACTTATTTGCAAGCAAATAGTGTCGAAAATTTTTTACCGCATACACCATGCCTAATCCTTCTCTTTCGGTTGTGGTATAGTTCCGTTCAACCGCATTCAACTGTCTACTAGCATAGGCTATTGGCAGATCCATATTACCTTGACCAATAGGTTGTGCAAGTACACATCCAATAGCATAATTGGATGCATCCACATGGACATGGAATGGCTTGCTCCAATCAGGAGTAGTCAAGATTGGTGCCGAGCACAATCTTCTCTTGAGATCGTTAAAGGAATCCTCACATTCTTCAATCCACTCAAAGTTAGTCAAAAGGGACTACAGAGGCTTTGCAATGATCGCATACATATGAATGAATCGGCGATAATAGCCACAATGCCCCATGAAAGCTTGTACCTCCTTGACATTCTTTGGCCTAGGTAGCTCTGCAATAGCTCTCACTTTCTCCCCGTCCGTGGATATGCCATTCTTTGACACTATGTGTCCCAGAATCTTGCCTTGCTTGACCATAAAAACACTCTTTTTTTGGTTCAAGCAGACTTGATATTCTCTACATTTGTCAAAGATAGCTCTCAGCTCTGGGATATGTGTTTGTCTTATGTTGGAATGAGCAGAGAGATCATCAACATAGACTTCCAAATTTTTCCTCAAGAACTCTTTAAACATGTGGCACATCAGCCTTTGAAAGGTGGTTGGCGCATTGATAAGACCAAATGCCATTACTTGAAAGGCAAATATGCCCCACTCCATAGCAAAGGCTATCTTATGATGATCCTCTAGAGTTACGGCCACCTGATTTTAGCTAAAGAAGCCATCAAGGAAGCTGTATACTTCCTTGCTTGCTACTCTTTCTAAGAGACAATCAATGATAGGAAGCGGATAACTATCTCTAATAGTGGCTGCGTTAACTTTCTTCAAGTTAATGCATACACGTAACTTTCCATTCTTCTTGGGAACCACTACGATGGGGGATACCCACTCGGTGTGCTCAATTTCATAGATGAATCCAGCCTCAACCAAATGATCTATCTCTTCCTTGATTTTGGTAGCATAGTTATCGTTGTATGTGTATGGCTTCCGCTTAGAGGCTTTGGCCTCTAAGGTCATGGGAATCGTATGGGAGCATATGTTAGGATCTACACCTTTCAAGTCCTTGTAACTCCATGTGAATACATCTCTGTATTCTCTTAGCAAGTCTATCAACTCTTGCTCACCTTCCTCCGTTAGATCATGTCCTATGTATGTGCATTTTTCTTCTGCTTCTTCTAGGGTTACCACAATTTTCTTGCTGGTTTCCTTGTTATCATAGGCCTCTCCTACTTGTGCATCATGTTTAGGCATTCTTATCATGACTCTTCTATCTTCTGTTTCATTCTTCAATAACCGAATCACACCTGATTGGCTCTATTGTGAAGACTGAAATGTGATAGCCATCCTCATCACAGTGGGGTGTCCATTGTTCTTCATTGATGGCTACATCCATTGTTTCTAGAATTTCTGCCCAACCATGAGGTTGAAATTCTTCGTCAGGAAATACCACAGGTGCATAATCTGGGTCTTGAACTGATCAATGAATTTCCTTCACACCTACCTCTCTGGCTTTTTCTCTCTTCTCTTCTTCTGTGGCTACTTTGCACATCCATAAGTGGGTGTCTTCATGCATCCATGAGGATCCTGATCCTATGGAATGCACTGACTCTATATCATCTTTAGCTCTATGGATGGGATTCCATTGAATAGGGGGCACGTCTCTATGAGAGTAATCCTTCAGATTGACTTTGGTTGTAACACCTAAGTGTTGCAAATACAAAGAATTGGTTCCCCAATCTTGTACCACTTGCAATTGCCGCATAAATGTTCTTCCCAAAATCATCTCATAGGCTTGATTCTTGCTAAAGTCACACATGGCAAAAGTATGATCAAACTTGACTCCACATGTAGTGAGAGTTATTCCTTCTAGCAATCCTAAGGGTCTTTCTATGTGACCATTGGCCATCTGCAATTTCATTCTCATTGGCTTGAGTGCTGGCTTGCCCCAATGCTTCCATAGGGAAGTGGTAGCAATTGCAACTCCTGCACCCGAGTCCAAAATTGTCTTGGTGGTGTAACCTTGATGAGTGATTGGAAGATAGGTGTTTCCTTCTTCTCCTTCGCTCATGTCTCCTATCTTGTCCAAGGGTATCTCTAGCACTGTCTTATGAGATCCTACCTGGGAATGAGGTTTTGCTACTTCTGACACCTAATTGGCTACATGTTTCCATAACTCTGGATTAACCTTGAGTAGCTCTTCTAAAGTGAGATTGCACTACACTTTAGTGTTTTTCACTACCTCTATGTTCCTAGGTATGATTGAGTCTTCGTTTCTTATCATGACCATGGGTGCTCTCATACAAGTAGACTTTGCTTCCCATGGGCCTGTGAAATGGGGTAGTTCCTGTAAGGAATTAGACTCGAAGTCTAATATCTCATGAGATTGGGCACTCTCCTGCTCTTCGTAAATGGAAGGAATGTCTTATGGGAATTGATCGTGCGCGTCATCCACAAGTTCAATGGGAGGAGGAGCTTCACTTTCTTGAATCTCTCTTAGGAATTCTGGTGAATACCGACTCATAGAAGAAGATGCATCTGTTTATGTGGAGTTAGGCACATAAGCTTTTTGGGCAGGAAGGCTTATCCTTTCACTCGCCTTGTCCTTACTTTGAGGGTCCTTTTCAGATTTTGCAATTAGCCTCTCCAATCTTTCTAGCAGTCCATCAAAGTGCAACTATGTCTTAGCTGAACTAGAGAAGTTAAAGAGGCGACTAGCTTCAAACATAGCTTGAGTCAATTCCACCATCTTAGCACAAATGTTAGTTCATTCAAGCTCTAGTTCAGCTCTAGGGTAACACTTTTCATGATCCATTATGTTTGGCCCTTCTTGAAGTCTGGCCTGATATGCTCTAAGCATCATGTTTAGGTCCTCGGGAGTGGGATCTACTAATACAGATCCTATTCTGGGTGGTTAGGTCGTATGCGGGTGGTTAGAAGATGGCAGATTGGATGGTGATAGGGATGGTGGTGGTAGTGGTATGAGAGAGTGTGTTTGAGAGGTGAGTTCAACTATTTTGGCTTTTGTGTCTCTTAGGCTCTCTTCTAGTTCGCTTATCTTCTTAGACCATTGTCTTTTCATCCTTTCCCAACTATCCTTTTAGGCTCTTGTCCTTTTCTTGGTTATGCTCTCAATCTCGCTAACTTCAGGACTCCTTTCCTGCCTTAAGCCTTGGTTTTGTTGTAACGCTTGAGCTCTTGTGACCACCTGCACTAGGGCAATCGAAGTTACACTTCCCGTAGAGTCCACCACTAATCCAATAACATTGATAGGAGTGATTTTTGTCGTAATAGTGGGGTTCTTAAGACAATCTCATAACAGGTGCTCCTTCCCATGATCTTGACAAAAGCCTTGAATTGTCACTGACTGGGGCTGCATTGGTGTATGTATAGGGCAATCACGAATGAAGTGATTGCCATGGCATCTATAGCACGGTCCTCTAGGTGATGGAGTTCTGATCTGTCTAGGTTGGGGCCTCGAATTTGGATTGGCATACATGACATTGGTATATTCAAGTTCCACACTAGAGTCACTAGGATCTTCGTAATAGTATGTCTTGGTATGCTCAAGTGATTGCATATAGTAGGCCTCTGGACTATCCATATGATTCGAGTCAAAACTTTGATCACTCGGGTCTCTCTCTCGAAACAATGGCGTGACTGGCACTAAGGCTCTGTTCAGATTTTCTTCTACAGCTGCATACTTTACTCGAATCACATTCGTTGGAGTTGGAGGTTGTTGTGCTAACACTGGCTGAGGCCTTTGTTGGGTCTGATAGGGTTGCTGATAGAGTTGTTGTGGTCTAGCATATTGTTGAGAGTATTGATTCTGGTATCTCCTTTGTTGTGGATAATTTTGCCTAACCGTTTGCTTATTATATGGGCACTCTTGTGCAATATGGTTAGTGTATCTCTGATCTATGGTGTAGTATTGGCTACTAGGGTTCACTTGGGGTTGAGCCATAATGGGACATACACTTGTCATATGGTCACCTCCACAAGTATGGTTTTTGCCAAACTTCAAGGCCTAAGCAATAATGCATTAAGCCCAATTATGTCATTTCAAATTCTGAACTCAAGGCATCTTTTGTTTGTTGAAGAAGAGCAACATCATTTCCTATAATCACAAGGTCATCTACATAGAGTACAAGCAAAATTATCTTCCCTCCTCTCTTTAGAACATACAAGTTAGCATCAGAAGCACATCTTTTGAAACCTAGATCCAAGAGATACTTATCTATCCATTGGTACCATGCTCTAGGGGCTTGTTTTAGCCCATATAATACCTTGTTCAGCTTACATACCTTGTTCTCTGAATGGGGAGCCTCAAACCCTGGTGATTGAGACACATGTACCTCCTCCTTGAGGTCTCCATTTAGGAGCACTGATTTGACATCCATGTGATAGACTGGCCAATGCTTATGTGTAGCCATAGTTAGTACTACTTGGATAGTAGTCATTCTTTGCAATCGGGGCAAATGATTCACAAAAGTCAATGCCTTCAACTTGTGAGTAGCCCTGTGCAACAAGTCCTGCTTTATACTTTTCTAGAGTACTATCAGCCTTGTACTTTAGCTTACAGGACCACTTGGTGCCAATGACTTTAAGCTTAGGGGGTCGATCCACTAGCTCCCAAGTTCCATTCTTCATGATATTATTGTATTCAGTTTGCATGGCAGCCCTCCAATTCGGATCATGGAGTGCCTCTTCCACATTTTTTGGCTCCTTTGCTTCTTCTTGAATGAGATCAGCCATCAAGGCTATGTTTACAATATGGGTGCTTGCTCGTCTCTATTCCTATATTCTCTGTGATCACCTCGGTCCATCTGCAACATGTTCTAGTGACTATGGGATGGGGTTTGCAAAATCATAGAGCTGCCTCACTCAACGTGGCAATGGCTTTTCCACTTGGGTGTTGGCACGTTGGTGACTTCCAGACTCATCATCTGAAGATGATGCTTCCTTCTCTTGTGTAGAAGGGATAGCTCTTGGGCCAGGTTCATAGTGGATTGCCCCTTTGCCTGATGATAAAGTGGAAGCTCTCTTTTCCTCCTCCATTGCATGTGGCTGCTCCTCCTTAAACACCACATCACGACTCGCCATGGTCTTCTTAGCCTCAGGGTCATAAAGCTTATAAGCCTTCTTATCTTTGTTGTACCCTAGGAAGATACATTTGATGCTTTTTGGTTGAAGCTTGTTTCTCTCCCTATCTGAACATGTACATAACATTCACTTCCAAATACTTTGAAATAGGAAACAGAAGGTTTTTTACTAGTGTAGGCTTCTTGTGGAGTCTTTCCATCAAGTGCCTTGGTGTAGCTTTGATTCAAGATGTAGACAACAATGTTGACAACTTCTACCCAAAATTGATTAGGCAAACCCTTTCCTTTCAACATGCACCTTGCCATCTCCATGATGGTTCGATTCCGATGTTCTGCAACACCGTTCTGTTGAGGACTATGTGCCGCTGTGAGTTCATGCTTGATTCCCTTACTCTTGTAGAAATCTTCAAACTCTCTTGATGTGAACTCACCACCACCGTTTGTCCTGAATTTCTTCATCTTCTTCCCTGTTTCAATTTCAACAAGTTGAAGCCATTCTTTAAACTTACCAAAAGCTTGAGCCTTATCACAAAGGAAGTACACCCACATCTTCCTGCTATAGTCGTCGACAAGTAACATGTCACATAATTCTAGTAGGAGATGGTTGAACCACGCCTTAAGAGAGAGGATTAGCAAGTAATCCTCAACCATGGCTTTTGGGGCAAGTGGTTAGCCCATCGCACTCCTAACCGGGAGGTTGTGAGTTCAATTCCCAACATTGGTATCAGAGCCTAGTTGAGAAATTGGGCAAGATAGAGGTTCGTGCCTCATTCGTGGGCACTTGGAAAAAGCGCTTATCCGTGGTGAGTGTGAAACTGGCCTTGGATGAAGGCGCATGGGCATTTGGGCACCCACGGAGGGTGGGATAGGTCCAAATTTGGTCCATGTGCTGGATTTTGAGGTTGGTGGAAGCGCTCATGCATGGAAAGTGGTTCCAAGAGTTAGAAGGGTCCACAAGTGAGCATTGAGGACAATGCTCATTCTAAGGGGGAAGGAATGTCACATAATTCTAGTAGGAGATGGTTGAACCACGCCTTAAGAGAGAGGATTAGCAAGTAATCCTCAACCATGGCTTTTGGGGCAAGTGGTTAGCCCATCGCACTCCTAACCGGGAGGTTGTGAGTTCAATTCCCAACATAACATGAAGTAGGAAGACCCGCCCAAGGCATGTGTAGGCATTTTTCCACACAAGTCAACATGCACCAACTCTAGAGGATAGCTTGCCATGTTCTTGCTTTCTTGTGGAAACGCCTTCCTCTGTTGCTTGCCCACCATGCAAGCTTCACATGGTTCCTTCATTTCTGCAATCGATGGTAGGTGTGCAACCATACCCCTGTGATGCATCTCCTTCAGTATAGGGTATCCAATGTGGTCGAATCTCTCATGCCATAGCTTACTTGTGCCCACGTTAGTAATGGTTGTAAGAGCACACAACTCATACAGGTTGTTCCTCCTTATGACAGTCCCAACAATATTTTTGTTACCATCCATAATCTTAGCTCCCGTCTTACTGAAAGATACTTAATGACCTTGATCTGTTATAAAAGCTATTGAAAGTAGATTTCGTTTTATTTGTGGAACATACAACACATTTGAAAGATTTCTGATATCACCATTGGAGTTAACGAAAGAAACCGTACCTTTGCCCTCTGCAGGACATCTTGCATTGTTCCCTACCTTTACTGTGATGGGTTCCTTTAGAGGCTGTAAGGAACTGTAAAGGTCTTTTCTACTCGTCATGTGACGAGATGCACCACTGTCCAACACCCATGAGTCATCTGTTCCTGAATCTTCAGCTGAAGAGCACACCTCCTCTATCGTAATAAATAACTCAAGCTCTATTTCTGCTGTGTTGGCAGACCCCTTGCCCTTGCCACCTTTTGAAGAGCCACTCTTCTCTTATGCCTTCTTGATGCGACAGTCTTGGATTCTATGTCCTTTCTTCTTGCAATCAAAACACTCTCTCCCTTGAACTTCTTTTTGTCGTTCTTCTTTTTGTCGTTCTTCTCTTTGTCTCCATCTTTTGAAGAGTCAATTTTGCCTCCCTTGGCATTTGCTGTGAATGCAGCATCTCCTTTGCTACCACCACTCCTTGCCTTGAGCCGCACCTCCTCCATGAGTAAGGAACTAAATTCTTCAAAAGTTAGTGGTTGAGGTCTGATTTGAGTGTTAAGAGCAGTTACCAAACCATCAAACTTAGGTGGACAGATTCGAAGACAACGTCGAGCTAGTTCCTCACTTGACTTTTGAACACCTTCTCCCGCCATTTGATCTTGTAGATTCTTTATGCGAGTGATAAACACCTCTGCAGTCTCCCCATCAGCAAACTATTCAGCTGCAAGCTGATTTTCGAAGTTCTGAATTCGTGTCTGATTATGAGTTTCATATTGATTTCTCAATATATTCCATGCTTCACATGCCTTTGTAGTATGCTGAATGAGAGTCAGAACACTATCAGAAGTACTTGTAACTAGAGCACAGAGTGCATCTGCATTTCTACGTTTCCAAGCACATAGAAGATTAGCATAGGAGGAATCATTCGACTAGGATTATTTGGATCAGGTCTTTCTTAGGGCTCATGATCAATCCCAAGAACAGTCTCCAAAAGCTCATACGAATCAAGAATAGAAGTGATTTTTAACTTCCACAGGGTGTAGTTCGTACCATTAAGTTTACCTTCTATGAAGGCTGGTGGCCATATCCACAACATTGGGATGACCGGCATCATTGCTGCTCCTTCTTGTGCACCACCTACTCCTGTTGATGAACCACCTTGACTCCCAGTCGTAGATGATGATGCACCACTTGACATTTCCTCTCTTTTGTTGTTCGGACCTCTGCGTTTCTGCTTTTGCACCACTCAGAGCCTCTTGAGCTCTGATACCATGTAAGAAAATAACAGCACAATTGTAGCTCAGTGATGAGTAGCACTTCCTTTAATGTCAATCCGGGAAGACATGAGGCTGGTATGAAGACCTCGAGCAAGTGAAGGCACAAATGCGTGAGTGAGAAGCACACCAACATGCACACACATACACACACATACGCACACACGGCAAGAACAAAGAGAGTAAGACAATGGAATTACTTCTATTACAACCAAGTTCTCATACAAGCTCAAAACTACAAGAAGCTACCCAAAAATGAGCTCTCTAGCTCTATTTATAGTTTTTGACTAGTTTTGGCCCTGTCCAGACCTAGTGTCTGGCCTAGTTAAAATTTAGGTTCTAGGGCTTATTTGAGGGCTCAAACGAGATCTAAAAAATATGAAAATTGGAAGGCAACTACTTCTAAGGCTTCCCAAGCTCGAGGACTCCTCGACTTGTACAAAATGGAGCTACAAAAAGATGAAACGGTATTTACAAGGGTTTCTAGTGATGAGAATCACTTTTAAAATGATGTAAGGTTTGGAAAAATTTTAATAGGTTGCCTTAGTGCTAGATCCGCATGCATGCCCATACTTGGCTTCTTCCCATATGATGCCAACACTCTCCCCCCCTTAGCGTCTGTCGTCTCTGACAGACCTCTGCTCCTCGGTTTGGTCAATGTAGTTCTAGAGTATGTCGATTGCCAATTCTCGTTCTTTGATCCGTAGTCCCCTGACCAAATCTCTTTGCAGGGCATCCCAATTAACTGCACCAGGCATGTCAGGTTGGGGTGTGGTGTAGAGCTCTGAGTGCATTGTCTGTTCGCATGCGAATAGTTGTAGCAAGTGGGTTGGGCGTGGTGCGAACACTTCCAAGTGTGCTTCCCAAAACCCGGTGGTGAATATATCATCAAACGTTTGCTTGTAGCAAGCGGGGAGATATCTGATTCGTGCATGCCACGCATAAACCACTCGGATGCTCGGGGTCATGCTCATATCATAAAGTAAGCCATAATTACCATTGATGAAGCCCGGAATTGGCGGCTGGATGTGACGTACATTGCGGAAGGTCTTTAAAACGACTTGCATCATGTCTAGGATTTTGAGCATCATCTGCGCGACGACATCTGGCATGGGGTGAAGGCGTGGCATCCAATGTCTAATAGTAGCCATCATGTATGCTACTGTGGGTGTGCCTATTGGTGGTGCAATTGAGGGATAATTAAGCCATTGTTTGCAATTTGCGTTGTTCTAAACCTGTATAGCAAATGCTTTCCATGATCTTCTTCTCTGCACTGGCCCAAAGCAAGGGTTATATTTCAAATGCATGGGTGCGTGATCCCATGTTCGTAGCATTTTCGGATAGGTCTCAAGTAATTTTTGCCTCTAGATGGGTTGGAATATGGCCCCTTTCTTGGCTGCCTCTGGAATATCCTCTGGTTCGAACTGTGTGGCGAAAGTAGGGTACTTGTTGGTGACTCGTTTGATCTCAGCATTGTAATCGACCAATAGTACAAAGTAGGGCTTATATTGTAACTCGGAGCTGGTTATCAGTCTTCTAGGGGTGAGGTGCCTAAAATATTCTGATTGAAGTATGGTGTCTTCAATGGTCTTCATGGCCAGCATCTGCGTGGATATACGCTCCTCATGAGTTGGCCCCATTTCTTCCACTTGTTTCATCCATGCCGAAGGGGGTTCTTCGTAAGTGTCCTGTCCTTTGTCAGTGATTCTACCTCCTGGAAGTGGTTGAGGCTCATAATTATCTTCAAATGTATCTTCCACTGGAATGACAATGGCCTCCTCTTCTGTTGGTTGATCGGGTGGAGAGGGGGGTTGTTCATATTGTAACAGCTTAATCTTTAACTCTACAACTTGCTGGCGTAGCTCAAGTACCTCGTTGGCCGTCAAAGATTCAGGCGCTAGGGAAGTAGCAGTATTCACCATCTCCTTTGGTTCTGCCATATATGGGGCGGGCATCGGTTGCCTCTGTAGCTCCTTCACTTGGTCGGCCAAGAGATCATGTGCTTCTAAAAGATTTGCATAGTTTTCCAATATTTGTTGGATACTTTTCGAGGGGATAGCTAGAAATTTGGCAGGATCGATAGGTGCCCCTGGGGTGTTCTCAATGGCTGCTTCTAAATTCTCTTGATTCTGTTGTTGTAATCTTCTGTTCTCTTCTTGTGCAGCTGCTAAGTGGCGGCGAAGCAAGGCCATGTTTCTTTGTAGTCTAGCACTGCGGGCTGGCTGATCTCTGAGTTTTTCTTCCATTGCCTTACCCGTCTCTGTATACTTGGTTTCAAGCTTTGCATTCGATTGTTGGAGGGTGGTAACTTCTTGTTGTAATGCTGCATTACTCAATTCCAAGGCATTGACGTGTGCTTGGAGGTGGGATGACAGAGTACACAGCTCCTTATTGTTTTCTTCCAATAATTGGTATTCTTCCTTAAGCTGGGCAGCAGCTTCAAACATGGTGTCCAATGCATGACTGAATGAGGTGGATGCAGAGGTGGGGGTAAAAGATGCAAGGGGCCGGGAAATGGGAAAGGGAAAAGTGCATGTTGTGCTGACAGTGGGTGTGTGTGGTGGCGTGCGTGAAGTTACAAGTGGTAATGTTGAGACAAAAGTGGTGGTGAGTGGTCCTGTGGAAGGTGAAATGTCCATAGGATCGGACGTGATGGTGTGTGAAGTGTGAATCGTGAATACAGGAATGGTAGGTGGTGTGTTAGTGGTGGCAGTGAATGTGGGGAAGGTGGGTTGGGGAAGGGACTTTTTATTATAATTCTCAATTTTTTGAAGTATATTTACAAGGTTTGTCAAGAATCGAGGTCGGGTGATGTGTGTTGGTTCTGAGAAGGTCAAGAGGGGCTCAATGGTTTGGGGTTGGGAAAGAGGAATAGTATTGGTGAATGGAAATGGTTGTGTTAAGGTTTGGGTAGTGACATGTGGCTATCCAAGAGCTGGTTGAAAAGAAGGGTGACCTATGATGGTTTGATGGGTGGCAGGATGACCTAAATGAGGTTGGGAAGATGGACCCACAATGATAGGGGTAGAGACAGGTAAGGACGACAAGATGGTGGTGTGTGATATAGGTTCACTATGGGTGGACACTGATTGTTCAGGAAGGCTAGTGGTGAGGGGTTCTGAGGGCTAGATGGGAGGTGATGGTGGAGATGGTATCTGTATATTTACATCTGGTTCATCTCTGTTAGTTGGGCTGGCCATGTGAACATCTTCTTGAGTGGTGGTAGGGAGTGAGGTAGAGACTTCCATTTGAATCATTTTTCCCCTTCGTGGTCGTGTATCCAGCCTTCGTTGATCATATTGAGGAGGGTTGCGATGTAACATGATCCGGATAGCTTCTATAATCCCATATGTCTCAGCTAAGAGGTTCAATGATTCAACAAAGTGGGGGTTCGTGTTCTCTGCTTGAAGCATTTGATTCACCATCGCTCTATTGGCCTCTTCTGATAGCTTATGCCTCTTTTGTACCTGCTTGATCGTCTTGTAGAGCCATTTGAGTTGTGCGGTGTAAGCAGGGGCTTCTTCCTCACTCTGCTCTGATTCATTCCTCTGCATCTCCTCTTGTTCACGTGTGCCTCCTGTCTGAGTGTGTTGTGCCTCATCTTCCCAATGTACTCTTCGTGCTTCACCATGTGATCATCCTCTCTGGGATGATGATTCAGGTCCATCAGTCTCTGAGAAAAATTCACTCTCAGATAATTGGGCTATTTGCAGGAAGCTTTCAAAGTCAAAAGATGGATCCTCTGCCAAAGTAGCCATGGATGCAAGCTCAGCATCCGAGGGTAGTGGAGGGGCTGATGGAGTGGGTTGTACCACGCCCTCTGATTGTGGTCGTTGGAGATGGATTGTGAATGGGGCTACTTGTTCTTCTTCTCTACAGGAGGCTTCTCTGGTGACCTCGTGAGGAATTAGAACCTGTGAAAGAGATCCACGCATTCTTTTCACGCGTTGAACCCCTGACTTCTGCCCCTGGAAGAATTCCAATTGTGAGTACTTAAGGGCCCGTGCGATCGGCACATCATAGGTGAGGCATCTATAGATGATTCTTGTAATGGCACAGCAGCCATTCAAAGTGGGCTTCCGCACTCCTCGCTTACCTACTTCATATAACTAGTCAAGTGTCCATACTGGCATTTTAATAGGTAAGCTCCCGATCTCTGCTAGGTATAACACATACGAGATCTTCTTATGAGGTTGGGTGAACCGGTCTTGCGCCGGAAATGCGAAGTGTTGAAGGCACATCCGCAGTGGTATGGCAATGTTGGGGGTGAGAGCACACATTTCTTTCAACTTCTTGAGTTTATTGTTCTTCATAGACTCCGGTATCAAGGGATCTCGATCGGAGGGTACATGGGTGCCATACATCTGAAGGGCCTCCCTGATTAAAGTGATATTCAACTCAAACTTCTTCATTTCCTCCTGGTTTGATAGAGAGGGTACCAGGAATGTGCCTGAATGATCTTTATCTCCTGTAGCCTTCAGAGTTGCAATCAAGTAATAGCACCTACGGAAATCAGGTTTAGGCAAAGCTGCACTAAAATAATCTTGCAATCTCGCTTTTTGCCAGATACCTTGAAGAGAAGCTACATTCTGTAATGCTTCAAATTCTCGTGAGAAGAACTGAAAGGTCCACCAAACTCCTCCAAATTCCAACTTGGATTCCCAAATATGATCAGCATCTCCCAAATCTCCTGGCATCTCATTGAACCAATGAGAATGTCCTTTCACTCTTTCTGTTAGGCCACTTGGCGGATCCGAGATGGGAATCCTTCGCACATTCAGGAACTCTTCAGGCCTCACTGTCAGTGGAGCCTCCATAGGCATGGTATCCCAATTGATTTGAGTACTAGTGCCCGCCTGGGAGCTTGTTCCTGCTGCTGCTGCCATGAGACTTCTGATGCTTATCTGCTAGAAGAAGAAAGGCACATTAGTGTTGCATAGGAAACAGGATGTAATGGTGTTCCCTTACAATACTAACATGACAATCCAGATGGTTAGTGGTTAGAGGTGAAGTGTTTGTGATAGATGTGAATGGTGGTTAGTGGTTAGTGTCATCCTAGATGCATGCTTTGGATATGCAATGTACTCAGAATACACCTACCTCTGAGTGGATGGATTTACAAAATTGGGTCAGGGGGTTTGATACAGGGTTTAAGTCTCCAAACTTTGATTGAGGATTCGTAGCTCTTAGAGCTGATGACAGGGAAAGATTTATGAACTAGAATGTGCTGGATTTGGGACCTTTTGGGCACCCATTTCCAGACATGTCTAGGTTTGACCGAAGGTGTAACACTGTGAGGTGCAGGTATCTTCCCTGAGCTCATTGCAGAGAGTACTTGTGAGTGTTGATTTACGCTAGTGATTGGAGGTGAAGTTGTTTGGGCTTGTAAGCAGACCTTGGGCACCCATATCCGTCTAGCATTAGGGGTAGCCTTCATTGACCTCTTAGGGACCCAAATATAAATGGTATTTCTAGATTGTTGCCTAGGGAACTCCTTCGTTTTAGTCCTTGAGAGTGTGGCTTGCTTGATGCTCTTTTGAGAACTTGCCTTTAGGACCGTGGTTTGTTCCTTCTTGCGTATCCAGATCTGCTTCATGCCACGAGGTACTCCGTAGTGCACAGGTTGGTGCTCCTGCTTCTTAATCATTGGTCTCCTTAGTGTCGTGTGATGCTCAGCCTTCCTTTTTAGAATCTTCTTTGGAACAACTGGGAACTCCTCATTGACTTCTGTTCCTTTGGTAAGAGTGACAATCCTCTGCACCATAGAACTTCGGACAAGAACAGCATTGTTATCTTCATGTGGGTTCCTAGAGGGACCAGGAGTTGGTGCCTGTTCTAATGGTTTGACAGCTTGATTTTCTAATTCAATTGTGAGGCGGCTTTGGCCTGCCCAAACCTGAAGAAGTCCACTTCTTAGGTTGAGGTTGAGTGCGTGATCATAGATCCAGTCTTGGCCTAAGACAAGAGGTTCAGTAAGATCCTCGTCTTCACACTAGCACTTTTGCTAGCATGAGGACCTCTTGAATGTAGAGGGGAAGTTCCACCTCTCCCATGCAAGGGGTTTCAACTCCTCCTAGCCTTATGAGATATGCCTCGATAGGTTTGACCTTCAGTTCCAATTTTTGGTAGTAAGAGAGCCAAACTGCACTAGTGGCTGCTCTTGAATCAATTAAAGCTCTCACTGTCCTTGCATTCTCTCCTTGTCCTACTTCTAGGATCACAAAGGGTTGGCAATCAACTATCTTGTGGGTCTGTTTACCTGAGACCTCGCACATGGCCATGTGATAACCTAAAAATTCTTGAGATTCATTCATGGGTTGATCTCTACCTTGTCTTCTCAGTTTCATTCTTCGGATGCGTTCTAAAGCCTCGGGCTTTGCTTCCTCTCGAATTCGCTTTTCTTCTTCCTTGCGTTTCTTGGCAGTGTTGAGTCGATTTAGCATCTCTTCAATCAGGGGTTCTTGATATAACTTGACTCTGCATCCGCTTATGTAGCTAGGGAGAACATCGCCTTCTAGAGTGGCTAATTGTACTGCTCCACTTGTGGATATCCTATTGATAATCATTGGTCCATAGCCTCTTTTCTCTAATTTTCGTGTATGTTGCTTCAATGTGTAGACTAGGACTAGGTCTCCTACTTTCAAGCCTTTATCCTTCACATGTGTATCAAAATACACCTTTTGTCTCTTCTTGGCTGCATAGATTCCTGCTGCAGCCCTCAATCGTGTCTCACCTAAACGTTCAAGATCAAAGATTCTGGAGGAGAGTTCATGGCCTGTCCAATCATGCTCCTGTGCTACTTTCAATGTAGGTATCAAAAAGTCCAATGGTAGCACCACATTCTGGCCAAACACCATCTGAAAGGATGTGGCTTGGAGTACCGTTTTATAGGCAACTTGGTATGCCCAAACAGCATGGTTTAGCTGTTTGTCCCAATCAGAGCGTTTATTATTCACTGATTTGGTGAGCACATTGCGCAAAATCTTATTTGTGCTCTCAGCCTGGCCATTAGCTTGTGGGTGATAGGGGGTAGATTTCTTGTGTACTATCAAGAATTCTTGGAGGAGGTTTTCTATGACTTCATTCAAGAAGTGTGTGCCTCTATCACTCACCAATTCTATTGGCAATTCGTATCTAGTGAACACATTTTCAAATAAGAACTTTGCTGTTGTTTGAGCATCATTCTTTGTAGTGGCTTTCACTTCTACCCACTTGGTTAGATAGTCTGTGGCCACAATGATATACTCAGCATGTGAACCCTTAGCTGGGGGATTAATAGGACCAATAAAGTCTATTCCTCACTTCAAGAATGCACGTCCATCCATCATAGGCTTCAATGGCATCTCATCCTTGCGTATGGGATATTGAGTCCGTTGAAAAACCTCACACCTCTTCACATAGGTATGTGCATCCATGTGAAGGGTGGGCCACCAAACTCCTGCAAATAATATTGCCTTGATCACCCAATCTGGACCAAAGTGTCCTCCTGCTACACCTTGGTGAGCAGTCTCTAATATCTTGAGGTATTCGCTCTCATGGAGACACAGTCTTAGATAACTATCTTTACCACGTTTGTATAAATTATCACCAATGATTGCGTAATCTAAGGCTTCTTGTTCCAAACTCCTTTGTCTAGCCAAAGTCATATCTTGAGGGAATGTTTTTGTCCTCAGAAAGGCTACTAATGGTTCACTCCAGTCTGGTACTAAAGATATTTGATATAGAGTAGCATGTTCCACTGGTGGTTTAGTGCGGCACATTGGGCATTCTTTGCACATCTTATGGACATCAACTTCCATAGTTGGCCAATGCACTCCTAGTCTCCTTAGTGTCTGTAGGGTTCGTTGTTTTGAGTAGTGTTGCTCTAATGCACCCACATGTGCTAATTGCAACCACTTTGCGTACTCGTCCTCTTCCACACAACAGGCTAATACTCCTTGCTCTGTATGTTTGTACACACTTCCTGCCATGATATGATACTTTTGAGCTTTTACTATCTCTCTATCTTGAGTGTTTACTACTGGATGCTTAGGCCCATATGTGAGTACTGGCACTAATGGCTTAGCCCACTGAGGTACAACTTCTAAATTAAACAAGTAAGCATCAGGTAAGTCATCTGATACTCCTTGTGGGGCCTCTCCTGATGTGAGCCTCGAGAGGTGATCTGCTCTCATGTGGGACTTGCCTTTCCTTACCACTACCTCAAAGTCATATTCCATTAGTAAGAGGAACCATCTTACTAATCGACCTGTATTGCATGGCTTGTTTACTAGGTACAGTAGAGCTTGGTGATCAGTAAAAATTTTAAACTTGTTTGCAAGAAAATAGTGTCTAAACTTTTTAACCGCATACACCATGCCTAATCCTTCTCGTTCAGTGGTGGTATAATTTCGTTCAGTTGCATTCAACTATCTACTGGCATAGGCAATTGGAAGATCCATATTACCTTCACCAGTAGGTTGTGCAAGTACAAATCCAATAGCATAACTGGAAGCATCCACATGAACATGGAATGGCTTGTTCCAATCTGGTGTGGTCAAGATTGGTGCTGAACATAATCTTCGTTTAAGCTCATTGAAGGAATTCTCACATTCATCAGTCCACTCAAAGTTAGTCAAAAGTCCGTACATGGGCTTTGCAATGACAGCATACATGTGAATGAATCGGCGGTAGTAACCACAATGCCCCATGAAAGCTTGCACTTCTTTGACATTCTTTGGCCTAGGTAACTCTGCAATAGCTCTCACTTTCTCCTCATCTGTGGATATGCCATTCTTTGACACTATGTGTCCTAGAATCTTGCCTAGCCTGACCATGAAAACACACTTTTCTGGGTTCAAGCAGACTTGATATTCTCTACATTTGTCAAAGATTTGTCTGAGTTCCGGCATATGTGTCTGTCTAATGTTGGAATGTGCGCAGAGATCATCAACATAGACTTCCAAATTCTTCCTCAAGAACTCTTTAAATACATGACACATCAATCTTTGAAAGGTTGCAGGTGCATTGGTAAGCCCGAATGGCATTACCCGAAAAGCAAATATGCCCCACTTTGTGGCAAAAGCCATCTTATGCTGATCTTCTGGTGCAATGGCCACTTGATTGTAGCCAGAGAACCCATCCAGGAAGCTGTATACTTCCTTGCCTGCTACCCTTTCTAATAGATGCTCAGTGATAGGAAGCGGATAACTATCCCTGATAGTGGCTGCGTTAACCTTCTTCAAGTTAATGCATACACGTAATTTTCCATTCTTTTTGGGCACCAGTACAATGGAAGATACCCATTCAGTGTGCTCAATTTCATAGATAAATCCAGCTTCAACCAAGCGATCTATCTCCTCTTTGATCTTGGCAGCATAGTTGTCATTGTATGTGTATGGCTTTTGTTTAGAGGGTCTAGCATCTGAGGTCATGGAAATCGTGTGTGAGCATATGTCTGGGTCGACCCCTTTCAAGTCCTTATAACTCCAAGCAAATACATCTCTGTATTCTCTTAGCAGGGCTATCAACTCTTGCTCTTCTTCTCCCGTCAAGTCATGCCCTATGTAGGTGCATCTTTCTTCTCCCTCTTCTAGGGATACAACTATTTTCTTGGTAGTTTCCTTGCTATCATAGGCCTCTCCTGATTGTGCCTCGCATCTATGCATTCTTATCATGACTCTCCTATCGTCTATCTCATATTTTTTAAAGTTTTCAGGGACCTCAAACAAGGATTCTTCTTTCTCTGGAGTGACTTCCTTCTTCTTTCTTTTCTTTCCCTCACTCTTAGTGGTCACTTCTGTGGTTAATCTCATATCATTAATGATCTCTTCGTGTCTCTGAGGGTGAACTTCTACCTCATAGAAGTATTCTTCATCTGATGCAAATTGTGGGTCCATAATGATTGATTCTAGATCAGAGTCACTTGCATCCTCAAATGCATCAGGGCTAGGTTCGCATTCTTCTAAAATTTAGTCTCCCATGATTGGTTCTATGGAGAAGACTGAAATGTCATAGCCATCCTCGTCACAGTGGGGTGTCCATTGTTCTTCATTGATGGCTACATCCATTGTTGCTAAAATTTCAGCCCAACCATGAGGTTCAATTTCAGCCCAACCATCAAGGGAAACTACAGGTGCATAGGCTGGGTCTTGAATTGATCTATGGGTTTCTTTTGCACCTACCTCTCGGGCTTTCTCTCTCTTCTCTTCTTCTACTGCTACCTTACACATCTATAAGTGAGTGTCTTCATGCATCCATGAGGATCCTGATCCTATGGAATGCACTGACTCAGTATCATCTTTGGCTCTATGGATGGGATTCCATTGGATAGGGGGTACATCTCTATGAGAGTAATCCTTGAGATTGACTTTGGTTGTAACACCTAAGTGTTGCAAATAGAAGGAATTGGTTCCCCAATCCTGTACCACTTGCAACTGCCGCATAAATGGTCTCCCCAAAATCATCTCGTAGGCTTGGTTTTTGCTAAAGTCCCATATAGCAAAAGTATGCTCGAACTCAACACCACATGTAGTGAGAGTTATTCCTTCTAGCAATCCTAAGGGCCTCTCAATATGACCATCTGCCATCTGCAATTTCATTATCATCAGCCTGAGTGCTGGCTTGCCCCAACGCTTCCATAGGTAAGTGGTAGCAATTGCAACTCCTGCACCTGAGTCCAAAATTGCTTTGGTTGTGTATTCCTGATGGGTAACTGGGAGATAGGTATTTCCTTCTTCTCCTTCACTCATATCTCCTATCTTATCCAATGGTATTTCTGGCACTGTTCTATGTGATCCTACCTGGGAACACGATTTCGCTATGTCTGGCACTTGTTTGGCTACGTGTTTCCACACTTCCGGCTTAACTTTGAGTAGCTCTTCTAAAGTGAGGTTGCACTGCACTTTAGTGTTCTTTACTACCTCAGTATTCCTAGGTATGATCGAATCTTCGTTTCTTATCATGACAGTGGGTGCTCTCATGCAAGTTGACTTGGTTTCCCATGGGCTTGTGAAATGGGGTAGTTCCTGTAAGGAATTAGACTCGAAGTCTAATCTCTCTTGAGATTGGGCGCTCTCCTGCTCTTCATAAATGGAAGGGATGTCTTGTGGGAATTGATCATGTGCATCATCCACAAGTTCAATGGGAGGAGGGACTTCACTTTCCTTTGCCCATTTCTCTTCTTGAATTTCTCTCAGGAACTCTGGTGAATATCTATTCATAGAAGAAGAGGTGTTTGGTTCAGTGGAGTTAGGCACATAAGCTTCTTGGGGGGGAATGCTTATTCTATCACTTGCCCTCTCCTTAGCCTGGGAGGTGGCTCCTTTTCCAGACTTTGTAAGTAACCTCTCCAATCTATCCAACAGACCATCAAAATGCAATGGTGTTCTAGTGGAGCTAGAGCCATTGAACAAGCGACTGGCTTCAAACATGGCTTGCACCAATTCGACCATCTTAGCACAAAGCTTTGTTCGCTCTATCTCTAGATCGGCTCTAGGGTAACATTTGTCATGATCTGTCACGTTTGGCCCTTCCTGGATTCTGGCCTGATATGCTTTAAGCATCATGTCTAGATCCTCAGGAGTGGGATCGGCTAGGACTGATCCTACTCTGGGTGGAGGGTGGGCTACGTGTGGTGGATTAGAAAGTTGGGGAATGGAAGGTGATGGGTTGGAGGGGGATGGAAAGGGTGGTGGTGGGGTAGTGTGAGAGTGGTTTTGAGATGTGAGTTCACTTATCTTCGCTTTGGTTTCTCTCAAGCTTTCTTCAAGTTCGCTCATTTTTTGTGACCATTGTCTTTTCATTCTCTCCTGCCTATCTCTCGAAGCTCTTTTCCTTTTCTTGGTGATACTCTCCATCTCACTAACCTCAGAGCTCTTTTCTTGCCCTACTCCTTGAGTTTGCTACAAAGCTTGAGCTCTAGTGACCACCTGCACTGGGGCACTGGAAGTTACACTTCCTGTAGATTCTACTACAAGTCCAGTGACGTTGATAGGAGTGATTTTTGGCAGGTTATTGGGATTCTTTGGGCAATCTCATAAGAGATGCTCTTTTCTGCAATCTTGACAGAAGCCCTAAATTGTCACTGGTTGGGGTTGTGTAGGGGCAGGCAGTGGAAAATCACGTATGAGGTGATCTCCCTGACAGCTGAAGCATGGTGGGGGTCGTACCTGCCTAGGTTGAGGTCTAGAGTTGGGGTTTGTGTACATGACATTAGCATACTCAGACTCCCCACTATTTTCATTTGGGTCCTCATAATAGTATGATTCGTTATGCTTGGGTGACTGCATGTAGTAAGCCTGTGGGCTGTCAATATGTGTGGAGTCAAAACTATGGTCACTTGGATCACTGTCTGATAGCAATGGTGTGACTGGGACTATGGCTTTGTTCAGGTTTTCTTCAGCAGATGCATATTTCACTGGGATCACATTGGTTGGAGTAGGGGGTTGTTGGGCAAGGACTGGTTGAGGTCTCTATTGCCCTTGATAAGGTGGCTGATAAGGTTGCTATGGTCTGCCGTATTGTTGTGGTGGGTACTGATTCTGGTATCTACCCTGTTGTGGATATGGCTGAGGGTAATTTTGCTTGACAGTTTGTTTGTTATAAGGGCAGTCTTGTGCGGTGTGGTTGGTGTACCTTCGCTCTATTGTGCAGTAATGGCTACTAGGATTCACTTGGGGTTGCGCCATAATGGGACATACACTTACCATATGGTCACCTCCACAAGTATAGCACCGCTTAACTGGGGCAAATCTTGGGATTTGTTTGCTAGAGACACCTAGTTTTTGAGCTACCTTTTCTGCAAGATCTTCAATGGATGTGGATTGACCAGACATGAGGCTACTAGAGCTATCCGAATCCTTGTAGATTTTTGATAGCTCCAACTCCTCGCTTAAATTATCCTCAATGTCTATGCACATGCGCACACATTCTTCTATAGTTCTGGGGTCCTTCAGATATACATATGACGTGAGCTTGATGCTCAACAATCCATCTAAGAATAAAGCCACTTGCTTGGCTGGTGTGGGTAACTCAGGCATTGGGCACCTCTCTAGGTATTGCCTAAGCCATCTTCCTGCTAGTCTGACCGTCTCTTGAGATGTTTGCTTAAAGCTATGAATCAGGGAGGAGGTATTATGCCGTATGCCACTCTTAGAGAATTCACTGACAAAAGCCTCTAAAAGTTGGTCTATGCTCCTAAACTGTCTCTCATTCAGGGGTTGAAACCATGTAAGGGCAGTGTTCCTAAGGGTTAGACCAAAAACATTGTATTGCGTGAATAGGTCCTCCACTTGTTCAGCTCTCAAGACTTGTCTAAATTCAGCTACATGATCGTATGGGTCTCCTGTGCCATCGAAATAATTCTTCATGGACTTCACCAGTTGAGTTGGCCTCAGGGTCCTAGTGTGTTCTCTCGGCCTTGGCAAAGGGAAATCATCAGCATTTCTTTGGTTCCTTGGAGCTCTAGGTCTCTCAGTTTCTTCTCTATCCGTTTCTGTTCTCAACCTTTCTCTTTCCAAGGGGTTGGCAAAGCTTACCTCAGGTCTGTCTCTACTTCTATCTCATTGAGCTCCATGAGCTTGGGAGGTCCCAGCTCCTTGGTGACTGTAGGACACATTGGACCGAGGTTGGGGAAAAACAAATTCACCCTTCCATGTGTAGGCATGTCTGCCATGCTCAGTGACCACAAAGATCCTCTCTGACGTATTGTCTAGGTAGGTTACTTTGCCTAGACTATCAGGGTCTTTGAACTCATAGATTGTACCCCAGTTCAATCAATTAAATCACCCTAAAAATTCATGTGTTAAGCCGGTGTATCGTGATAGGTCGGGTCGATGTGTCGCGATAGGTGGAGGTGTCGCGATAGGTCGGGGTGTCACGATAGGTGGAAGTGTCGCGATAGGTCGGGGTGTTGCGATAGGTGGAAGTGTCACGATAGGTCGATGTGTCGCGATAGGTGGAGGTGTCGCAATAGGTCGGGGTGTCGCGATACTTGGGAGTGTCACAATAGGTCGAGGTGTCACGATACTTGGGAGTGTCGCGATAGGTCGAGGTGTCGCGATACTTGGGAGTGTCGTGATAGGTCGAGGTGTCGCATTCTAGGAGCTCTCGGCCTGCGCAATGTCGTGGTGCACTCATAATAGTGATTGGGTAAACTTTTCGGTGTGTCGCGATAGCTCGATCTCGACGCCTCGGGGCTTGCGCAGAAAGATTTGGTACCTGCTGAGCTTGCTGGAGATGGTGATGAAGCTGAAACCTGCAAGAAACATGCAAAAACACACAAAAACAAGTAACACACTCGCTCTCTCTCAAGCTCGCACAAAGCAAATGAGGAGAATGACAAGGAAGAGGGAATATGAAGTGGACAAGGAGGTGGAGGTGGAGATGGAGATGGAGATGGAGATGAAAACAAGAAAATTACCTACTTCTTACCATTCCAACGCGTCCTCTCTACGTCTTACCATCACACGCTCGTCCTCAAGGCTCGAATCCCCGGCAACGGCGCCAAAATTTGGTGTAGCTCAGTGATGAGTAGCACCTCCTTTAATGTCAATCCGGGAAGACATGAGGCTGGTATGAAGACCTCGAGCAATTGAAGGCACAAATGCGTGAGTGAGAAGCACACCAACATGCACACACATACACACACACACGCACACACGGCAAGAACAAAGAGAGTAAGACAATGGAATTACTTCTATTACAACCAAGTTCTCATACAAGCTCAAAACTACAAGAAGCTACCCAAAAATGAGATCTCTAGCTCTATTTATAGTTTTTGACTAGTTTTGGCCATGTCCAGACCTAGTGTCCGGCCTAGTTAAAATTTAGGTTCTAGGGCTTATTTGAGGGCTCAAACAAGATCTAAAAAATATGAAAATTGGTAGGCAACTACTTCTAAGGCTCCCCAAGCTCGAGGACTCCTCCACTTGTACAAAATGGAGCTAAAAAAAGATGAAATGGTATTTACAAGGGTTTCTAGTGATGAGAATCACTTTTAAAATGATGTAAGGTTTGGAAAAATTTTAATAGGTTGCCTTAGTGCTAGATCCGCATGCATGCCCATACTTGGCTTCTTCCCATATGATGCCAACAACAATGGAATAGACCTGTAGACAGAGTTGAGAGAAAAACGCAGACAAAGATAGACATAGATTGAGAGATAGAGAACTCAAATTCTCAGCTTGCTGAGTGTAATGCAGTTACAATGATGGTGTTTTCCACCTGTGCGCTTGCAATGTGGAGCTTAGATGGCGATCTAGACAGACTCTAGATGAAGGGCTTACTAGTGCGCAATGCAATGTAAACCTGAACCTAGGCCATGCTTATATAGATTTTACAAGGTGGTTCGGTATAGATAAACATAGTCGGGAGATACAAAATAGTAGGTAAAATATATGATCAGACAATATCTCCACAACTAGAAGTCCTATCGTCTCGGCCCTACGGGCCAGGGGGATAGGCCCCTTAGACCCTGTGTTGGCATACAAAGCAATAAAGGAGTCATGCACAATACGGCAACAAGGCCAGATCATTTTTTCCCATAGATTATGTACAACCCAAGTGATTTTAATCACTACACAAACATTGTAAATCCCGTTTTTGGTAGATTAGACTCCATTTTGTGCAAGCCGAGGAGTCCTCGAGCTTGAGGAGTATTAGAAGTACCATCGTACCAAATTTCATAATTTTTAGACTTCGTTTGAGCCCTCAAATAAGCCCTGGAACCTAATTTTTAACTAGGCCGGACACTAGGTCTGGACAGGGCCAAAAGCTAGTCAAAAACTATAAAAAGAGCTAGAGAGCTCATTTTTGAGGTTAGATTGTAATTGAAACGAATTTGTAAAGAGCATTTTGAAAGTAATCTAAAAGCTCCATTGATTCTCACTCTTTGTCTTACTGTGTGTGCTCGTGTGTGTGTATGTGTGTGCATGCTAGTGTGCTTCTCACTCACGCACTTGTGCCGCCACTTGCTCGAGGTCTTCATACCATCCTCACGTCTTCCCGGATTGACATTAAAGGAGGTGCTACTCATCACTGAGCTACACCAAATTTTGGCGCCGTTGCCGGGGATCGAGCTTTGAGGACGAGCGTGTGATGGTAAGACGTAGAGTTGACGCGTTGGAGTTGTAGGTATTTTCTTCACTCTCATCGATTTTCTTTTACTTTCTTCACCATCATCATCATCACCATCTCCCACGTCCATCTCCATCATCGCGAAAATTTCAGTTTTTTGACTATATCCCCACCTCCACCCCATTTCCCTCATTTCACTTGTGAGAGAGAGCGAGAGAGCGAACTTGCATGTGCTGTTTTTGCATGTTTTCTGAGCTATTTTGCAGGTTTTTTGCTGTACCATCATCCCCAGCAGTGTGCGCAGGTACGACAGGCTCTGCACAGGTCCCGGGACGACAGCCTCTGTCTATCGCGACAGACAGAAAATCTTAACATTTTGTGAATGCATGTTTATCATTGTAACCTACACCTTGAGGGCACTCTAGATCACTAGAAGTTTTTCAAAAATTTGCATTTTTTCAGTCTATCGCGACAGACACTGTCTATCGCGACAGACACTGTCTATCGCGACAGATACCGTCTATCGCGACAGATAGAAATCCGCGACAGATACCGTCTATCGCGACAGACACCGTCTATCGCGACAGACCGAATTTCACGACAGATACCGTCTATCGCGACAGACACCGTCTATCGCGACAGACAGAAATCCGCGACAGATACCGTCTATCGCGATAGACACCGTCTATCGCGACAGACCGAATTTCACGACAGATACCGTCTATCGCGACAGACACCGTCTATCGCGACAGACAGAAATCCGCGACAGATACCGTCTATCGCGACAGACACCGTCTATCGCGACAGACCGAATTTCACGACAGATACCGTCTATCGCGACAGACACCGTCTATCGCGACAGACCGAATTTCACGACAGATACCGTCTATCGCGACAGACACCGTCTATCGCGACAGACAGAAATCCGCGACAGATACCGTCTATCGCGACAGACACCGTCTATCGCGACAGACCGAATTTCACGACAGACAGCGTCTATCGCGACAGACACCGTCTATCGCGACAGACAGAAATCCGCGATAGACACCGTCTATCGCGACAGACACCGTCTATCGCGATAGACAGGCATTTTCGGCAAAAAATTAAGGAGTGAATTCTTGGAAATTTAGGCTAAATTTTGGGCATATTTGCACTTTCATGTACTCATCTACTTACAAAGGCCTTAGAAAATGCATTAAAACCCCCGAAAGGTTCTGTTTGTCTAGTTAACCCCCTAAACTCTGAACGGTCATAACTTTTTCATACGAAATCCATTTTCTGAGCTCTAGGGCTTGTCGGAAAGCTCGTGACATATACTACACGCCCTCAACTGTTTTTTATAAGAATAACGCATTGATTTTCAGATAGGATATTTGGAAGTTGACACACTGAGGGGTAGGAACACCAAGGGAGCTCTAGAGTAAATTTCTAACAATGCAAAAGGGGGAACAAGGGTCATTAAAAAAAGTGTCTGAAATAAATTGTCTGTCAATTGAAAGGTCTACTTGGAGCTAATCTTGGGATTTATGCAGGCCTATTGAGAAGCAATTGAGAGTATCCAAGCAAGGGTGTGGCACACGCTTGAGAATCAACTTCTCGAGCACTAAAGAGCAAGGTTCGGCAAGAAAGGTCAGAATATTCTCAACTCCTCTTCGTCAATTCCTAGCCTAGGCTAAGAGCGATTAGAAGTAGGAGTAAGTCAGGGCGACGATAGGCCACTATCAAGTTGAAGACTACCTAAAAACTCAAGTTCAAGCTAAAAACTTAATCTCTGTACTGTCGACAACATAAAGGAAAGAACCTAACGTGGAACGATCAACCTGAAAGTACGAAGAACATTCAAGCATTCCTGACGACGTAATAGCAGACAAGACTTTAAACACGAGGAATAACTAAAAAGAATCAAGTGACTGGTACCAATTGATCGGCAACGAGGTTGTACTCTGGGCAAAAATTTGGGCTAATCAGTTAGGCATATGAACCTTAGATCAGGACGACACCTAGTAAGAGAGAGACAAAGCCTTAGGTCTTCAGAGGCTAGTGTCAACCACACTGCTAGGTCCTGGGCCCAGCAGTTGAGCCACCACTCGAACTACCCTCGCTCTGAGACCAGTGAGTCAGAGATGTCTCAAGGCATGGACAAACCTACGGGAAGTTCAGGAGTGCCCTACTTGTACAGGGTAGAAGGCCCTTACAAAACACAGTTGGAGTACCTGAGGACCAACCGATTAGGTGCTAGCATCTATGAGGACGGCTTAGGAAGATCTGTGGTCCAGATTAAAAACCCTGATCAATCCATTGGACTAGAACACCCAGCTGTCAAGTTTGAAAATGGTGCATACCTGGACAAAGAAGGAACTATATATGTAGTCACTAGTCATCCTGATAGGACAGATGACTTTGGGAATGTAATCTCAGAAGCGGACTTAGGTGACCTGGAACAAGGGAACATGGGTGCGGAACCTAGAACCCCTCGAGGTAAATCAGTTCTCACTAGGATTATCACGCCTGAGTGGATCCCCCAAGATAACAAGTGCATAGATTTGCTTCTCAATCGAGAAACGGACGAAGCCTTCTGGAGGTATAAACCGGATCACCCAACTGACATAGGAACAATCATGATCTATGAGTTTAAGGATCCAGATAGCCCAGGTAGAGTGACCTACTTAGACCACACGTCAGAGAGGATTTTTGTGGTGACAGAAAATGATAGGCATGCTTACACTTGGAAGGGCGAATTCATTTTCCCCCAACCAAGATCAAATGTAGCCTATGGTCACTCTGGAGCTGGAACATCCCAGGCTCATGGTATGCAAAGAGACAGAAGTAAAGATAGACCAGTGGTAAGTTTTGCCAATCCAGTGGGCAGAGAAAGAACGAGAACGGAGACGAATAGGGTAGAACCTGAGATGCATAGAGCCCACAGGAACCAAAGAAATGTAGATGGATTCCCTCTGCCGAGGCCTAGAGAGCACACAAGAACTTTGAGACCCACCCAGCTAGTTAAGTCCATGAAGAATTACTTTGACGGCACAAGAGATCCCTATGATCATGTGGCAGAGTTCAAGCAAGTCTTGAGAGCTGAACAAGTGGAGGATCTGTTCACGCAGTACAATGCCTTCGGTCTAACCCTTAGGAACACAGCACTTACGTGGTTTCAGCCATTAGATGAACACCAGTTCAGGAGCATAGATCAACTCCTAGAGGCATTCATTATAGAGTTCTCTAAGAGCGGCATAAGACACAACACCTCCTCACTGATTCACAGCTTCAAGCAAACCCCTCAAGAGACTGTGAGACTTGCAGGAAGAAGATTTAGACAATATCTTGAAAGGTGCCCTATTTCGGAGCTACCCACATCTGCTAAACAAGTAGCCTTATTTCTTGACGGATTGCTGAGCCCAAAATTGAGATCCTATGTGTATCTGAAAGACCCTAGGACTATAGAAGAATGTGTACGTATGTGCATTGACATTGAAGATAACCTAGGAGAAGAGCTAGAGTTGTCCAAAATTTACAAAGATTCAGATAGTGCATCTAGTCAATCTTCCACACAAGCCACATCAATTGAAGAACTTGCCGAAAAAGTAGCTCAGAAACTAGGTGTAACTAGCAAACAAATCCCAAGGTTTGCCCCTGTGAAAAGGTGCTATACATGCGGTGGTGACCATATGGCGAACGTCTGTCCCATTATGGCTCAACCCCAAGTAAACCCTAGTAGCCAGTACTGCACCATAGAACGGAGATACACCAATCACACCGCACAAGACTGCCCATACAACAAGCAGGCAGTTAGGCAACCCTATCCGCAACCCTACCAGCAAGGCAGATACCAGAACCAAAATCCACCACCACAATATGCTAGACCCCAACAAACCTACCAACCACAGTATCAGGCCCAACAAAGGCCTCAGCCTGTGCTAGCACAACAACCCCCTGCCCCAGCTAATGTGATTCCGGTAAAGTATACGGCTGCAGAAGAGAACCTGAATAGAGCTATAGTCCCTGTAACATCCTTGATCTCTGAAAATGACCCAAGTGACCATAGCTTTGATTCTACCCATGTGGATAGCCCCCAGGCTTACTACATGCAGTCCCCAGAACATGGAGAGTCCTACTATGGTGAAGAGTCGAACGAACCTAGTTGGGAGTCAGATTACACGAACATCATGTATACAAACCCCAACCCTAGACCTCAACCTAGGCAAGTACGACCACCATTTCCTAGAGGACCGTGCTACAGATGCCAAGGAGATCACCTCATTCGTGATTGTCCCTTGCCTCCACCTACGCAAACCCAGTCGGTGACGATCCAAGGCTTCTGCCAAGATTGCGGAAAAGAGCATCTCTTACGAGATTGCCCAAAGAACCCCAATAGCATGCCAAAAATCACCCCTATCAACGTTGTTGGGTTAGTGGTAGACTCCTCAGGAAGCGTCACTTCCACTGCACCAGTACAGGTAGTCACTAGGGCTCAGGCATTGCAGCAAAACCAAGGGGTAGGCCAGGAAAAGAGCCTAGATGCTAGCGATACTGAGAGCCAAAATAAAAAGAGAACAAGAGCTTGGAAAGATAGCCGCGAACGCATGAAAAGGCAATGGGCAAAGAAGATGAGTGAACTTGAGGAAAGTCTACGAGAAACCAAGGCTAAAATCATAGAGATCACGTCTCAACCGCACTCTCACACATTCCCACCGCTACCATCCCCATCACCCTCCATCCCTTCACCCTCTAAGACAGCCCACGCAACCCACCCACCACCCCAAACAGGATCAGTATTAGCTGATCCCACTCCCGAAGACATAGACATGATGCTTAAGGCATATCAGGCCAGAATCCAAGAAGGGCCAAACGTCACGGATCATGACAAGTGCTATCCTAGAGCTGACCTAGAGATAGAAAGAATCAAACTATGCGCGAAAATGGTCGCATTGGCTCAGACTATGTTTGAAGCCAGTCGCCTTTTCAATTACTCAGGCTCAGCCAAAACGCAATTACACTTGGATGGATTCCTAGAGAAGTTAGAGAGGATAATTGCAAGATCTGACAAGGAAGAAAAAAATAAAGACCAAGAAAAAGCAAGCAAAAACAGGAATCATTCCCAATCAGAAGTGTATGTGGCCAATGCCCCTAAACCGGACAACTTCCCCTCCTTAGAAAGAATAGAGAGGCCAATAGCACAGCCAGAAAAGGAACCTACCCCTCAAAGAAAGGAAAGGGCAAGAGAACGGATAAGCCAGCCTCTTCAGAAAGCCCATGTGCCTCCTCAAGGAGCCTATCTTCCTCCCCAAAGGTCACAGGAGCCCCCCTCGAAAGCATATGTACCTCCACAAGTAACCCACATTCCTTCCCAGAGAGCGTATGAGCCTGTTCGGAAAAGTAATAGAATAAGTAATCCTCCCCAAGAAGCTTGTGCTCCAGCCATTTGCGAGAACGAGGAGAGAGTCAACAATAGAATCAGCCCTCCTTCACAGGTTGCTTATGCGCCCGATTCTACGGAGCCAGACACTTCTTCTTCTATGAATCGGTTTGCCCCAGACTTCCTACGAGAGATTCAAGAAGACAAATGGGATAACGAAAGCGAGGTCGCCCCTCCTTTTGAACTTGTGGACGATGCACACGACCAATTCCCACAAGACATCCCATCTATTTACGGGGAGCATGAGAGTGTTCAATCTCACGAGAGATTGGACTTTGAGTCTAATTCCATACAGGAGCTACCCCACTTCACAGGCCCATGGGAAGCAAAGTCCACATGTATGAGAGCACCCACAGTCATGGTAAGGAACGACGACTCAGTCATACCGAGGAACACGGAGGTAGTAACGAACACCAAGGTGCAACGCGATCTCACTTTGGAAGAGCTGTCTGAGGATATACCAAACGCGCGGAAATATGTAGCTAGTCAAGTAACTGAAACTGCAAAACCTCGTTCCCGGGTAGGATCCCATAGGACAGTACCGGAAATTCCCTTGGATAAGATAGGAGATATGTGTGAAGGTGAAGAAGGGAACACCTACCTTCCCATCACCTATCAGGACTACACCACGAAGGCAATTTTGGACTCAGGTGCAGGAGTTGCAATTGCCACCACCTCCTTATGGAAGCGTTGGGGCAAGCCAGCACTCAGGCCGACGAGAATGAAATTGCAAATGGCCGATGGCCACATAGAGAGACCCCTAGGATTGCTAGAAGGAATAACTCTCACCACTTGTGGTGTCGAGTTTGAACATAGTTTTGCTATCTGTGACTTCAGTAAAAATCATGCCTATGAGATGATTTTGGGAAGGCCATTTATGCGACAATTGCAAGTGGTACAGGATTGGGGAACCAACTCCTTGTATCTGCAACACTTGGGTGTTACAACCAAAGTCAATCTCAAGGATTTTTCTCACAGAGACGTCCCTCCTATCCAATGGAATCCCATCCATAGAGCCAAAGATGACACAGAATCGGTGCATTCCATAGGATCTGGATCCTCATGGATGCATGAAGATACTCACTTATGGATGTGCAAGGTAGCAGTTGAAGAAGAGAAGAGAGAGAAAGCCAGAGAGGTAGGTGCGAAAGAAACCCATAGATCAATCCAAGACCCAGCCTATGCACCTGTAGTTTTTCCAGACGAAGAATTTGAACCTCACGGTTGGGCAGAAATCTTAGCAACAATGGACGTAGCCATCAACGAAGAACAATGGACACCTCACTGTGATGAGGATGGTTATGATATTTCAGTCTTCTCCATAGAGCCAATCATGGGAGAGGCAGTTCTAGAAGAATGCGAACCTAGCCCTGATGCATTTGAGGATGCAAGTGACTCCGATCTAGAGTCAATCATTATGGACCCACCATTTGCATCAGATGAAGAATACTTCCATGAAGTAGAATTTCAACCCCAGAGGCATGGAGAGGTTACAACTAATGTAAGATTAACAACACATGTGACCCCGAAGGAAGAAGGAAAGAAACGAAAAAAGAGAGAAGCCTCACCAGAAGAGGAAGAATCTTTGTTTGAGGTCCCCGAAAATTTTAAGAAGTATGAGATAGATGACAGGAGAGTCATGATAAGAATGCCTAAACGAGAGGCACAATCAGGAGAGGCCTATGATAACAAAGAAACCACCAAGAAAATAGTAGTGGCCATAGAAGAAGGAGAGGAGAGATGCACGTATATAGGCCATGACCTGACAGAAGAAGAAGAGTACGAATTGATTACCTTGCTAAGAGAATACAGAGATGTATTCGCTTGGAGTTACAAGGATTTGAAAGGTGTTGACCCTGACATATGCTCACACACCATCCCCATGACCTCAGATGCCAAACCCTCTAAGCAAAAGCCTTATACATATAACGATAACTATGCTGCTAAGATCAAGGAAGAGATAGATAGACTGGTCGAAGCCGGATTTATCTATGAAATTGAGCACACTGAATGGGTATCCCCCATCGTAGTGGTGCCCAAGAAGAATGGTAAGCTGCGTGTGTGCATTAACTTGAAGAAGGTTAATGCAGCCACAATCCGAGATAACTATCCGCTTCCCATCACAGAACATCTCTTAGAAAGAGTGGCAGGCAAGGAAGTGTACAGTTTCCTTGATGGATTCTCGGGCTACAATCAAGTAGCCATAGCTCCAGAGGATCAGCACAAGACAGCCTTTGCCACAGAATGGGGCATTTTTGCTTTTAGAGTAATGCCATTTGGGCTTACCAATGCACCAGCCACCTTCCAGAGGCTGATGTGCCATGTGTTTAAGGAGTTCCTGAGGAAGAGTTTAGAAGTCTACGTTGACGATCTCTGTGCTCATTCCAATGTTAGACAAACCCATATTCCTGAACTCAAACGAATCTTTGACAAATGTAGAGAATATCAAGTCTGCCTGAACCCCGAAAAGTGTGTTTTTATGGTCAGGCAAGGCAAGATCCTAGGACATATAGTGTCAAAGAATGGCATATCTACTGACGAAGAAAAAGTGAGAGCCATAGCGGAGTTACCTAGGCCAAAGAATGTCAAGGAAGTACAAGCTTTCATGGGGCATTGCGGTTATTATCGACGATTTATACACATGTATGCTGTCATTGCAAAGCCCATGTACGGACTTCTGACAAACTTTGAATGGACGGATGAATGCGAAAATTCCTTCCAAGAGCTTAAACGAAGATTATGTTCAGCACCAATCTTGACCACACCAGATTGGAGTAAGCCATTCCATGTTCATGTGGATGCATCCAATTATGCCATTGGATGTGTGCTCGCACAACCTACTGGTGAAGGTAATATGGATCTTCCAATTGCCTATGCCAGTAGACAATTGAATGCGGCTGAACGGAATTACACCACTACAGAGCGCGAAGGATTAGGCATGGTATATGCAGTTAAAAAATTTAGACACTATTTGCTTGCAAATAAGTTTAAATTTTTTACTGATCATCAGGCGTTGTTATATCTTGTAAACAAGCCATGCAATACAGGAAGATTAGTGAGATGGTTTCTCTTGCTAATGGAATACGATTTTGAGGTTGTGGTAAGGAAAGGTAGGACTCATTTGAGAGCCGATCATCTCTCTAGGCTCACATCGGGAGAAGCCCCACAAGGAGTGTCAGATGACCTTCCGGATGCTTACTTGTTTAATTTGGAAGTGGTGCCGTAGTGGGCCAAGCCATTGGTACCAGTATTGACATACGGGCCTAACCATCCTGTGGTAAACACACGGAACAGAGAGGTTGTAAAAGCCCAAAAATACCACATCATGGCAGGAAGCATGTACAAGCACACAGATCAAGGGATCTTGGCTTGTTGCGTAGAAGAGGATGAGTACGCTAAATGGTTGCAACTAGCACATGTAGGTGCACTAGAGCAACACCATTCAAAGCAACGAACGTTGCAGACTCTAAAGAGATTCGGAGTGCATTGGCCAACTATGGAAGCGGATGTCCAAAAGTTGTGCAAGGAATGCCCAATCTGTTGCACTAAACCACCTGTGGAACATGCCACTCTCTATCAAATATCTATTGTGCCAGATTGGAGTGAACCTCTAGTATCATTCTTGCGGACAA
This sequence comes from Ceratopteris richardii, assembly GCA_020310875.1. Classification (NCBI taxonomy): domain Eukaryota; kingdom Viridiplantae; phylum Streptophyta; class Polypodiopsida; order Polypodiales; family Pteridaceae; genus Ceratopteris; species Ceratopteris richardii. Next base: position 166,445,797 of record CM035416.1, read on the forward strand.
ACACATTCCCCCCAGACATGACTCTAGCTAGGAAAAGGAGTTTAGAACAAGAAGCCCTGGATTATTCACTCATAGGTGATAATCTATATAAGCGCGGTAAAGATGGTTACCTGAGATTATGTGTCCATGAAAGTGAGTATCTTAAGATCTTAGAAACTGCTCACCAAGGTGTAGCAGGAGGACACTTTGGACCAGATCGGGTAATCAAGGCAATACTATTTGCGGGCTTTTGGTGGCCTACACTTCACATGGATGCTCATACCTATGTGAAACGGTGTGATATCTGTCAAAGGACTCAGTATCCTATACGCAAAGATGAGATGCCACTGAAACCTATGATGGGTGGACGTGCATTCTCTAAGTGGGGAATAGACTTCGTAGGTCCTATTAATCCCCCAGCTAAGGGTTCTCATGCGGAATACATCATTGTGGCAACAGATTATCTCACCAAGTGGGTAGAGGTAAAAGCTACAACCAAGAACGATGCTCAAACAACTGCCAAATTCTTGTTTGAGAATGTATTCACGAGATATGGGCTACCTATAGAGCTTGTAAGCGATAGAGGCACTCATTTCTTGAACGAAGTGATTGAAAATCTACTCCAAGAATTCTTGGTAATACACAAGAAGTCTGCCCCTTATCACCCTCAAGCTAATGGACAAGCTGAGAGCACTAATAAGATTTTATGCAATGTATTGACGAAACTAGTGAACACTAGACGCTCTGATTGGGACAAACAGCTACACCATGTTGTTTGGGCATACCGAGTTGCCTATAAAACGGTACTCCAAGCCACCCCCTTCCAGATGGTTTTCGGCCAAAACGCTGTGCTACCCTTGGACTTCTTGATCCCTACATTGAAAGTAGCACAAGAGCACGAATGGACAGGTCATGAGCTCTCCTCTAGGATCTTTGACCTTGAACGATTAGGGGAAACAAGACTGAGAGCCGCTGCAGGAATATATGCAGCCAAGAAGAGACAGAAGGCATATTTTGATGCCCATGTGAAGGATAAGGGCTTGAAAACAGGAGATCTAGTTTTAGTCTATACACTGAAACAACACGCAAGGAAGCTAGAGAAGAGAGGCTACGGACCTATGATCATCAATAGGATCTCCACAAGTGGAGCAGTACAATTGGCCACATTAGAGGGTGATGTTCTCCCAAATTATATTAGCGGTTGCAGAGTCAAGTTGTATCAGGAACCCCTCACGGAGGAAATGCTCAGTCGACTCAACACTGCTAAGAAACGCAAAGAGGAAGAAAAGCGAGTTCGAGAAGAAGCTCAAGCTGAAGCTTTGGAACGCATCAGAAGGATGAAATTACGAAGGCAAGGTAGAGATCAGCCTGGAGCGAATGACTATGCAGACCAAGGATTTCCTATGGCCACGTGTGAAGTCGCAGGAACAAGCTCGCATAGGATAATTGATAGACGTCCTTTCGTAACCTTAGATATAGGACAAGGAAAGAGTGCAAGGACCGTAAGAGCCTTGATTGACTCAGGTGCAGCCACTAGTGCTGTTAAATTGTCTTACTGCCAAGAATTACAATTGACTGTCAATCCTGTGGAAGCATATCTTATAGGATTGGGAGGAGTGGAAACCCCTTGCATGGGCGAGGCGGAACTTCCCCTTTACATTCATGATGAGGCAATGACAGTTAAAGTACTGGTATGTCAAGATGAGGATCTCACAGAACCTCTAGTCTTGGGTCAAGATTGGATCTATGACCAAGCAATTAACTTAAACCTAAGAAGTGGACTTCTCCAGGTTTGGGTCAATCATAGTCGAGTTACAGTAGAATTAGACAATGGAGCACTCAAGGAACTAGGAAAGGCACAGACTCCTGGTCCTTCCAGGGGTACACATGAAGATGACCATGCTGTTCTTGTTCAAAACCCTGTGTTGCAGAGGAATGATATTTGCAAAAAAGGAGTCAGGGATGCAACGGAACTCCCTTCTTTTCCAAAGGCCAGAAGGAGGCAGCAACCAAAGGCGGATCACAAGCAGAAGAAGCCGAGTACTACCTATGTCCGAGATCAAAAGTACCTGCGCAGCAGAATGTCCCAGAAAATAAACCAGGTGTGGGTGCGGAAAGGCGAACGACCGGGTGCACCACCGTCAACTACACGGGCAAAGCCTCTTATTAGTAACCAACAACACGACGCTAATAAGAAGTCTGTCAGAAATTCTTCTGCTAAAGTAAAATCTATTTGGGTGCCCAAGAAGTCGATGAAGGCAAGCCCACAATCTAGACAAATTTGGGTGCCTAAGGCTTGCTTGAGGGCACAAGTAGTTACGCCAAGGCCACAACCTATGCAGCATAACCCATCTACGAGTACAACCAGTATTCCCTCGTGCTCAACACTTAGGAACACACCAAGACCCATGAGCATGCATGTAATCACTTATAAGTGGGTCCCTAAAAGGCCCCATTCCCAAACAGCGACACCGACACAGCTCTCTGGAGTCTCTACGAAACCGAAAGCAAAACCCATCCACTGCATTTGGCAGTCTAAGATCTGTGATAAACCCCCCGACCCCGATTTGTAAATTCACCCCACTTACTAACGGCATTAGTCTCCTAGGAATACACAAACGTTAACTACACTCACTGTCTTCGTGCACTTACTAACCACTAACTCACCATATACCTCATGTTAATGTTGTAACGGGGACAGCAACGGATTTAGTCTGTCCATTACGATGTTAACACATGCTTCTATATTCTCACAGAATCAGAAGGCAAACAGTAAAATGGCAGAAGCGACAGGTTCGGGCTCACAAGTAGGGATACTTACTGCAGGAATTGATGTGGATAGCCTACCTGTGGACGTGCCCCCGACTGAACGACCAGTGGAGATGCAACACCTTCAGCAACTCCCGGTGCCAGACCCACCTACAGGAATCACGGAAAGAGTCCATGCCAACTCTCATTGGTGCAATGGCATGCCCGGTCCATTAGGAGAGGCTAAGTATATCTGGGAGTCTAAATGCGAGTATGACAGATCATGGGTGCGTTTCCAATTTTTCTCCAAGGAGTTCGAGACTTTACAGAACACCGAAGACCTCCAGATCATATGGCAACGAGCAGGGTTGGCGGAATATTTTGAAGCCCCACTACCTAAACCCGACCTCCTCCGATGTTACTATCTGGTCTCTACATTACAAGCTCATGAAGATAAGGACCAACCCGGATCATTTGTTCTCCCCTCATTGCTGGGCAACAACGAGTTGAAGAGGTTTGAACTTACTGTGGAGCTAGTGAGTGATGCTTTAAAGATGCATGGCACGCATGTACCCTCAGAAAAGGATGCTCTCGTTCCCAACAACATGAAGGATAGGAAAGTAGTGAAGCTGAAAGACATGGCAGCCCTCACCCCAAATGTGTCCATCCCTCTCCGCATGTGCATGCAACATTTCGCCTTCCCCGGTCAAGACCGATTCACGCAACCACACAAGAAGATCTGGTTTGCTCTCTACTTGGCGGAAGCAGGTGCGCTACCTATTAAGCTACCAGTGTGGATTATAGATCAGTTGTATGAAGCGAACAAACGGGCTTCTAGGAAATTAGTGGTGAACGGATGCTGTGCACTCACACGCATCATTTACCAATGCTTGGCATATGATGTCCCCATTGAGCGTGCCTTAACTTGGGCACAATTACAAATGTTTAAAAGGCTCAAGACATCCACACATCAGTCCAAGCGCATGAGGGGCGCGATTCCGTGTGTCCAGACAAGGGAAGTCCTGACTACTCCTGAGGCATCACCATTAAGAGAGGGCACTGTACCTCCTTTTACCATTAGGATACCCAGGTCGGAATCTGACACTACGACACAACCCACCCCATCGGCTCCTCCGGTTACACCTGAATTCGAGTTTGCTGCCACTGGAGAGGCTGAAGGACTGGACCCCCAGGATTTCGAAGCATTCCTACAAAGCACACAATTCTCTGATGTGGAGTTTTATTCAGAGGCAGAGGAGCAGGGCACATCCTCACGGAGAAGAAGAAAGTCTACAGACGGTAGACATGTCCATTGGAGTGACGCTCAGCAAAGCCAACAACACGGACACCCGGAAGAAGAAGAAGCATATGAAGAAGAGACCACTGAAGCCCCAGCATATACAGCAGAACTCCGAAGGCTGTATCAGATTATGGAAAGAGTGCGATCGCAGCAGTTACTCACTGAACAGAGCAGCAGAGTACTTATGACTCAGTTGTTGGAAGAAGCGGGAGTTGACTCAGAGTACAGGGAAGGTCTCTTATTGATGGCAGAAACATATGGAGTTGTAGAAGCTGTGCCCACTGCCATTCAGAGGCCTTCAGTTCAATATGACCCACGAAGGTTCCAGACACGACCTCGCTCAGGTAAAAATATCCAAATTCCCGTTACAGTTGCAGAAGAGCCCACTACTACACCAACCTCCCAAACAGCTAGTCAACAGCACCCCGCCACCCATGAGGAGTCCACCGAACCACTACCATCCACTCCCCCACCATCACCTCCTAGAAGAGAAACAGTGGAAACCACATCGACTGCTCAACCCACCGACCCCACCTTCACCTTCCGTACTCCGATCTCCAGTGCCACCCTATTCTCTACCACTGATAACCCGGTCTTTGACGCAAACCCCATCACTACACCACCCACCGAAACCATTCCCGAGCCTGCCCTAGGACAACCATCCCCAATGCCTTCAGCCACCGGTCATCCTGACCCCAGATCCACATTCATGGGCTTCCCTGCTACCACGCAACCCTTTCAGCCCTCCTCAAATTTACGACCCCAACCCCCGATATCCCTCTCTCCATTTCTACAATCCCTCCAGGACATCTTTGCTAGGGCTTTTCAACCAGGCCCTCAACCATTCCCTGTCTTTTCAGCTCCCCACCCCACGTCACATCTATTCACCACTTCCACACACACACCACCTACCATACCAATATATATGGCAGGCCCCACACTAACACCCACTCCTGAAGGTATGGACATTTCACCACCCACGGCACCTCCACCCACGGTTTCACCTCCTCCCATTCCCCCTCCACCAATTTCACCCACACACACAACTTTCGTAGACACATCATTCACTGTCTCCCTTCCCCAATTCCCTTCCCATGCATCTTCCACAGTAAACACCCCCCACTCATCTATAGGTAATGCATTGGACACCATGTTGGCTTGTATATCAAATTTAAGAACAGATTACATTCAGCTCCAGCAACAAAACGCACGCCTGCAAGAGCACTCAGCGACACTACAGCTCCGCCTTGCGGTACTAGAAGAGGAGAATGCTCGCCTCCACACACAGTTCCAAACCCTCCAAGACGCCCATAATATATTGGAAGTACAACTACAGAACGTAGATCAGGAAGCAGTGCAGGTGGTAGAAAGTCACCTACGGACACAACTGGAACGCAACTCAAAACTTCAGCGAAATATGGCGCTACTTAAACGCCATCTTGCGGCTGCTCAGGAAGAGAACAGACGTCTGCAAATACAAAATCAAGAGAACCTGGAGGCAGCTATTGAGAGCACACTGGGGGCACCCATCAGCCCATCCAAGTTTCAAGCAGTGACCCCCGATAATATCAAGATTATATTGGAAGATTATGCCATGCTACTCGAAGCACATGATAAGCTATCGGAGGAGCTAGGACAACTGAAGCAGGAACACCAACAAGGCCCAACAGCTGCCCCTCCAACCACCCCCTCTGCAGCTTCGCTTCCCTCCGACGCAGAGGCCATAAAAGATCTCCAGCAACAGGTAACTGAATTGCAGACACGCCTACTACAATATGAGAGGCCATCTTCCCCTCCGGAGGCTCCCACGGACGAAGAAGTTGTGCAAATTCCTGTGGAACAAACGTTTGATGAAGAATATGATCCGCAACCATTCCCAGGAGGCCAACAAACAGAAGAAGCGCAGGACACGTTCGAGGCACCACGGCCGCCATGGTTACGACAAGTGGAGGAAATAGGGACCTCGCATGAAGAGCGCACCGTAGTGCAAAATCAGGCTATGAGGGTCATAGAGGAGACTGTTTTACAATCAGATTACTTCAAGAACTTGTCATCGAGACGCCTGATTCTCTCATCGGAACTCCAGTACAGGCCATATTATATTATCTTGGCTGATTATAATGCAGAAATACAAAGAGTCACGGGTCAGATTCCTACTTTTGCGACCCAATTTCAACCCGAAGACCTTCCTCCAGAGGTGCGAAAAGGCAAGATTCGTCAACCAACATGGCGGCAGAAACTTTTAGAGACTTATCCAGAAATGCTACGCACATGGAACAACGCGCCGTTGCACCTCCTGTACAACCCATGCTACGGTCCAGTCCCCGGCCGCAGGTCGTGGAAGGCATTTAATATCAAGGTACAGAACAATGCGCAATGCAAGGAATGGCTGAACTACCCGTACATAGCGCCACCACAAGGACCACCATCGGTAGCATATATGATGGGGACCATTCGCCACTGGATGCCGCGCTTGAAGCCCATGCAAGATGTAGCAGCGCAAATGATGCTTAAAATCTTAGATATGATGCAAGTGGTGCTGAAGACCTTTAGAAATGCAGCCGCACCACAGGTACGCCTTCCGGGGTTTAGCAATGGAAATTACGACTTGGTGTATGACATGAGCACCACCCCCAGTATCCGTGTGGCTTACGCTTGGCATGCACGCATCAAATACCTCCCCGCCTGCTACAAACAGACCTTCGAAGAAATGTTCAGATCAGGGTTCTGGGAGTACCACTCGGAGATTTTCGCGCCAAAGCCGACACATCTGCTTCAACTGTTTGCTTGTGAACAAGCAATGTATTCAGAGTACTACACCACCCCGCAACCAGAGACCCCCGGTGCAATAAATTGGGAGGCATTGGAAGCCGATCTAGCAAGAGGCTTAAGGATAGGAGAACATGAACTGGCCACCAATGTCATCCAATATTACATCGACCACCCGAGGGAACAAAGGTCTGTCAGGGGCGACAGACGCTAGGAAGGGGGGAGTGTTGGCATACAAAGCAATAAAGGAGTCATGCACAATACGGCAACAAGGCCAGATCATTTTTTCCCATAGATTATGTACAACCCAAGTGATTTTAATCACTACACAAACATTGTAAATCCCGTTTTTGGTAGATTAGACTCCATTTTGTGCAAGCCGAGGAGTCCTCGAGCTTGAGGAGTATTAGAAGTACCATCGTACCAAATTTCATAATTTTTAAACTTCGTTTGAGCCCTCAAATAAGCCCTGGAACCTAATTTTTAACTAGGCCGGACACTAGGTCTGGACAGGGCCAAAAGCTAGTCAAAAACTATAAAAAGAGCTAGAGAGCTCATTTTTGAGGTTAGATTGTAATTGAAACGAATTTGTAAAGAGCATTTTGAAAGTAATCTAAAAGCTCCATTGATTCTCACTCTTTGTCTTACTGTGTGTGCACGTGTGTGTGTATGTGTGTGCATGCTAGTGTGCTTCTCACTCACGCACTTGTGCCGCCACTTGCTCGAGGTCTTCATACCATCCTCACGTCTTCCCGGATTGACATTAAAGGAGGTGCTACTCATCACTGAGCTACACCCTGCAGAAGGGGGCAAGCCCCCCTCTGCACTCCCCCCATTAAGCTTCTATGGGGGGATAGGCCCCTTAGACCCCGCAGAAGGGGGCAAGCCCCCCTCTACACTCCCCCCTCTCTGAAGGTTGGTGGCCGTATCCGCAACGTTGGGATGACCGACATCATTGCTTCTCCTGCTTGTGCACCACCTACTCCTGTTGATGAACCACCTTGACTCCCAGTCGTAGATGATGATGCGCCGCTTGACATCTTCTCTCTTTTGTTGTTCAGACCTCTGTGTTTTTGCTTCTGCACCACTCAGAGCCTCCTGAGCTCTGATACCATGTAAGAAAATAACAGCGCAATGGAATAGACCTGTAGACAGAGTGAGAGAAAAATGCAGACAAGGATAGACGTAGACTGTGAGATAGAGAACTCAAACTCTCATATTGTCGAGTGTAATGCAGTTACAATGATGGTGTTTTCCACCTGTGCGCTCCCAATGTGGAGCTTAGATGGCGATCTAGACACACTCTAGATGAAGGGCTTACTAGTGTGCAATGCTATGTAAAGCTGAACATGGGTCGTGCTTATATAGATTTTACAAGGTGGTTTGGTATAGATAAACATAGTCAGGAGATACAAAATAGTAGGTAAAATATATGATCCGACAATATCTCCATGACTAGAAGTCCTACCGTCTCGACCCTACGGGCCAGGGGGATAGGCCCCTTAGACCCCGCAGAAGGGGGAAAGCCCCCCTCTGCACTCCCCCCTTTGTGAAGGCTAGTGGCCGTATCTGCAACGTTGGGATGACCAGCATCATTGCTACTCCTGCTTGTGCACCACCTACTCCTGTTGATGAACCACCTTGACTCCCAGTCGTAGATGATGATGCACCGCTTTTTTCTTCTCTCTTTTGTTGTTCGGACCTGTGTGTTTCTGCTTCTACACCACTCAGAGCCTCCTGATCTCTGATACCATGTAAGAAAATAACAGCACAATGGAATAGACCTGTAGACAGAGTTGAGAGAAAAACGCAAACAAAGATAGATGTAGACTGAGAGATAGAGAACTCAAATTCTCGGATTGCCGAGTGTAATGTAGTTACAATGATGGTGTTTTCCACCTATGCGCTCCCAATGTGGAACTTAGATGGTGATCTAGACAAACTCTAGATGAAGGGTTTACTAGTGTGCAATGCAATGTAAAGCTGAACCTGGGCCGTGCTTATATAGATTTTACAAGGTGGTTTGGTATAGATAAACATAGTCAGGAGATACAAAATAGTAGGTAAAATATATGATCCGACAATATCTCCACGACTAGAAGTCCTACCGTCTCAACCCTACGAGCCGGGGGGATAGGCCCCTTAGACCCCACAGAAGGGGGCAAGCCCCCCTCTGCACTCCCCCCATTAAGGTTCTATGGGGAAATTGCGCAATGCCACAGGGCCTTTATTTTCACCTTAAATGACAACCCAAGGGCCTAGAAGTTTATGCCCTACCTAACCTAATGGCGAGGCTCACAAATATCATCTACAACCATCAACAGTCACATGTAGACCTCATCTAACTTGGAAGTTAGGGTTCCACAAATGTCCGGGCTCTCATAATGGCTTCTCCTCATAATGGGGGACCTTACAGCTTAGAGCACCATGGATCATTTGTGGTCACATGAGGGTGGAGTATTGAGCATATCTAACACTTGTCACTCACATTTGCTCACCACAATTGCTCACAATATTCATATCCTCCTCACGTGTCCATGGATTGACAAGTAAAGGAGGTGGTGCTTATGCTTGAGCTACACCAAATTTTGGCACCGTCGCCAAGGAACATTGCTCGAGGACAAGCATTGTGATGGTAAGATCATAGATTTGTGATATTCAAAGGTAAGGAATAGTTAGTTTCTGTTCATTTTCTGAGTTTTCTTCTCCATCCTCATCATCATCATCATCATCACCATCTTCATCCATCTTCATCTTCATAGATTTTTTTCGTTTTTGAGTGCATTTTCACCATTTTCACATCATTTCACATTTGTGGGAGTGCAAGAAAGAGGTAGGAAGTGCTTTGGAGTGCATGCACTTGTGTTTTTTGTTTTTTTTTGCACATTTGGGCTCGACGCAAAATTCAAAATTCTTGCCTAAAAACGCAAAAAATTGCGACTTTCTTAAAAAATTGCGATTCTCTGGAAAATCATGATTCCAGAGAATTGCAACTTTCTTAAAAAATTGGGACTTTCTTAAAAAAATTGTGACTTTCTTAAAAAAATGCAATTCTCTGGACTTAGAAAATTTGAGAAAATCATGATCTCTGGCTTGTAGATTTTGAGAAAATTGCGATTTCCTAGACTTGGCAATTGAGAAATTTGCGATTCTCTAGATTGAGAGGATTTGAGAAAATCAGGATTCTCAAGAATCTAGCATTTTGAGACATTCCCGATTCTTTGGAATTTAGCATTTTGAGACATTTGTGATTCTCAAGAATTTAGCATTTTGAGACATTCACGATTCTCTGGATTGAGAGGATAACCTAGGTGATGAGTTAGAATTTTCAAAGGTATACAAAGATTTAGATAGTTCTACCAGTTTCACTTCCAAACCATCCACTTCCATTGATGAACTCGTGGAACAGGTAGCTCAGAAATTACGAGTCTCAAGTAAGCATACACCTAGAATGGTCTTAGTAAAATGATGTTATACTTGTGGAGGAGACCATATGGCCAATGTTTGCCCTATCATGTCACAACCCCAAGGGAACCAGAATAATCAATACTACATGATAGAGAGAAAATACACCAACCACGTAGCTCAAGATTGTTTGTACAATAGGCAGGCTATTGGGACCTTACCAACAAGGTAGGTATAAGAACCAATACCAACAAGCATATTACAGGCCACAACAACAATATCAACATCAATAGCAACAACAATATCACACACCATATAGGCCACAACTGATCTTAGGAAACCAACCACCACCTCTTGCCAACATGATTCCAATTAATTATGCAGTGGTGGAGGGAAACCCTAATAGAGCATTGGTGCCAATGACTCCTTTGGTCTCAGAAAATGACCCTCATGCCCAAAGTTCTGACTAATCCTATGAAGATAGTCCACAAGCTTATTACACAGAGTCACCTGAGCATAGTGAGACTTATCCATGTCAATACGAGGCACCACCTATGGAACCAAATTGGGAGCCAGAATACTCCAATGTAATGTATACAAATCCTAACCCTAGGCCCCAATTGAGACAAATGAGACCACAAGCTACTAGAGGACCATGTTTGTTGGTAGTAGTCAGGGCATTCAAGGACTTACAAGACAAGGAAGCCAACGAAAAGAGTCAAGGCAAAGAGAAGGACCAAGTAGGCAAAGCAGTCAATGCAGATCCGGAAAATAGGCCCTATAATTTTTCATGAAGCAATATTTCCCAAATAGTGATCTTAGTCACTTCACACCATTGTAAATACCATTTTTTATTATTCCTACTCCATTTTGTGCAAGCCAAGGAGTCCTTGAGCTTGAGGAGTATCACTATTATTTATGTAGCATGTTTCATAATTTTCAGAGCTCGTTTGAGCCTCCAAAATAGCTTAGGAACCTAATTTTTAACTAGGCCGGACACTAGGTCTAGACAAGACCAAAGCTAGTCAAAAACTATAAAAAGAGCTAGAGAGCTCATTTTTGAGGTTAGCTTGTTGTAGATTTGATCTTTGTATGATAACTCTTTTGTAATGGAAGTTACTCCTTTGTTCCTCTCTTTGTTATTGTCGTGTGTGTGCGTGTGTGAAGCTGAGAACAAAGTTGCATGCGTTGCAGCATGTGAAGCAGTATGGTTGAGGAGGATCCGTATGGCACATAGGAATACAAGGACAGGAGGCTACAGAGTTGGTGTGACAACCAAAGTTGCATGGCCATTGCCAAAAATCATGTTTTCCATGCATGTACCAAGCACATAGAAATCCAGTATCACTATGTGCGTGAGTTGATTGAGGATGGGATCGTGGAGATAAGCTATTGTCCTACTGAAGAAAATGGAGCAGACATATTCACCAAGGCTCTTGGGAGAGAGCAACTTCTTCGACTTTTTCCAAAGCTTGGGATTGGACCAAGGAGGTAGTTCACTGTAGGGTGGACATTGAGGGGGATGTTAGATATGCTCAATACTCCACCCTCATATGACCACAAATGATCCATGGTGCTCTAAGTTGTAAGGCCCCCATTATGAGGAGAAGCCATTATGAGAGCTCGAACATTTGTGGAACCCTAACTTCCAAGTTAGATGAGGTTTAAGGGTTGCCATTTTAGGCGAAAATAAAGGCCCTGTGGCATCACGCGGTTTCCCCATAGAACATTAATGGGGGGAGTGCAGAGGGGGGCTTGCCCCCTTCTGCGGGGTCTGGGGGGCCTATCCCCGGTTAGTGATCAAAATCACTGTTTTTGTTGGGTTTCTTCTGAAAATTTGACATATACTTCTTGGAGCTCTCTACATGCTCCCCTTTCTTGTGTGTCCACTTCTTTGATGCATTCTGGCACCTTCTACTTGACCTTGGGTGTCAACACAAGAATTCCCTTCAGGGAGATGAACTAGATACAGGAAATAACTCGACAAGATCTCGTACTACGAGATTACAAGAGGACAAGACAAGATGTCCAAGAACTAGACTAGAAAAGACTAGAACAAGGAACAAGACAAGAACTAGAACTGGAACTTAGAGAGTACTTACTTGGCAGTCATGTCTCCTTGAGCTCTCAAGACTAGTATTGGCAAGACTGAGGATGTATGTGGCCAACCCCACCTTATAGAGGATTTCAAGGGTGGTTCATCAAGGGCGGTTATGAATTGATGATGTCATCAATGATGTCATCAATTTGAAACATCAACTTTGGATATCAGAATCAAGCAAGAAGATAGTCGATCTTATGGTTTTGACATGTTCCGGACACAATGGAAGCATTGGTTTCTCCAAATTCTGAACCAATCATGAGATATAGAAATCACATGGAAACTTAGGTTCAAGATGGTTTCCTTTGTCCCGATATCACCTCCCCCTCACGCAACGAGTTCCACGAGGAGCGATCATGATCTTTGGTCTCGGCTTCATTGGATTTTTCTTATGAAATTCTCGAACCTTGATTGATGCTCTGTGAAGGTTCTCTGCAGGTTCCCAAGTGCAATCACTGATGTCATATCCTTTCCAATGAACAAAGTACTCCAATCTTCCTCGGGATATTCTTGAATCTAGGACACGCTCGACCTCGAATTCTTCATGATCATCAATCTCGATAGGTGGTGAAGGACTAGGTCTCTCCCCCCTCAAAGGTGAAATTTGATATGGTTCCAACATGGATACATGGAAAACTAGATGTATTCTCATGGTACTCGGTAGTTGGAGCTTGAAGGTGACTGGATTAATCTTGGCCAAGATGGTGAATGGACCAAATCTTTGATGATCTAACTTTGCACAAGGCCTTGAAGTTTGTAAATTATTTCTGAGTAACCATACATATCCCCAATGTGATACGATGGATTTTGAACATGATGTTGATCTGAATAGTACTTATATTGTTCTTGAGATTTATGGATCTCTTCCTTGAGTTCTTTGTGAATGTCCATGAGGTATTGGGCCTTATCTCTAGTAGTTGGGTTCTTGACATGATTTGCAAGTTGTATATCCATCCTTGGATGTTGTCCATAATTTGCAAAGAAGGGAGTATGTTTGGTAGATGTATGAACAATATTGTTATAGGCAAACTCTACAAAGGGTAAAAGCTCAAACCAATCATTTTGATGATAGTTGATGGTGCAATGGAGATATTGTACTAGGACTTGATTCACTCGTTCTGTTTGTCCATCAATCTGTGGATGATTGGCTTTAGATAGTTTAACTTGAACACCAAGGAGCTTGCAAAGGCTATTCCAAAAGCTGGATATGAACTACAGACCTCGATCACTGACAATATCATGAGGCAATCCATGAAGCCTAAAGATGTATCTGAGGAAAAGTCTAGCAGTGTCTGCACCTGTGATTGCCTTGGTAGTTGGAATTAAGTGTGCCATCTTTGTAAATCTATCCACTATAACAAGAATGGCATCATACTTATCTGATTTTGGTAGGTTTATGATGAAGTCCATAGATAATGAAGCCCATGTCCTTTCTGGAATAGGTAAAGGCTGCAAGAGGCCATGAGGTTTATATCATGGTACTTTAGATCTATTGCAAGTGTCACAGGTTTGGATTTATTCCTTGACTTCCTTCCACATTTGAGGCCACCAAAAATCCCTTGATATGGGTTCTATTGTTTTATTCACTCCAAAATGTCCTCTTACAAGGTTTTCATGACATTGTTGCAGTACTTGGATCTTGGGAGCTCCTGGAGGGACATACAATAGGTTCTTATAGAATAGTAACCCATCCTTTTCTTGGAATTCATTTACTTCTTGAATTTTTCCTGAGTTTTTTGCTTAACGTTACAAAACAATTCATCTCGTGGTAGAGTCTCACGGATCAAATGATTCAAGGCCGAATCTTCATGATGGCTTGAAGAGATAGCTACTAACTAGAGATGCTCGGGCTTGAGTAATACGCTCTCCTATTGATCAAAGGCATCTTCACCCTTCTTTGGTGCAAGGTAAGATCTTGTTGACAAAGCATCTGACTGACAATGTTGATGTCTTGGACGGTATGTGATGACAATTTTGAACCTGGATAAAAAATTACTACATCAATATTGCCTTCTATTGAGGATGCGGGTGATCATAAAATACTCTAGGTTCTTGTGATTTGTATACATGGTAACTTTATGAGCTGCTCCTTCTAGATGGTGACGCCAAGTATCAAATGTGTCGACTATGGCAAGAAGTTCTTTATCATGAATTTCATAATTAATTTATGGAGGGGAAAATTTCCTTGAATGATGTGCAACTGGATCTAGGTGTCCATCATCTCCATATTGGAAAAGTATGGCCCCTATGCCAAAGTTTGATGCATCTATCTCTAGGAAGAAGGGCTTACTGGAATCAGGAGTGAATGTTGGAAAAGAATGGCCCCTAGGTCAAAGTTTGATGCATCGGCTTATTGGAGCAGTAGTGAATGTTGATTTCAAGGTCTGAAAGGCTTTTTCAGCTTCTTTGGTCCATGAGAATTTGAAGTTCCTTGTAAGCTTGGTAAGAGGTGTTACTATCTTGGAGTAATCTCTGATGAATATCCTATAGAAATTGGAAAACCCCAAAAAACATTGTACATCTAGAACACATGAAGGTGGTTGCTAATCGAGTATTTTCTAAATCTTCTTAGGATCCATAAAAATTCCTTTATCTTATACAATGTACCCTAAAAAATCCAATTCTGTCTTATGGAAAGAGCACTTCTCCAATTTCTCATATAATCCTTTTTCTCTTAGTTTCTCTAGGACTATCTTTACATTCTATTCATGATCCTCTAGATTTTTGGAGAATATCAAGATATCATCAAGGTATATTACAACAAAATCATCTAAATAATCTCGAAAGATATCATTCATTATATGTTGGAAGACAGCTCGAGCATTTGTGAGACCGAATGACATAACTACATATTCAAAATGGCCATATCTTGTTCGAAATGTTGTCTTACAGTCATCTCCTTCTCTAATCTTGACAAGGTTGTAAGCTCCTTGAAGAAGTTTGCTTTTCCACAGCATTCTAAGAGCTCTGATATGAGTGGTAGAGGGTATCTATTCTTTATAACTTTATTCAATCCACGATATTCTACACACATCCGGAGAGTCTCATCCTTCTTCTTTACAAATAAAATAGGAGCTCTTTCTAGAGACCTTGAGTGTTTGATAAACCCCTTTGCTAGATTCTCATCAATGTTCTTGCATAGTTCTGTAAGTTCCTCTGGGGATAGTCTATAGATCGGTCCAAAGGGGGGTTGTGTTCCTCTTGAATTTCTATGGAACAATCATAAGGTTTATGCTCTAGGAAGATATCTGCATTATTCTTTTCAAAAACATCTTCAAAGCCTTCGTACTGATCGAGTAGCTGCACTAGATCATCTTTCTTGGATTCTTGAGCTGGTATGGCATAGATCATATATGTCGGTTCCTTCCTTACTGCATGTATGAAGGCTTTGGCCCAACATATGTCAAGTTCTTCTTGATATCTCAATGGGTGATTTTATTCTTCTCCCAATTAATGTTTGGATTATGTTTTTTTAACCACGCATTCCAATGATAACTAGATGTAATGGGATCGATATTACATTGAAACATATGTGGGATTCATGGTCACCAAGCCGTACTCTTAATGATGTGGTTTCCATGGTTATATTCCTAGATGCTAGACGTCGGCCATCTAACACTTCAGCTACTATTGGTTTGTTCTTCTGAAGTACATGAATTCCATGTTTCTTAACCAATCCTTCATTGATGAAACATGAGGAGGCTCCTGGATCTACTAGGGTTGTAAGGGAAAGGGTCTTCTTGGCCATGATTAACTTGACAGGTGCAATACATGTTTCTATGGGTGTAGTTGCAATTATGAGACCCTATCTTATATCATGGTCCGGCTATACGGTCTCTTTTACAACTATACTTCTTCGTTTCCCTACTCTACAAGGGTGGCTATGACTCTGGAGTTCGTTCTCTTGTTGGGATAATTAACTGCAATATGGCTAGGGTTTCCACAGTACAAGCATAACTTATTATCCCCCCTTCTCTTTTTCTCTTGTGGTGTTAGAGGCTGGAACCTAGTTACATCTATCTGAATAGGTTCGGGCATAGATCTCTAGGAGTGGGCTGGAAGGGTTTCCATTGGCGAGGTCTTCCTTCTACTTATTTTTCTTGTTTCCTTTCAAAAAAGTGGTTATCACATTGAATAGCTTGGTTGACATATTCATTCAATGTCTTAACCTCTGGCATCGTGAGCAGAAGTTCCTTTACATCATCTCTTAAACCCCATCTAAATTGGCTTATGAAATAATCTTCATGCCAAGTGAGATCACATATCAACGGTCTAAATTCCGATGCATAGGTAGAGGCAAAGCGGTTACCTTGACGTAGCTTCTGGAGTTTTTTTTCTGCCACTTAACTCGTGTCTGCATCTACAAATATGGCGGTGGATTCTCGAAGAAACCCCTCATAGTCATGAAGTAATGCCATATCCTTCTCCAAGATTGGGGAAAACCATGATAATGCTTGACCATAGAGCAAGGTTCCAATAAAACCGACCTTGGATGCATCATCAAGGTATCTATCAAGATGCATACGGATGTACAGTTTGACTTGCTGTAGGAACCCTCAGACAAGTTGTGGTACGGGTCATCCAATCACCCCCTATTTTATCAAGGCTTTCGAGTACATTATATTCGGGTTATAAGAGATCTCATGGGTACGAATAATGCCATGCAGTTCAAGCTGAAAGAGACTATAGACATTAATATGGGACTCCTGTTTGCTAATGGTGTATCTTTCTTGGTTGTCTTCCTTGTAAGTGGAATCCTCTAGAGTTTTACCATCATTGCGATCATCATAGTAATTCATTCCCCCTGGGTAATCCAAGTCATTGACCTCCTTCTCCAAGTTGCAAAAGATGTTTGTTTTCGGAGTCGAGTGAGATGGGCTCCTCTCAATAATCCCCTTAGGGCATCTTCTCCTTCTTCGTTTGCTTACCTTCAAGCCAGTCACCAATCTCAAGAAAGCCCCTTGATTTCATGCCAATCTGACAACCTTCTCTTTCCTCTCGCTCTAACACGAAATTTCTGTTGCTTGGAACTAGTCCTTTGCCACCCGCTCCTCACTAGCCAAGTGTTGGAGGATGGCGGACATGAAGACAGGATACATCTTGGTCAGGACTTAGAAGAATCTTCAAAACATTAGTTGGGCTAGAAGGGAAAATCTTTATCGAAGGCTGAGGTGTCTTGAGGAAGAAGTAAACATAGGCCACTCTCAATGCCAGACAGGGCTCCGAAAAATCAGATGCATGCTGAGATACCAAGAAGAAATTCAAAGAAAGTATCTATAGGTATACTCTAAAGATTGGTGGGCAGGAAGGGTAGAAAAACCTACTAAAGAGATATGTGACCTCCTCAAGAAGAAACGATCCAAGAAAGCGATCCCTTTCATGATAGAAACCAATGGGGTTGAGTGGGAGACGGATGAAGAAAATAGTTTGTTAATTGTCAATCACTCTACCAAGATTTTGGGAGTTTCCACGCCTCTTTCTCCTAATATGCATGAATATTGCATGGTTTCCATCTCTAGAGTCAGAACCAAAAGAATTCGACAAAATAAGAAGCCTCTTCTTGAAGCTCCCATTTCAGATGATGAGATTCTTGAAGTTATTGATTCACTTCCTCATGGCAAAAGCCTGAGGCTAGATGGCCTCACTAATGAGTTTTTCAAGACCTTCAAGCACGGGGTGACTACTTCATTACATTTGATGTGGCAAGAGGTCATCTCTTTTGGTGTGCTACCCGAATGTCTCAATGAAGGTGTTATCAATCTTATTCACAAAAAAGGCAACAAAAACAAGATTAAAAATTGATGTCCAAATATGATGTTACAAATAGTTTACAAGATCCTTGCTAAAGTCATTGCTAATCGAATTGCTTGTCATTTACAAAACTGGATCAATGAGGATAAAAAAGCGTTCATCAAGGGGAGGTCCATCCTCAAGGCTATCATTGATGTTTGGGAAGGTCTAGTTTTTGCTCAAGATTCTGCTCAAGATGTTCTCTTCCTTAAGATTGACTTCGACAAAGCATATGATAGAATTGAGTGGGATTTCATTCTCAAATCTCTAAAAGACCTGGGATGTAGTTAGAAATTCATTAAGATGATCTCAACATTTTTTGGAAATGCATCAGCTCGGATAAACATCAATGGCCAGCTTTCTCAAGATATTCGATTATAATGTTCTATCAGGCAAGGATTCCCCTTGGCCCCTCTTCTCTTTACAATTGTTGCTGATGGTCTCGACTACCTTGTTAAACATCACACATGTTTAGGTCTTCTTGAGGGCCTCTTTCTTCCCCTCAATCAAGACCAGGTGATCATGAGACTCTTTGCCAATGACATGAATGCTTTTGTGCATAATGATCCGACCAACACTCATACCTATTGGTGTTGCCTAAATACATTTTGTGAGGTATCACGTTCCAAAATAAACCACTCTAAAACTTCCTCCAGGTCGTTATTATGCATGCACATCAATTTTGATTGACCATGGTTGTCAATTGGTCCTAGGGAACAAAATGTCTTCCTATTAGGTATTCCAATGGGATTCAATGTTTCTATGGGTCAGCGATGGAACTGGGCTCTTTCTAAGCTTGATAAAAAGTTGGTATACTAGAAAGCTATGTAGATCAACCTGACAGGGCGAGCTATGGTGGTTAACAAGTTCCTTCTTTCTTCCATTATTTACTTTCTATCTTGTCGGAGACGAAAGGACTAAGAGATTGTCAAATGAGAAAGAATTTGTAGAAACTTTCTTTAGACGGGAGACCCTAACAGAAAGTTGTCCCCAAAATTAAATGGGCTACTTGCATAAGACAAAAAGATCAAGGTGGTTTGGGGATTCTAGACATTGAAGGATGGCCAGTAACTTGGCAAGCAAATGGTTAATTAAATTGGAGCAATAGGGATGCCTCTTGAGTCAAACCGATTTTTAGAAATAAGTGTAGTCTTAGACTTGTGGGCCTTTTAGGGTGGAAGGGTCTGAATCTTCTCACTCGTTTTTTCTTTCCCTATCAGGTGACTCCTAGAGGCTCGAGCTTAGTTTGCTCCCTATGGAAGAGTTGGAACAAGGTGAAACAATTTGTCAAGATCAATGAAGATTGGAAATGAGCTGATATTAGACAAAATGATTTGATCTGGTTCCCTATCAAGGGCATCAGAGGTGTTGAGCCTTGGAACCTCCAAAAATCTAGGAAGCTTTGAAACAAAGGTTTCCATTTGTGGAAACAACTATGTAATCAGGAAACTTGCCAATGGATTAGATTTGAGGACATTGACGTGGCTAGGAGAGTGGACTATAAAGATTGGTGCCCGTTGCGAAGCAGATTCAATGCTTGGGAGGGCTCGAGGCCCCTCATCTTGAGGGTCTTAGATGGGACAACGGCAAAAATCTTGATAAAATTCCAAGATTCAAGAAGAATGTGGACTTTCAAGTCAAACTTAATAGGAGACAGTGTCTGGATTGGTTGAGTTTTAGGTGGGATCTCGAGTTCCAATCCCTTTGGCATCCCCTCGTCGAGGTTAAAAAATCAGTTTTTATGTGGTAAATCCTCCACCAGAACAATGAGGACTTAGGAAACCTCTTGTTTTCTTGCCCCAAGTCAATGTCATTCTAGCGGGACGTTGGGAGAATCATGTTGCTACATGGACAAATCAACGGAAGCAAGCGCTATTGGGTGAAGCGATCAAATGTCATTCAACACTGTACAATGCTATAAGAGGTGAGACTCTCTGGAAGATCTGGAAAGAGAGGTGTGCCGCCAACTTTGGTAGCCCTCCTAAAGAATTGTCGATCAAAAAATCTCTTTTCCTTTTAGGCAAAAGTATTTTCAATTGTAAGAAGCGCCCCCCTTTTAGAAGTCATAGATTGTTTCTCCTTGAGAGCAATAAGATTAAAAGCAAGTGGACCTCCCAGGAGGGGAATAAAAGAGTTATGAATCTTCTTTGTAATGTCTTCTTCTTTGTAATGTCTACTTTATAAAGTTAAGAGTTCATAGATCTTAGCGAGTTCAGTTGTACAATTGTTATTTATGTGAATTAAAGTTTGGGAGAGTAGCGTATTACCGAACTTCTTTTGAAAACAAAAAAGACGGGACTGCTCATTAAAAGAGAACGGATCCTTATCCTTTTGATACATTTTCATTCCAGTTTTCCCTCTTCTGAAGAGAAAACATACAGAATTTATATTTATATTCTGTAAAGCTTATCGACAGTGCGAGGCTACAGTCATGGCGACCACAGCGATGAGCCTGGCAGGTGCAATGGCTCCGACGCGAGCTATGCCGTCCCGAAAAATTTCTTCATCTCGTCCTGTTCTCACCAATCCATCAGTTATGCGTCCGCACCGTACATCCTCCGCGATAGCTTCAGCACGGTCTCTAACTTTCAGGTCGTCCTCGTGCTTCTCAGGTATCACCGATCAAGCCGTTGAAATGATCACAAATTCATCCATATTATATTTATACCGTGCAGGAAATCGACAGTGGCGGGTTGAAATAGAACGTTAATTCCATATCTTATCAGTTTCACACCCCAAATTTTGATAACGGCCACTTTACATCTGTCAGATTCGGCCGTCGATATTAACCTTATCTTTTCATTTCAAGCAGGGGTCTGTATTGCAACGAGGATAGGTTTCAGATGGGAAGCTCCACACAAGGATAATATTGTCAAGGTTAATGCCAAGGTAGCTCTCGGATGTACGAAAAGGTCAAGGTCAAGGAAGAGCATAGCCCGAGCGCAGGGCTTCCGGGTGCGAATTTCCACACCCGGTGGTCGAAATGTTTTGAGGAGGAGAAGAGCCAAAGGCAGGAAGATTTTATGTCCATGCACCAATCCCAACAGTGGTAAACGTGCATGAGAGTAATTGCTGCGTGAGTGATGAGATATGTCATTCTAGCGACGCCTTCATGCGTATCGACCATTATGATCTTTCTTTACTGTCTCCACCAAGCTAGCCAATTCTACTATTTGCATTTGTCAATCTACTGCGAAGGCATTGTCAACGTGATCGCATGATTACGAAACTTCTGGGTTGTAACTTCCAATTTTGTATCTTTAAACAGTCCTTATGGTGTGGTGTATGCTAGAACGGGTAATCTTAATTCATGGCAAGTGGTGATATGAATGTAATTTGCTTTTTTAGGCATGTGCACAGCTTGCGGTTAACAGTCGAGTTGTTTGTTTTTGTTGAATTTATGCAATTCGTTTTAAAGATATCCAGTTGTGGCACAAAGTGGATTTGGCCATTTGGAAGGCCGTCTAATTGAGGCTGTGTGAGATGTAACGAGTGGATGCTTAAAACAGCAGGGCGTTGGAGTTCACGCAATGCACCCATTTCATTGCATGCAGGCTGCTTTTGTACAGCATCACTTATATGTCATCAATTGTGAACATTGAGTCTATAGTTGGTTCTTTGTTTATTTTTGCTAGAGAACGCCTCGTGTATTGCATCTATGTCATTGCATTAACTATCATTTTGTACAGGTCACTTCTGAGCTGTGACTTTGGAAATGCACTAAATCTGAGACCTGGTTTTTACATCGGAGTGATGGAAATTTAGTGTGAGGAGGTCACATTCTGAGTGGAAATTGTAGGAATCACAGAGTTTATGTGCCTGACTATTCATGGAGAAGATGGGACAAAAAGATGAAAATATGTTCCACTGCCCACTGTGAGCATGATGGGAAGAGGGACAGAAGCCACTTGAGTATGTTTACTTCGGATCAAGTCACGTGCAGTATATATGCTGGTGCATATTAGCAGCTTTATCTGATTGATTTTAGATGAGGTTCATGAGAAACAAACATCAGAAGCCATATCACTTTTTAGATGTACAGAGTTTTAGGTATAGCATTTTGTTGGTATCCATGAAACAGTGTCAGTTATTTTGCTTGGTGTAATTAAGACTTGTTGTTGGTTTGCTGCTCTATTAAATTATTGTAACTGAGAAACATCACTAGACCATATGTGTATGGTTGTATGGTAAGCCTGAGCTTTTGAGTGAAGCTTTTCTTGGTTAATTATGGTTCTCAATCAGTTTCACGAGCTTGATTAGTAGCGTATGGTGTCTCAATGAGACATTTAATCTTCCTATTTATCTCCACAGGTTTTTTCTTTTATTCAGGTTGATATATACAGACTGGGAAAGTATCCTTCTTACTGTAACCAGTGACCTTCTATTGCATTAATGTCTGATTCTTTTATCCCTAATGTCTGTTGCTAATATGTTTTGTTCTTTATCCTTGAGTGGTCTCCTCCCAGGAATATAACTCTCCAGGTGCTTTGTCAATTTCATGTGCCTTTCCAGATTAGTGAGGAAGTATGCATGTATCTAATAAGATCAGTCCTGCAAGAAAACTGTATAGTGAATGTCCCACCCCTCTCCCAATTTCAGTTATTTAATCAGTAGCAATGGCTGGAACTTCTATGCAAAAAATGGACATTATAGGTTCATGCCCTTTTGGAAGGGAACATCATGTCAAGTTATGAAGTGTGATTGGAGATATTACACAAAGGAACATGTGGATTATTTGAGCAGTTGTTCCTGCGCCGCATACGAACAAGCATATGGGACAAATTTCTGCATATGCCAGTGGGTACTCTTTGTACAGTATGTGGCGTGTGTTTTATTTTGAAAGGCTTGAAGCTCTATGTGAAAGTATTCAATGTACATAATCTTCAGATTTAAAGTGCTTCCAATTGAAGGACCAGAAAGTTCATATTGAAGAATTTAACGTGCATATCACATTTTCTTTAGATGTTGAGTTCTCCAAGTTGAAGAATAGTAGACTTCAAGGACAAACTTTTAGGTATTCTGGTTGACTAGCATCTATTGTAATATGTGCTTTGAATTGAAGGACCAGAAACTCTATGTTAAAGTATTCAGGGTACATATCACATAATTTTCAGATTTTAAGTGCTTCGAATTGAAGGACCAGAAAGTTTATATTGAAGTATTTAACGTACATATCACATTTTCTTTGGATGTTGAGTGCTCCGAATTGAAGAACAGTAGGTGTGTGTTTTAATTTGAACGACCAGAAGCTCTATGTTAAAAGTATTCAAGGTACGTATCACATAATCTTCAGATTTTTAAAAGTGCTTAGAATTGAAGGACCAGAAAGTTCATATTGAAGTATTTAACGTTCATTCACAGTTTCTTTAGATGTTGAGGTCTTCCAAGTTGAAGAACAGTAGACTTAAAAGGACAGTTTTAGGTGTTCTGGTTATGACTAGCATCTATTGTAGCCATAGTAAAAAAAAAATAGTGCAATTTTTGTTTTAAAAATTGTAAAAACCTCAATCGTGATTTAAATCTCTAGGAACAATTTTTATTCTAAAAAAAAATAATAATTTTTTCATTAAAATAAAATCGTTATTTTTTATAAAAATAAAAACCGTGTTTTTTTAAAAATTAAGTTTTATGTAAACTTTGTTGTATTCTACACTCATTAAAAATGACTCCTATCTTATATGTAATGGTTATAAATACAATTCAACAAGACCTTTTTCAAGAGGAACTTGTATATGATTTTGCAAGTTTAGGGAATTCATACATATGAACATTGGTTGCTCGTACATTGATGAATGATCTTCAAGACTCAGATAATGACCAAACACCTAGTGCTTATGGGTGATGAATCATCTTCAAAATTTAGATTTGTTGAGTCTTTTAGATATCATGATGAATGACAAAGTACATATCTCTTCAATTATGGTAATCTCTATTGCTAATGAGATTTGCAAACACTTATAGATATCATGATGAATGACAAAGTACATAATAAAATAAAAATTGCTCATGATGAATAAAAGCCTTGATTTTTATTTTCACTTTTTTAAATCTCTACAGTTTAGATGATCTAAATCCCGACTTAAATCTACAATTTAAATCTCACCTTTGTACCATGCTTGCAATCTTTAGAAGATTTAGTGCAAAAAATTTGATTAAGCTTGCACAAATAAGATTTGGCTACATGTTTATTATGCTCTTTGATCTACTTGATGAAAGAGTATATAATGGCTTGTGGTCTATGGTTGTGTCTCCTAAATACACTAGGAAGAAAATATCTAAGACAAGAAGCAGAGGATGTTTCTTCCATAGTGTTAAGTGCTTTCTTTTGGAGGAGTGCACATGAAATTGTTAGTATATGTGCTCCCATCTTGCATGTTTTGTGCTTGGTTGATCGAGAAGGATCCACCATGGGACTCATATATGAGCTTATTGATACAATGATTGAAGAAATTCGAAAAGTTGATGGTATTGATAATGTAAGACTTGAGGAAGTCAAAGCATTGTGCATTGAGAGGTGGAATATGCTACATTCTCTCCTACATGTTTTTTGCATATATTTTGCATCCTATTTGGAGAGAAAGATGTCCTCAAAAGGATGGAGAAGTAAATGATGGTTGGATGAATGTAATTGAAAGATACACATAATGATGTTCATAAACAAAGTAGATTATTGGATAAGTTACATGTTTTTAAGACAATGTCTGACACGTTTGGAAGGCAACTTGCTAGAGATCCAAAAAGAATGCATCATGGTGTGATGTGGTGGGAGTCTTTTGGGTCACATACACCCGATTTGCAAGCATTGGCTCTTCGTATTCTCTCACAAGGTACTTGTGCTTCCCCTTGTGAGAGAAATTGAAGCACATTTTCTTTGATTCATACCAAAAGAAGGAATCAACTTCTCCCAAAAAATATTGAAAAATTGGTTTACATTCGTACCAATCTCTGACTTGCAATGAAGATAAAAGAAAAGGGCTTTGAAATGCAAGAAGTTACTTTGGAGATGACATAAAAAGAGCATGATGGTGAAAGGTTGCTTGCAATGCAAAAGAGTATAAAGGGTGGGGAAATTCCCCTCAATCCTATCACCTCCATAATCCATTTCTTAGAGATGTGTACATGAAGATAAGGGTCCATCTACACATGATGGTGGTGGTAATGATGATAACAATCTTATTGATATTGATGATGATGATGATGAAGAGGAGATGATGAAGAGTATAAAAAACCTCAATTGTGATTTAAATATCTAGGAACGAATTTTATTCTCAAAAATAATTTTTTTTTTCATAAAAATAAAAATCTTCTTTTCATAAACATAAAAATTGTTTTTTCAAAAAAATAAAAGTCAAATTTTTTTAAAGTTTTATCTAAACTTTGTTGTATTCTACACTCACTAAAAAGGACTTCTACCTTTTATGTATTAGGGTTGTAAATACAATTCAATAGGAACTTGTATATGATGTTGCAAGTTTAGGGAATTCATACATATGAACATTGATTGCTCGTACATTGATGAATGATCTTCAAGACTCCGATAATGACCAAACACCTAGTGCTTATCATCTCCAAAATTTAGATTTGTTGAGTCTTTTAGATATCATGATGAATGACAAAGTACACATCTCTTCAATTATCATAATTTCTATTCTTAATGAGATCACACACACACACACATACATACATACATATAGACATACACACACATGTGTATGTGCATGTATGTATCTCTCTCTCTCTCTCTCTCTCTATATATATATATATATATATATATATATATATATATATATATATATATATATATATATATATATATATATATATATATATATATATATATATATATATATATATATATATATATATATATATAGAGAGAGAGAGAGAGAGAGAGAGAGAGAGAGAGAGAGAGAGAGAGAGAGAGAGAGAGAGAGAGAGAGAGAGAGAGAGAGAGAGAGAGAGAGATACACACACACATACATAGAGACATACACACACACACACATAATAATTTGAGTTGTGATGTCCACATCTAAATGATCCTTAAAGTCCTAACATAAGTCTCATTAAATTTCTCTACCTATCAAGCGCAATGTGGCTAATATAACATGTTTGCACATCTCTCTATTATGTGTCAAGTAGATTAAATAACATCCAATAATTTCAACATATGTAATTTTTATATTTAACAATTTTAGTTTGTGTTTCTTTTATCTATCAATCATCAATAATTTATATATGTTTTTATTATTATTTATTTTTTCAAATTTAGAGTATCTACTTCACTCATTCTATTTTTAATCTATTTTGACTATTAAATTTTTAGTTTTTATACCATTTTTTAAATTAAATAATTGTATTTTAGCATCAAGTATACGTTTTCCTATAAAATCTTATTCTTTTGTGCGATTCTTTGTTGTTGTACTCTCTTATGTATTTACATTTGTCCTTTTAGTTTCATTATCAATGTTGGATACCTTTAAATATATGAAGACACATAGTTAAGTTGTCTAGGTTCTATAAAATTTGAGAGTAAATGAATCCTAAGCTAGAAGTCGCTATTGGAGTTTGAGGTATACGGAAGCACACAAACAACATAAGGAAGAAGAAGAAGCTTGGAGCACAATGCACAATACTGAATGTATTACCACTAGAATGTACAAAGATAAGTGACCCGTTAGGGCAATAGGCGTATATACAAGCCGGGAAAAAAAACCTCCTAAAGAGGGGAAAAAGTGCCCCGACGATCCTAGTGTGTTCACACACATCACTACATAAATATATCAACAAATCCCCCCTAGGAGTGATGAAGTGAACAAGGAGCTAGCACTCATGTATAAGGAAGTGTCAAGTTGTCATGGACAAAGGAAACCATCCTAAACCTAAGACTCCATGTGATTTCTATATCTCATGATTGGTTCAAAATTTTGAGAAACCAATGCGTCCATTGCGTCCAGAACATGCCAAGACCCTAAGATCGACTGTCTTCTTGCTTTATTCTGACATCCAAAGATCATCTTTCGAATTGATGACATCATCGATGACATCATCAATTCGTAACCACCCTTGATGAACCGCCCTTGGAAACCTATATAAGGAGGGGTTGGCCACATACATACTCAATCTTGCCAATATTAGTCTTGGGAGCTCAAGGAGTCGTGACCACCAAGTAAGTACTCTCCAAGTTCCAGTTCGAGTTCTTGTCTTGTTCCTTGTTCGAGTCTTGTCTAATCTAGTTCTTGGACATCATGTCTTGTCCTCTTGTAATCTCATAGTATGAGATCTTGTCGAGTTATTTCTTGTATCTAGTTCATCTCCCTGAAGGGAATTCTTATAATCCTGATATCTTGCTTCATACTTACGATCTCGAGTTGTGGGATCTCGTATATCATCTCTAGTCAAGTTATTCATACCTATCAATCCCGGATTGTGGGACATCTTGTATGAATCACATATTCTTGTATCATTTTCCCTACGTGGGTGTTCTTGTAATCAGAAGTATATTTCCAAAATCTTGTCTTGTGTAGTCAGAGAGCACAATCTAGTGCTCCCCTGATATTTTGGCAAGATTAGCTTCTATTCAAGACTAGGGATCATGGAGAATGCTTATGAACAGATTGTGGCATCACTTCAAAGTTTTCAACAACAAATTGAGGACCTAACTCATAGAAAAATACAAGTCAAGATGGAACATCCGGGGCATATAGGCATGCTCATCCAGGAACTACAAGAACGAGTCGGGAATCTTCAAGCAAATCAAGGAAGCATTCAAGTGAACCAATGTCCTAGCTCATCTTTCATGAAGGAACCCAAAATTTGCATGCAAAACTTAAATTCAAGGATAGGCTTATATGAGTCACCAATGGAGTACACATTGTAAAAGTACATGCGCGGAAGCAAAATGAAAATAAGAGTGTACTCACAAAATGAAAGAGTGTGAGACTCAAAAGTGACTAGACCATGAAATGGGAAAACTCACATGGATTAGAGTGAGCTTGTGAAGAGCATGAAGCACGCTCCTCAAGCATGGGGGGGAGAGACCCGCCTTATATAGCATGGAGGGGCCTCTCCAAAGTACATCATATGTGGGATAATCCCCTTTGAAGGAGAATGAATACACAGGTAGAAGCAAATGGCATGGTACCCAAATACAAAGAGATATAATATAAAATGGAAATGAACTAGAAATGGATTGTCTCCTAGATACAAAATGGAGATGCACTCTCATATTCTCAACTCTCCCTCTCGAGCTCCATTTTGTAGAGCATGGAGGCTGCTAGGGTATGAGACAAGTGTCCACCATGAGTGTAACAACAACAACATGAGCACCGAATAGAAAGTCTCCATGTGGAAATCCATAGCCTCCAAGTTTTGAAAATATCCACCATGAGATGTTTATCACCAAGAAGTAGGTCCATCAAGAATGAAATGTAAAACATGAAGCATGAAATGATAATCACATGGTAGTGCATTGTATGTTGTAGTCCTCCATGGAATGTACAAAGTCCTCATATGTGTTGGTAGGACCATGAAAGCCTCCTCTGAACCGAAAAGATGTCTTAAAAAAAGATCCAACTAAGTGATGTATCCATGTAGATCCACGTGTATCCTATGGAGAATGGAAAGATGTTGGACTCCATGAATGGATTATTATCAGATTAGAATGCTGCTCTAAACGAGATAAGTGGACTCTCGAAGAGATGAATGGAAAATGATGAGCCATTGATCCTAGAGTAAAGCCCAACTGAACTTGAGGGGAAATGAAAACCTTCAATGGTATGATGGGAGGTGTAGCCATCTGAGGTGTAAACTGAGATTGTATCTCTAAGTCCTCATGCACCAAAATTGTACCATGATATGAAAATCCATGTACAAATAGAGTGTGATCCGTGTAGTGTGATTTTCGGATAGTGGAATGATCCACTTTCGAAGAGGAAATGTGAGGATCGAGATCCTAAGAAGAATCCAAAAGTAATGAACACTTAGAATATTCATCAAAAGTGCAATCTTTGGTAACTATAACTGAGTGGCTCTTAGGGTCATACAATTTTTATTCCTTTTGAAGATCACTATAACTAATGAAAATGTATTGCTTAGGCCTATCATCATTAGGGCCTTGCACATAGGCATCACTAACAGCTCACACTAGGTTTCCTTTGAAAGTAAGCCTTGAATGGGGTTTAGTTCTTCAAAACATGTGAGAACCCTCTATTAATGAATATGTATTACTATATGTATAGCTTCACCCCAAAACTTATGTGGAAGTTTCTTATAATGAAGCAGAGCCTTGGCCATCTAGAATAGACTTTGAATCCTTTGTAGAGCAATACTTGTGTTGGGGTTCAACAACACATAATTGCTGACTCAAACAATCTATTGTCATGAACAAATCCTAGCGCATAAATCTTCTCACACACAACTCAATTTTCTGTTTTACAACACCAGCAATTATATTGCAAATATAGAACATTTATGTTTGAAACAAAAGATAATACATGCCTAAGCAACTGAATCAGAATGAAATAGTTCACAAAATGTGTTTTTGAATTACAAAAAGTTAAATTGACAGGAGAGCAATATGGCTTCTTCTTGATTGAACTCATCAGGTCCGATTCACTTTCAGCATCAGCAATTACAAGAATAGAGACTTTTACACGTCTCTCATCTTTTTGTCCTTCTCGCAAAATGCTTCCACTACCCTCTCTTCTCTTCGCGAACAAAATTACAATGATCATATCACACGAATTTCCCCTTAACTAACTTATAAATATTTCTTTTTAAATATCGGATTGACCAAATTACGGATTCAGCAAACTCCGAGTCAGCAACATCAAAGTTAGCAAAATTCTGACTAACCACTTTAACTTCCAATTTCTCACCCCTCAACTCTTGGCACTGCCCGGTGGGGGATTTTTTCCAGAAATCAAGGCCGAATTTACAATCCCTTGATCATAAACTACAAGACTAAGTTCTCTATTGAAATCTTCTTGCTGAACTTCCTCTGCAACCTTAATGTTTCCTTGAACTTGATCTACTTCAACTTGCATATGTTCTTGCTCCACAATCTTTTTTGAAACTACCTTTTCCTGTGGCTAAACCAGATCATCCAACTCTTTATCTAGAGTGTGCTGAACAAGCTTCTCTTTAAGATCTGCAGTTTACTGAAGCAACACTTCCTTTTCACTTTTATGCTGATCAATTACCTGTGTCAACTGACTCTCATATATTGATGCAAAGCCATCTTGTATCTGCTCAAATGGATACCTAATAAGTGCTTGTAATCTTTCTTTAATTCCTATCCATAAATCCTGCATGCACTTATGCATATGTTGCTAGAGAGTCCTCATATCCATTTCAGACATTAGCACTGCATCCATTTCCACTTCCTCATTCTGTAACATCTATTTCTCGAGCACAAGTGAAGGTTTGATTCTAGACTTCAATACTTCATTTTCCACCTACAAGGTTGTGTTCATTGCAGCTAAGTTCTGAATCTTTGTGTCTAGCATTTGTTGCATCTTCCCTGTCCACTAATCAAACTCCTATAGGGACTTCTTGAACTTCAATATTTCCACCATCTGTTGTTGGTGAAACTAAGACAACGGTTCCTCATGCTCATGTATTTTCCTCTGCAATTCCTCCTTTAAGCTTTGTACCTGAGACTTCATCAACTGATGCTCATCATATTTTAATATATTAGTAAGTAATTTCTGTCCCTTCAACAAGCCATCGTGCCTTACTATGAAATTGTACACCTCATCCAACTTCTATTGTATCTCAGACACTTCTGCACTGACTTCAAGATTTGATTGAGACACCTATTGTACAAAAACCTTATCCACCACAGCTTTTAGCACAGGTTCCAATTTGCATTTTTTGGACAGTTTAAAGCTTTTGCCCACCATCTTGGGCTGCTTGATATCTTTTGATACATTAATTGGTGTTTCATGGAAACTCATACCTTTAGAAGTTTCTCCCTTCAACTTCTTTACCACCGAAACAATCTCAGCTACTTTGTATCCATCCTTCAATAAATCACTATATATTTCATCCAGTTGGTCCTTGTTGCTCTAGCACAATGGTGAGAACCACG
This sequence comes from Ceratopteris richardii, assembly GCA_020310875.1. Taxonomy (NCBI): domain Eukaryota; kingdom Viridiplantae; phylum Streptophyta; class Polypodiopsida; order Polypodiales; family Pteridaceae; genus Ceratopteris; species Ceratopteris richardii. The sequence continues at coordinate 166,476,982 of CM035416.1, forward strand.
TTAAGAAGCTCCACCTCCTTAATGTCAATCCGCATAAGAGATAGGAGTGATATGAAGATCGTGAATGTGAGATGAAGTGAGAGTGAAGGTGAGAAGCATAGAGATGCACACACACATATACACACACAACGAAGAGACAAGCAAGACACAATGGAAGGTGAGAAGTCAACTCTATTGCTCAAGAACACTCTTAAAAACTCAAAATAGCTCTAAGCTCACACTAACCAAGCTCACAAATGAGCTCTCTAGCTCTTTTTATAGATTCTAGACTAGTTTTGACCGGTTTCACATCTAGTGACCGGCATAGTTAAAAAATAGGTCCTATGCGCTATTTGAGAGGGTAAACGGTGTCTAAAAATAACCAAAATTGGTATGCTCATTCTACCTAAGCTCCTCAAGCTTGAGGACTCCTCGGCTTGTACAAAATGGAGTTGTAAATTATAAAAAGGGTTTTTGTATGTTACATATAGTACAAAAGTGATGAAAATCACTATTGGAGGTTTTGAAAAGTATTTATAAAATATAATTCTTTGAAAAAATGATTGGACTGACTCCCTGCTTCTTTGTTATGTTCGGTCTTCACATGCTTCCGTGTCTTCTATGCCTCTGGCTGCTGCCAACACCCCCCTCCCTCTCGCTTCTGTCGTCCTCGATAGAACCTTGTTGTGAGGTCTGTCGGATGTAATTCTGGAGTAGTTCCTGAGCGAGGGTGTGTTCTGATATGCGAATTCCTCGGGCCAGATCTGCCTCGAGTTTCTCCCAATCAATTGGTTGCGGTTCATCGGATGGTGGGAGTTGATAATGCGTGGAATATACCATCTGTTCACAGGCAAATAATTGAAGTAAATGCGTAGGCCTGCTGATGAACACTTCTGAGTGATATTCCCAGAAATCGGTTGTGAACATTTCTTCGAAAGTCTGCTGATAGCACGCCAATAAGTACTTGATTCTACAATACCAGGCATAACACACCCGGAGCGATGGCGTTGTACTCATATCATATGCAAGATCTAGATTGCCGTGCTCGAAACCCAGGGTGTTCACATGGGGTGCCTTGACGCGATGGAAGACTTTGAAAACCATCTGCATCATGTCAAAAATTTTGACAGTCATGTGCGCTCCTATATCGTCCATATGTTTTAAATGAGGGAGCCAGTGACGAATCGTTGCCATCATGTATTCGACTGTTGGTGGACCTGTGGGTGGCCTGAAATATGGATAATTTAACCAATCCTGGCATTGCTTGTTGTTTTGTACTTTAATAGCGAATGCCTTCCAAGAGCGGCGATGTGGCACTGGTCCCCAACATGGGTTGTACTTTAAGTGTAGAGGTGCCTTTACCCAAGTACTCATCATTTCTGGATAATTCTGTAATAGATCCTTGCGCCAATCTGGTTGATAGATTTCTCTGCGCTACGCATCTGTTGGCAAATCCTCAGGCTCAAATTGAGTTGTGTGGGAGGGCTTCATGCCTGTTTCTTTCTCTATGGCCAACTGATATTCCGCCATTAACATAAAATATAGTTTATACTGTAGCTCATGCCCAGATATGTATCTGCGAGGGGCCAAATGAGCAAAGTAGGGCAACTGTAAAATTCTTTCTTCAATCATTGCCATGGCATGTAACTGCGCCTCTACCCTGGCTGAGTGGGTTGTTCCAAGTTCTTCAATCGTCTTCATCCATGCGAGAGTTGAAAGCTCGAAAGTCGTCTGGCCTTCGGCCGTGACGCGTCCGCCTAGGATGGGTTGGGGTTCATATGCTTCTTCAAAAGTTTCCTCCACCAGAATAGTGACTGTTTCTTCCTCTGCTGGTAGGTCTGGTGGGGAGTCTGGCCTTGGTGGTGCTTCATATATCGCTATCTGTGATTGAAGACTTGATACCTGGGCCCATAATGCGTTAAGTTCCTCTAGAATGTCAGGAGATGGGTCCGCAGGGGCTGGTAGTCCTTGTTGTATTGGTGCTCTTAGCTGGAGTGTCCTGTGTTCCTCCTTGAGCTTCTGAAACTCCTCGTTCATGTTGTCGTACTCATCTAACAATCTGATGTGATCATCTAGCAACATTTTCATTGATTCTGAGGGCACGGCCTTAAAGCGACTAGCGCTCAATGGTTGGTCGGATTGATCAACGACAACTTCTAAATTCTCTCTGTTCTGTTCTTGTAAGCGCTGGTTCTCTTCTTTCGCTGCTGCCAAGTGTCGTCTGAGCAAGCCCATGTTCCTAGTGAGCGTCGCATTGCGAATCGTCTGCACCCTTAACAAATTATCAATGTCTGTGATGGCCTCTTTGGTCTTTTCTTCACTTTCTAGTTCAAGTTTATGATAAGCCTCTCGTAACTCTTGGTAGCGGGTGTTTAGTGAGCCATTTTCGATGGTCAATGAATTGAGCTGCGACTGTAGATCATTCGTTGTCTGCTACAGCGTCCGGTAATTATTGCCAAGAGATGCAAATTCATCTCTTACTTGTGTCATGCAGGTGAACATCTGTCGGAATGCAGTATCTACAGTGGGTGATAATATTAATGGGGCCTTGGAGGTGTGGGGAAGGATGGGAAGGATGGAGGGAAAATTGGACTAGATAGAAAGGTGGATGTTCGAGGAGGAAAACTAGGTTGGGTGGGTGCAAGAATTTTCGGATGAGTGGAAGTAAGGAAGGCTTCTGCTACAACGCTATCCAATGAAGTGGATGGTCTGGGAGAGATCGGATGTACAGGGGAGATTGGAGAGATGGGAGGTGAAAGAGGAGCGGTTGGGGTGGCGGGTACTTCAGTCACAGAGGTATGTACAGTAGTAGTGTGGGGTGGGGAATCGACGAGGATAGTTTCTTCGGCCGTAGATCTTTCAGGAATTAGGCGTGCTTCCCTGGCCTGTTGGGATGATTGAGCACCTATGGGTACGCGAATATATTCACCTGGTTTTGATAGTAGTCGTACTTGTCGGGGGTCAAACTGCGGTAACGGCTTCCTCTACAAATACCTTAAGAGTTCGGTGGATCCCACTGATTTGACAAGTTCTCTGAAGCCTCTGATGTATACTTCTTCGAAACCGCTTGAGACAAGTTCTTGCTCTATGAGTGCTTGGCTCTCTTCCTCAGTTAACTTTTTACGCGCCGAAACTTTCTCCATGGTGCGATATAACTTCTTGATGGCTAGCATATAAGCTGCTGCTTCATAGGTTTCATCTTCATGCGTACTGGTATCACCTTGGGTGTCGGTTTTCTGTCCTTGTTCATCTGTCTATCCATGCGCTTGGGATTCATGAGTGCCCTGGCTGACTTCATCATCTCCGTCATCTTCATCGGTTTCTGTTCGTTCTCCCTCCGAGCTGGATACTACTTGTCCTTGTTGTTGGTCCGGGGGAGTGGTAGGGTAGCTTGGACGTTCATATTCTTGAGAAAATAATATGTGACCTTCAGAAAACTAAAATTCATTTGAGAAAGCATCTGGCATTTCGAAATCAAATGTTGTATCTATGGGTTCTACTTCCAAGTTGGGTATCGGAAAAGAAAATGCTTCTGCACCAATAGTGGTGGGAACTTCTGCTGTAGTGGTGGTAGGTTCCTGAACTGATGTTGCTTGTGAGGTAACTGCATTGGTAGTGCCTTCTGTAACGATAGGTCGTGATAACTGTATGCGAATGGGTTTTACAGGAGTAGGGGCTTTCGTCGGAGACTGTTCTGGAGAGATTTGCGATGACGGTGATTCTGGAACCTGTAGGCAGGGAATAGTTTCTCTCATACGCTTTCCTGCTCATCCTTTGCTAGCCTTCCTAGCTTTCTTTGCGGTCCCTTTGAATGCTTTTAGCTCCTCACTTGTCAATGCACGCTCGATAGGTAAACCATATGCCAAACACATATATACAATGTGCGTGAGAGCGCAACATCCATTGATTACCTTCTTTCTTTCCCATTGGTGTTGTGCTAAGTACAACTGATCGATTATCCAGCTGGCAAGATCAACCGTTTGAGGTCCATTACATGCTAAATATAAACCAAACCAGATACGCTTGTGGGGCATGGTGAATCTATCCTGAGCGGAGAAAGCAAAATGCTGCATGCATATCCTTAATGGTTTCGATAGCTCAGGTGTGATAGCAGAAATATCTTCCCATTTAGTAACATCCCCACGTTTCATAGGCTTTGTAATTAGCCTTTCTTGTTCTGTCGGAGTGTGGGTTCCATGTATCTTAATAGCAGCTCTAATCAAATCTTTACGACAGATAAAACTTCTTATATGGCAGATCATTTACCAAAGATGGCAAAATGAATGTTCCTGGAAAATCTTTGTTCTCTGAAGCTGTCAAAGTGGTTACCAAGTAGAAACATCAATAGAAATCGGGTTTAGGAAAAGGATCACTGAAATACTCTGTAAATCCTGCTCTTGCCCAAACATGCGTTAAGTCTTCTGTGTTCTGTAGTCCTTCAAACTCTCTTGAGAAAAATTGGTACTTGCTCCATGTACGGTGATCAAACACCAAATTGGCCTCAAAAATGAAATCTGCATCCGCCAATGGTCCTGCTAGCCCTTGAAACCAATGAGAGTTGCGATGAATCTTCTCTGTATATCCCCTAGGAGGATCGTCGATTGGCATAGGGCCTGGAAATCCTTGGAATTCCGGTGGTTGAGCCGTAGGATGTGGTTCCGCGAGTAGTTCTCCAATATTGGCCATCGGTGCATTGGTGCCAGCTTCAGATGGTCCTTCTGCCTGCATGATGAAGGATGCGAGTGTGTAGCGGATCTGCTACAAAAGATTAACACATTAGCATGGAAATTAATCATGATCCCATTAAAGTGAGACCGCAATCCCTTTCCATAACCGATGTGTAACCCGTGTAGCCGAGTGTTGTGATATGGTTTATGGAATGATTTCTTCCAAACTAATGCAGGTCTCTAGACACCTACATGCTTTAGATGATGCATACATTTATTGATGAGGTGTTATTACATGTGATGTTGGGTTATAGTGTGTGGATTTGTACAAGGTTCAGTCGTGAATGAGTTATTACAAGGTTGTAGATTAGTCGGGGTGGGAGTGATGTTAGATAAGGGGGTCGGATAATACGTTTGGATATGTTTCGGTATCCACTTCCTAAGAGTTTTTGAGCGGGTGGAATGTTTCTTCTGAGGGGCAAAAGGTGATATCGGCTGTGGTGGTATGGAAGGGTGAAAAGATTTTTGAGGGGTATATATTACATGGCTTGAGGGTTGAGCTATAAGGCACTGTTTGGGTACCCAAATTTGCGTGGGTGTGGGTCGATTTGTAAGGTACTTCTTGGCGATCCAAATTTGTCGAATGTTCGTACTCGTAAAAGAAGGTTGAGTAGACTTTGAATACTGACTCTGCTTCTGCCTTGACTTCTTCTTGTCAATGTCTACTTTGTTGAATTCTATCGGTGGTTTCTGTCCTTTTGGCACCCATATTTGTCTCGTGCCTCTTGCTCTGTGATACTGATACTGCTGTTGTCCTCTTTGTGTCGTTTGATATTGTCGTCGGCCTGGGTTTCTTTGTCGTGGTTGACTCCTTTGTGGTTGAGGTTGAGAGGTCAGATGGACACTCTACTTTGGAAAAGAAGGGAGGTCCAACACTTGCGAAACCTGCCCATTAGGAGATGCTCCATTTTGTATCTTTAATCTAGGCCAGTCCGTAGTAAGTGTGGAAGGATGGGCACTGCACGGGGTTTTGCCCATGTGGACGCTGATGAAGACCACCTGACCGTTGATCGTCCCCATCTGTCCTGCAATTGTTCCCATTTGTCCGCTGATTGTGCCCATTTGGCCGCTAATGGTCCCCATTTGTCCAAGCGGTTGGGCGGTTGCCCCTTCTAGTTTGCAGGAAGCCCAAGGGAAAATCTCCTGACGTCCTTCTGATTGACAACTGTCCATCGCCAAGCCCGACAACTGTCCATCGCCAAGCCCGACAACTGTCCATCGCCAAGCCCGAGTGGGTTGGAGTAGACGTAACGTGACTTATCTGACCAAAGATCTTTTGGTCTTCCTTCGCATGTTGTTCATATGGTCTAGGGTTACAAACCTCAGTCGGAATGCCGTTAGGGAAGTCAAGCAGTATCACTCGCTGTTGATCTAAGGTTCCAATTTGTAAGGAGCCTTGTCTAAGATTTAGGTCCACTGAGTGATCGTATAGCCAACCTTGGCCAAGGATTAGGGGTTCTATCAGGTCCTCGTCATGGCACACTAGTAGCTTTACTGTCAGGGTCACTTCGTTTATGAGGATAGGAAGGTCCACCTCACCCATGCAAGGGGTTTCCATGCCTCCTAGCCCTATGAGATATGCCTCAATTGGCCACATTACTATTCCTGAGTCCTTATAGTGGGACCATCTAATCGCACTAGTCGCAGCACCTTAGTCAATTAAAGCCCTGAGCTCTTGGCAAGGATTGCCGTGCTCTAGCCTGACTGTAATGAATGGTCTCCTGTCCACTATGCTAGGATGAGTACTTGACTTTACTTGACACATGGCCATGGGGTATCTGGGTGTTGTCTCCAGATGATTATAATGTTCTCTCCCTAGTCCTTGTCTTCTTAAGTTCATGCGCTTAATGCGTTCTATAGCTTCTGCCTGAGCTTTAGCTCATATTCTATTTTCTTCCTCCTTACGCTTCTTTGCCAACGTGAGTCACCTAAGCATGTCCTCCATAAGAGTTTCTTGGTATAGCCTGACTCTACAACCACTAATGTAATTAGGCATTATGTCTCCTTCTAAGGTGGCTAATTGTACTCCTCCACTTGTTGAGAGTCTGTTAATGATCATAGGTCCATAACCTCGCTTTTCTAACTTTCGTGCGTGTTGTTTTAGCGTATATACTAGGACTAAATCTCCTTCTTTCAAGCCTTTGTCTTTCACATGTGCGTCAAAATAGGCTTTCTCTCGCTTCTTTGCTGCGTATATTCCTGCTGCTGCTTTCAACCTGGTTTCTCCTAATCGTTCCAAGTCCATTATTCTTGCTGATAATTCATGGCCGGTCCACTAATGTTCTTGTGCAACCTTAAGGGTCGGTATCAAGAAGTCCAAAGGAAGCACAACATTCTGACCAAAAACCATCTGAAAGGGAGTTGCATTGAGTATGGTCTTGTAGGCCACTTGATATGCCCAAACAGCGTGATGTAACTGTTTGTCCCAATCTGAACGTTTGTTGTTCACGAGTTTCGTCAGTACGTTACAAAGGATCTTGTTAGTGCTTTCAACCTGACCATTGGCCTGAGGATGATATGGTGCGGATTTCTTGTGAATCACCATAAAATCCTGTAACAAATATTCAATGACTTGGTTTAGAAAGTGAGTTCCTCGATCGCTCACTAACTCTATAGGTAGTCCATATCTTGTAAAGATATTTTCAAATAAGAATTTTGCAGTCGTGTGTGCATCATTCTTTTTTGTGGCTTTTGCCTCTACCCATTTGGTAAGATAATCTATCGCAACAATAATGTATTCAGCATGTGTACCTTTTGCAGGGGGGTTAATGGGTCCTACGAAGTCTATACCCGACTTAGAAAATGCATGTCCTCCCATCATGGGTTTCAATGGCATTTCATCTCTGCGAGTTGGAAATTGAGTTATTTGGCACACATCACATCTCTTTACATAGGTATGATCATCCATGTGAAGAGTGGGCCACCATAATCCTGCAAAGAGGATGGCTTTGATTATCCTATCGTGTCCAAAATGACCTCTTGCAACACCTTGGTGTGTAGTCTCTAATACGCTCAAGTAATCGTTCTCATGAACACATTGTCTTAGGTATCCATCTCGTCCTCTTTTGTATAGATTATCGCCAATAAGTGAATAGTCTTGAGCTTCCTGCTCTAGACTTCGTTGTCGTGCTAAGGTCATTCCTTGAGGGAATGTGTTCGTCCTCAAGTATGTCACTAAGGGTTCACTCCAGTCTGGTGTGAGAGACACGTGATATAATGTAGCATGTTCTACTGGTGGTCTTTCACAACAAACATGGCATTCTTTACACAACTTGTAGACGTCTGCTTCCATTGTAGGCCAATATACTCCTAGTCTATGTAGAGTCTGCAAAGTACGATGTTTCGAATGATGTTGCTTTAATGCACCTATGTGTGCTAATTGCAACCAATTTGCATGTTCCGATTCATCTACACAACAAGCAAGAATTTTTTGATTGTCTTGTTTATATATACTTCCTGCTATGATTTGATATCTTTGAGACTTGGTAATCTCTCCTTCTTTGATCCTTATCCTAGGATTCTTGGGTCCATACGTGAGAATAGGGACTATAGGCTTAGCCCATTTTGGTGCTATCTCAAGGTTAAACAAATACGCATAATTCATCCACTATTCCTTGAGGAGCTTCTCCTGTGGTTAATCTTGAGAGGTGGTCAGTGTTGGAGTTAGACGTCTGCGGAAGCACGCGAACAGCACAAGGAAGAAGAAGAAGCTTGGAGCACAACACACAAGACTGAATGTATTACTAGAGAATGTACAAAGATAAGTAGCCCATTAGGGCAATAGGCGTATATACAAGCCGGGGGAAAAAAACCTCCTAAAGAGGGAAAAAAGTGCCCCGGCAGTCCTAGAGTGTTCACACACATCACTACCTAAATATATCAACAAATCCCCCCTGGGAGTGATGCGGTGAAGAAGGAGCTGGCACTCATGTATAAGGAAGTGCCGAGCTATGTGGAAATCACTCCACAAAAGGAAGTAAGCCCAAAGCTTTGCAGAAAGCTTCAAACTTCTCCCTAGGCAGAGCCTTCGTGAAAAGGTCTGCAATGTTTTCCTGCGTGGGCACATATGCCAAGCTGATCTCCCCAGCAGAGAACCTCTCCCTGACATAGTGATAATGCACCTCAATGTGCTTAGTGCGAGCATGGAACACAGGGTTCCTCGCAACTGCCAATGCGCTCTGACTGTCAGTGAAGATGGTGGTGGCAGAAGACTAGCCAACACCCAAATCAGCCATAAGGCGTCTGAGCCACACACACTAAACAGTCGCTGTGAAAGCTGCCCTATACTCAGCCTCACAACTGGAAGTGGCCACAGTAGGCTGCTTCTTGCTCAACCAAGATATACATGAGCTACCAAGCATGAAGCAAAAACCACTGGTGGACACACGAGTGTCATAGCAACCAGCCCAATCTGAGTCAGAAAAAGCATGCAAATCTGGCGATAGTGATCCTCCCTTGGGATAAAACAACCCAAGTAGCGGAGTACCACTCAAGTAGCGAAAGATGCGCTTAACCGCTTTCCAATGCGTGACTCCTGGGCAATGCATAAACCTGCTCATCTGTGAGACAGCAAACTGAATATCTGGCCGAGTAATGCATAAGTAAATCAAGCATCCAACAGCCTGCTGATAGAGAACATCATCAAATGCATCTCCAGCATCATGAAGACTCAATCGTAAACCTGTCTCCATAGGAGTGGCAATAGGCTTACAATCTTCAAGGCCAAAACGCTGCAATAATGTGTCAATATATTTCGTTTGACACAAAGCCATTCCACCATCAACTTGCATAAACTGAATGCCCAAATAGTGATGCAAATGCCCCAAATCAGACATCTCAAATGAGGCATGCAAATCAACCTTGAAATCAGCAATATGCTTCTCAAGAGGACCAGTGAGCAGCATGTCGTCTACATAGACAACAATGATCAAAAGCACATCATTAGCACGCTTAACATATAAGGTGCTTTCAGTTGGACTGTTCTCAAAACCATGTGCAATCAGATAGGCATGTATCTTCTCATACCAAGCACGTGGTGCTTGCTTTAAACCATATAACGCCTTCTTTAATCTGCACACCTGGTTTTCATGCCCTTTCTGCACAAAGCCACGGGGCTGAAAAACATACACTTCTTCATGCAAGTCACCATTCAGAAATGCTGTTTTAATGTCCAACTGATGTACATTCCAACCATGATGGGCTGCAAGTGCACAAATGCTACGAACAGTAGTCATACGGCATGTAGGTGCAAAGGTCTCATCAAAATCAATGCCTCTTTCCTGCGCATAACCCTTTGCAACAAGCCTAGCCTTATACCTGTCAACGGTACCATCAGGTTTACGCTTCAGCTTGTATACCCACTTAGTGCCAATGGCCTTCTTGCCAAGAGGCAAGTCACATAAGGACCATGTACCATTCTTCATTATAGCATCATATTCAGATTGCATAGCAGCCATCCAATTTTCTGAATTTTGTGCTTCATCAAAAGAAACAGGCTCATTCTCATCACAGAGACTAGATGCAGCCATAGCATAGCAATCTGATGCAAAGGAGGTACTATGAGAGCCTGAACGAGTACGATATGACAAAGGTGCATCTAATTTGCTGTCACGCAAAGTCTGCACCAGCCATTTTGGCATAGTTTTTGCCTGTTCAATATCAGCTCTCTCATCAACAAGTGCATCATGTAAATCTGCATCAGAAATGGAATGATCTGCATCATCATATGAAACCTGCAAAGGCTGAGAAGTTGCCTCATTAGGACCAGCGCTAGCTTGTCCACCTGTAAAAAGAGGCATCAAAGTATCATACATGTCTTTGGAGCTAACAGATGTCTCCTTAGTACATGAAAGCAATGGCTGAATAGCATCTTCCACAAAGACAACATCACGGCTAACCAGAATGCGTTTAGTCTGTGGATGATACAGACGATAGCCTTTACTTTCAGAACTGTACCCAACAAAAATACATTTTACTGCCTTATCATCCAATTTTCTGCGATGTTGTTCAGGCACTAATGCATATGCCAAACAACCAAAAACACGCAGATGAGCAACAGATGGCTTGCGGTCATGCCAAGCCTCATATGGAGTGATAGACTGCAACGCTTTCGTGGGACACCTGTTCAGTACATATGCTGCACACATAACAGCCTCAAGCCAGAAACTATGTGGTAAAGCCTGACTTTTGACCATGCACCTCGCCATCTCCATGAGTGACCTGTTCTTTCGTTCAGCAACTCCATTCTGTTGAGGTGTATACGGCACTGTACACTGGTGTTTTATCCCACGTTCAGCCAGAAATGCATTAAAATCTGAAGACATATATTCCCCCCCTCGATCAGAACGGAGGGTGCCCATTTTACATGCTGACAGATTTTCAGCCAAAACCAAAAACTTTTTGAAGCACATGAACACTTCGGACTTTGCTTTGAGTGGATATACCCATGCATGCCTGGAAAAATCATCAATGAAAGTCACGAAGTAAAGGTAATTTCCAAAAGAGGGTGTCTGCATAGGACCACAGACATCACTATGTACAAGCTGCAATTTCTGCATAGCCCGAACTGAACCATCTTTTGGAAAGGAAGAACGCTGCATTTTGCCCAAAATACAGCCTTCACAAACATGTTTTCCAGGTGCCTCAAGTTTGGGCAAAGAGGACACCATTTCAGATTTCTGCAGGCGTAACAAACTAGCAAAATTCAGATGACCAAAGCGTGCATGCCAAAGCTTTGCATCTGACATAGCCTGAGAATCATGAACTGCACATGCCGAATCATTCACAGATTTTTCATAGTCTATGAGCTTATACAGCCCACGACATAAAATGCCAGAAGCAATAATCACATCGCCATTTGAGAGATCATGGACTGTACACCTGTCATCAACGAATTTCACAACCAAGCCAATCTTGGCTAATGCAGAAACTGATAACAGGTTCTTTTTGATCCCTGACACAAATAAAGCATCTGACAAAGTGAAAGAACTACCATCAGCAGTAGTCAGAATGATCTTACCAACTCCCATAACAGGATAAGAGGAGTTATTGGCGCATGTGACAGTATTCCCTGTAGGGGCAGGCTCGAGTGAAGAGAAGAAACTGGGCTGCGAGGTAATATGTTTGGTTGCCCCACTGTCAAAGTACCAAACATCTGAGTCTACTGCAGACATGCACTGATCATGAGAAGATGGGTCAAAACTGCAGACAGTAGTAAACGTCCATTCTTCTTCCTCCACAAGATTTGCAGACTCTGTTTTTGGTGTAGAGGCCTCTGCAACAACCATTCCAGCCTCTTTCTTCTTTGCCTCTTTAGCAGCCAGTTTTGGACAGTTCTTTATAATATGATCATTTCCTTTACAGTACTTGCGGAACAATTTCTGCTTTTCTGATTTCTTCTCATCTTTATCCTGGTTCTTCGATTGTGCAACATTTGCAGATTTCTGCTTACTAGTAGAAGAGCTCCATTTTCCTTTGCCCTTCTGACTAGCCAGGAAAGCTTGATCTGCAACACGCATAATGGACCTGTTCTGCCTGGACTGATCTTCCTGCAATAGAACAGAGACTAATTCCTCAAATGACAAGGCATTCGGATTGCCTTTCATCATCAATCGAAGAGTAGAGGCAAAACTCTGATATGAATCAGGAAGGCCATTCAGAACGGTCTGCACAAGTGAGCTATCTGGTATAACCTCATCAGCAGAAATCAATTGTTCCTTCAGGTCTTTGATCTTTGTAAGAAAACTGTCCATCGAATCACCTTCATTCATGTGCTCACTCTCCAACTGTTTTCGGAGGTAAGCAACACGAGCCTCATTTCTAGCCTGGTACAAAGTGGTAAGTGTATCCCAAGCATCCTTTGCTGTTCTGCAAGAGCGAATGTGAGGAATAATGGCACATTTGACAGACAAAGCTATCAATGCATGTGCCTGGGCATCTCTGCCATCCCAACGAATCTGCTCTACAGTAGGTGCAACAGAAACAGCAGCACGAACAGGAATCTGCGGAATATCATCTTCGACACCATCTTCATCAGCTCCAACACCTGTATTTGCAGTACCTGTCGTTACAAGTGTAACAGGACGTCTTTCAACACCCTGCAGAATGTTCCACAATCCTTTTGCAACCAGTACATGTCGCATCATATATGCCCATAATGGGTAGTTGGTACCATCCAACTTATCCTCAACAGCCAACATACGGAATACATCACTGCTTTCAGCCATGGCCAATGACTAAAATACCTTGATGCAGAAAATTGACTGTATCTCAAAAAGTTGAACAGAACTGCCCAGACGAGTTCTGCTAGACCTGTAGCAGACTTCGAGACGCTTAAACTGGCGAACAAAAACTGGTATATACCTTTGGCACAAAAGGACGAAATAGCCTGCACAAGCACTGCGATAGTGCATTCGGAGGCCGAAACGAGCTCACCAAATTTGAGTATGCTCACCAAATTTTGTGCGAATCTCAAACTGCAAACGGAGGAGTGTCGACGGCGCCCTAGAAGAAGCAACGACCTGCTCTGATACCAATTGTTGGAGTTAGACGTCTGCGGAAGCACGCGAACAGCACAAGGAAGAAGAAGAAGCTTGGAGCACAACACACAAGACTGAATGTATTACTAGAGAATGTACAAAGATAAGTAGCCCATTAGGGCAATAGGCGTATATACAAGCCGGGGGAAAAAAACCTCCTAAAGAGGGAAAAAAGTGCCCCGGCAGTCCTAGAGTGTTCACACACATCACTACCTAAATATATCAACAATCAGCCCTAAGATGTTTCTTTCCTTTCCTGACTACTACTTCAAAATCATACTCCATGAGTAATAGAAACCAACGTATTAATCATCCCGTGTTACAAGGCTTGTTGACTAAGTATAGTAATGCTTGATGATCTGTAAAGAATTTGAACTTGTTTGCCAACAAATAATGTCTGAATTTCTTTACCGCATAGATCATTCCTAATCCTTCTCGTTCCGTAGTGGTGTAATTTCTTTCTGCTGCGTTCAACTGTCTGCTCGCATAAGCTATGGGGAGATCTATATTACCTTCATTCGTGGGTTGTGCTAACACACATCCTATGGCATAATTGGATGCATCCACATGTACATGGAATGGCTTACTCCAATCCGGGGTTTTCAATATAGGTGCTGAGCACAAACGTCGTTTGAGTTCATTGAATGAATTCTCACATTCATCTGTCCATTCAAACTTGGTTGAAAGAGAGTACAAAGGCTTGGCTATGATTGCATACATGTGTATGAATCGTCTGTAATAACCGCAATGTCCCATAAATGCTTGTACTTCTTTTACGTTAGTTGGTCTAGGTAGTTCTGCAATTACTTTCACCTTTTCTTCATCTGTCGAAATTCCATTCTTTGACACAATGTGTCTTAGAATTTTGCCATGTCTGACCATGAAAACGCACTTTTCTGGGTTCAAGCAAACCTGATATTCTCGACATTTGTCAAATACTTGCCTTAATTCTGGGATATGTGTCTGTCTCACATTCAAATGAGCACATAAATCATCGACATAAACTTCCAAATTCTTGCGTAAGAATTCTTTAAAAACATGACACATGAGTCGTTGGAAAGTAGCGGGTGCATTTGTTAAGCCAAATGGCATCACACGAAATGCAAATATGCCCCATTCTGTGGCAAAAGCCGTCTTGTGTTGTCATAGATGCGAGCACCTAAGCGGTTGGTTCGGAGAAATTCTAATTGAGTCCTATAGGGTCCTTCAGGTTTTTCCAAATATGCAACGTTTGACCCTCCTTCTGGTCTTTCTATGCTAAATGCCATTTCTGATTCACTCGTTTCTGAGCTCTCATAGGGGTAATTACTATTCAATTGTTGTGCCCACGATCGTGCGGTATTTCCTATGCTTGCTTCTGATGATCTAAGGCTTCGTCGGTCTGACTTACCTATATGTTTGCCCGATCTAAGGTTCATGAATTTACTTCCTTGCACACTTCTCTGATCGTCAATGTTCCTTGTTTTTAATTGCTTGGTTCTTTTTAAATTCCTTTAAGTTCTTGTTTTGTCTTTTTGTAAGCGTCAGGAATCGACTTTCTGTGGTACTTTTGAGTTCTCGTTCCGTCAGACTTAAGTTCTTTTCTTTAGGTTTTCGTATCACACACCTTTACTTTAGTCTTGGACTTGAAAATGTTAAATATCTTGAACTTGAGACGTTCCTATCGTCGTTAATCTAATCCACAATGCTAACGTTTAGCTTAAGCTAAGAATTGAATGAGGGGGTTGAGTAATCTTCCAACCTCAAGTCAGCTTTGTTGGTTGCTCTGATGCCCAAGAAGCTGCGCTTCCCAAGCCCTGCGTTCTTCACTGCCTTGCCTTGATTGCCCTTGATTGCCTTGATTTCCTTGCTAGACCTGTAGAATTCACTATTAGACCAATTCACAATGGATGATCAAGCACTTGAGTATATACACCTTTAAAGGTCCTTTCCCTTTTGCCCAAAATTTCAATGCCCCCTGGCTTTCTAGTCCCAACTATGTCAACCTCAAATTAGCTTATCTAAAAATCAACGTATTCTTTATGAAAAAAAGAGTTGAGGTCACGTAGTACTCGTCAAGAGCTTTCCAACGAGCTATAAAGCTCAAAAAACGGACTTCGGATGAAAAAGATATGACCGTTCAGGCCCTGGGGGGTAAAAACTGACAAACAAGTTTTTCTCCAAATATGAGCTAAAGGGTCTCCGATGAGTCTAATCACCCAAAAATTTTCAAAAAATAGCCCCAAAATTATCCAAAAAATCAAACCCTAAAATTGGCGTTTGGGGTGGACAATCGCGATGGTCTGAGATAATCGTGATGATCTAGGACCGTCGCGATGGTCCAGGTGAACCGTCACGATGGTGTGGCACAATCGCGATGGCCCGAAGGAGCGAACTGTCGTGATGGCGTAAATGTGAGTAGTCGCGATGGCGTATCAATCGAGTGATCGCGATGGCGTGAAAGTGAACTATCGCGATGGCGTGAAAGTGAACAATCGCAATGGCGTGAAAGTGAACAATCGCGATGGCGTGAATGAACCGTCATGATGGTCCAATCGACGAGCAATCGCGATGGTGTAGGTCAACGGTCAACAGGACAATCACGATGGTGTAGGTCAACGATCAACGGGACAATTACGATGGCGTGAGCCCGTTGCGATGGTCACAAAGCATGATGGCGTGAGCCAATTGCGATGGTTCAAATGTCGAGGCGTCGCGATGGTCTAAGGGTATCGTCGTGATGGTCTAGCTTGCCACGTGGTAGCATCGATGCAATGGCGTGAGCCAATCGCGATGGCGTGGGGTCGACGGGATTGTGGCGATGGTCCAAGTGAACCGTCGCGATGGCTCAAGTGAGCCGTCGCAATGGTGCGAGACCATCGCGATGGTCTGGCTGAGCCGTCGCGATGGTGTGAGCCAATCACGATGGTGTGACACAATCGTGATGGCGTGAGCCAATCGCGATGGTCCACCAAAATGCAACTTTTGCAAATGCGTTTGTGTATCCGTGTATACGTGTATGTCGCCTACCTCGTGGTGAACTCGCTTACCAAAAATACCAAAGTTGGCAGACCATCATGATGGTCTGACACACTCGGCAGATCTCTGACAGAAAGTGAAATTTTACCTTTTGCAAGCTTTCCTGATGCTCTGGAGCACTGTACCTGTAAGAAAACTCAGAAACACAATAGCACATGCAAGCACAAAAGCTCTCTCTCACTCTCTCGCATGCACAAATGAGGGGAAATGAGGAGAATGGGTGGATATGGTGAATTTTTTGATTTTTTTGGAGTTGAAGATGATGATGCGGTGATGAAGATGGAGTGTGGGGAAGGTTGAAAACACTAAAAACTAACTAAAAACAACAACAAAAACTGAAAAATTTACCTTCCAACGCCACTTCTTACTATACTCTTACCATCACACATTCGTCCTAGACTCGATCCCCGACAACGGCACCAAATTTGGTGTTGCTCTAGCACAATGGTGAGAACCACGTTAAGAAGCTCCACCTCCTTAATGTCAATCCGCGGAAGAGATAGGAGTGATATGAAGATCATGAATGTGAGATGAAGTGAGAGTGAAGGTGAGAAGCATAGAGATGCACACACACATACACACACACAACAAAGAGACAAGCAAGACACAATGGAAGATGAGAAGTCAACTCTATTACTCAAGAACACTCTTAGAAACTCAAAATAGCTCTAAGCTCACACTAACCAACCTCAAAAATTGAGCTCTCTAGCTCTTTTTATAGATTCTAGACTAGTTTTGACCGATTTCACATCTAGTGACCGGCATAGTTAAAAAATAGGTCCTATGCGCTATTTGAGAGGGTAAACGGTGTCTAAAAATAACCAAAATTGGTATGCTCATTCTACCTAAGCTCCTCAAGCTCGAGGACTCCTCAGCTTGTACAAAATGGAGCTGTAAATTATAAAAAGGGTTTTTGTATGTTACATATAGTACAAAAGTGATGAAAATCACTGTTGGAGGTTTTGAAAAGTATTTATAAAATATAATTCTTTGAAAAAATGATTCGACTGACTCCATGCTTCTTCGTTATGCTCTGTCTTCACATGCTTCCGTGTCTTCTATGCCTCTGGCTGCTGCCAACAGTCCTCCTCTCTAACACTATCCTGATCCTTCTTCTTAATCATTGGGGAATCAATCTGTTGGTCCTGTACGTTGGGCCAGACAACCTCATTCCTTTCGACCTTCTCTACGAACTGAAATAACACTGTGAGATATGTTGTTAATCTACTATTATCTTCTATCTTCCGCTTATCGGATGAGAATACTTCACTATACATTCTATCAAATATCTAGTGAGCCCAACTCACACTTCCCCCTTTTTCTACCCAACATTATGGTGCAAAATTGTCCTTAGACATATAATCATATTTAACTATAAAGCATAACCTCTTGAGATACCACTTAACATGTTCTCTGTGCACATAACATGCACTTTTCAACATGTAATACTGGCAGCCTCCTTCACGAGGACCAAGTTCCTTCTTCAATGCCTCCTCATAACATTTAGGCACAATCGGTTCCTTGAGAATGGGTACTTTAAAAACTTTTGCAATTAATTAGGGAGAAAACTTTACCTGTGGAGACAATTGTCCTTTGGTCTTTCTGATGATGTCCATTTGACTCTTAGCATAGTAATTAAGTCTCCAGCTTGCCCAAGGTACTGATGCAAACTCGAGCAAGGAATACACTATAGCCAGACAGCATTCAATGGAGCGCTGTCGGGAAGAAGGAGGTCGTGGCAGGAAGCCGGCGTGTGGGGTTGGATCAGGCCCCGCTCTGGTGCGCCGTTCCCGCTGTCCTGCGAGCGGCGTCTACGCACTGGACGCCTCGCCTGTGCTCTCCGGAGTGTGCGCGATCCTCGTAGGGCCCCTTGCCCCTCGGAAGTGTCGAGACGTGGGACCGTGGGCGTCGGCAAGAGACGATCGGATACCGCAGTGAAACACGTGATGTAGATCAAGCTCAACGATACAACGGAAATGAAACTGAAGCCTCCAATAAAATGAATGATACAAAAATAGGCCGCTACAGTGCGGGCCGACGGTACAATAAAACCGCTACAGTGCGGTGCGATGATACAATATAACGCCGCCGCTACAGTGCGGACCGGCTAGTATAGGCCGGCCTCTTTCCCTCTCTTATCTCCTTCTTCTTTGCCTCTTCCTTTGAAACAACAGGCTCTTTAAACTGAACTTTCTTCTCTGGCTCTTTAGCTTTTTCTTCGGCCTCTTGACTTTGCTTTCTAGTCACTCTTCTTTCAGGCTCAGTCTCTTCCTGACTCTCATCCCTTTTCCTCTTTTCCTCCACATTGGCTATATGCGAATAGACCGAGGATTCATCAACAAGAGACTTCCAGGCAGTCTTCTGCATAATGGCATCCCTAGCCCTCACTAAAGCCTCAATGGAATAATTTCTTTGGGGTCGAGGTCTAGGCACTTTTTCATCTTCCTCCTCAACTGGCTCTAACCGTGCGGCTGATGTACTTGCATTATTGCCAGTTAATTCTTCATAAAACTTCTTCATTCCCCTCTTTCCCCAATTCACAGGTAGAGGAAGGCGGGTCGTGAAGTCACATAACTTCTTATCAATATCTATCACCAGTTGATGCTCTTTTGCTAGCTTAAGCTCTTCACAGGCATATGAAAAATGCTCTTGTGCATCACACCATACGCATCTCTTAGCCCCTCCAAACCCACCAGTCGCTCGTCTCTCAAAAGGTCCAGTGTTTCTTTGAAATGTGGTTTGCACTGGTGGTGTAGGTATTTGTTGGGCAACAGGCTGCACTAGAGGTGCAGGCTGTGGCATCACATAGCCTTGCATATTTGGAATGGGTATAGTTCCTCTCTGTAATGTATCTACATAACTCGTACTTGCCTGAGGAGGAGTGGGGTCCTGATATCCCATAGAATTAACTTTATTGTGAATACTCGCCATTTCTTTTGACATAGACGCTTGCATCGTAATAAAATTCTCTATCTGTCGACTGAGAATCTCAACCTGTAGCTCTATTGGCGATCGCGAAGTGGATGCAACATTAGCAAAAGTTGACGTTGCAGGCACATTCGGAATTGCTGGAAGTGGAGCTTTCCTAGGCGATTGTGGTGTTACCACTGCAGGTCTATCGTATAACACCGCCTGGCGTTGCCTCATTTGGGCAACCGCTTCTACCTCTCTCCTCACTACACCCCAATCTTCAATCAATCCAAATCTCTTCCCAGGCTCTTCAATCCTCCTTTCGACCTCAGTCCTGTCTTCAAGACTTAAGATCCTTAGGAAAGATATAACTAGATCAGGTTTCAAAGCATCTAAATCGGCCTGTGGAAGTTGTTCATATCTTCTCAAGAACTCATTCAAAAGTTGAGTGAGGGATGCAGTGGGCTTCGGAGAGCTTATCCATCGCAAGAACCCTTCTCTACTGTGTTGGGATGGATCCTGATACTACCCGTGTGAAGTAATGTATAAACACATCTTCGGGTAGACCATAAATCCGTGCCTGTTCCTCAAAAATATCTAGGTACTCGGTTACATTCAAGCCTGTAAACTTTTCTTTTTCTCTCAATACCGCTTGGACTACGCGGGCCCCTTGTTTCTCTATTACCATTTCCTTGAATATATCCTCCATCTCTCTTCTCTGCTCTGTCTTAGAACGTAACACAAGGTCTAGCGTAAGTGGTTCAACTATCTCTCTAAGCTCTGAGTAGAGATCAGAGAAGAGGCTTGATGAGTCACGAGCCAGGAGGTAAAGGTCAGTCCAAGCTCTCTGATTTGCCTAGGCCAAAGTCTAGTCGAACTGTCCTCTCTTCGATTCCCAAGATTTCAATGTATTTTCTTCCTTTTTGTGATAAGTTTTCTAATGTTCTGTCTAAGCTATGAAATCAGTAAATCCCTAATCTTAGCAAGAAAAAAAAAAATGCTCACACGTATGGACTAAACTAATGCAAAGTGTGGATGCTCAAACTCAAGCAGCAAGACAATCTTTCTGTTTCAGCAGTGTATGTGAAGCAATGCAAAATTTCAAATAACTTGAAATGCTAGTACCTGAAGTCTCTGTCTGATGCCGAGGTTCTTGTCTCTTTCCTCAAGGAGTAGGTGACGCGATGAAGATCACCGGGCAACCGCCTCGCTTCACGTCGAGTTCAGGTGTCGGGAAGAAGGAGGTCGTGGCAGGAAGCCGGCGTGTGGGGTTGGATCAGGCCCCGCTCTGGTGCGCCATTCCCGCTGTCCTGCGAGCGGCGTCTGCGCGCTGGGCGCCTCGCCTGTGCTCTCCGAAGCGTGCGTGATCCTCGTAGGGCCCCTTGCCCCTCGGAAGTGTCGAGACGTGGGACCGTGGGCGTCGGCAAGAGACGATCGGATACCGCAGTGAAACACGTGATGTAGATCAAGCTCAACGATACAACGGAAATGAAACTGAAGCCTCCAATAAAATGAATGATACAAAAATAGGCCGCTACAGTGTGGGTCGACGGTACAATAAAACCGCTACAGTGCGGTGCGATGATACAATATAAACGGCACCGCTACAGTGCGGACCGGCTAGTATATTCTAGATCCCTCGCTACAGTGCGAGAAATCGCCCACGGGATTCCGCTTCGGTCTTCGCGGTCCAAGCTTTTCTTCCAGGTCTTTACTTCGGTCCGTTCTTTTCTTCAAGTATCCTCCGCAATGGCCTTCCTTCTCTTTACTTCAGATAATCAAAAACCGCATAAACCTGTAGGAAAGTTCCACAAGAAAGACCACGGGGTAATCTTTATCTTCAGTCTTCAATCGCTTTCGCTTCATATAATCAACATCCACATAAACCTGGAGGAGACGATCCACAAGCAAGATCCACGGGGTGGAGATTAGTAAGGTAAACCAAAAGTTATTAGTACATTTGAAAACCATGTTGAACGCACACTACGCTTTTGTTTCATTTTTTATTTGGTAATTGTATGACACACACACACATATGAAAGAAGGTATTTATGTGCGTAGAAACACCCCCTTTATGCATAGAGTTTTCTAGCTACTCTCAATGAGAAGCGAATGCCACAATATAGCTAAATAAAACTATGCATTGATGCACACTTAAGCGAATACGTGAATTCACTTGCTCACACGTTTATTTGCATCACACATGGTCTCGATTGCAATGATCTTATATATGTTGCTGAGAGAGGAATCGAAACAATATGGATAATCATCCCTCTCGCTATGAACCCAACTCTCATGTGTACTTAAAACAATAAACTGAAGTCGATTTACTAAGCTAACCAAGGTTGAAATATTAAATTAATCAAGGTCGACTCAAGAATTCGACTTCTCTCTCTTTCCCTCTTCCACGGAGATGCGCAAGGCTTCAGATTCTTTCTCTCTTTCTACAGTTGCGTCGCCTCCATTTGACTTCATCGTGATTATAGCTCTACAACTCTCTCTCTCTCCGGATGGGTCTGCCGCCATCAAGACCAACTCCGTCTCTCTCTGCCATTTCTCTTCTCTCTCTCTCTCTCCCTCTCTCTCTCTCTATAGTGCGCGCTGTGCCGCTGTGGGAGGGGGAGAGATTCCCTCTCTCTCTCAACGGATTCTCCGCCAGTCACGCGCCGCCAATGGCCCCTCCCTCTCTTCACGTGTTCTAAGACAGATTCTAATTTCTCTCCATGAAGCTCTGCGCGTCTGTGGCTACACAGGATCAACCTCTTTCTCTCCGCCGATCTCCTCATTTTGCTGCGCGCACAGCCGTTCATCCTCTCTCTCACTAGACAACGATCATCTCACCCGCACATGCAAGCAGCTGCCAATAGCGCCGCCCTGGGTATCTCTCTATAGCGTCCGTCGACAGAATCTCTTCCCAATTTCTATGCTTGACTCTCTCTCTGGTCGACACGTGACCCCATAATCTCTCTCTACTCTGCTCTGTGCCGACAACAATACCGTTCTCTCTGCCTACTGGACCAGTGTCGGTTGATTCTCATTAGTCTCTTTCTCTCTAGCACCACTTAGCTGCTCAGAGCAAGATGCCAATTCTCTCTCTCTACATCCATCATATTGCCACTGTCGTCGCCCAATCCTCTCTCAAGTGTGTCGCTAGATGTACAATATCTCTCTCTCTTAGCGACAGTCCACACACTGAAAACTCTGTGTTTGAATCAATTACCGCAATCTTCTGCCGCGTGAGCGAACTGTAGCAGATCCAATCCCCCCTCTCTCTCTCTCTCAAGTTCTCCGTGTTCTATTGTCTACGCCTCGCTCTGAACACATCTCTCTCTCTAAATGATCTACGCCACGCCTGTCCACGTCTCTACCGAAGTCTCTCTCTCTGGAACTGCTTGCCGCCCGTGATTTCTCCATCGAGGCATCTGTCGGAGTCTCTCTCTCTGGAACTGCTTGCCGCCCGTGATTTCTCCATCGAGGCATCTGTCGGAGTTCTACAGCACAGCGTGCCCAATTGGCTCTCTCACTCACCTTCTATTCTCTCTGCATATGTCACCTCCAAGACGGGTCCTCCCCCCTACGCCATCAATAGCCAGACGACATCTTTGCTTTACTATAGTCGGCACCCATACTCTTCTCTCTCTCCTACAACAGCGCCAACAGTCCCAGCTTTTCTAGTGCCATGACCGCCAGCATACATCATGAACCTTGGGGTCCTATGTTAAATTGGGTACGACTCTTCTATGTAAACAGAAGCAGCACCATCTCCATGGCCTCATTACCTTTTGCTTTGAGCAAGGGGTTTTATACAAAGTGCAGATCTCACGCAAAATTGAACGTCGACAAACTGAAGCATATCTCTCTCTCTCAGCACTAATGTAATGCATGAAAAAGAACATGAAAGAACAAAAATGGTCAGGAAGCATACCTGGAGGAGACGATCCACGGGGTGGGGAAGAAACAAATGAATTTGCACTTATTCATAGGCCCCCCCTTGGACTTGCTTCTAGAACATTCCCACCTCCTCAATTAACTTTCTAATTTTGGCGGTATATTAATTTTTCCATAAACTATGGTTTCGGTTTCACACTGGACATTTACATTTTAATGGGTTTTTAAGGTTTGGCCTACAAAACCCGCCATTTCCAAGGGTCCGTCCTAGGGTTTTTGGTCAGGAAAATTAGGCATTTGCTCACAATTATCTCTCCAATTCATGGGTTTATTTACAGTTTCGGCCTAAACTCCAAGGGTTTCCAAGGGTTCAAGTCCGATTTTCAGGGGATAAACTCGCAATTTAAGGGGGTAAGTTCAGGTTTCGGGGGTTTTGAAGGGTTAAACCTAGGTTTTTATGGGTCTAATGTCTGTTGTTTATATACACGGGTCTAACACACATCTCAAACATGTTTCCGCATCACACAATCAATCAATTCTGCCAAATCATGCATAGTTTTTACCACTTTCTTAGTAAAACATCACCCAAAACTCTTAAACTTCAATGATCTTTAAAAAAAATCATCACACTTCCCTGCGGGATTTCATCCCGACATTCGCCCCCGCTAAACTTGCACATCGTCCCGATGGGCCAACCTGCAAGATCCAACAGAAGAGTATCAGGGTTCTTTTTGAAATCTCTTTACACTTTTTATGCCTTTCTTAAATCATGATCTCATGCAGTCATGCAATCTTTTATAAAGATTAGTATGAATTTTAGAAAATTAGGTAGATTCAAGCTTCACAAACATCATATTATGTTTCTGCATCTGCAATCTGACAAGTAATCACATGAATAAATCGTCGGCTTTCTAGATCTTTTGTTTGTTTTTGTTCAACTGGTTCAGATCCAACTGCTCATTCTAAGTACTAGCATATACATATGTTTCTACTAACTCAGTTTGTAGAATATACCTCGATTCCTACTATTTATCTCCTACTTGTCCAGCTCTCCATTAGATCTTTCTTTCTTTTTCTTTTTCTTTTTCATTTTTCTTTTTCTTTTTCTTTTCCTCTTCCTCTCAGCTCAGCATTTCCTTTTTATCTTTTATTTTTCACAAATCGGCCTATGTCGAAATCGGGTGCGACTCATGGACTTGTCCGCCCGACCAAGTTTACTCCACCTGTCTGCCGACCCGGCATAGCGCACGACATACACAACGTCAACCCTGCATGAAATCGACGTCAGCTCGTGGCTCTGACCACCCGATCAGAGTGACTCCACCCGCCTACCGACCCATACAGATGACAACAGATAAGTTAGGCCTACGACGAAACTAGCTACGGCTCGTGGCCTCGATCACCCGACCAAGGTGGTTCCACCCGCCTACTAGCCCATCGTAGCGCACCAACAACATACACGCACATAGGCTGGCATGAGTATGAAGATTCTTCATGAATCATGATATATATGGAGGTAAGATCTCATAAGAAACAAATAGTAAGATCCAAGTTTCCCACTCACTAAGTGTTCAAATCAATCAGCATATACACGCACTCGGTCTAAGCATGTCATCACATTCCCAAGCTTTCACTCCCAAAAGTCTCTAGTCCACTAACTGATCGTATTCATATAATTCCTAGTCGCTCATGCTTCGTGCAAACCCATAATAGATATTTGGTATCTTCATTCTACATGATTTTCATAAACTCATACATATCTTTATCACACACATCAATGCAATGCATATGCTCTATCAGAAAGAAAACAAATCTCAAATCAGAAACGTTTCACCTGGTCATTTTTCTTTATTTTGATCCAGCTTTTCTTTAATTCCATGGTCTATCATTCTTCATCAGCATCAGTCTCAGTGTCATCAGCGTCCTCCAGAAGTTCTTGCTCAATCTCATAATCCGCTTCATTTCTTTTCTTGAATAATTTTATCCTCTTTCCTGCAATCAAAGATCTCAAAGGAGTACCGTCTAACTCACGAAGTGCATACGTACCATTTTCAAACACAGATGTCACCACATACGGCCCAAACCATCGTTTGGTCAATTTCTTCATAGCATCATACTGAGTATCGAATGTACTGTCGTACACCAACACCCAATCATCTACCTCAATCCTACGTGGTCTGAGTCGATGGGTTTTGTCAAAATAGATCTTATTCTTTAATCTTGACTCCTTTAACTTTTGGACTGCTTCTTTCAACTTTTCATTTCCTTGTTCTAACTGCTTTATTCTCAATGATAATAACTCTTCTCTCGTCATACCATCATTCCATGGGAGCGTCAACCATGTCACTATCTGAGTCTGGATGGGGAAGACTGGCTTCTGACAATACATCAATTCAGCAGGCATGAATCCTG
Organism: Ceratopteris richardii; assembly: GCA_020310875.1. Taxonomy (NCBI): domain Eukaryota; kingdom Viridiplantae; phylum Streptophyta; class Polypodiopsida; order Polypodiales; family Pteridaceae; genus Ceratopteris; species Ceratopteris richardii. Next base: position 166,502,453 of record CM035416.1, read on the forward strand.
TGGACCGAGTGTAAGTCATCCTATCAGCCCATAGCGCGAATGGAAGAAACCTAGGCCACTGCTTGATGTCATCGCTGCAAGCCTTAGAGATCGCCTTCACAATGGAAGGGTGATCTCTCTCGATCTTTCCATTTGCCTCTGGGTTATAGGCAGTGGTGAGAGACAATCGAATTCCATGACGATCAAAGAACTCTTTTGCCTCTCTCGCATCCAACTCTCCCCTGTCCGCAACCACTTTCTCAACGTATCCAAATCTCGAGATCACTTCTTCTAAAAGGAATTTGCATACATTATAAGTAGTCTTTGTACGAAGAGCTCGACCTTCCACATGGTTGGTCAAGTCCTCTCTGGCAAGTACAATGTATCTCATTTTATCTATCCCTTTGGGCATGGTTACAAGGTCGACCACCCACTTGTAATGGATACAAGGAGGGTAAGTCGGATGTAACGGGTCTCTGTGCCTAACTGATGAATGCACTTGGCATGTAGCACAAGTGTCTACAAAACCTCTCACACTCACATAAATTCCTGGCCACCAGTAAGCTTCCCTAATCTTCTCATATGTAGCATAAAATCCTTTGTGACCTGCCCATAAGGTCTCATGCATCTCTCTCATAACTTTTCTCTGAAGACTCCTCGAATTTAGTACTCTCTGTGGACTCTTCACCTTGCCTTTAGCGTGTCGCCAAATAAGCCCGTCCTTCAAGAAAAAGTTGTAAGACTTTTTCCTGATGGATCTATACTTATTTGTGGACCAGCCTGGGGAAGGTTTCAGAGTACTCAGATATCTCCCTATATCTCTCCACTCACCATCATACTCATTCTCTCGGAACTGCTCATATGCATATACCAATGGATCGTATCTTATCATATGTATATCCTTTTCTACCTCATCATCATCATCAGACTCATCATCGAATTTTGCCCTTGAAAGCATATCAGCCACTGTATTCGACTTCCCAGCTATGTGTACAAATGCAGGATTTATAAACTTTATATAAGAGATCCATCTAAGCATAGCAATATCCGGAGATGAACAATTTGCAATCATGCCAATCAGTGGAAGACAGTCAGTCTCAACTATCACATTCGCCCCAATGAGATACTCTTTATCGCTCTTTAAAGCAGTCACTAATCCCCATAACTCTCTCTTAATCTGTGGATATTTTCTTTGGGTATCATGTAGGATCTTAGCACCAAAGCGCACTGCATATCTCTGGCCTTCATCATCATCTTGCCCTATGACCCAGCCTATACCAATAGGACTGGTATCAACGGTCAAAATGATAGGTCTCTGACCTGAATAGTCAACACGCTTCAGAATCGGAGCTTCAATTAGCAGTTGCTTCAGTTTACGCATAGCTCTCGACTGTTTCTCTGTCCATACAAACTTCTTTCTCTTTCTCAGGAGATCATATAAGGGGTTCGCAACGTGAGCAAAGTGAGGAATCCATATCACATAGAATACATAGGCTCCTAGAAACCTTCTCACCTCACTGACATTACGACACACTTCAGAGATCCTGCTAATGGCCTCAACTTTAATGTCCACACAGATGTCCTACAATGAGGACCTCATCAACGCCAAAAATCGATTTCTCTAAAGGAAGTGTTAGCCCCACATCTTCAAACCTCTCAAAGATCTTCTCACAATCAGCAATATGATCTCTCACAAACTTTCTACATCCTGAAGCATCTAAACTCACATCTTTCACTCTTTCCTCACATCCCTTTATTGGAACATCATCAATGAATGGCATAGTCACAGATGGTATAAAGTCTCGTAAAACCAGATTCATGGCATTCATCATGTGAGCCACAGAATTCGTCGCTCCCTACGGCAAAGTACACATGCGTACAAGGCCCAGTGGAGTCCTCATGGTCGTAATGTCTCTACTCTCCATAGCCAACTGAAACTGGTCATAACCTGAATACAGATCACCCATAGAGTAGATGGAATGCCCAGCAAACGCTTCAGCAAACTCATCCACTATGGGTCCTGTCCCTACGTTTCTAATTGTGACTTTATTCACAGGTTGCAGATCCTGAATGAAATGAAGCTTCCCCTTTTTCTTGGGCACAGTAAACCACCTATTCGAATATGGAGCCGAGGAAGGTTCCAATATCCGCATGGAAATCTTTTCCTTCAGCAGCCTCATCAGCTCAGGTAAGTGAGCTTTTGGGACTGGTATGGCCGGATATTCCATGGTATATGTGGCACTGTAAATATAATCATAGGAGGTACTTGTTTCGGGTCTGCGCACCCTATCTCATGTGGGAAAAGTGCAAACACTTTTTCGTGTTTCTTGATGGCTTCAATAAATTTCTTTTTCTCTTCTTCTCTCAGGAATGGTTTTTCTCCAAACTTGATCTCTTTAATAGTCTCATCAGTAAAATGATGCCCTATGAGCTCTCGTCGTCTCATCATAGGGTCATCTGACACTCGTAGATACTTTTCATGACTATCTTCTGGCAATGGCTGAGCTATAGGCTTCACTTTCTTATCCACAGTCTTATACTTTGTATTTACACTTACTTCATGCTCTGTCATATACTCCTTAATCATCTCATACTCTTGGATAGAGCTAAGCATAATGATTTCTGATTTCTCATTTCTCTCAAATGCCTTCTCAAGCTCTTCCAGAGTAGTCGAACTTCTCTCCAACTGGATCACATCTTCAATCTTCTCATCAGCTAACATCATTCCTAAATCCTTATAGTATCTCTCATGAACTTTTCTGAATTTATTTGAAACATTTTCTTTCTGTAAACATAGCAACTTGAATGTAGATGAGTAAATAGAAAAACTTTCAAAACTTTGTACAGAGTCATGCGAGACATCAAACCAACTCCCACTGTTGTCCCGCTCAACAATGGATCCTAACAGAAATTTTGCTCAGCAGAAGCTCCATACTCTCCAACAGACATACACTCATCATGATCATGTGAATTAATAGATTTCTTTCTTATATTCTTTCTATTTCTGGAGTGATTTGGACACACAATCATCACTTGCAAAGAATGAAGGCCAGATCTAGAACGGATTCGTGCATAGGCAGATCCATCATCCATGGCCTTAGTCTCCATTCTTACTTCGGCTATAAAGGGCTGCCCAAGGATAGCCTCATATGAACAATGGTCCTGGACAAAGAAGTGAAATTCCTCAGAAATCCCACCTATGGTCACAGGCACAAAGGCACATGCCCCAAGCAGTGCTCCTGAACCATTATCCGCTGTCCTCATCCTCCATCCATGATCTTTATCAATCGGCCACCTAAACTTATCATAGAGCTTCTTAGAAATCACATTTATCTCTCATCCTGAGTCAATCAAGGCCAGAGCAAAACATGACTCCTCGTTGCTCCCTAACTTTATCTTCATCTCTGGAGTTCCTCTCGCCCAAAAGGTCCTGCTAAACTCACTTTCTGTCTTCCTCATTTCATCATCAGGTATGATAGGACCTAGAGAATTTTTATGACACCTGGCAACCTCATCATCATCATCATCAGATGTATCACTCAATGTAACTGCTTCATTTGTCACTTGAATATCTTCAGGTGCTTCTTCCATCTCTACATCTTCAGGTAGTGGAAACCTCTTTCTCTTAACCAGCTTTATAAAACTGTCCTTGAACTCAGGCTTCGCTATGGAGAAGACCTGCTCCAAGGACATGATCACTTGGATCTTCAGTAAAATGTCATTTAATATCTCTCTTGCATCATTTTTCCTTTCCAACTCAGAAATTAATACAGCCTTTGGAGTTCTCTTCTTTTTCTTCTTCTTTTCTTTGTCAGCCTCTTGAATACTTTCTTGAATTTGATCGGTCTTTTGAATAGGTTCTGGTTCTTTCTCTTTCTCTTTAGTCGATTCTTGAATCTTAGTTGGCCCAGCCGGCCTCTTTCCCTCTCTTATCTCCTTCTTCTTTGCCTCTTCCTTTGAAACAACAGGCTCTTTAAACTGAACTTTCTTCTCTGGCTCTTTAGCTTTTTCTTCGGCCTCTTGACTTTGCTTTCTAGTCACTCTTCTTTCAGGCTCAGTCTCTTCCTGACTCTCATCCCTTTTCCTCTTTTCCTCCACATTGGCTATATGCGAATAGACCGAGGATTCATCAACAAGAGACTTCCAGGCAGTCTTCTGCATAATGGCATCCCTAGCCCTCACTAAAGCCTCAATGGAATAATTTCTTTGGGGTCGAGGTCTAGGCACTTTTTCATCTTCCTCCTCAACTGGCTCTAACCGTGCGGCTGATGTACTTGCATTATTGCCAGTTAATTCTTCATAAAACTTCTTCATTCCCCCCTTTCCCCAATTCACAGGTAGAGGAAGGCGGGTCGTGAAGTCACATAACTTCTTATCAATATCTATCACCAGTTGATGCTCTTTTGCTAGCTTAAGCTCTTCACAGGCATATGAAAAATGCTCTTGTGCATCACACCATACGCATCTCTTAGCCCCTCCAAACCCACCAGTCGCTCGTCTCTCAAAAGGTCCAGTGTTTCTTTGAAATGTGGTTTGCACTGGTGGTGTAGGTATTTGTTGGGCAACAGGCTGCACTAGAGGTGCAGGCTGTGGCATCACATAGCCTTGCATATTTGGAATGGGTATAGTTCCTCTCTGTAATGTATCTACATAACTCGTACTTGCCTGAGGAGGAGTGGGGTCCTGATATCCCATAGAATTAACTTTATTGTGAATACTCGCCATTTCTTTTGACATAGACGCTTGCATCGTAATAAAATTCTCTATCTGTCGACTGAGAATCTCAACCTGTAGCTCTATTGGCGATCGCGAAGTGGATGCAACATTAGCAAAAGTTGACGTTGCAGGCACATTCGGAATTGCCGGAAGTGGAGCTTCCCTAGGCGATTGTGGTGTTACCACTGCAGGTCTATCGTATAACACCGCCTGGCGTTGCCTCATTTGGGCAACCGCTTCTACCTCTCTCCTCACTACACCCCAATCTTCAGTCAATCCAAATCTCTTCCCAGGCTCTTCAATCCTCCTTTCGACCTCAGTCCTGTCTTCAAGACTTAAGATCCTTAGGAAAGATATAACTAGATCAGGTTTCAAAGCATCTAAATCGGCCTGTGGAAGTTGTTCATATCTTCTCAAGAACTCATTCAAAAGTTGAGTGAGGGATGCAGTGGGCTTCGGAGAGCTTATCCATCGCAAGAACCCTTCTCTACTGTGTTGGGAAAAGTCTTCCAGATAAAACAACTTATGCAATTCTTTTCTGAATTCGGCCCAAGGCTTTGCTATATGTGCTGTAATAGGGGCTAAAATGGATCCTGATACTACCCGTGTGAAGTAATGTATAAACACATCTTCGGGTAGACCATAAATCCGTGCCTGTTCCTCAAAAACATCTAGGTACTCGGTTACATTCAAGCCTGTAAACTTTCCTTTTTCTCTCAATACCGCTTGGACTACGCGGGCCCCTTGTTTCTCTATTACCATTTCCTTGAATATATCCTCCATCTCTCTTCTCTGCTCTGTCTTAGAACGTAACACAAGGTCTAACGTAAGTGGTTCAACTATCTCTCTAAGCTCTGAGTAGAGATCAGAGAAGAGGCTTGATGAGTCACGAGCCAGGAGGTAAAGGTCAGTCTAAGCTCTCTGATTTGCCTAGGCCAAAGTCTAGTCGAACTGTCCTCTCTTCGATTCCCAAGATTTCAATGTATTTTCTTCCTTTTTGTGATAAGTTTTCTAATGTTCTGTCTAAGCTATGAAATCAGTAAATCCCTAATCTTAGCAAGAAAAAAAAGAATTCTCACACGTATGGACTAAACTAATGCAAAGTGTGGATGCTCAAACTCAAGCAACAAGACAATCTTTCTGTTTCAGCAGTGTATGTGAAGCAATGCAAAATTTCAAATAACTTGAAATGCTAGTACCTGAAGTCTCTGTCTGATGCCGAGGTTCTTGTCTCTTTCCTCAAGGAGTAGGTGACGCGATGAAGATCACCGGGCAACCGCCTCGCTTCACGTCGAGTTCAGGTGTCGGGAAGAAGGAGGTCGTGGCAGGAAGCCGGCGTGTGGGGTTGGATCAGGCCCCGCTCTGGTGCACCGTTCCCGCTGTCCTGCGAGCGGCGTCTGCGCGCTGGGCGCCTCGCCTGTGCTCTCCGGAGCGTGCGCGATCCTCGTAGGGCCCCTTGCCCCTCGGAAGTGTCGAGACGTGGGACCGTGGGCGTCGGCAAGAGACGATCGGATACCGCAGTGAAACACGTGATGTAGATCAAGCTCAACGATACAACGGAAATGAAACTGAAGCCTCCAATAAAATGAATGATACAAAAATAGGCCGCTACAGTGTGGGCCGACGGTACAATAAAACCGCTACAGTGCGGTGCGATGATACAATATAAACGCCGCCGCTACAGTGCGGACCGGCTAGTATATTCTAGATCCCTCGCTACAGTGGGAGAAATCGCCCACGGGATTCCGCTTCGGTCTTCGCGGTCCAAGCTTTTCTTCCAGGTCTTTACTTCGGTCCGTTCTTTTCTTCAAGTATCCTCCGCAATGGCCTTCCTTCTCTTTACTTCAGATAATCAAAAACCGCATAAACCTGTAGGAAAGTTCCACAAGAAAGACCACGGGGTAATCTTTATCTTCAGTCTTCAATCGCTTTCGCTTCATATAATCAACATCCACATAAACCTGGAGGAGGCGATCCACAAGCAAGATCCACGGGGTGGGGATTAGTAAGGTAAACCAAAAGTTATTAGTACATTTGAAAACCATGTTGAACGCACACTACGCTTTTGTTTCATTTTTTATTTGGTAATTGTATGACACACACACACATATGAAAGAAGGTATTTATGTGCGTAGAAACACCCCCTTTATGCATAGAGTTTTCTAGCTACTCTCAATGAGAAGCGAATGCCACAATATAGCTAAATAAAACTATGCATTGATCCACACTTAAGCGAATACGTGAATTCACTTGCTCACACGTTTATTTGCATCACACATGGTCTCGATTGCAATGATCTTATATATGTTGCTGAGAGAGGAATCGAAACAATATGGATAATCATCCCTCTCGCTATGAACCCAACTCTCATGTGTACTTAAAACAATAAACTGAAGTCGATTTACTAAGCTAACCAAGGTTGAAATATTAAATTAATCAAGGTCGACTCAAGAATTCGACTTCTCTCTCTTTCCCTCTTCCACGGAGATGCGCAAGGCTTCAGATTCTTTCTCTCTTTCTACAGTTGCGTCGCCTCCATTTGACTTCATCGTGATTATAGCTCTACAACTCTCTCTCTCTTCGGATGGGTCTGCCGCCATCAAGACCAACTCCGTCTCTCTCTGCCATTTCTCTTCTCTCTCTCTCTCTCTCCCTCTCTCTCTCTCTATAGTGCGCGCTGTGCCGCTGTGGGAGGGGGAGAGATTCCCTCTCTCTCTCTCTCAACGGATTCTCCGCCAGTCACGCGCCGCCAATGGCCCCTCCCTCTCTTCACGTGTTCTAAGACAGATTCTAATTTCTCTCCATGAAGCTCTGCGCGTCTGTGGCTACACAGGGTCAACCTCTTTCTCTCCGCCGATCTCCTCATTTTGCTGCGCGCACAGCCGTTCATCCACTCTCTCACTAGACAACGATCATCTCACCCGCACATGCAAGCAGCTACCAATAGCGCCGCCCTGGGTATCTCTCTATAGCGTCCGTCGACAGAATCTCTTCCCAATTTCTATGCTTGACTCTCTCTCTGGTCGACACGTGACCCCATAATCTCTCTCTACTCTGCTCTGTGCCGACAACAATACCGTTCTCTCTGCCTACTGGACCAGTGTCGGTTGATTCTCATTAGTCTCTTTCTCTCTGGCACCACTCAGCTGCTCACAGCAAGATGCCAATTCTCTCTCTCTACATCCATCATATTGCCACTGTCGTCGCCCAATCCTCTCTCAAGTGTGTCGCTAGATGTACAATATCTCTCTCTCTTAGCGACAGTCCACACACTGAAAACTCTGTGTTTGAATCAATTACCGCAATCTTCTGCCGCGTGAGCGAACTGTAGCAGATCCAATCCCCCCTCTCTCTCTCTCTCAAGTTCTCCGTGTTCTATTGTCTACGCCTCGCTCTGAACACATCTCTCTCTCTAAATGATCTACGCCACGCCTGTCCACGTCTCTACCGAAGTCTCTCTCTCTGGAACTGCTTGCCGCCCGTGATTTCTCCATCGAGGCATCTGTCGGAGTCTCTCTCTCTGGAACTGCTTGCCGCCCGTGATTTCTCCATCGAGGCATCTGTCGGAGTTCTACAGCACAGCGTGCCCAATTGGCTCTCTCACTCACCTTCTATTCTCTCTGCATATGTCACCTCCAAGACGGGTCCTCCCCCCTACGCCATCAATAGCCAGACGACATCTTTGCTTTACTATAGTCGGCACCCATACTCTTCTCTCTCTCCTACAACAGCGCCAACAGTCCCAGCTTTTCTAGTGCCATGACCGCCAGCATACATCATGAACCTTGGGGTCCTATGTTAAATTGGGTACGACTCTTCTATGTAAACAGAAGCAGCACCATCTCCATGGCCTCATTACCTTTTGCTTTGAGCAAGGGGTTTTATACAAAGTGCAGATCTCACGCAAAATTGAACGTCGACAAACTGAAGCATATCTCTCTCTCTCAGCACTAATGTAATGCATGAAAAAGAACATGAAAGAACAAAAATGGTCAGGAAGCATACCTGGAGGAGACGATCCACAAGCAAGATCCACGGGGTGGGGAAGAAACAAATGAATTTGCACTTATTGATAGGCCCCCCTTGGACTTGCTTCTAGAACATTCCCACCTCCTCAATTAACTTTCTAATTTTGGCGGTATATTAATTTTTCCATAAACTATGGACATTTACATTTTAATGGGTTTTTAAGGTTTGGCCTACAAAACCCGCCATTTCCAAGGGTCCGTCCTAGGGTTTTTGGTCGGGAAAATTAGGCGTTTGCTCACAATTATCTCAAACTCTCCAATTCATGGGTTTATTTACAGTTTCGGCCTAAACTCCAAGGGTTTCCAAGGGTTCAAGTCCGATTTTGATACTCGCGTGTCCACTAGTGGTAATTTCTTTTTCCTTGGAGACTCATGCATATCTTGGTTGAGTAAGAAGCAACCTACAGTGGTGACATCGAGTTGTGAAGCTGAGTACAGGGCAGTTTTCACAGCTACAATGGAGTGTATATGGCTGAGACGCCTATTGATGGATCTTTGCATGGAGATTGATGCTGCTACGCATATTCTCACAGATAGTCAGAGTGCTTTGGCTGTTGCACGAAACCCAGTGTTTCATGCACGGACCAAACATATTGAGGTGCATTATCACTATGTGAGAGAGCGCCTTCATGCAGGAGATATTGATTTGGTATATGTGCCTACACAAGATAATGTGGCAGACATATTCACCAAAGCTCTTCCACGAGAAAAGCTTGAAGCTTTTCACAAAGCTTTAGGCTTATTACCTTGTGGGGGCTGATCTGTCACTCCCTGTATGTGTTCACATCATTCGCTCTAGGGGGGTTTGTAACACTTATGTGTTCCTCGCGTAGCTTTGATGTGAACCTTTTCCCTATACATGGGCACTTTTTACTCTAGTGTTGGTTAGAGGTTTTTTCCCCATGTTACCACATACTTGATACTCTCATATGTGGTGGTACTTTGTACTTAGGGATATTATTCAGCTCTTACTTCAGTTCAATTAATCGATCAATAGAGAGAGCTATTCCAGCCATCGTCTTCTCCGTGTGTCTTGCTACGTTTGTGCTCCTTGTGTGTGCTTCTTGTGTGTCTCTTGCACTTCTTCACACACCCATCAGTGACCTTTACATATGGCAAGAACATATCATCTTGGATTTGGGACTTTTTGGGTACCCGTTTCCAGATAATCCTAGGTGTGATTGGAGATGTGGAGGTGTTGAGTGCAAACGTTTGCCCTCAGATTTGTGCCATGAGTGTCTGTGAGTGGCTATTCAAGCTTGTGAGCTTATGTGAAGCTATTTGAGCTTGTAAACATGTCTTGGGCACCTAAATTTTTCTAGCATTGGGGTCAACCTTCATCAACCACTTTGGGATCCAAATAGAGATGGTCTGACTTGATTGATGCCTAGGATACTCCTTCATTGTAGTCCTCAACTAAGTAGTTCATTTGGTGCATCTTTGGGATCGTATCTCCAAAGTACAGGGTTGTTCACCCTTGCATATCCAAATCTGCTTCATTCCATGAGGTACTTTATGTTGCACCGATAATTGATCATGCCTCTTGATTACATGTTGCCTCTGCTTCTCGTGTTGCCTTGCCTGTTTTTAAAGGATCCTCTTTGGAGAAGAAGGGAGTTCCATATTGGCTTCTATGAATCCTTCATGAGTGACCTTCTTCTACATCATAGAACTTTGGACAAGAATAGCATCGTTATCATCATGTGTGTTCCTGGAAGAACCAGGAGTGGGTACCTTCTCTAGCTGCTTGAGTGCTTGATTTTCTAAATCAGCTCTGATGCGATTTTGATTTACCAAGACCTAAAGAAGTCCACTTCTTAGGTTTAGGTTGAGTGCATGGTCATAGAGCCAATCTTGACCTAAAACAAGAGGTTTAGTGAGATCCTCATCTTGACACACTAGCACTTTGATTGTCATTAGAACATCTTGAAGGTGGATGGGAAGTTCCACCTCGCCCAATCATATGAGATATGCTTCTATCAGATTAATCATTAATTGCGATTCTTGATAGTAAGAAATTCTAACTACACTAGTGGATATTCCTGAGTCAATCAAGGATCTTACAGTTGTTGCACCCTTGCCTTGTCCTACCTCTAGAGTCATAAAAGGTCTTCGATCAATTATACAAGGTGAGATTGTATATGATGCTTGGCACATGGCTACGTGATACCTTGCAACCTCATGGGTATCTGAACTAGGCTGATCTCTACCCTGTCTTTTCAATTTCATTCGTCGGATGCATCCTAAGGCTTCTACATGTGCTTCTTCTCGGACTTTCCTCTTCCTTATGTTTCTTTGTAGTGTTGAGTCGATTTAGCATCTCCTCTGTTAGGGGTTCTTGATATAATTTGACTCTGCCTCCACTGATGTAACTAGGTAGGATGTCACCTTCTAGAGTGGCTAATTGGACTACTCTACTTGTTGATATTCTATTAATAATCAAGGGTCCATAGCCACACTTCTCCAACTTTCTTACATGTTGCTTCAAGGTGTAGACTAGTACTAAATCTCCCACCTTCAAGCCCTTATCCTTCACATGGGCATCAAAGTAATCCTTTTGCCTTTTCTTGGCCACATATATTACTATAGCTACTCTTAGTCTCATTTCACTCAATTGTTCAAGATCAAAGATTCTCAAAGAGAGTTCATGACCTGCGCATTGATGCTCCTGTGCTACTTTTAGTGTGGGTATCAAGAAGTCTAATGGTAGCACCACATTTTGGCCAAATACCATCTGATAGGGTGTGACTTGGAGTACCATTTTATAGGCGACTTGATATGCCCAAAAAGCACTATGTAACTATTTATCCCAATTAGAGTGTTTACTATTCACCAACTTTATCAATACATTACAAAAGATCTTATTTGTGCTCTCGGCTTGTCCGTTAGCTTGTGGGTGATAGGGGGTAGACTTTTTATCTATCACCAAGAACCCTTAGAGAAGGTTTTCAATGACTTCATTCAAGAAGTGTGTGCCTCTATCACTTATTAATTCTATTGGTGACCCATATCTTGTGAACACATTCTCGAATAAGAAGTTAGCCATCGTTTGAGCATCGTTCTTCTTGGTGGCTTTCACTTCTACCAATTTGGTTAGATAGTCCATGGCAACAATAATGTATTCAACATGTGAACTCTTAGCTGGGGGATTAATAGGACCTACAAAGTCTATTCCCCACTTGGAGAATGCACATCCACCCATCATGGGTTTCAATGGCATCTCATCCTTGTGTATCGGGTACTGAGTTCGTTGACAAATATCACATCTCTTCACGTAGGTGTGCGCATCCATGTGAAGGTTTGGCCACCAAAGACCTGCAAACAGGATTGCCTCCATCACATGATCTATTCCAAAATGTCCCCCTGTCACACGTTGGTGAGCCGTGTCTAAGATCTTGAGATATTCACTTTCATGGACACATAGTATTAGGTATCCATCTCTCGTGCACTTGTATAAATTATATCCAATGAGTGAATAATCTAGTGCTTCTTGTTCTAAGCTCTTCCTTCTAGCCAATGGCATCTCTTGAGGGAATGTTTTTATCCTTAAGAATTCTACCAAAGGTTCGCTCCAATATGGCATTAAAGACACTTGGTATAGAGTGCCATGTTCCACTGGTGGTCTAATAGCATAGATTTGGCATTCCTTGCATATCCTATGGACAATTGCTTCCATTGTTGGCCAATAAACCCCTAAGCTTTATAGAGTCTATAGGGTTCTATGTTTGGAATGATGTTGCTGAAGTGCACCTACATGTGCTAGTTGTAACCACTTTGCATGCTCGTCTTCATTTACACAGGAAGCCAATATGCCTTGATTAGTGTGTTTGTACATGCTGCCTGCCATTATGTGGCATTTTTGAGATCTAACTACTTCCTTAGCTTTAGTTCTCAATATAGGATGTTTAGGTCCAAAGGTGAGAATAGGCACTACAGCTTTCGTCCAGTCGCGCACTACTTCTAGATTGAACAAATACGCATCAAGAAGGTCATCTGACACTCCTTGAGGGGACTCCCCTGAAGTTAGTCTAGAAAGGTGATCTGCCCTAAGGTGAGTCCTACCTTTCGTAACCACAACTTCAAAGTCATATTCCATTAGTAAGAGGAGCCATCTTACTAATATGCCAATATCGCATGATTTGTTCACTAGATAGAGTAATGCTTGATGGTCTGCAAATAATGTCTAAACTTTTAACCGCATACACCATGCCTAATCCTTCTCGTTGAATCATGTTGTAATTTTATTCAGCTACATTTAATTGTCTAGTAGCATAAGCAATGGGAAGATCCATATTAGCTTCACCAATAGGTTGTGTTAGTACACATCCAATTGCATAATTGGATGCACCCACATGAACATGAAATGGCTTGTCCCAATATGATGTGGTTAAGATGGGTGCTGAACATAATTGTCGTTCAAGCTCATTAAGGGAGTTTTCACATTCTTCTATCCACTCAAAGTTTGGCAAAAGGGCATACAGAGGCTTTGCAATGATTGCATACATATGAATGAACCGTCGATAATAGCGACAATGCCCCATGAAAGCTTGTACCTCCTTGATGTTCTTTGGTCTAGGTAGCTCTGCAATAGCTCTAACCTTATCCTCATCCATTGATATCCCATTCTTTGACACTATGTGTCCTAGAATCTTGCCTTTCCTGACCATAAAAACACAAGTCAGGGAAAAAAACCTCCAAAGAGGAAAAAAAGTGCCCCAACGGTCCTAAGTCTATTCACACACATCACTACCAAAACATACCAACAATGTCAACATGAAAAAAAGAACATTCAGATTGTCTTGATAGGCATTAGAGGATGCTCACAAATTTTCATGACTCCATTAATGCTTGGTTTCATAGGTTTATGTTTATGATCCATAGTTAAAGTAATCTTAGATGGACATACCATAATTTATCTTGATACCAAAATGCTCAATATAAACCAAATACCATGCCATATGAAAGCCTTGTTTTATGCAACTTAGTGTTCTAGGATATTTATCACAATTCCATGATCTAATCAAGATGCCAACATTAACAAAATAACCTTCATCTTGTTTTGATGGAAAGCCCTCAAAATCAGGTTTGTGTGAGGTAAAAAACCATGTCTAGTGCATGGACTTTCCATCTCATGTTTGAACAATGTATGGCTAAGAAGTATCATCCCCATGGAGAGGAGATTTTGTTGATACATGTACTCCGCTATGAGGCAATATGTTTGGTTGTCCCACTATCAAAGTACCAAATGTCTGAGTCTAGTGCAGACATACACTCCTCATGAGAAGATGGCTCAAAGCTTCAAACAAAAGTAAATGACCATTCTTCATTTTGAACAATATCAATAGACTTTGTTTTAGGCGTAGATGTTCTACAAGAACCATTCAAGCCTCTTTCTACTTTGCCTCTTTTATTGTCAGTTTAGAACAACTCCTTTGTTGGATTTTGAGGTCTGTGGAAGCACACAAACATCACAAGGAAGAAGAAGAAACTTGGAGGACAAAACAATACATAATGTATTACCAAGTGAATGTACAAAGATAAGTCACCCATTATGGTTATAGGTGTACATATAAGCCAAGGAAAAAAACCTCCTAAAGAGGGAAAAAAGAACACTGGCAATCCTAAGTGTGTTCACACACATCTCTACCAAAATATATCAACAAAATCCCCCATGGATTGATGTGCTAAACAAGGAGCTAGCACTCATGTATAAGGAAGTGCCAAGCTATGTGGAAAGAGATCAATCAACAAAAGGAAGTAAGCCCAAAGCTTTGTGAAAATCTTTGATTATCTCCCCAAGTAGAGCCTTTGTGAAAAGGTCTCCAACATTATTCTGTGTAGACACATAAGCCAAACTAGTCTCTCTAGCAAAGAAGCTTTCCTTGATATAATGATTGTGCACCTCCATGTGGTTTGTGAAAGCTTGGAACACATTATTCCTTGCAAATGCCAATGCATTTTGACTATGAGTGAAGATGTTGGTGGTAGAAGACTAACCAACACCCAAATCAACCAAAAGGGATCTGAGCCACACACACTCAATAGTCACTCTGAAAGCTACCCTATATTTAACCTTGCAACTAGAAGTGGAGATAGTAGGTTGTTTCTTGCTCAACCAAGATAAGGCATGAGCTACCAAGCATGAAGCACCACTAGTGGACACAAGTTTCACAAAAACTAGCACAATTTAAGTCGACAAAAGCATTTGAATATGGTGATAATGATAGCCTTGGGATAAAAAAATCCTAGTCAGGTATCACTCAAGTAGTGAAAGATGTGCTTAATTGCTTGTTAATGCTTGATACCTAGGCAATGCATAGACTTACTCATCTGAGGTAGCAAACTAAATATAAGGCTACATTATGCAGTATTTGGTCTATTGAGTCAATTAAAGTTAAATCTTGAGCTAACTGTGGGTCTGTTACAGGTCCATTGAGAGCACTAGAGGGCATCCAAAGCAAAGGGTATTCTACAAGCTTGAGAATGGGGTTCTTGAGCACCCAAGAGCAAGGGATAAGCAATTGAGGTTGGATTATTCTCAACTCCCTCAGTCAATTCCTAGCTTAGGCTAAGTACGAGTCGTGCTAGAAGTAAGTCAGGGTGACGATAGGCATCTATCAAGTCGAAGACTACTTAATCACTCAAGTTCAAGCAAAAATATAATCTCTTTGTGATTGATAACTTTAAAGGAAAGAATTTAATGTGGTATGATCAACTTAAAGTGCGGAAACTCACTCAAGTATTCCTGATGATGTGATATCAGACAAGAGCATAAACATGATAACCAACTAAAAAAGAACCAAGTGATTGATATAAAGTGATCTGCAACAAGGTTGTACTTGGGGTTAAATTGCGGTTGTTCAATCAAGCATATGAACCTTAGATCAGGATGACATCTAGGGAGAGATAGACAAAGCCTCAGGTCTTGAGAGGCTAGTGTAAATCACACTGCTAGGTCTTGGGCCCAGTAGTTGAGCAATTATCCACACTACCCTAGCTCTGAAACTAGTGAATCAGAGATGTCTTATGGTATGGAGAGACCCACAGGAAGTTCAGGTGTGGCTTACTTAGAGAAACTTGAAGGCCCCTACAAAACTCAACTTGAATACATCAGGACCAACCGATTAGGTGCTCGTATCTATGAGGACAGTAAGAAGATCTGTTGTCCAGATTAAAAACCTAGATCAACCCATTGGATTAGAACATCCACTCGTCAAATTTGAGAATGGTGCATACCTAGATAAAGAAGGGACAATGTACGTAGTCACCAAACAACCAGATAGAACATATGAATTTGGTAATGTGATTCCAGAGACAGACATAGGTGACATAGAGCAAGGGAACTTAGGAAGAGAGCCGAGAACTCCCTGAGGCAAATCAGTCCTTACTAGAATCATCACTCTAGAGTGGGTTCACCAAGACAATAGAGCATAGATATGCTCTTAAACCGAGAGACCAATGAAGCTTTTTGGAGGTATAAGCCCGACCAGCCTAATGAAGTAGGAATGCTCACAATCTATGAGTTTAAAGATCCTGATAGTCCAGGCAAAGTGACCTATTTAGACAATAGGTCAGAGAGGATCTTTGTGGTCACAGAGCATGGTAGGCATGCCTACACTTGGAAGGGTGAATGTGTTTTTTCCCAACCAAGATCTAATGTCTCTTACGATCACCAGGGAGCTGGGACATCCCAAGCTCATGGAGCTCAAAGGAACAAGAGTAGATATAGGCCAGAAGTAAGTTTTGCTAACCCACTGGGAAGAGAAAAAACGATAACGGAGGTTGATAGAATGGAAAATGAGAGACATAGAGACCCAAGAAATCAAAGAAATATAGATGAATTCCCTCTACCAAGGCCTAGATTACACACTAGGACCATGAGGCTTTTGTTAAGTCCATCAAGAATTGCTTTGATGGCACAGGAGACCCGTATGACCATGTAGCAGAGTTTAGACAAGTTTTGAAAGTTGAACAAGTTGAAGACTTGTTCACTCAATACAATGCTTTTGGCCTAACTCTCAAGAACACTGCATTGACTTGGTTTCAAACACACCAAGGTCAGTTCAAGAATATAGATTAACTTCTAGAAGCATTCATGACTGAGTTCTCTAAGAGTGGCATCAGGCACAACACATCCTCCCTAATATACAGCTTCAAACAAACACCTCAAGAGATGGTTAGACTTGCAGGAAGAAGGTTTAGGAAATACCTAGAGAGGTGCCCAATGCTAGAGCTACCCACACCGGCCAAACAACTGGCCTTATTCTTAGATGGATTGCTAAGTACCAAATTGAGATCTTATGTGTACTTGAAGGACCTCGAACCATAGAAGAGTGTGTATGCATGTGCATAGACATCGAGGATAATTTAGGGGAGGAATTAGAGATTTCAAAAATCTACAAAGACCAGATAGCTCTACTAGCCTCATATCCAAAGAATCCACATCTATCGAGGAACTTGCCGAGAAGGTAGCTCAAAAACTAGGAGTCTCAAGAAAACAAATACCAAGATTTTGGCCCAGTGAAAAGATGCTATACTTGTGGAGGTGACCATATGGCGAATGTATGTCCCATTATGGCTCAACCCCAAGCAAACCCTAGTAGCCAATACTGCACCATAGAGCCGAAATACACTAACCATGATGCACAAGACTGCCCATATAATAAGCAAGCAGTTAGGCAGAATTATCCACAACAAGGGAGATACCAGAATCAATACCCACAACACCAGTATGGTAAGCCATAGCAACCCTATCAACCACCCTGTCAAGGGTAGAAAAAGACTTTAACGAGTTCTAGCACAGTAGCCCCCTCCTCCAGCCAATGTGATTCCAGTAAAGTATGCAGCTGTAGAAGAAAATCTGAATAGAGCCTTAGTGCCAGTAACTCCATTACTTTCAGAAAGTGACCCAAGTGATCATAGTTTTGACTCTACTCATATTGATAGCCCACAGGCTTACAACATGCAATCACCTGAGCATAATGAGTCATATTATTATGAAGGAAGCCAGAGTATGCAAATATCATGCATGCAAACCCCAACTCTAGACCTCAACCTAGGCAAATAGGACCCCCATTTTCTAGAGGATCGTGCTACCAGTGTCAGGGAGATCACCTCATTCGTGATTGTCCTATGCTTGCACCTACACAAAACCAATTGGTGATAATTCAAGGTTTCTGTCCGGATTGTGGGAAGGAACACTTGTTACGAGATTGTCCTAAAAACCCCACCAATATGCCAAAAATCACTCCTATCAATGTTATTGGATTAGTGGTAGACTCTACAAGCAGTGTAACCACCCCTGCCCCAGTGCAAGTGGTCACTAGAGCTCAAGCATTACAACAGAATCAAGGCTTTGGCCAGGAAAAGAGTTTCAAGGTAAGTGAGACTAAGAGCCTAGAAAAGAAAAGGTCAAGAACTTGGAGGGATAGTCGAGAGAGAATGAAAAGGCAATGGGCAAGCGAACGTGAGGAAAGCTTGAGAGAAACAAAAGCCAAGATAATTGAACTCACATCTCAAACTCACTCTCACACTACTCCACACCCACCATTCCCATCTCCCTCCAATCCACCACCTTCCAACCCGCCTTGCACAACCACGTACCTCTAGAGTAGGATCAGTCTTAGCAGATCCCACTCCCAAGGACCTAGAGTTGAACTAGAGCTCGAACAAACTAAAATTTGTGCTAAGATGGTGGAATTGTCTCGAACCGTGTTTGAAGCCAGTCGCCTCTTTAACTTCTCTCATTCAGCTAAGACATTGTTGCTCTTTGATGGACTGCTAGAAAGATTGAAGAGGTTGATTGCAAAATTTGAAAAGGACCCCACCTCTCAAGTTAAGGACAAGGCAAGTGGAAGAATGATTTCTCCTCCCTAGGAAGCTTATGTACCTAACTCCACAAAAGCAGATGCATCTTCTTCTATGAATCGATATTCCCCAGAATTTCTAAGAGAGATTCAAGACGAGAAATGGGCTAAAGAAAGTGATAATCCTCCTCCAATTCAACTTGTGGATGACATGCATGATCAATTCCCACAAGAAATTCCTTCCATTTATGGAGAGCAGGAGAGTGCCCAATCGTATGAGAGATTAGACTTCGAATCTAATTCCTTACAGGAACTACCCCATTTCACAGGCCCATGGGAAGCTAAGTCTACTTGTATGAGAGCACCCACTGTCATGATAAGAAATGAAGACTCAATCATACCTAGGAACATAGAGGTAGTGAAACACACAAAAGTGGAGTGCAATCTCACTTTAGAAGAGGCACTTAAAGTTAAACCACAATTGTGGAAACACATAGCCAACCAAGTGCCAAAAATAGCTAAACCTCATTCCCAGGTAGGATCTCATAGAACAGTGCCAAAAATACCCTTGGACAAGATAGGAGACATGAGCAAAGGAGAAGAAGGAAACACATATCTTCCCATTACCCATCAGGGGTACACAACCAAGGCAATTTTGGACTCAGGTGTAGGAGTTGCAATTGCTACCACTTCCCTATGGAAGTGTTGGGGCAAGCCAGCACTGTTACCGTTAGTGTCCATGTGAAAGGCCAAATGGCCACCGGACACTTCTTTGTATATGTTCTTTAATAAAACATATAGTGGCCTGGTGAGTCACAAACTGTAAGTTCGACCGCATCTGTAAGACCTAAGAAGTCTGTTTTCGTGCTCCATGTGCATTGTGTTTTCTACGTATCTGCAGTCTCTGTGTAGAGTACCGTGTGCGGCCTTAGGAGCTCGGTTTTCTACTCCAAGGATATCGTCGTGGAGGTCATGAGAAGGAGAGCGCACTGTGGTGCATCACCATCGAAATACTTCAAGAACTCAGGCCAAGGAGAATGAAATTGCAGATGGCCGATGGTCACATAGAAAGACCCTTAGGACTGCTAGAAGGAATAACTCTCACTACATGTGGTGTCAAATTCAAGCATGCTTTTGCCATATGTGACTTTAGCAAGAATCAGGCCTATGAGATGATTTTGGGAAGACCATTTATGCAGGAGTTGCAAGTGGTGCAAGATTGGGGAACCAATTCTTTGTATTTGCAACATTTAAGTGTTACAACCAAAGTCAATCTCAAGGATTACTCTCATAGAGACGTACCCCCTATTCAATGGAATCCCATCCATAGAGCTAAGGATGATATAGAATTAGTGCATTCCATAGGATCAAGATCCTCATGGATGCATGAAGACATCCACTTATGGATGTGCAAAATAGTAGTAGAAGAAGAGAAGAGAGAAAAAGCCAGAGAAGTAGGTGTGAAGGAAACTCATAGATAAGTTCAAGACCTAGCACCTGTAGTTTTCCCAAACGAAGAATTTGAACCTCATGGTTGGGCAGAAATTTTTGCAACAATGAATGTAGCCATCAATGAAGAACAATGGACACCCCATTGTGATGAGGATGGCTATGACATTTCAATCTTCACAATAGAGCCAATCATGTGTGATTCAGTTATTGAAGAATGTGAACCTAACACTGATGCATTCGAGGATGCAAGTGACTCCGATCTAGAGTCAACTATTATGGACCCACCTTTTGCATCACATGGGGAATGTTTCTATGAAGTGGAAGCTCATCCACAAAGACACGAACAACTTATAAATGATGTGAGATTAGCCACACAAGTAACCACTAAGAATGAAGGCAAGAAGAGGAGGAAGAGAGAAGTCACACCAGAGGAGGAACCCTTGTTTGAGGTCCCAGAAAACTTTAAGAAGTACGAGATAGAAGATAGGAGAGTCGTGATGAGAATGCCTAAACGTGATGCACAAGCAGGAGAGGCTTATGATAACAAAGAAACCACCAAGAAAATTGTTGTAACCATAGAAAAAGGAGAAGAAAACTGCACACACATAGGACATGACTTGACGGAGGAAGAGGAGCAAGAGTTGATAGCCTTGCTAAGAGAATACAGAGATGTATTGTTTTGGAGTTACAAGGACTTGAAAGGTGTAGATCCTGACATATGCTCACATACGATTCCCATGACCTCAGATGCCAAACCCTCTAAACAGAATCCATACACCTATAACAATAATTATGTTGCCAAGATTAAGGAAGAGATAGATCGCTTGGTTGAAGCTGGATTTATCTATGAAATCAAGCACACTGAATGGGTATCCTCCATTGTAGTGGTGCCCAAAAAGAATGGCAAGTTACGTGTATGCATTAACTTGAAGAAAGTTAATGCAACCGCTATTAAAGATAGTTATCCGCTTTCTATCACTGAGCATCTCTTAGAAAGAGTAGCAGGCAAGGAAAACTGCTTCCTTGATAGTTTCTCTAGCTACAATCAAGTGGCCATAGCTCCAAGATCAGCATAAGACAGCCTTTGCTATGGAGTGGGGCATATTTGCCTTTTGAGTAACACCATTTGGTCTTACAATGCACCAACCACCTTTCAAAGGCTGATGTGCCACGTGTTTAAAGAATTCTTGAGAAAAAATTTGGAATTCTATGTTGATTATCTCTGTGCTCATTCCAACATAAGACAAACACATATCCCAGAGTTGAGAGCTATCTTTGACAAATGCAGAGAGTACCGTCTGCTTGAACCCAGAAAAGTGTGTTTTTATGGTCAGGCAAGGCAAGATTCTAGGACACATAGTGTCAAATAATGGCATATCCATGGACGAGGAGAAAGTGGGAGCTATTGCAGAGCTACCTAAGCCAAAGAATGTCAAGGAGGTACAGGCTTTCATGGGGCATTGTGGCTACTATCGCCGATTCATTCATATGTATGCGATCATTGCAAAGCCTCTGTACTCCCTTTTGACCAACTTTGAGTGGACTGAAGAATGTGAGGGTTCCTTTAACGAGATCAAGTGAAGATTGTGGTCTGCACTAATCTTGACTACACCTGATTGGAACAAGTCATTCCATGTCCATGTGGATGCATCCAATTATGCCATTGCATGCGTACTTGCACAACCTACTGGCGAAGGTAATATGGGTCTCCCAATAGCCTATGCTAGTAGACAGTTGAATGCGGCTGAGCGGAACTATAGCATGGACGGAAGAGAAGGATTAGGCATGGTATATGCTATAAAAAAGTTTAGACACTATTTGCTTGCAAATAAGTTTAAATTTTTTATTGATCATCAAGCACTACTGTACTTGGTAAACAAGCCCTGCAATACAGGTGGATTAGATGGTTCCTCTTACTAATGGAATATGACTTTGAGGTAGTGGTGAGGAAAGGTAAGACTCACTTGAGAGCAGATCATCTCTCAAGGCTTACATGCGGAGAGGCCCCACAAGGAGTATCAGATGATCTTCCTTATGCTTACTTGTTTAATTTGGAAGTTGTACCACAGTGGGCCTAGACATTAGTGCAAGTATTGACATATGGGCCTAAACATCTAGTAATAAACACTCAAGATAAGGAGGTAGTAAAAGCCCAAAAGTACCATATCATGGAAGGGAGTATGTAAAAGCATACAGATCAAGGAATATTAGCTTGTTGCATGGAAGAGGAGGAGTACGTGAGGTGGTTGCAATTAGCACATAGGGTGCACTAGAACAACACTACTCGAGGCAAAGAACCTTACAGAAGCTAAGGAGAATCGGAGTGCACTGGCCAACTATGGAAGTAGATGTCCATAGGATGTGCAAGGAGTGCCCAATCTGTAGCACTAAACCTCGAGTGGAACATGCCACTCTTTATCGAGTGTCTTTAGTTCCAAATTGGAGCGAGCCATTAGTAGCCTTTCTGAGGACAAAAACATTCCCTCAAGAGATGACTTTGGCAAGACAAAAGAGCTTAGAACAGGAAGCACTAGACTACTCACTCATTGGAGATAACTTATACAAGCGTGGTAAAGATGGTTACCTAAGGCTATGTGTCCATGAGAGTGAAGATCTTGGAAACTGCTCACCAAGGTGTAGCAGGAGGACACTTTGGACTAGACCATGTGATTAAGGCAATCCTATTTGCACGCTTGTGGTGGCCAACCATGCACATGGATGCACATACCTATGTGAAGCGGTGTGACATTTGTCAGCAAACTCAATATCCCATACGTAAAGATGAGATGCCATTGAAACCTATGATGGGTGGACATGCATTCTCTAAGTGGGGAATAGACTTTGTAGGTCCTATTAATCCCCAAGCTAAGGGTTCACATGTTGAATACATCATTGTGGCCACAGACTATCTAACCAAATGGGTAGAAGTAAAAGCTACAATGAAGGACGACGCCCAGACGATGGCTAAGTTCTTATTCGAGAACGTGTTCACTAGATACGGATTACCTACCCCTGTCATCCACAAGCTAATGGGCAAGCTGAAAGCACCAATAAGGTTCTATGCAATGTGCTTACCAAATTAATGAATAATAAATGCTCTGATTGGGACAAATAGCTACACCATGTTTTTTGGGCATATAGATTTGCCTATAAAATGGTACTCCAAGCCACACCCTTTCAGATGGTATTTGGCCAAAATGTAGTGCTACCATTAGACTTCCTGATACCCACACTGAAAGTAGCACAGGAGGATGAGTGGACAGGTCATGAACTTTCTTCTAGGATCTTTGATCTAGAATGCTTGGGTGAAACAAGATTGAGAGCAGTAGTAGGGATTTGTTGGAGTTAGACGTCTGCGGAAGCATGCGAACAGCACAAGGAAGAAGAAGAAGCTTGGAGCACAACACACAATACTGAATGTATTACTAGAGAATGTACAAAGATAAGTAGACCATTAGGGCAATAGGCGTATATACAAGCTGGGGGAAAAAAACCTCCTAAAGAGGGAAAAAAGTGCCTCAGTGGTCCTAGTGTGTTCACACACATCACTACCTAAATATATCAACAAGATTTATGCAGCTAAGAAAAGACAAAAGGCATACTTCAATGCCCATGTGAAGGATAAAGGCTTGAAAGAAAGAGACTTAGTTTTTGTGTACACCCTGAAACAACATGCAAGAAAGCTAGAGAAGTGTGGCTCTGGACCTATGGTTTTAAATAGGATCTCAACTAGTGGGGCGATTCAATTAGCTACTCTAGAAGTTGATGTCCCCCCTGGTTACATCAGCGGATGCAGAGTTAAACCATATCAAGAACCCCTCACGGAGGAAATGCTTAATCGACTCAACACTGCCAGGAAATGTAAGGAAGAAGAAACACAAATTTACGAAGAAGCGCAAGTTAAAGCTTTAGAACGCATCCGAAGAATGAAATTAAGAAGATATTGTAGAGATGAACCTAGATCAGAGGCTTATGAAGCTCCAAGATATCACATGGCCATGTATGATGCACCAAGAGTCCATTCCCATAGAATAGTGGATCGACGACCATTTGTAACCATAGAGGTAGGACAACAAAATAATGCAAGGAAGGTAAGAGCCTTGATTGAATCAGGTGCAGCCACTAGTGTTGTTAGACTTTCTTACTGTCAAA
Source organism: Ceratopteris richardii (assembly GCA_020310875.1). Lineage (NCBI taxonomy): Eukaryota > Viridiplantae > Streptophyta > Polypodiopsida > Polypodiales > Pteridaceae > Ceratopteris > Ceratopteris richardii. The sequence continues at coordinate 166,526,586 of CM035416.1, forward strand.
AATTGCACTTAGAAGTAAATCCTATAAAAGCTTATCCCGTAGGATTGGGAGGTGTGGAAACCCCTTGCTTGGGCGAGGTGGAACTTCCCCTCTACATTCAAGATGTTCTTATGACAGTTAAGGTGCTAGTGTGTCAAGACGAGGATCTCACTGAACCTCTTGTCTTGGGTCAAGACTGGATCTACAATCATGCAGTCAACTTGAACCTAAGAAGGGGACTTCTTCAGGTCTGCGTAAATCAGAATCGCATTACAATTGATTTAGAAAATGAAGCACTCAAGGAACTAGGAAAGGCACCAACTCTTGGTCCTTCCACGAGTACACATGAAGATGACGATGCTATTCTTTTCCAAAACTCTATGATGTAGAGGGATGGTGTTCTCAACAAAGAAGCCAAGGATACGATGGAACTCCTTTCTTTTCCAAAAGTGATTGAGACATGGCAACCAAAGGAGTACTGAATGCAGATGAAGCAGATGGCCTATGCTCAAAGCCAAAGGAAAGAAAGAAGCAAGATGACTCAGCCATCAAAACAAGTATGGGTACGGAAAGGCCAGCATCCTGTTGCGGTCAAGTTACAACCACTGACTAAATGTCATGCTAGTGATCGACGACAGGAAACTAATAAGAAGTCTTTCAAAGATTCACCCACAAAAATAACACTTATTTGGGTACCCAAGAAGTCAATGAAGCCCGACCCACAATCAAGACAAATTTGGGTGCCTAAGGCTTGCTTGCGGGCTCAAATAGCCACACATAAACCACACAATGTAAAGCATTATTCACACACTCGAATAGTCGATACCAACAATTGTTTGATATGCACAATCACATATTCATCCACAAGCACAAGCAGAATCACTTGTAAATGGGTCCCTAAAAAGCCTCATTTCCAAGTATACATTCTTATAAAGCCTTTCAAAGTCTCCACAAAATCAAAAGATAAAGCTAGACACTATGTTTGGAAGCCCTAATCTTGTAATAAACCACCTATCCCACTATAAAACCACATCCGCATACTAATTGTATCCGCACTACATTGCACTACTCCAATGAGCACCTAGGAACCCTTCATCCACTAACCACACTTCACACTCATGACCACGCGAGAAGTAACTAACCGACTAACCACATCACAGTTCATCATGTTAATGTTGTAATGGGGACAAATGGTCATTTTGTGTCCATTGCAATGTTGACATGTATTTATATATTCTCACAGAATTGGCGATCAATACCCTCAACATGGCAAAGGTTGTAGGAACGAGTTCCCAGGCAGGCACTGGTCCTCAAATAGTGGACATTGAAAGTATCCCTAACCAGGAGGAGTTGAAGGAATGGCCACAAGAGTTAAGGGCAGTACACATCATACCCATTCAAAACCCTCCCCAGGGGCACACATCGCAAGTTAGCAAGAACTCTCGTTGGTTCACTGAAGTCGCAGGACCCCTTGGGGATGGCACCTATTTATGGGAATCTAAGATTGATTTTAATGGATAGTGGGGTCGTTACCATTTCTTTACGTGAGAGTTTGAAAAGCTTCAGAACAGCGAACGATTATGACCGGTATGGAGGAAGGCCGGATTGGATGACTATTTCTGTGCTCAGTTACCTAAGCGTGACTTCTTGAGGTGTTCATACTTAGTTAGCTCACTCACTCCTAGCAAAGATAAGAAGGGGACAAGCACCTTTGTACTTACTTCTCTTACACGAGGGAATGAACTTAAGCGTTTTAAATTAACCAACAATTTGGTGAGGGAAGCTCTAGAAATGAGAGGTATGCACATCCCTACTGAGAAGGAGACAATGATCCCTGACAATATGAAGAACAAGAACCTCATTAAGCTCAAGGACATGGTGACAATGACCCCGACTATTGCCATCCACCTCTGAATGTGCATGCAGCACTTCATGTTCCAATCCCAAGAAAGATTAACAATGTCGCCCAAGAAGATCTGGTTTAGCTTATACTTGGCAGACATGCTCAGCCTGACAATCAACATGCCACATTGGAATATCGACCAGATCCATCTTCCACATCAATGTTGGTATAAGAAAAAGAAGTCAATGCTATATGGATGTTATGCACTTACCAAAATTGTGTATCGGTGCCTTGCATACGATGTGCAAATCCAAAGGGCACTCATTTGGACTAGGGTGTAGGAATTTCAGCAAAGAGCATCAACCACAGGGCCCCCATCAAAGAAAATGAGAGGAAGTGTTCAACTGCCATGTGCACAGGCTAGGGGCACTACACTTACACCAAACATGACTCCATCACCCTAAAGGCAAGTACGACCCTTCACCATCAGACTAACAAGGCACAGTGCAGAGAGGCCTAATCTTATCTTTCCACCGATCCCCATAGATCTAGAATTCCCTCACGGCTTCACGCTTGAGGATTCAATTGATGAGGAAGTAGCCAAAATGATCAATGCAGCCAACTTGGAAATCGAAGCAGAGTATTTAAGTGGACAACAAACAGTCACGGACTGGCCCAACCAAACTCAACCAATTGTTGTGGAAGTGGAGGAAGATGAGGAAGAGACTAACGAAGAAGAACAAGATGAAGAGCAAGAAGGATCACATGATGAAGAGGAGCATCAATATGAGAAACATGTTATATTGGAACTCATGGGAGCCCCAACATACACAGTACAAATAAAGAGATTATACGATACTATGAACCTAGTTCAGGAACAACATAGTTCATAGCTTTCCCCGACATACACAGTACAAATAAAGAGATTATACGATACTATGAACCTAGTTCATAGCTTCCCTCAACATTCTCACTGATGCATTGGGAGTACCCGAAGTTGTTCACACCACCCTTGCCCACTCTTAGAGATTCGAAGGAAGACGCGGGAAAAGACCACCAAGATCAGGAAAGCACATACACATTGTAGTTTCAGAACCATACGTTACCACTTCCACAACCACCACCATAGCACATGCCACTCAACACGTCGAAGACCCCCACACGTCAAGTGCACCCCCATCCCCAACCTTACCACCCTCCCCTCCAACTCCACCCCCCTCACCTCGTACCACCAACCACCATTGTCTCTACGGTCACCACCACGGTCTCCACCGCTCTTAGTGAAGCACATGATATGGGTCAACCCTCACAACTCTCACAATCTGACATCAGTATTGTTGTAACTATCACCACGGGCTATAGGGCTCTAACCATGGTTACATAGAATCCCATTTCCCTTGTCACTAATCTAGGAGGCCCACATGCACGATTAAACACACCATTGTACACTTTCACCACAGTCACCACACCTACCATCCCCATGTATATGGTAGCCCCCATGATTGCATCCATTCACGACCAAATGGACATATCACCACAACTGCACCAATACCTCCCCCCATATTTCCACAATCTCCCATCCCCCCACCACCAACATCACCATTTCCAACAACGGCATCCACCATCCCTTTCCCTCTTCCCTACCCCCATGCATTCCAAACCTTTCTAGCACCCACCCCTGTAAATAATGTGTTCAATACTCTATATCAATGTGTTTCTCAGTTACAGCAAAATTATCAGCAATTAGATGCACAACATACAAACCTATTCAAAGACCACGAGACGTTACAAGCACAATTCACGACCATGGAGAAGGACAAGGGGGAACTACAATGCACTTATGATACCTTACAACAACAGTATGAGGAATTATTGGTCAACCCCCCTAAACCAAATAAACATACACAACAACATCTTGAAGAAATGCTACATGTCCAACAAGCAGACAATCTCAAGTTACACCATAACCTTGCATTACTGAGGAAACACATATCAGCAGCATTAGAAGAGAACAAAAGACTACAAAAACAGAATGAAGAAAATCTAGAAGCGGTGATGGAAGGTTCACCTAAAAAGATCGACCCGGAGCGGTTCAAAGCCCTCCCTTCAACCACCATGCAGACCATATTGGATACACATGTAGACCTCCTCGAGGCATATGATGCATTAGAAAAGGAGCGTGATGAACTATGGAAGCAATTGGCTAGCCAGAGAGAACAACAGAGGGAAGCAACACCTACAACCGCCACTCTTGAGGAGGTAACTGAATTGAAAGCACAAGTGGTCGCTTTGCAGTCTAAACTTCTACAGTATGAACGGCAACCTTCTCCAATGGTGGAGCCAGAACCTGAAGAACTAGTCCCAATTGAAGTTGAAGAAACATTTGAGGAAGCCTACGAAGCCCTACCCGTACCTAGAGGCTGACAAACAAGGGAAGGGATCGATAAATTCGAGATTGAAGCTCTGGAATGGCTACATAAGTTAGAAAAATTCGGCCACATACATGATGACAGAGTGCCAATTCAGATACAATCCATGTCTTGTCTGGAAGAAGTCACCATCAAATCGGACTATTTCAAGAACTTATCTGATCATCGATGGATTGGTACTTCCGATGACCTGTATGTACCATTTTGTGTGTTAAGGGCCGATTATAATGCAGAGATCAAGCATCGCACCAAGAAGGAGCCAACATTTGCAACCTAGTTGGCCCCTAAAGACATTCTTGAAAGTGCCACGTAGGGAAACATCTTCCAGCCTACATGGAGGATATGGTTACTAGAAACCTACCCAGAGATGGTGCGTACATGGAACTACATGCCCTTGTATATCAAGTATAACCTCTACTACTGCCCTGTCTTTCAACGACGATCATGGCCTGAGTTCTCTAACACAATAAATAATGTCAAAGGATGCGACAAATGGCTCAACTATGTATATCTAGCACCGCCGTGTGGTCCAACAACGGTAGCATATATGATTTCCACCATTCAGCATTGGGGCATTAGGTTCAAGAACATACCATATGTAATGGCACAGATGTGCCTCAAAATATTCGAACTCATGCTCGTCACATTCCGTACATTAAAAAATGTTAAAGAACCTCACCTCTCGGCCCTAGGCTTCAATGAAGGCAACCTCGATCTAGTCTATGATATGAGAACCACCCCATCCGTCAATTTTTTATATGTGTGGCATGCTCGTATCAAATATCTCCTAGCATGCTTCAAATAGACATTTGAAGAAATGTTTATCACAGGGTTCTAGGAGTATCACTCCGAAATATTCGTTCCCGGACCCTCTCATCTGTTACACTTATTTGCTGTGGAGCAGGCCCTACACTCAGACAAGTTGTGTATGCCACATCCGGAGCTACCCGGGCCAGTCGATTGGGATGCCTTACTCACAAATCTAGCCAGAGGACTGAGGCTCGAAGAACATCACTTGGCCACAGATGTGGTTGCATATTACATCGAACGTTTGGCTCAGCAAGGGTCTGTCAGAGATGACAGATGTGAGAGAGGGGGGAGTGTTGGCAGCAATCAGGGCATCTCAAGACAAAGGAGCCAACATAAAGAATCAGAGGAGAGTCGTCAAGCTTGAGGAGTATTAGAAGTATTGATATACAAATTTTCATAGTTTCTTAGAGCTCATTTAAGCCCCCAAAATAGCCTAGGAACCTAATTTTTAACTAGGCCGGACACTAGGTCTGGACCGAGCCACTAGCTAGTCAAAAACTATAAAAGGAGCTAGAGAGCTCATTTTTTGGGGAGAACAAATTGTAGTTTGAACTAAAGAAGAGCTCTCGTAATTGTCTTTTGATCTTAATCAAAGCTTCCATTGTCTCACTCTTTGTTCTTACTTGTGTGTGCATGTGTGTGTATGTGTGTGCATGCTTGTGTGCTTCTCCATCACCACTTGTGCACATCACTTGCTCGAGGTCTTCATACCATCCTCATGTCTTCTCAGATTGACATTAAAGGAGGTGCTACTCACCATTGAGCTACACAAGCATGGACACATAGAAAAGTAATGCTTCAAGAAGAAAAACAAGGACAAGTCCAAGTCTACTCCAAAGATGGAGCATCAAACTCAAGGCACAAGTGAATACCTTTTTCTTACAATTGAACAGAAGGCACTTGTCGCATCCACTCCTAGCAAAGAATGGACGTTCAAGAATAGGGCTTCATCAGACATGTGCAATGACAAAGAGGACTTTCGTGAGTTTCAAGAGCACAAAGGTCAAGTTTATCTTGGAGATAACAAGTGTGTTGAGATCCACGGAAGAGGCAAAGTTCAAGGCACAAACTCAAAAGGTGAGACCAAGTTAGTTGAGGACATTGTTTGTGTACTAAGCCTTTTTAATGACCTTCTCTCGATGAAGGCCAACATGACAATGTGATTTGATCATGACAAAGTCCAAGTCATCGATCGAGAATCCAAATAAATCATAGCTCAAGGACTCGAAGACAACAATCTCTACAAGCTTTCAAGTTTCATGGCCAAGGATTCAAGCTTTAGCTTGTGGCATTTTTTATTTGGACACACCTCTTACTTAGCAAAGATCTCTTCAAGTCATCTTGTCAAGGTTTTACCCAGGATCGCACGTGGAGTTGAACTGCCATGCATGTGCTAAGCAGACATTTACCCTTTGCCTATGGAAGCATCCATTTCCTTGTCGAAACCCTTAGCATTAGTCCATGTCGATCTTTGTGGATGTATGCATACACCATCACTAAGTGGTCCACTTTACTTCTTCTCGATAGTAGATGACTTCACTAGGTACACTTGGGTTTATTCACTAAAACATAAAGAGGTTGCACTTTCCAAGTTCAAGGAGTGGACACAGATAGTTGAAAATGACTTTTCAAGTTCTTTAAAGGCCATCAGATCAGATGGAGACAGTGGCTTTGTCAATCATAATTTCTCAAAGTATTTTGAAGAGGCAAGGTATTAAGTACCAAGCAAAGAATGATACTCAGTAAGTTGTTGAGTATTATCAAAAGACGAGGATCTATTGAAGAATAAAAATGAACCAACTGTAGGTGACACATTGGAAGGCACACAACTGAGATAGATGTTCGAACAAAATCTAGAAAGTCTGACTCAACAAAAGCTGAAGCAGCAAGAAAAGGAGGTAATTAATCTAGCTGAAAAAATATATGAACAAAAGTATGCAAGCTCGGGTAGAGTAAAGGAAGATGAACTTCAAGAAGTTAATTTGGGAACTTATGCTAAACAAAAAATGGTTAGAGTAAGCAAGGAATTAGAAGGCTAGTTCTTGGAAGATCTCATTTCTTTGTTAAAGGAGTATGTTGATGTGTTTGCTTGGGATTATTCACAAGTCAAAGGCATAGACCCAGATCTACATCAACATCGGATTAATTTAAAGAAAGATGTACCGAATGAATCCTAATTTTGCAAAACAAGTTAAGGAGGAAATCGACAAGTTAATGCTAGTTGGATTCATCAAACTAGTTAATCAAGTAACATGGTTATCTCTTATCATTGTGGTTCCAAAGAAGAATGGGAAGTGGAGGATTTGCGTGGATTATACAAAATTCAATGCAGCAACATTACAGATCCTTTCCCAATGCCATTTTGTGATGCGGTGTTGGATGCAATAGCTGGACATGAACTATATAGTCTTCCAGATGGATTTTTTGGCTATAATCAAATTGCATTGTTGAGGAGGGTCAGCATAAGACTGCATTTATTATAGATTTGGTGCATATGTGTTTACAATCATGAGCTTTGGATTGAAGAATGGACCACCTTTGTTCAATTACATGGCTTATAAAGTTTTTAAGCCTTACTTGTAGGATTTTATGCAAATTTTTGCGGACAACTTTTGAGTATTTGGAAAGAAGATACAACATCTGCTGCACCTGAAATTTTGTTTTGACAGATGCAGAAAATTCAGAATGGTGTTGAATCCGTTCAAGAGTGCCATTGTTGTGATGAGCAGTATCTTATTGGGCCATGTCATTTCACAAGAGGGAATGGCTATTGATGTCAAGAAAATTTAAGCCATTAGGACAACAAAAGCTCCGATAAATGTAAAGGAAGTAATGAGGTTTGTTGGACAAATCAAATGGCATGCTAGGTATTTGAGGTACTTGGCTAATATCTCATTACCTTTGACACATTTAACAAAGAAAGATGTTCCCTTTGTATGGGTTGAGGCTCAAGAGAAGGCTTTTCAGTTATTAAAAAAGATGGTTTCAGTCGCACCAATTTTGCAGCCGCCAAATTGGTCTTTACCATTTCACATATTTGTAGATGCATCGGATGTAGCAGTAGGAGTAGTGTTGATGCAGCAAAAAGACAAAGGATGGTATAGACCAGTTTATTATGCTAGTAGGGTGTTGTCTTCAGCAGAAAGGAATTATCCAGTTATTGAATGTGAGGCGTTGGTGATGGTATATGCTCTTAATAAATCCAAACATTATTTGTTAGGTAATAAAGTGGTTTTTCATATAGACCACCAAGATTTTGTATATCTGATCAAGAAGCCTCTATTAACAAGAAGATTTGCAAGATGGATGCTTCTATTATAGGAATTTGATTTTGTCATTGTTCATACTCTAGGTAAAGAGCATGCAATGGCCAATTATTTCAGTAGATTAGAGTCAAGGCAAGCACTAGTAGGAGTAAATGATGAGTTTCCTGATGTGGAGTTATTTAATGCTTAGATTGCTGACTCTAATTCTTGGTATGATCAATTGTTAGCATTCCTAACAGGTGGAGTATTGTCTCAGTAGTTTATGCCTGATTAGAGAAAGAAATTTGATTTGAAAAGTAGGCCTTATTTGTTCATAATAGGTGCATTATACAAAAAAGGGGTGGATCAGGTCATTAGAAGATGTGCACCAGATTTTGAGCAACCAACTGTTTTGCAAGAAGCACATTCAGGAGCAGATGGAGGACACTTATCATGGGATATTATAGGTAAAAGGATCTTACAAATAGGGTTATGGTGGCCTATAGTATTAAAAGAGGCTCATGAATTTGCCAAAAGATGTGTTATTTGTAAGAAAATAGGCAAACCAAGTCATTCACATAGAATGTACGATCATCCAATTTTGCCATTAGATCCATTTCATAAATGGAGCATGGATTTTGTTGGGCCTATCAAGCCTATTACTCAATGCGGGAATAGTACATTTTAGTAGCAATGGATTATTGCACAAAGTGGGTGGAAGTAGTAGCACTTAAGGACAACAAGGCGGTGAGTGTTGCAAAGTTCCTCTACCACAATATCATGACTGAGTTTGGTTGCCCAGTAGAGTTGGTAAGTGATAGACGAGCTCGTTTTCTTAATGAAGTCATTTCAGAGCTAACAAGAACACATTTGATTATGCACAAAAAGTCTATAGCCTATCATCCACAGGCAAAGGGTCAAGCAAAAAGCACTAATAAGACTTTGCTGCATATTCTTAAAAAAATAGTGCATGACAATCAAAAGAATCGGGACTTGTTAGATTCAACATTGTGGTCATTCAGAACAGCTTTTAAGGTAACAACAGGAATGACACCATTCAGATTGGTATATGGCCTAGAAGCAGTAGTCCCAATGGAGTTTGTGGTCCCAAGTTTGAGAGTAATAGCAGAAAAGATGTCTTCTGAATTAAAGGTCAAGCATCGGAGTAAGTATCTTCTTCAATTGGAGGAGGATTGTTTAATTCAAAGAAGGAGATAGGCTTGGGTCAATATGAATGTAAAATTCAAGATATTTCATGTTGGAGATCGGGTGATGGTGTACAACTCTAAATTAGGGCCACATCCAGGAAAGTTCACCCCTGAGGTATAAGGGTCCACATCAGATTGTTCAAGATTTAGGTCAAGGGACTTTTTTGGTAGTTGATGTGTTTGTCTTGAGAATGGAAAAATCGATTAATGGATTTCGTTTGAAGAAATTTCAAGGGAAGCCGCCACATATGGATTGGTAGTCATCTAATTTGGTACAGGTGATGCTTAATTCTGATAATCAGATTAGCAACATTAGTGATCACAGAAGTAAGAAGGCCTATTTGTCTACATTTTTCTCAATTGTCACATGTTTTTTGGGAAATTGTTGGTTTAAGATTACATTAAGTACCTTCTTAAGACTAGATTGGTCTTCACATGCTAATTTGAGGTTTGGGGTGATACCATTCAGAATTTTCTACATCAGATCTTGCTCAATCGGATTTTCCTTGGCAAGAACTAGAGGATCTTGGTATGTCAAAAGTTATTCAATCGGATCCTGCTCGGAATTTTCTCAATTGGACTTTTTTCACTCGGAAAATGTCAGATTGGTGTTTGTTCATGTGGATGGTGCTCTATTGGATTATTTGTTGTTGAAAATATGTCAATGGAAAAGGGAAGGTGCAAAAATATTTTAAACCATTGCATCAGTTTGTGGGCAGAATCCAAATCATTATGTGAAATTTTTTATCGACATTATGAATTATGGAAAGGTGGTGATAAGTGTGTGAATAGTAATTACAATTACTTGATGTTGGATTCATGATGTCGTAGTTGAGTCCTGCATTTGAAGTGTGCTTGTACATGCACAAAAGAAAGACGATTAGTCTTGCTTTTGTAGTTCTGAGCAGAGACACATAAAAAATGAGGGGTAGAGCATGCATGAGAGAAGTGATGGCTCGTAAAGAGGAATCTTCCACAGAAGAGAGCAACAATCTGTTGCAAGAAGAAGAAGATGACACTCAAACTCCTACATCGACAAGCAAATTAATACAGTTGTTTATGGATCCCTTCACACAATTTAAAGTAGAGATTGATGTGAGCACTGTCGGGATGAAATCCCGCAGGGAAGTGTGATGATTTTTTTTAAAGATCATTGAAGTTTAAGAGTTTTGGGTGATGTTTTACTAAGAAAGTGGTAAAAACGATGCATGATTTGGCAGAATTGATTGATTGTGTGATGCGGAAACATGTTTGAGATGTGTGTTAGACCCGTGTATATAAACAACAGACATTAGACCCATAAAAACCTAGGTTTAACCCTTCAAAACCCCCGAAAACCTAAACTTACCCCCTTAAATTGCGAGTTTACCCCCTGAAAATCGGACTTGAACCCTTGGAAACCCTTGGAGTTTAGGCCGAAACTGTAAATAAACCCATGAATTGGAGAGTTTGAGATAATTGTGAGCAAACGCCTAATTTTCCCGACCAAAAACCCTAGGACGGACCCTTGGAAATGGCGGGTTTTGTAGGCCATTTTTGGAACCATTTTTGTTCTTTCATGTTCTTTTTCATGCATTACATTAGTGCTGAGAGAGAGAGATATGCTTCAGTTTGTCGACGTTCAATTTTGCGTGAGATCTGCACTTTGTATAAAACCCCTTGCTCAAAGCAAAAGGTAATGAGGCCATGGAGATGGTGCTGCTTCTGTTTACATAGAAGAGTCGTACCCAATTTAACATAGGACCCCAAGGTTCATGATGTATGCTGGCGGTCATGGCACTAGAAAAGCTGGGACTGTTGGCGCTGTTGTAGGAGAGAGAGAAGAGTATGGGTGCCGACTATAGTAAAGCAAAGATGTCGTCTGGCTATTGATGGCGTAGGGGGGAGGACCCGTCTTGGAGGTGACATATGCAGAGAGAATAGAAGGTGAGTGAGAGAGCCAATTGGGCACGCTGTGCTGTAGAACTCCGACAGATGCCTCGATGGAGAAATCACGGGCGGCAAGCAGTTCCAGAGAGAGAGACTCCGACAGATGCCTCGATGGAGAAATCACGGGCGGCAAGCAGTTCCAGAGAGAGAGACTTCGGTAGAGACGTGGACAGGCGTGGCGTAGATCATTTAGAGAGAGAGATGTGTTCAGAGCGAGGCGTAGACAATAGAACACGGAGAACTTGAGAGAGAGAGAGAGGGGGGATTGGATCTGCTACAGTTCGCTCACGCGGCAGAAGATTGCGGTAATTGATTCAAACACAGAGTTTTCAGTGTGTGGACTGTCGCTAAGAGAGAGAGATATTGTACATCTAGCGACACACTTGAGAGAGGATTGGGCGACGACAGTGGCAATATGATGGATGTAGAGAGAGAGAATTGGCATCTTGCTGTGAGCAGCTGAGTGGTGCTAGAGAGAAAGAGACTAATGAGAATCAACCGACACTGGTCCAGTAGGCAGAGAGAACGGTATTGTTGTCGGCACAGAGCAGAGTAGAGAGAGATTATGGGGTCACGTGTCGACCAGAGAGAGAGTCAAGCATAGAAATTGGGAAGAGATTCTGTCGACGGACGCTATAGAGAGATACCCAGGGCGGCGCTATTGGCAGCTGCTTGCATGTGCGGGTGAGATGATCGTTGTCTAGTGAGAGAGAGGATGAACGGCTGTGCGCGCAGCAAAATGAGGAGATCGGCGGAGAGAAAGAGGTTGACCCTGTGTAGCCACAGACGCGCAGAGCTTCATGGAGAGAAATTAGAATCTGTCTTAGAACACGTGAAGAGAGGGAGGGGCCATTGGCGGCGCGTGACTGGCGGAGAATCCGTTGAGAGAGAGAGAGAGGGAATCTCTCCCCCTCCCACAGCGGCACAGCGCGCACTATAGAGAGAGAGAGAGAGAGAGAGAGAGAGAGAGAGAGAGAAGAGAAATGGCAGAGAGAGACGGAGTTGGTCTTGATGGCGGCAGACCCATCCGGAGAGAGAGAGAGTTGTAGAGCTATAATCACGATGAAGTCAAATGGAGGCGACGCAACTGTAGAAAGAGAGAAAGAATCTGAAGCCTTGCGCATCTCCGTGGAAGAGGGAAAGAGAGAGAAGTCGAATTCTTGAGTCGACCTTGATTAATTTAATATTTCAACCTTGGTTAGCTTAGTAAATCGACTTCAGTTTATTGTTTTAAGTACACATGAGAGTTGGGTTCATAGCGAGAGGGATGATTATCCATATTGTTTCGATTCCTCTCTCAGCAACATATATAAGATCATTGCAATCGAGACCATGTGTGATGCAAATAAACGTGTGAGCAAGTGAATTCACGTATTCGCTTAAGTGTGCATCAATGCATAGTTTTATTTAGCTATATTGTGGCATTCGCTTCTCATTGAGAGTAGCTAGAAAACTCTATGCATAAAGGGGGTGTTTCTACGCACATAAATACCTTCTTTCATATGTGTGTGTGTGTCATACAATTACCAAATAAAAAATGAAACAAAAGCGTAGTGTGCGTTCAACATGGTTTTCAAATGTACTAATAACTTTTGGTTTACCTTACTAATCTCCACCCCGTGGATCTTGCTTGTGGATCGTCTCCTCCAGGTTTATGTGGATGTTGATTATATGAAGCGAAAGCGATTGAAGACTGAAGATAAAGATTACCCCGTGGTCTTTCTTGTGGAACTTTCCTACAGGTTTATGCGGTTTTTGATTATCTGAAGTAAAGAGAAGGAAGGCCATTGCGGAGGATACTTGAAGAAAAGAACGGACCGAAGTAAAGACCTGGAAGAAAAGCTTGGACCGCGAAGACCGAAGCGGAATCCCGTGGGCGATTTCTCGCACTGTAGCGAGGGATCTAGAATATACTAGCAAGTCCGCACTGTAGCGGTGGCGTTTATATTGTATCATCGCACCGCACTGTAGCGGTTTTATTGTACCGTCGACCCACACTGTAGCGGCCTATTTTTGTATCATTCATTTTATTGGAGGCTTCAGTTTCATTTCCGTTGTATCGTTGAGCTTGATCTACATCACGTGTTTCACTGCGGTATCCGATCGTCTCTTGCCGACGCCCACGGTCCCACGTCTCGACACTTCCGAGGGGCAAGGGGCCCTACGAGGATCACGCACGCTTCGGAGAGCACAGGCGAGGCGCCCAGCGCGCAGACGCCGCTCGCAGGACAGCGGGAATGGCGCACCAGAGCGGGGCCTGATCCAACCCCACACGCCGGCTTCCTGCCACGACCTCCTTCTTCCCGACACCTGAACTCGACGTGAAGCGAGGCGGTTGCCCGGTGATCTTCATCGCGTCACCTACTCCTTGAGGAAAGAGACAAGAACCTCGGCATCAGACAGAGACTTCAGGTACTAGCATTTCAAGTTATTTGAAATTTTGCATTGCTTCACATACACTGCTGAAACAGAAAGATTGTCTTGCTGCTTGAGTTTGAGCATCCACACTTTGCATTAGTTTAGTCCATACGTGTGAGCATTTTTTTTTTTCTTGCTAAGATTAGGGATTTACTGATTTCATAGCTTAGACAGAACATTAGAAAACTTATCACAAAAAGGAAGAAAATACATTGAAATCTTGGGAATCGAAGAGAGGACAGTTCGACTAGACTTTGGCCTAGGCAAATCAGAGAGCTTGGACTGACCTTTACCTCCTGGCTCGTGACTCATCAAGCCTCTTCTCTGATCTCTACTCAGAGCTTAGAGAGATAGTTGAACCACTTACGCTAGACCTTGTGTTACGTTCTAAGACAGAGCAGAGAAGAGAGATGGAGGATATATTCAAGGAAATGGTAATAGAGAAACAAGGGGCCCGCGTAGTCCAAGCGGTATTGAGAGAAAAAGAAAAGTTTACAGGCTTGAATGTAACCGAGTACCTAGATATTTTTGAGGAACAGGCACGGATTTATGGTCTACCCGAAGATGTGTTTATACATTACTTCACACGGGTAGTATCAGGATCCATCCCAACACAGTAGAGAAGGGTTCTTGCGATGGATAAGCTCTCCGAAGCCCACTGCATCCCTCACTCAACTTTTGAATGAGTTCTTGAGAAGATATGAACAACTTCCACAGGCCGATTTAGATGCTTTGAAACCTGATCTAGTTATATCTTTCCTAAGGATCTTAAGTCTTGAAGACAGGACTGAGGTCGAAAGGAGGATTGAAGAGCCTGGGAAGAGATTTGGATTGATTGAAGATTGGGGTGTAGTGAGGAGAGAGGTAGAAGCGGTTGCCCAAATGAGGCAACGCCAGGCGGTGTTATACGATAGACCTGCAGTGGTAACACCACAATCGCCTAGGAAAGCTCCACTTCCAGCAATTCCGAATGTGCCTGCAACGTCAACTTTTGCTAATGTTGCATCCACTTCGCGATCGCCAATAGAGCTACAGGTTGAGATTCTCAGTCGACAGATAGAGAATTTTATTACGATGCAAGCGTCTATGTCAAAAGAAATGGCGAGTATTCACAATAAAGTTAATTCTATGGGATATCAGGACCCCACTCCTCCTCAGGCAAGTACGAGTTATGTAGATACATTACAGAGAGGAACTATACCCATTCCAAATATGCAAGGCTATGTGATGCCACAGCCTGCACCTCTAGTGCAGCCTGTTGCCCAACAAATACCTACACCACCAGTGCAAACCACATTTCAAAGAAACAGTGGACCTTTTGAGAGACGAGCGACTGGTGGGTTTGGAGGGGCTAAGAGATGCGTATGGTGTGATGCACAAGAGCATTTTTCATATGCCTGTGAAGAGCTTAAGCTAGCAAAAGAGCATCAACTGATAATAGATATTGATAAGAAGTTATGTGACTTCAGGACCCGCCTTCCTCTACCTGTGAATTGGGGAAAGGGGGGAATGAAGAAGTTTTATGAAGAATTAACTGGCAATAATGCAAGTACATCAGCCGCACGGTTAGAGCCAGTTGAGGAGGAAGATGAAAAAGTGCCTAGACCTCGACCCCAAAGAAATTATTCCATTGAGGCTTTAGTGAGGGCTAGGGATGCCATTATGCAGAAGATTGCCTGGAAGTTTCTTGTTGATGAATCCTCGGTCTATTCGCATATAGCCAATGTGGAGGAAAAGAGGAAAAGGGATGAGAGTCAGGAAGAGACTGAGCCTGAAAGAAGAGTGACTAGAAAGCAAAGTCAAGAGGCCGAAGAAAAAGCTAAAGAGCCAGAGAAGAAAGTTCAGTTTAAAGAGCCTGTTGTTTCAAAGGAAGAGGCAAAGAAGAAGGAGATAAGAGAGGGAAAGAGACCGGCTGGGCCAACTAAGATTCAAGAATCGACTAAAGAGAAAGAGAAAGAACCAGAACCTATTCAAAAGACCGATCAAATTCAAGAAAGTATTCAAGAGGCTGACAAAGAAAAGAAGTAGAAAAAGAAGAGAACTCCAAAGGCTGTATTAATTTCTGAGTTGGAAAGGAAAAATGATGCAAGAGAGATATTAAATGACATTTTACTGAAGATCCAAGTGATCATGTCCTTGGAGCAGGTCTTCTCCATAGCGAAGCCTGAGTTCAAGGACAGTTTTATAAAGCTGGTTAAGAGAAAGAGGTTTCCACTACCTGAAGATGTAGAGATGGAAGAAGCACCTGAAGATATTCAAGTGACAAATGAAGCAGTTACATTGAGTGATACATCTGATGATGATGATGATGAGGTTGCCAGGTGTCATAAAAATTCTCTAGGTCCTATCATACCTGATGATGAAATGAGGAAGACAGAAAGTGAGTTTAGCAGGACCTTTTGGGCGAGAGGAACTCCAGAGATGAAGATAAAGTTAGGGAGCAACGAGGAGTCATGTTTTGCTCTGGCCTTGATTGACTCAGGATGAGAGATAAATGTGATTTCTAAGAAGCTCTATGATAAGTTTAGGTGGCCGATTGATAAAGATCATGGATGGAGGATGAGGACAGCGGATAATGGTTCAGGAGCACTGCTTGGGGCATGTGCCTTTGTGCCTGTGACCATAGGTGGGATTTCTGAGGAATTTCACTTCTTTGTCCAGGACCATTGTTCATATGAGGCTATCCTTGGGCAGCCCTTTATAGCCGAAGTAAGAATGGAGACTAAGGCCATGGATGATGGATCTGCCTATGCACGAATCCGTTCTAGATCTGGCCTTCATTCTTTGCAAGTGATGATTGTGTGTCCAAATCACTCCAGAAATAGAAAGAATATAAGAAAGAAATCTATTAATTCACATGATCATGATGAGTGTATGTCTGTTGGAGAGTATGGAGCTTCTGCTGAGCAAAATTTCTGTTAGGATCCATTGTTGAGCGGGACAACAGTGGGAGTTGGTTTGATGTCTCGCATGACTCTGTACAAAGTTTTGAAAGTTTTTCTATTTACTCATCTATATTCAAGTTGCTATGTTTACAGAAAGAAAATGTTTCATATAAATTCAGAAAAGTTCATGAGAGATACTATAAGGATTTAGGAATGATGTTAGCTGATGAGAAGATTGAAGATGTGATCCAGTTGGAGAGAAGTTCGACTACTCTGGAAGAGCTTGAGAAGGCATTTGAGAGAAATGAGAAATCAGAAATCATTATGCTTAGCTCTATCCAAGAGTATGAGATGATTAAGGAGTATATGAGAGAGCATGAAGTAAGTGTAAATACAAAGTATAAGACTGTGGATAAGAAAGTGAAGCCTATAGCTCAGCCATTGCCAGAAGATAGTCATGAAAAGTATCTACGAGTGTCAGATGACCCTATGATGAGACGACGAGAGCTCATAGGGCATCGTTTTACTGATGAGACTATTAAAGAGATCAAGTTTGGAGAAAAACCATTCCTGAGAGAAGAAGAGAAAAAGAAATTTATTGAAGCCATCAAGAAACACGAAAAAGCGTTTGCACTTTTCCCACATGAGATAGGGTGCGCAGACCCGAAACAAGTACCTCCTATGATTATATTTACAGTGCCACATATACCATGGAATATCCGGCCATACCAGTCCCAAAAGCTCACTTACCTGAGCTGATGAGGCTGCTGAAGGAAAAGATTTCCATGCGGATATTGGAACCTTCCTTGGCTCCATATTCGAATAGGTGGTTTACTGTGCCCAAGAAAAAGGGGAAGCTTCATTTCATTCAGGATCTGCAACCTCTGAATAAAGTCACAATTAGAAACGTAGGGACAGGACCCATAGTGGATGAGTTTGCTGAAGCGTTTGCTGGGCATTCCATCTACTCTATGGGTGATCTGTATTCAGGTTATGACCAGTTTCAGTTGGCTATGGAGAGTAGAGACATTACGACCATGAGGACTCCACTGGGCCTTGTACGCATGTGTACTTTGCCGCAGGGAGCGACGAATTCTGTGGCTCACATGATGAATGCCATGAATCTGGTTTTACGAGACTTTATACCATCTGTGACTATGCCATTCATTGATGATGTTCCAATAAAGGGATGTGAGGAAAGAGTGAAAGATGTGAGTTTAGATGCTTCAGGATGTAGAAAGTTTGTGAGAGATCATATTGCTGATTGTGAGAAGATCTTTGAGAGGTTTGAAGATGTGGGGCTAACACTTCCTTTAGAGAAATCGATTTTTGGCGTTGATGAGGTCCTCATTGTAGGACATCTGTGTGGACATTAAAGTTGAGGCCATTAGCAGGATCTCTGAAGTGTGTCGTAATGTCAGTGAGGTGAGAAGGTTTCTAGGAGCCTGTGTATTCTATGTGATATGGATTCCTCACTTTGCTCACGTTGCGAACCCCTTATATGATCTCCTGAGAAAGAGAAAGAAGTTTGTATGGACAGAGAAACAGTTGAGAGCTATGCGTAAACTGAAGCAACTGCTAATTGAAGCTCCGATTCTGAAGCGTGTTGACTATTCATGTCAGAGACCTATCATTTTGACCGTTGATACCAGTCCTATTGGTATAGGCTGGGTCATAGGGCAAGATGATGATGAAGGGCAGAGATATGCAGTGCGCTTTGGTGCTAAGATCCTACATGATACCCAAAGAAAATATCCACAGATTAAGAGAGAGTTATGGGGATTAGTGACTGCTTTAAAGAGCGATAAAGAGTATCTCATTGGGACGAATGTGATAGTTGAGACTGACTGTCTTCCACTGATTGGCATGATTGCAAATTGTTCATCTCCGGATATTGCTATGCTTAGATGGATCTCTTATATAAAGTTTATAAATCCTGCATTTGTACACATAGCTGGGAAGTCAAATACAGTGGCTGATATGCTTTCAAGGGCAAAATTCGATGATGAGTCTGATGATGATGATAAGGTAGAAAAGGATATACATATGATAAGATACGATCCATTGGTATATGCATATGAGCAGTTCCGAGAGAATGAGTATGATGGTGAGAGGAGAGATATAGGGAGATATCTGAGTACTCTGAAACCTTCCCTAGGCTGGTCCACAAATAAGTATAGATCCATCAGGAAAAAGTCTTACAACTTTTTCTTGAAGGACGGGCTTATTTGGCGACACGCTAAAGGCAAGGTGAAGAGTCCACAGAGAGTACTAAATTCGAGGAGTCTTCAGAGAAAAGTTATGAGAGAGATGCATGAGACCTTATGGGCAGGTCACAAAGGATTTTATGCTATATATGAGAAGATTAGGGAAGCTTACTGGTGGCCAGGAATTTATGTGAGTGTGAGAGGTTTTGTAGACACTTGTGCTACATGCCAAGTGCATTCATCAGTTAGGCACAGAGACCCGTTACATCCGACTTACCCTCCTTGTATCCATTACAAGTGGGTGGTCGACCTTGTAACCATGCCCAAAGGGATAGATAAAATGAGATACATTGTACTTGCCAGAGAGGACTTGACCAACCATGTGGAAGGTCGAGCTCTTCGTACAAAGACTACTTATAATGTATGCAAATTCCTTTTAGAAGAAGTGATCTCGAGATTTGGATACGTTGAGAAAGTGGTTGCGGACAGGGGAGAGTTGGATGCGAGAGAGGCAAAAGAGTTCTTTGATCGTCATGGAATTCGATTGTCTCTCACCACTGCCTATAACCCAGAGGCAAATGGAAAGATCGAGAGAGATCACCCTTCCATTGTGAAGGCGATCTCTAAGGCTTGCAGCGATGACATCAAGCAGTGGCCTAGGTTTCTTCCATTCGCGCTATGGGCTGATAGGATGACTTACACTCGGTCCACAGGATTCATGCCTGCTGAATTGATGTATTGTCAGAAGCCAGTCTTCCCCATCCAGACTCAGATAGTGACATGGTTGACGCTCCCATGGAATGATGGTATGACGAGAGAAGAGTTATTATCATTGAGAATAAAGCAGTTAGAACAAGGAAATGAAAAGTTGAAAGAAGCAGTCCAAAAGTTAAAGGAGTCAAGATTAAAGAATAAGATCTATTTTGACAAAACCCATCGACTCAGACCACGTAGGATTGAGGTAGATGATTGGGTGTTGGTGTACGACAGTACATTCGATACTCAGTATGATGCTATGAAGAAATTGACCAAACGATGGTTTGGGCCGTATGTGGTGACATCTGTGTTTGAAAATGGTACGTATGCACTTCGTGAGTTAGACGGTACTCCTTTGAGATCTTTGATTGCAGGAAAGAGGATAAAATTATTCAAGAAAAGAAATGAAGCGGATTATGAGATTGAGCAAGAACTTCTGGAGGACGCTGATGACACTGAGACTGATGCTGATGAAGAATGATAGACCATGGAATTAAAGAAAAGCTGGATCAAAATAAAGAAAAATGACCAGGTGAAACGTTTCTGATTTGAGATTTGTTTTCTTTCTGATAGAGCATATGCATTGCATTGATGTGTGTGATAAAGATATGTATGAGTTTATGAAAATCATGTAGAATGAAGATACCAAATATCTATTATGGGTTTGCACGAAGCATGAGCGACTAGGAATTATATGAATACGATCAGTTAGTAAACTAGAGACTTTTGGGAGTGAAAGCTTGGGAATGTGATGACATGCTTAGACCGAGTGCATGTATATGCTGATTGATTTGAACACTTAGTGAGTGGGAAACTTGGATCTTACTATTTGTTTCTTATGAGATCTTACCTCCATATATATCATGATTCATGAAGAATCTTCATACTCATGCCAGCCTATGTGCGTGTATGTTGTTGGTGCGCTACGATGGGCTAGTAGGCGGGTGGAACCACCTTGGTCGGGTGATCGAGGCCACGAGCCGTAGCTAGTTTCGTCGTAGGCCTAACTTATCTGTTGTCATCTGTATGGGTCGGTAGGCGGGTGGAGTCACTCTGATCGGGTGGTCAGAGCCACGAGCTGACGTCGATTTCATGCAGGGCTGACGTTGTGTATGTCGTGCGCTATGCCGGGTCGGCAGACAGGTGGAGTAAACTTGGTCGGGCGGACAAGTCCATGAGTCGCACCCGATTTCGACATAGGCCGATTTGTGAAAAATAAAAGATAAAAAGGAAATGCTGAGCTGAGAGGAAGAGGAAAAGAAAAAGAAAAAGAAAAATGAAAAAGAAAAAGAAAAAGAAAGAAAGATCTAATGGAGAGCTGGACAAGTAGGAGATAAATAGTAGGAATCGAGGTATATTCTACAAACTGAGTTAGTAGAAACATATGTATATGCTAGTACTTAGAATGAGCAGTTGGATCTGAACCAGTTGAACAAAAACAAACAAAAGATCTAGAAAGCCGACGATTTATTCATGTGATTACTTGTCAGATTGCAGATGCAGAAACATAATATGATGTTTGTGAAGCTTGAATCTACCTAATTTTCGAAAATTCATACTAATCTTTATAAAAGATTGCATGACTGCATGAGATCATGATTTAAGAAAGGCATAAAAAGTGTAAAGATGTTTTGTTTTGGACTCCAAGTTGTCCTCTCCAATCATGAAGTAACAAAGAATCAACAAATCATCTTTATTTTGTCAATCCTAGGAATATCCACAAGACCACAGCCCCTTCAAGATAATAGAGTCAAGGAAATAAGAGATTGATGGCTGGATTGCTGAGAGAAATTGAAGATGAAGAGAAAATCTTGAGATTACCATAACTAAGGCAAATCTCCATCATTTTCTATGTTCTTTATATCAAAACCATGCCATTTCTTTAGTAGAATACAATTATGAGCTCAAAACTGAAAAATATCACCTGTATCATCAAGACGAGACAATCGCGATTCTGTACCAACAGACGATTTTCACAATTTTGAAACTTCCTGCAGTCCTTTCCACACATTTATAGCAATAGGTCTCTCCCTTCATACAACTTACTCAGTAATACACAATTAAGACTCACAAATCTCCATGCTTAGACAAGAGACAAGCTCACACATCAAAAGAAATACACACAATAAGAGAAAACACGATTTTGCAGAAACTCTTTCTTCACTATTGATAGCTTGAGCAAATGGCTAACCAACCCCTCCAAAATAGAGAAAATTGACTTATATACATTTTCAAGTGTCCCTTTTCACACTTGAAATTAGGTCTTTTTCTCTAATTTCCTAAAAAAATGCTATCTAAGAGTTTCTAAAAATTCTACAAAAATTACATAAGATCCTCAACCATATAAGGAAGACTCTTCCTTATTTTTACAATCATTGCATAAATATTTTACAATTTTTTTTGACTTTTTACTAATTTTTTCATCAAAAATGCTCCTTCAAAATCACTCCTTCCAACATCCTTCCCCTCCTAAGCCTTTCGGCTCCTGACGAAAGATTTTCTTTATGTGAGCTCAGCTTTACTTCTTCTTCCTTTGATACACTTGTGACACCAAGTCATAGCTCTTCCTTTCTGTGACATTCAAATTATTAACCATTTCGAATAAAGCTTTCCTCCATTGCACTGCAGCTTCAGGCTTGTCTATAACATCCTTCTTCAAATATTCTGTGTAGGCAACTTCATAGGCAGTGAGTCTTGCTTTTGTAACCACTGATAGGTTTCCAAAAATCTCTGATTCCCTCTCAAAAAATCCATAATCGAAAGCATCCTCAAAAATCTGTAAGTAATGGCTACCCAAAAATATAATTCTGCTGTAGTAGGCCATTAAGCAGATCCTGTCTGGTGTCTCACTCAAATCAAACAATAGAGCATCGGTTGGTGAATTAAAACCTATGTAGTTCAAAATTCTGATATCTGTATCAGTGTAGGTCTCTATACAAGCTAGAATCAATCTCATGATTCTGACAAGTAGTATACAGGCTGGATCATTAACATCTTTATATGTCATTAAAATTGACTCAGCAGCATTCACCATGTAGTTTTTTGTAGGCCAAGTACCTGCCTTTGGACCTGCTATTTTTGGAAAATTCAGCCACTTTGCTGGAATCTGTCCTGTTTTCCTCCTTTCCCAAAAAACAGTCCATTCTCTTCTTCTGGCAACTGGACAATAGGCTGGATTTATCTTTAAATTCAAAGGTGCCTCTTTCCAGATTTTCCTGCATTCCTTATTGGCATCCAACCACTTATTCCTCCATTTAGGATTTGCCCTTTCAAATAACTCTTTCGTGACATTAATATCTTCTTCATACTCAAGGTATTTGTTCGGAGATAGCCCTACTCTGGCTAATTGATAATTCTTTATACTCTCCAAGATCATGCAGAAAGGTATTCCCAGTCCATCTGCGGCCCAATGATGCTGATCTGGATTAATGCCTTTATTTAGAGCAAACTTAACTATTTGATCTTCATACTCATCATGCATTTGTCTAATAAAACCCATTCTTGCTTCTCTACTGGTCAATAACTTCTGTACAAAATCTTCAGAAGATTCTTCCTCTGTTTCTTTGGCTGCTGACTCCTTGTTCTCTTGTTCCTTGTCAAAATCCCCTGTTTCATATTCCCTGTTGTCTGTATCTTCTGCCTGTACTTGATCTTGAATTTCTTCTAGAACTTTTGAATTCTCCAACTGGTTCTGTAGTTCTTCTATAGTCATCTTTGAACTTTTGTCCTGAGCTGCCCATAACTCCTTTTCCTTCCTCCACTCATTTCTTTCTTCCTCCATCTTTGCCTGCCATTCACCTCTTTCCTTCTCTACCTCCAGATGTAGTTGATGATATCCTCTCATTGATGTAGCAGCATGAGTATTTGCCTGTTTCTCCATTTCTTTGGCCTCTTTTAACTCTGTTTGAAGTCTTTGAATTTCCTTATGCAGCTCTTCCTTTTCTTCCTCTGTCAATTGAACAGATTTGCTTCCACCTTGTAGTTGACCTTCTTCCAACAACACTTTATTAATCTCTTCATGTGCTCTAGTCAGAATTTGATACGATGTTTGTAAAGTTCTGTATCTTCCTCCAATGGTTTTTAATTCCATTTCCATTTTGATATTCTGCTCTGATAACTTTACACTCTTTTCTTCCAAATATTGTATCCTATTCTGCTTCTGAACCTCAGCTTCTTCCAAAGCAATGATCCTATTGAGATATTCCTCATTCCTTTCCTTGATCAACCTTAATTGCTCCGTCATCTGCTCTTTTTCTTTCTTGTGTTCTTTGATGATTAAACTGCCTTTTTCAAATTCTGATTCAGCCACCATTCCTGATATGATCATATTCCTACTAGATGGTCTGAATTGTTCAATGTTGCTCATAATCATTTGACAAGCTGATCTTATATTTTTGGGTATTCTCTCCAACCCTACTTCTATTTCTGTCTGTCTTACTTCAATTTGCTTGTCTTCTTTCTCCACATCATCTTCTTCTGCTGCTGTTTCATCTTCTATGTCCTGCATATCTTGTTCTTCATCACTGTGATCATAGTTTTCTGTATCCTCTTCATAAACTAATGCTCTGTCATTTGCACTCTTTTGCTCCGAGAAATCTGAAACTTTCTTCTCTTCTAATGACTTCTTTTCTTCTAATACTTGTTGCTTCTCTGTGAAGAGCTGGTCTCCCTTAATTTGTATCTCCTTCTCTTGTGTTAGGGTTTCCTAACTTTTATTTGAGTCCTTTTTCACAGGAATTTGTTGAACTTCCCTGAGTTGGTCTTCCTGTTCCTTCTTTTCCTGAACTTCAACTGATTCACTTTCTTTTGTACCCGCATCCTGGTCATTACTTTTCTCTTTCATGCATTCCTGATCTTGTTCCTCAATATCCATAAAATCTGCTTCCACTTCCTGTTCTTGATCATTCTTAGATGTAAATTCCTCACTGCTTTTTATATCCTGCAGCACATCCTTTATACTTTGAACAATGCCTTCTTCTACTACTTGTCCCAAGTCCTCTGGAGTATTCTTTTCTGATTCTGACTCCTTACTATCCTGTTCTTTGGATGCATCCTTTTGCTGATTGGTTGAACTAAGTACACTGCCAAATACTTTCTTTGCTAGTTCCTCCAAACTTGCAGTCAATTGTGCATTTAATTTGAACTGTGTCTGTGATGGGTTAGTCCATATTAGGTTTTTGTCAACATTCATTATTCCAGCACTATCTGCATTTCTCTTCTGGTCTTCCTCTTCTGTCATCTTTGTCTTCCCTTTTAACTGCCTCCTTTTTTCTTCATCACTCATCTGTGGAACTATTTCTTCCTGTGTCTGCTTCTCTTGAGATTTCCTACTTGAATCCTCAGGTGTTTTCACTTTCTCCACAGCCTGTGCAGCTATATTGGGAGTGTTGGGTATTGACAAGTTTAAACTTTTTAGCAAAAAACTCTCAATGTCGCTGTCTGAATCAGATGAGAATCTTGAAGATCCTCCCACTTCTTGTTCTATAGGCTTCGACACTTCCATCTCTGAGGTTAGCTTTTGTGTTTCTTTGGTAGTTACCTGTCTCATTTCTTTTATCACAGGTTCATCTGCCATCTTTCCTTTCCCTTTCTTTATCAGCTTCTTCTTTTGAACAGGTTTCCTTGGCATCTTCTTTTTCACTATCACTGTAGTTCTGGCCTCTGGAGGTCCTTGCAACTCCTTGAAGTATGCCAACAATTCTACCTCCTTCTTTACAAATATCTCCTCTGTTTCTGCTGCCATCATTTCCTCATGCAATGCTTCATAATGTTCCACCTCTTCTTGAATCCAATCAGTGGCTTTACATGAAAAATCTTCCAACATTTTCTGATATTGTGCCTCGTATATGGCTCTTTTGCTGTTTCCTTGAGTGAGATAAGTGTAAAGTTGTTCTTTGCTTGTCTGCGGAGGATGAGGTTCACTGGAAGATTGCACCTTTTTCTGTGCTGCCACCTGCTCCTCTCTTGTCTCTTCCGCCTGTTCTAACTCTACTTTTCTGGGGTCCAACCTTCTTTTCTTTACTGGAATCACTTCCTCAGATATTATTTTTCTCTTCATCCCTGTTCCCCTCATACGAGTTTGTCCTTCTGATTCTCTTCCAAGTGCTTTCTTTGGGGGACTTTTGATACCTGCCATCAAATTTCTGAAGTACTGGGCTTCTGGAGCTAACTTCAATTGTTCTTCCATACCTAGAACATGATAAATGATTTTTGTCAAAAACTGGGCTCCATTCATGAATTTCTTCTGCTCCCAGTGCTTTGCTGCTTCCTTCAGCTGTTCATGGATGTAAGGTGAGACATCCATCACCCCAAATGGCTTGGTTTTATCTTTGTTATTGAACATTAGTAGAGTTACTGGTTTATGAGGCATGGTGTACCTTGGTAACTTCGGAAAACAAAAGAACTGCAAGAACATTCTTATAGCATATTCTTCATTTTCTTTCCCCTTGAAATCCGTGAACTTCCCATATCCTGTGTAAGTATCCTTATTTTTCTTGACAAAACTTTGGTCCAATTTAGTGCCCATGGGATAGAACTGTAAGGCGGCTCTGATATGTTCTGCTTTGATGACTATCCCTGCTTCCTGATTGTCTTTATTCTTCACTTTACATCTGAAGTAGGCATCATTGCCTTTTCCCACTTCCTCTAAGCTTCCCATCACTTGTGCTACTCTTTCAAAGTCAATAAAGAAAATTGGTTCTTCTAAGAGCTTGTGCAATCCCACAGCTTTCCATCTTTTGAGGTTGACAGAAGTTTTTTGAAACCTGTAGAATTCTTGGCACAGCATGGTGTACTTATATCCTCCCACTGTAACTGTGAAGATATGCTGTCCTATCACTCCCAGAATTTCTTTAAGTTCTTTTGCTATTTTTTCAGCTTCTGGGATTTCCTGATCTTCATCGGATTCTAAATCCACTTGTTCTTCAGCTGCATCATTGTCCAAAAACCAGTGTCCTCTGGACAAAGTGACTGAATCAGCTTTGAAGTCGTGAATTGCCAACTCTTTTGTATTCACCATCCTGTTTTTATATATAATAGAAAAGAAAATACTCCACTCACATGAGTCACAAGATTTCATAAGAAAATACTATATTATTCTGGAATGTTACTGACATATATAAAAAATATGAAAGACTCAATTTTAAGTGAGCATCACAGGTGTAGCAAGACATCTATTGTGCTCTCTCCAATTGTCACTTCCTTGCTCAAAAACAAAAAAAAAAAACAATTCCTGAATTGGAAGAATGATGCTAGAAAAGATGATTTAATGAAGATACTTGAAAAAGTAATGGTAAAAAAGAAAAATGATCTCAGAACATTAAAAATCACTGAAACAAAACAACTTTTTTCCATAATAAATTACTCTTTCTCTCCCTATATCTTGCTTTGTGTTCTTTTATTTTTAGAAAGAAAATCAAGAAAATAAAATATATTTTTCTGGATTTTTTTTTTTTTTTTTTTTTTTTTTTTTTTTTTTTTTTTTTTTTTTTTTTTTTTTTTTTACCTTCTTTCCTTCCCCTCCTAATTTTCTTCTAAGGGGAAAGAAGGAAATATTTTTTTGTCTTTTCCAAAATTCCAAGAATAGGTCCATTGTGGATTATCTTTCTTCCATTGACCTAATTCTGATTTTTTTACCCAGTAATATTTTACTCCATCTGTCCTTCTGTTATGGAAATATCCATGCTCTGTGGATGAACATTTTTTGACATTTTTTGGCTTCCATATCCATTTTGTTTTTATTTCCTGTTTTGGTATGCCATAATTGTGCATGACCTGTTTCCATATTCTTTTTGTTCTGTTTTGTTGACATTGCAACTTTGGCAATAATAGTTTTCTCTGTTTTGTCTCCTCCTCAACCTTCACCTCTTCAGTCTTTTGCTGATCTTGAGTGTATGAAGCTTGATCACTTTGTATTGTCATAATGTTCCTGTCCTTTATTGAGAAAGCAAATCCTTCGAGATGTGGGTCATGAACATCCATATGATCTACCTGCTCTTCATTACTCAGAAAGAACATTAAAAACTTTTTGTCCTTGATGGTCAAATTAAGCTTCATTTTTTCAAAATTTAAGATGACTTTACCTTGTTTGAGCCATGGTTGCCCTAAAATCAGCTTTTCAGTCATTAAATGGTCTGGCCATTCTTCACAATCTATCTCCATATATTCATTATTAAATTTAATTTTGATAGAAAGTGAAGATAAGCTTTGAATTATTTTCCCTCCTAGGGTTTTGATCAAAATTCTGCTTTCAGCTCTCTTAAGCTTAAACTTATTGATCAAGGCTGAGCTAATTAGATTCACTTGAGCTCCCGAATCTATCAAAACCCTTATGTTTTCATTCTGGTAATTCATCATAATCACAGGCAAATGTTCTTTTTGTTTTAGAGTGTTTTCACCTACGCACACTTGTTTCAATTTCCTAATTCTTTCCTTGGCTTCTAGTTGAGCCTCCTGTCTAATACTTTCTTCTTCTTCTTTCCTATTTTGGGCCTTTTGCAACCTTCTCCATTCCTCAGTAGTTAATGGGCACTCATACCTCTTTACTCTACATCCACTTATGAAATTTGGCATGATTTCCCCATCAATATTGGCTAACTGAATAGCTCCACTTTTGCTTATCTGATGTATGATATATGGCCCATGACCTTTTTTCTGAAACTTTTTCTGATGTTCTTTGATTGTGTAAGCTAAGACCAGGTCTCCTTCTTGTAGATCTTTGTCTTTTATGTGAACATCATGATAAGCTTTTTGTCTTTTCTTGTTTGTGTATATACTCATCACTGCTTGGAGTCTCGATGCTCCCAGTTTTTCTAAGTCTATGACTCTCTCAGATAATTCATGTCCTGTCCAATTGTATTGGCTACCCACCTTCAGTGTTGGAATAAGAAATTCCATGGGTAAAACTGCATTCTGGCCATACACCAAATTAAATGGTGTAGTCCCTAAAGCTGTTTTGTATGCCACTCTATAAGCCCAAAGAACATGATTCAATTGATAATCCCAGTCATTTCTATTTGTGTTGACTAATTTGGTCAATACATTGCAAAGTACTTTATTAGTACTTTCTGCTAACCCATTGGCCTGTGGGTGATATGGGGCTGACTTATTGTGACTAATCATGAAATAATTAGTCATGTTTTCTATGATCTGATTCAAAAAATGAGTCCCCCTATCACTTACCAATTCAATTGGTAGTCCAAATCTAGTGATAATGTTTTCATACAAAAATCTAGCAGTGGTGTGAGCATCATTTCTTTTAGTAGCTTTGGCCTCAGCCCATTTTGTCAAATAATCTGTAGCTACTAGTATGTATTCTGCATGAGATTGTCTGGCTGGAGGATGTATTGGTCCAATAAAGTCCAATCCCCATTTGCTAAAAGCTCTGGCTGAAATTAAAGGAATTAATGGCATGTTATCTCTTTTGTTTGGTTGGCTTACCCTTTGACAGACATCACATTTTTTCACATAAGTTCTAGCATCAGGAAATAGGGTTGGCCACCAAAAGCCAGAATATAAGATGAGTTTGGCTGTTCTATCACTTGAGAAATGTCCTCCAGCTACTCCTGAGTGTGCCATTTCCAACATCTCTAAATACTTTTCTTCTGGAACACAGATTCTCAGATATCCATCCATTCCTCTCTTGTATAACTGTTCTCCTATGAGTTGATATTCTTCTGAGATTACTTGTAGATTTCTTGCATCAGCACCAGCTATTACTTGTTCCCCTTTCTCCTTTCTCTTCAGCTTCTCAACAATATTTTCACTCCATTCAGGGTTTTTCTGAAACCAATATAGAGTTATTAGTTCTGCTTTTTGCCATGTTTGACATTTTTGACAATTATCAATATATCTCTCCACATCTTGAATCTTATTTGGCCAATGTACTCCCATCCTATTAAGGTTACTAAGAGTAACAATTGTAGAAGCATGAGTACATGGATTCCAGCAATGAGCTTTTCTTACATATTCATGCTGCTCTTCTTCTGGAGTACAATATTCCAGTATACCGGACTGATTGAGGTGATACAAATGTCCAGCTAACAACATGAAATTCCTGCTTTGTAACACCAGATGTGTATTATTTGCTAATGACCTACAAGGTCCCATGGTTAGCAAAGGGATTAATGACATCGACCATTCAGGAACACTTTCCACCTTGAATAAATATGTATCTGGCAAATCATCATCTATAGGCGAACTAGGTTCTTTTGACTGAATTCTTGATAAATGATCTGCTCTCAAGTGTGTTTTTCCTTGTCTAACCACCACCTCAAACTCAAATTCCATTAGTAAAAGAAACCATCTTACTATTCTTCCTGTATGACATGGTTTATTTACTAAATAGAGTAGAGCTTGATGATCCACAAAAAATTTAAACTTGTTGGCCAATAGATAATGTCTGTATTTTTTGACAGCAAAAATCATTCCCAACCCTTCTCTCTCAGTAGTTGTGTAATTTTTTTCTGCAATGTTTAATTGTCTACTTGCATATGCTACTGGAAAATCTAATTTGCTTCCTTCTATAGGTTGTGCCAACACACATCCCAGAGCATAATTTGAAGCATCAACATGTACATGAAAAATTTTATCCCACTGAGGTGTTTTCAAGATTGGTGCTGTCACCAAACAAGTTTTTAATGTTTCAAATGCTTGGTCACATTCTTCAGTCCACTCAAACTTTGTGATGAGGGCATATAAGGGCTTGGCTATATCAGCAAATTTGTATACAAATTTTCTGTAGTACCCACAATGTCCCATAAAAGTTTGGAGTTCCTTCACATTTGTTGGTCTAGGAAGCTCTATTATGGCTTTTATTTTCTTTTCATCAGTAGAGATTCCATTTTTTGATACTATGTGACCCAACATTCTTCCTTGCCTGACATAGAAGACACACTTTTCTGGGTTTAGGCATACTCTATATGTCCTGCACTTCCTGAATATTCTTTCCAAATCTTGTAAATGATCTTGTCTTTTTAAGGAAAAAGTGCATAAGTCATCTACATAGATTTCCATCACATTTCTCAGGAATTCTTTGAAAATATGACACATCAACCTTTGAAAAGTTGCTGGGGCATTGGTCAATCCAAAGGGCATAACCCTAAAAGCATAAACCCCCCATTCTGTAGAAAAGGCAGTCTTATGTTGGTCCTCTAAAGCTATTGGTACTTGATTGTATCCAGAGAAGCCATCTAGAAAACTATAGACTTCCTTTCCTGCAACTCTCTCAAGAAGATGATCTGTTATTGGCAGTGGATAACTATCCCTTATAGTTGCTGCATTTACCTTCTTCAAGTTAATGCATACCCTAAGTTTCCCATTCTTTTTTGGCACCACAACTATAGGTGATATCCATTCAGTGTATTCTATTTCATAAATGAAATTAGCAGCCAACAACTTGTCAATTTCTTCCTTTATTTTGGCAGAGTATTTGTCATTAAATGTATAATGTCTCTGTTTGCTTGGTTTTGCATCAGGTGTCATAGGAATCTTATGCTCACAAATTTTTGGATCAATTCCTTTCAAATCTTTATAACTGTAAGCAAATACATCCCTATAGTTCTTTGCTAGGTTCCTTAATGCTTCTTCTTCTTGTGATGTCATGTCATCAGCTATTACTATTTGTCTCTCTTCTCCCTCTTCCTGTGTAATTACAATTTTCTTTGTTTGTTCTTCATTATCATATGCTTCCCCTTTTTTCTTCTCTCTTTTTGGTTTCATTCTCAGAAGTAGTCTGTCTTCTACTTGATAAGTTTTAAAGTTTGCTGGTACATCAAAGTATTGATCTCTGTTTATCTCTTTCTCTTCCTTTTCCTTTTCCTGGTCCCTTTCTATTTCTTTGTGTTTATGTTCCTTGTATTTGCCTGAGATTTTATCTTTGATTGCATCCTTAGCTTTTACTGTTTCCAAATATTGTGATTTTCCTTTTGTTAATATCCTTTCCTGATTTTGATCCTCTTCTCTTTGTGATACTCCTATCATGTGTATGCCAATGTGGAAGATATCAAATCCTTCCTCATTTTGGAATTCCACTCCCACATATTCCTCACTGGCCAAATCCATTGTAGCTAAGATTTGATTCCATCCATAAGGCTCAAACTCTTCATCTTTGAATTGTTGAGGCACATAATTTTCATCTTGTATTTCTCTTTCTTCCACACAATCTTCTCTCCTTAACTTCCTTTTCCTATTTGTGATATTTCTTAATATGTTACACTTCCAAACTGCTGATTCTCCTTCTTCCTGATCCTCCCTCTCTGATTCTTCACTTTCTTGTTGATTTTGATGTATTTTATACCATTCTCTAGGAGATATGTCACAATAGTGGCCATTTCTTAAGTTTACTCTTGTTATTCTCCCTTGGTTCTGAAGATATAAACAATCATTACCCCAATCTTGTACAATTTGCATTTGTCTCATGAAGGGTCTTCCTAGGATAATTTCATAAGATGTGGATTGTGGAAATTCTACTATAGCAAATGTATGCTCTATTTCTATGCCACATATGTCCACAATCACTTTTTCCCAAATTCCTAGGGGCTTTTCTATATGACCATCTGCAAGTTGTAATCTCATTTTAGTGGGTAATAATTCCTTTCTTCCCCATTTCTCCCAGGTTTGTTTAGTCATTATAGCCACTCCTGATCCACTATCCAAAATGGCTTTGGCTGAATGTTTTTCATATTGTAATTTTAAAGTTGAATTCCCTTCTTCTCCTTCACAATATCCTCCTATTTTGTCAATAGGAATATACCATAATTCCTCTACTTCTTGTGTTGGTGAATGAAGGTTTTCAGATATTGTTTCTTCCTTGTTCATCTTGTTTTGTAGGTGAGGATTTTGTTTCAACAAATTTTCCCATGTTGTATGACATGTAATACTACAATGTTCACCTAAACTCATTTGGAATGTAATGTGTGGATTGCCTTCTTTATCATCTTCCTTGGTTTTTGTTTTTTCATGCTGATCAAATGTTCTCCGAGAGCTGTCTTCTTCCCCTATCCTGAGTTGTGTTTCCTGGATAATTTGTTTGCATTTTAGCATCCTTTCATGCTCTAAATCTGGTATGGGATAAGCCATTGCATGATCTACAGGGCTTGGTCCCTCTTGAATTCTTCCTTTGTAGGCTTTGATTAGGGTGTCTAGGGTCTGAGAATTTCCTAATTCAGACAGATTCTGGGTCTTTTGAGGAGAAATATGTTCTGAATTTGTTTGTTCCTGACTGTCTTCTTCCAGACTTTTGCCCACTTTCCTTTTCTTTTCCCATTTCCCTCTTTGTCTATTTTTCTTCCCTTTTGATGTGGAACCCTCATTTTGTTCTTTAATTGTTCCTTGTTGTTTGGCTTGTGCCCTTGTTATAACATTAAGTTCAATTTGATCATTGTCACTCAATTCCTCTTGTTCCATAATTTTGACTGTTTTTAAAGGTATGTTATTAGGTGTGTTCTGTTGTTTTTGGGGATTTTTTGGACAGTCCTTGATCAGATGTTCTCTACCACAATCCTTACAATATGCTCCCTCTATCCTCAATGTTGGAGGTTGTGGACAATCTCTAATGAAATGCTCTCCCCCACACCTATAACATGTTATCTTTGGTCCCCCTCTGAATTGAGGTTTTTGATTGGACATGTAGTTGTTAGTAATGTACATGAATGTTGCTGTGTCCATTTCAATTTTTCCATTTCCTAGATCTAGGGCTTTAAGCTCAGGTTCCCTTATTTCATAATCTTCCCATTCTTCTTGATGTCCCTCACTCCATTGATACTCTTCCTTATAAGGTGATCTGAATCTTGAATTTCCTTCATCAATGGGTGTATATTTGACTGGTACCACATTGGTTGGAATGGGAGGTTGTTGTCCCAATACTGGTCTTGGTTGCTCAGTGTAACCTGATTCCCTTTGAGTCATATAGTCTCTTTCCTTGACAGGTTGTTTGTTATAGAAGCATTCCTCCCTGGTATGGTTTGTCCATTTTCTCTCTAGTGTACAATACTTGAGTGTCTTTCTATCTTGTAAGTGTTGTGGTTTCTGATAAGGGCATTGTTGTGCCAGATGATTTTCTCCACAAATATAACATTTCTTGTTTGTGTTCATCCTAGAGTTTATCAGATTAGTTTTAGTGCTTACCTCTAGGGCTTTAGCAATAGCCTGAGCCAACTCTTCTGCTGGAGGGATTTTGTCTTCATAAGATCTGGGTTGATCAAATGCTAACAAATCTTGACCTCTGTTGTCCTCCAAATCTATTGCTTCCTTCACACAGGCTGCTAAATCAGGACATCTCCTATAGTACACTAGGGTCCTTAATTGGGCACTTTTTAATCCTTCAATGAATAAGGATACTTGTTTTGCCATGGAAGGTACTTCTTCTCTTGGGCATCTATCAATGTACTGCTTAAACCTTCTGGCTGCTTCCCTTACATTTTCCTCCTTTTGTTGTTTGAAGCTGTGTATCAATGTGGCAGTACTATGTTTGATTCCAGTCTTAGAGAATTCACCAATGAAAGCTTCTAAGAATGATTCAATGTCTAGGTACATTTCTTTTCTCAAAGGAATGAACCATGACAAGGCTGGCCCTGTTAGGGTTAGACCAAATGCTTCAAATTGTACCTTGTAATCTTCTACTTCCTCTGCTCTAATCAGTTGTCTAAATTCTGCAGCATGAGCATGAGGGTCTGAATAACCTTCATATTGGTTTTTCATGCATTTGGCTACTTGATATGGTCTAAGCATCCTACCCTGAGGTTGCCAATGAGTTCTTCTTCTGAGTGGGAAGTCATTGTTTCCTTCTGGTTCTCTGTCAAAGGGATTTGGTGAAGCATGTGTCCTTCTCCCATAATTTTGCTCATTATTAGTGTAGTTTTCATTTGGTCTAGGTATGTCTGGTTGTCCCATGTTATGTTCCCAAGGTCCTTTGTCAGCACATTGCCCTAGATCATTTGAATTTTCTGGGTCTTGAGAGAAGATGTATACACATCCTTGCCTGTCTTCATATCTTCCATCTTTGAATTGGGCTACTGGGGTTATATTCAGGGGAATTTCTGAATTTCTCAGTCTAATGAGGAATTTATGCATTCCATCCTGGTATACATAGGTTCCAAACCTATTTGTATACATGTACTTCAGGATGTTTCTAAAATCCCCAGTTTCTATTGACTCATTTGTTTCATTTAGGTTTTCCATGTTATTTTCTTGGCTTAAACTTCTTTCTAATCTTTTATTACTTCCTTGCTCTTTTTCCTTCCTTGTTAGGTCTTGTTTAGGAGTTGAATTGATTTTGTTTCCAGATCTTAGTATCATTCAACTATTTTTGACAAATTTCTAATGCTCAAAGGAGTGTTTGTCACAGTTTCCTAACCAATGTATTGGTTTTCCACAATTTTCTTGTCCAAAATTGTGTGTGTTTTAATTTTCTTCCTGTGTTTTGTGTTTTTCACAACTTTCTAATGAAATTAGGGTTTTTCACGATTTTCTACTGCCAGTAGTGTTTTTTTTCACAATTTTCAGATGAAAATCGTGTTTTTCACGATTTTATGATGCCTTTGGACTTTTTCACAATTTTCTGTTGGATTTAGGTTTTTTCACGATTTTGTGTTGAAAATCGTGTTTTCCACGATTTTCTACCTACTTGTGAATTTTTCACGATTTTCTGTTGAAAATCGTGTTTTTCACGATTTTGTGTTCAAAATCGTGTTTTCCACGATTTTATGTTCAAAATCGCGTTTTTTTCACGATTTTGTGTTCAAAATCGTGTTTTCCACGATTTTGTATTCAAAATCGTGTTTTTCACGATTTTGTGTTCAAAATCGTGTTTTTCACGATTTTGTGTTCAAAATCGTGTTTTCCACGATTTTCTACCTACTTGTGAATTTTTCACGATTTTCTGTTGAAAATCGTGTTTTTCACGATTTTCTACCTACTTGTGAATTTTTCACGATTTTCTGTTGAAAATCGTGTTTTTCACGATTTTCTACCTACTTGTGAATTTTTCACGATTTTCTGTTGAAAATCGTGTTTTTCACAATTTTGTGTTCAAAATCGAGTTTTCCACGATTTTGAGTGAAAATCGCGTTTTTCACGATCTTGTGTTCAAAATCGTGTTTTCCACGATTTTGAGTGAAAATCGCGTTTTTCACGATTTTGTGTTCAAAATCGTGTTTTCCACGATTTTGAGTGAAAATCGCGTTTTTCACGATTTTGTTCACAGAATCGTGTTTTTCACGATTTTGTGTTAAAATCGTGTTTTTCCACGATTTTGTTCACAGAATCGTGTTTTTCACGATTTTGTGTCAAAATCGTGTTTTTCACGATTTTGTTCACAGAATCGTGTTTTTCACGATTTTGTGTCAAAATCGTGTTTTTCACGATTTTGTTCACAGAATCGTGTTTTTCACGATTTTGTTCCCAGACAATCGTGATTGCTCACAGATTGTAAAAACACGATTTTCTTATGAAAATCGCGTTCTGGGAATCGCGATTTTGTGGGAACTTTTTCACAGAATCGCGATTTTGAGTAAAACTCAGAATCGCGATTTTGTCCAATTTTTGGCAGAATTTCAACTTATGATTTTTTTCAATATTTTTTCACTTAGAGAATCGCTTTATCAAAGTTTTAACATGCAATGAAGAGATTTTTTGAAAAACATTTTTTTCTGACTGAAAAACAATAAAAAACAGGAAATCGCGATTTCGTGTATTTACTATTTCCCTACTTTTTTGTGTTATTTTCTCACTTTTATGCAAAAAATATGTACTAGACTTTTTACCTTGCTTGCCAAGTTGAAAAAGATCCAAAAACTTGCTTGTAGCTGAAAGTCGCGATTCTGTTGCTTCTGCACACTCTCTCTCTCTCTCTCTCTCACTCTCAAATGAATTTTTCTTTGAATTTCAGGTTTTTATAGTGTTCAGAAAATCGCGATTTTGTACTCAGAAAGTCGTGATTTTGATCAAATTTCAGTTTTTCACACTCTTTCACTTCTTTGACTTCACTTACTCAATATTTATGACTTCCTCTACACTTTCTTATGTCAAGTACCCAAATTTACCACATTTCCAAAAAAAATTTCTTTACAGAAAATCGCGATTTTGTGTAGAGAATCGTGTTTTTTCTGTAGATCTTTTTCTTGTACAGTTTTGAGTATTCTATGTCCTTGCCTTCTCTCAATATTCTTCACAACTTCAATTCATGAGTCAACTGAAAAGTTTTTCCAAGACAACACTTTTTTATAGAAAATCGCGATTCTGTTCAGAGAATCGTGTTTTCTAATTTTCTGGTTTTTTGATAATAATTTTTTTTTCTTTTTTAAGCTTTCTTTCTCTTTGTTTTACTTCAATTTCTTCTTTTCTTTAGAATTGACTTTACTCCCGAATTTTTGCACCAAAATCACAATCTCCCTCAGGAAATCGCGTTTTTGTGCAGAAAATCGTGTTTTTCTCTATTTTTGATTTTATGCCACTTTGAGTAGCTTTTTCTTCTTGATTACCTTCAAAACCTTTCAACAACTTCAATTCAACCTTCACTTACAATGAAATTTCAAAAGCAATTACTTTTTTCAGAAAGTCGCGATTCTGTGCAGAGAATCGTGTTTTTCAATTTTCTGGTTTTTTGATCATTTTTTGCTCTCTTTTCCAGTTTTTCACAATCACTCCTAACCACAACACCTCACTTCAACTTCTTATCAAGAAAGGAAATTTGTTTGATTGTTTTTGATGAGTTTTGTGAATTTGTTTGGTATTTTTGCCCTAAAAATAAAGGTGAACACTTTACTTAGGGTTTCTGGTTTTGGAAATCAACTGATCCTATGGTTCTTGATTGGTTATGAGTTTCTATGTCCTTAGCTATCAGTAAAGTACCAAAGAAAGGTTCTCCAATGAAAAAGTGTTATGAAAGGCAATCAATTTTTGTAAAGATAAACTCAATCATATGATTTTTTTTCAAAATGCAGCACAACTCAAGATTTAATGCTCAGACTTGGTCACAACTGAATCCCTCATTCCCACATCTAGCTACTTTAACTGTCCTTTCCTTAGTATCACCATGTTATCTTCCCAAGATCACCCATGGTGTCTAGTACTTGGGCAAAAAGAAATCTAGAAATGCAAGAATAGATTCAAGTTACCTCCATCTTCAGCTTCTTGGCTCAAATCCTCCACACACCTGCACTTTTACTTCACCAAAATGATGAGCAACTATCAATCTACAAAAATTTCAGCACTTCCACTTCTACAAGACATCCATTGCTTTCTTCTTCCCTAAAGACAAACAATGATATCTACCTATTCATGTGCACTTTTCCTTATTGATGAGCTTTACCTTGTTTTCCATCATCAACTGAAGATCCGGCAAAGGTCCAACTTCAAAGAAGTTCTTGGAATGTTCCCCGGCAACGGCGCCAAAAAATGTTTTGTTTTGGACTCCAAGTTGTCCTCTCCAATCATGAAGTAACAAAGAATCAACAAATCATCTTTATTTTGTCAATCCTAGGAATATCCACAAGACCACAGCCCCTTCAAGATAATAGAGTCAAGGAAATAAGAGATTGATGGCTGGATTGCTGAGAGAAATTGAAGATGAAGAGAAAATCTTGAGATTACCATAACTAAGGCAAATCTCCATCATTTTCTATGTTCTTTATATCAAAACCATGCCATTTCTTTAGCAGAATACAATTATGAGCTCAAAACTGAAAAATATCACCTGTATCATCAAGACGAGACAATCGCGATTCTGTACCAACAGACGATTTTCACAATTTTGAAACTTCCTGCAGTCCTTTCCACACATTTATAGCAATAGGTCTCTCCCTTCATACAACTTACTCAGTAATACACAATTAAGACTCACAAATCTCCATGCTTAGACAAGAGACAAGCTCACACATCAAAAGAAATACACACAATAAGAGAAAACACGATTTTGCAGAAACTCTTTCTTCACTATTGATAGCTTGAGCAAATGGCTAACCAACCCCTCCAAAATAGAGAAAATTGACTTATATACATTTTCAAGTGTCCCTTTTCACACTTGAAATTAGGTCTTTTTCTCTAATTTCCTAAAAAAATGCTATCTAAGAGTTTCTAAAAATTCTACAAAAATTACATAAGATCCTCAACCATATAAGGAAGACTCTTCCTTATTTTTACAATCATTGCATAAATATTTTACAATTTTTTTTGACTTTTTACTAATTTTTTCATCAAAAATGCTCCTTCAAAATCACTCCTTCCAACAAAAGAGATTTCAAAAAGAACCCTGATACTCTTCTGTTGGATCTTGCAGGTTGGCCCATCGGGACGATGTGCAAGTTTAGCGGGGGCGAATGTCGGGATGAAATCCCGCAGGGAAGTGTGATGATTTTTTTTAAAGATCATTGAAGTTTAAGAGTTTTGGGTGATGTTTTACTAAGAAAGTGGTAAAAACTATGCATGATTTGGCAGAATTGATTGATTGTGTGATGCGGAAACATGTTTGAGATGTGTGTTAGACCCGTGTATATAAACAACAGACATTAGACCCATAAAAACCTAGGTTTAACCCTTCAAAACCCCCGAAAACCTGAACTTACCCCCTTAAATTGCGAGTTTACCCCCTACAACCAGCCCAATCACTATCTGTAAAAGCATGCAAGCATGGCTGAACATCTCTGCCATAAAAGAGACCTAAGCTCAAAGTGCCTCGGAGATATCTAAACACACGTTTCACCGCTTGCCAATGATAGTGCCAGGGCTATGCATGAATCGACTCAACTGGGAACTGCATACTGTATATGCAGCCTTGTGTTGCATGCATATATAAGACATCCCAAAACCTGCTGATAAAGAGAAGTGTCAAATGCATCACTGGAATCCTCAACTGAGAATCTAAATCCTGTCTCAACTGGTGTGGAAACTGGCTTGCAATCCTCAAAATCAAAACACCGAAGTAGTTTTTCTTGATGCATAACAATTCCCCCCTCAACGGATACAAACTGGATGCCAAGATAGTAGCTCAAAAGACCAAGATAAGTGACATCAGAAGTATGCTGCAAATCAGCCATAAGAATGTCAAGTTTTGCATCACATGACCCAGTCAAGAGTATGTCATCGACATAAAGAACAAGCACTATAAGATCAGCCCCATTTTTGCGTACATAGAGTGTGCTTTCAATCGGACTACATGTGAAGCCAAGAGCAATCAAGTGCTTATGTATTTTGTCATACCATGCACGTGGAGCTTGCTTGAGACCATACAAGGCTTTATGCAAGCGACAAACCATATGCTCTTTCCCTTTCATAGCAAATCCAGGAGGTTGCTTCACATAGACCTCTTCTTGCAAATCTCCATTCAAGAAGGCTGTTTTTATGTCCAATTGATTCAAGAATTGGCATGGACTCTCTCTGTGATCCCTGTGGGGGGATCAGGTACCGGGATTTGCTGAAGGTGTTGCAGCTCCACAGGTCGTTCAGTTGGTGGCACATCCACAGGTAGACTATCCACATCGATTCCTGCAGTAAGTATTCCTACTTGTGAGCTCGGACCTGTCGCTTCTGCCATGTTACTTCTTGCCTTCTGATTCTGTGAGAATATAAAAACATGTGTTAATATTGTAAGGGACAAGTTAAAATCGTTTTTGTCCCCATTACAACATTATCATGAGGTTCGGGAGAGATTAGTAGGTTAATAAGTGCTCGGTGCTTGTGTGTGTAGTTAGGAATTGGTTGGACCTAAGAGTTAAGTGGAATGATGTAGTGTGAGAGTGACGTAGTTAGTAGGTGGGCATGGATTTACAACTGGGGTCTGGGGTTTATTACAAGTTTTAGGTTTCCAAATACAGTGGATGGCTTTGGGTCTTGGTTTTGTGGAGATTCGGGAGGGTTGCATGAGTAATTCTACTGGAAGTTGTTGTGCCATTGGGACCCATTTACGAGTGAGCCTATGCGTGCTTCTAGGTGGTAGTGTGTTCAAGTGTATCAGACAAGAGTGGGTGGCGGCTGCTTAAGCGAGTGAACCCTGTCGTGTATGATGTGAATTATGTGGGGATAGTTGAGCCCGCAAGCAAGCCTTAGGCACCCAAATTTGTCTTGATTGTGGATCAGCCTTCATCGACTTCTTGGGTACCCAAATGGATTTCACTTTCTCAACAGAGGTTTTAGGAGTCCTCTTATTAGCATCAAGTCGTTGATTACTAATAGGAAGTTGAGACCGGTGTTGCAGCTTAGTTACGGCCGGCAGCTCGTCTTTCCGCACCCATATTTGTTTCATTGGCTGAGTTGTTCTGCTTCGCGCGTTCTTTTGGTCTCTCGCTCGGAGAGTCTTCAGTGATTGATCTGCCCTTAGTTGCTGCCTCCTTCTGGCCTTTGGAAAAGAAGGGAGTTCCATTGTGGTTCTGACTCCTTTTTTGAGATCTTCATTCTTCTGCATCACATAGCTTTGGACAAGAACAGCATGATCAACTTCATGTGCACCCCTGGAGGGACCAGGAGTCCGTGTCTTTTCTAGTTCCTTGAGTGCTCCATTATTTAACTCAATTGTAATTCTAGTTTGATTCACCCATACCTGAAGAAGTCCACTTCTTAGGTTTAAGTTGACTGCTTGGTCATATATCCAGTCTTGACCCAAGACAAGGGGTTCCGTGAGGTCCTCATCTTGACATACTAGTACTTTAACTGTCATTGCCTCATCATGAATATAGAGGGGAAGTTCCACCTCGCCCATGCAAGGGGTTTTCACGCCTCCCAATCCTATGAGATATGCTTCCACAGGATTGACAGTTAATTGCAACTCTTGACAGTAAGACAATTTAACAGCACTAGTGGCTGCACCTGAGTCAATCAAGGCTTTTACAGTCCTTGCACTCTTTCCTTGTCCTATATCTAAGGTTATGAAAGGACGTCGGTCAGTTATTCTATGTGAGCTAACACCGGAAACTTCACACATAGCCACGTCATATCCTTGATCTGCATATGCATCTTGCCTAGGGTGCTCTCTACCTTGTCTTCTTAATTTCAATCTCCGTATGCGCTCTAGGGCTTCTGCTTGAGCTTCTTCTCGAATTAGCTTTTCTTCCTCTTTGCGTTTCTTAGCAGTGTTGAGTCGACTTAGCATTTCCTCCGTGAGGGGTTCCTGATACAGCTTGACTCTGCATCCGCTAATATAGTTTGGGAGAACATCACCCTCTAAAGTGTCTAGTTGTACTGCTCCACTCGTGGAGATCCTATTGATGATCATAGGTCCGTAGCCTCTCTTTTCTAGCTTCCTTGCGTGTTGTTTCAATGTGTAGACTAAAACTAGATCTCCTGCTTTCAAGCCCTTATCACATGGGCATCAAAGTTCAAGGTCAAAAAGTCTAGAGGAGAGTTCATGACCCGTCCATTCGTGCTCTTGCGCTACTTTCAATGTAGGTATTAAGAAGTCCAAGGGTAGCACGGCGTTTTGGCCAAACACCATCTGAAAGGGGGTGGCTTGGAGTACCGTCTTGTAGGCGACTCGGTATGCCCAAACAGCATGGTGTAGCTATTTGTCCCAATCAGAGCGTTTATTGTTTACTAATTTCGTCAGTACATTGCATAAGATCTTGTTGGTGCTCTCAGCCTGGCCATTTGCTTGAGGGTGATAGGGGGCAGACTTCTTATGTATTACCAAGAATTCTTGGAGCAGATTTTCAATCACTTCATTCAAGAAGTGAGTGCCTCTATCACTAACTAGCTCTATAGGTAGCCCGTATCTTGTGAATACATTCTCAAACAAGAATTTAGCAGTTGTCTGAGCGTCGTTCTTTGTCGTAGCTTTTACCTCTACCCACTTTGTTAGATAGTCTGTCGCAACAATGATATATTCTGCATGGGAACCCTTAGCTGGGGGATTAATAGGACCTACGAAGTCTATTCCCCACTTAGAGAATGCACGTCCACCCATCATAGGTTTCAGTGGCATCTCATCTTTACGTATAGGATACTGAGTTCTCTGACAGACATCACATCATTTCACATAGGTATGTGCATCCATGTGAAGGGTTGGCCACTAGAAGCCCGCAAATAATATTGCCTTGATCACCCGATCTGGTCCAAAGTGTCCTCCTGCTACACCTTGGTGAGCAGTGTCCAAGATCTTGAGATACTCACTCTCATGGACACATAGTCTCAGGTAACCATCTTTACCACGCTTGTATAGATTATCACCAATGAGTGAATAATCCTGGGCTTCTTGTTCTAAACTCCTTTGCCTAGCCAGAGTCATGTCTGGAGGGAATGTTCTCGTCCTTAAGAAGGATACTAGAGGTTCACTCCAATCTGGCACTATGGACACTTGATAAAGAGTGGCATGTTCCACAGGTGGTTTAGTGCAACAGATTGGGCATTCCTTGCACAACTTTTGGACATCAGCTTCCATAGTTGGCCAATGTACTCCTAGTCTCCTTAGTGTCTGTAGGGTTCGTTGTTTTGAGTAGTGTTGCTCTAATGCACCTAGATGTGCTAATTGCAACCATTTATTGTACTCGTCCTCTTCCACACAACAGGCCAAGATCCCTTGATCTGTGTGCTTGTACATACTTCCAGCCATGATGTGATACTTTTGGGCTTTTACTACCTCCCTATTCTGTGTGTTTACTACTGGATGGTTAGGCCCGTATGTCAATACTGGCACCAATGGCTTAGCCCACTGCGGCACCACTTCCAAATTAAACAAGTAAGCATCAGGGAGGTCATCTGATACTCCTTGTGGGGCTTCTCCAGATGTGAGCCTAGAGAGATGATCTGCTCTCAAATGAGTCCTCCCTTTTCTTACCACAACCTCAAAATCGTATTCCATTAGCAAGAGAAACCATCTCACTAATCTTCCTGTGTTGCATGGCTTGTTTACGATTGCTATACCTGATGATCAGTAAAAAATTTAAACTTATTTGCAAGCAGATAATGTCTAAACTTTTTAACCGCATACATCATGCCTAAGCCTTCTCTCTCAGTAGTGGTGTAATTTCGTTCAGCTGCATTCAATTGTCTACTGGCATAGGCAATTGGAAGATCCATATTACCTTCACCAGTAGGTTGTGCAAGCACACATCCAATGACATAATTGGATGCATCCACATGAACATGGAAAGGCTTATTCCAATCCGGTGTGGTTAAGATTGGAGCTTAACATAATCGCCGTTTAAGCTCATTGAAGGAATTCTCACATTCTTGAGTCCACTCAAAGTTAGTCAGCAGTCCGTACATGGGCTTTGCAATGACAGCATACATGTGTATAAATCATCGGTAATAACCACAATGCCCCATGAAAGCTTGT
The DNA here is from genome assembly GCA_020310875.1 of Ceratopteris richardii. NCBI lineage: Eukaryota > Viridiplantae > Streptophyta > Polypodiopsida > Polypodiales > Pteridaceae > Ceratopteris > Ceratopteris richardii. The sequence continues at coordinate 166,570,554 of CM035416.1, forward strand.
ACTTCCTTGACATTCCTTGGCCTAGGTAACTCTGCTATAGCTCTCACTTTCTCTTCGTCAGTAGATATGCCATTCTTTGACACTATGTGCCCTAGAATCTTGCCTTGCCTGACCATGAAGACGCACTTTTCTAGGTTTAGGCACACTTGATATTCTCTACATTTGTCAAAGATTTGTCTGAGTTCAGGAATATGGGTTTGTCTAATGTTGGAATGAGCACAAAGATCATCAACATAGACTTCTAAGTTCTTCCTCAGGAACTCTTTAAATACATGGCACATTAGTCTCTGGAAGGTAGCTGGTGCATTGGTAAGCCCAAATGGCATTACACGAAAGGCAAATATACCCCACTCTGTGGCAAAATCTGTCTTATGCTGATCTTCTGGAGCTATGGCTACTTGATTGTAGCCCGAGAATCCATCGAGGAAGCTGTACACTTCCTTGCCTGCCACTCTTTCTAAGAGATGTTCTGTGATGGGAAGCGGATAGTTATCTCGAATTGTGGCTGCATTAACCTTCTTCAAGTTAATGCATACACGCAGCTTGCCATTCTTCTTGGGCACCACTACGATGGGGGATACCCACTCAGTGTGCTCAATTTCATAGATAAATCCAGCTTCAACCAGTCTATCTATCTCCTCCTTAATCTTGGCAGCGTAATTATCGTTATATGTATAGGGCTTTTGCTTAGAGGGTTTAGCATCTGAGGTCATGGGGATAGTGTGTGAGCATATGTCAGGGTCAACACCTTTCAAATCCTTGTAACTCCAAGCGAATACATCTCTGTATTCTCTTAGCAAGGCAATTAACACATGCTCTTCTTCCTCTGTTAGGTCATGGCCTATGTACGTGCATCTCTCCTCTCCTTCTTCTAGGGCCACTACTATTTTCTTGGTGGTTTCTTTGTTATCATAGGCCTCTCCTGATTGTGCCTCTCATTTCGGCATTCTTATCATGACTCTCCTGTCGTCTATCTCATACTTCTTAAAATTTTCTGGGACCTCAAACAAAGATTCTTCCTCTTCTGGTGAGACTTCTCTCTTCTTTCGTTTCTTTCCTTCTTCCTTCGGGGTCACATGTGTTGCTAATCTTACATCATTTGTAAGCTCTCCATGCCTCTGGGGTTGAAATTCTACTTCATGGAAGTACTCTTCATCTGATGCAAATGGTGGGTCCATAATGATTGACTCTAGATCGGAGTCAGTTGCATCCTCAAATGCATCAGGGCTAGGTTCGCATTCTTCTAGAACTGCCTCTCCCATGATTGGCTCTATGGAGAAGACTGAAATGTCATAGCCATCCTCATCACAGTGAGGTGTCCATTGTTCCTCATTGATGGCTACATCCATTGTTGCTAGGATTTCTGCCCAGCCGTGGGGTTCAAAATCTTCGTCAGGAAAAACTACAGGCGCATAGGCTGGGTCTTGAATTGATCTATGTGTTTCTTTTGCACCTATCTCTCTGGCTTCTTCTCTCTTCTCTTCTTCTACTGCTACTTTGCACATCCATAAGTGGGTGTCTTCATGCATCCATGAGGATCCTGAGCCAATGGAATGCACCGATTCTGTATCATCTTTGACTCTATGGATGGGATTCCATTGGATGGGAGGTACATCTCTATGAGAGTAATCTTTGAGATTTACTTTGGTTGTAACACCTAAGTGTTGCAAATACAAGGAGTTGGTTCCCCAGTCCTGTACCACTTGCAACTGTCGCATAAATGGTCTTCCAAAAATCATCTCATAGGCCTGATTTTTGCTGAAGTCACATATAGCAAATGTATGCTCGAACTCGACACCACAAGTGGTGAGAGTTATTCCTTCTAGCAATCCTAAAGGCCTCTCAATATGACCATCGGCCATCTGCAATTTCATTCTCGTTGGCCTGAGTGCTGGCTTGCCCCAACGCTTCCATAGGGAAGTGGTGGCAATTGCAACTCCTGCACCTGAGTCCAAAATTGCCTTGGTGGTGTACTCCTGGTAGGTAATGGGAAGATAGGTGTTCCCTTCTTCACCTTCACACATGTCTCCTATCTTATCCAAGGGTATCTCTGGCACTGTTCTCTGGGATCCTACGTGGGAACGAGGTTTTGCTATTTCTGGTACTTGTTTGGCTACATGTTTCCACACTTCTGGTCTAACCTTAAGCAGCTCTTCCAAAGTGAGATTGTACTGCACTTTGGTGTTCTTCACTACCTCTGTGTTCCTAGGCATGACTGAATCTTCGTTTCTTACCATGACTGTAGGTGTTTTCATACAGGTGGACTTTGCTTCCCATGGGCCTGTGAAATGGGGTAGTTCTTGTAAAGAATTAGACTCGAAGTCTAATCTTTCTTGAGATTGGGTACTCTCCTGCTCTCCATAAATGGAAGGAAGGTCTTGTGGGAATTGATCGTGTGTGTCATCCACAAGTTCAATGGGAGGAGGGGCTTCACTTTCTTTAGCCCATTTGTCTTCTTGAATCTCGCGTAGGAATTCTGGTGTGAACCGATTCATAGAAGATGATGTGTCTGGCTCCGTAGAGTTAGGCACATAGCCTCTGGGTAGGAAGACCTGCTCTTTCACTAGCCTTGTCATGGTGTTGAGGGGCGAGTTCCTTTTGTGATGCCATTAGATTCTCTATTCTTCCTAGGGAAGGGGGGTTGTCTGGTTCAGTGGAATTGGGCACATAAGCTTTCGATGGGGGATGGGTCATGTTTTTGCTTGCTTTATCTCTTTCTTGAATTTTTTCTTCCTTGGCAGATCTTGCAATTATGCCCTCTAACTTCTCTAGAAGTCCACCCAAGTGTAATTGCGTCTTGGCTGAGCCCGAGTAATTGAAAAGGCGACTGGCTTCAAACATAGTCTGAGCCAATGCGACCATTTTCGCGCAAAGCTTGGTTCTTTCTATCTCTAGGTCAGCTCTAGGGTAGCACTTGTCATGATCCGTGACATTTGGCCCTTCTTGGATTCTGGCCTAATATGCTTTAAGCATCATGTCTATGTCTTCAGGAGTGGGATCAGCTAATACTGATCCTGCTTGGGGTGGTGGGTGGGTTACGTGGGGTGTCTTAGAGGGTGGAGGGATGGAGGGTGATGGTGATGGTAGCGGTGGGAATGGGTGAGAGTGCGGTTGAGATGTGATCTCTATGATTTTGGCCTTGGTTTCTCGTAGACTTTCCTCAAGTTCACTCATCTTCTTTGCCCATTGCCTATTCATACGTTCACGGCTATCTCTCCAAGCTCTAGTCCTTTTCTTTGTCATGCTCTCGGTTTCACTAGCCTCTGGGTTCTTATCCTGGTTTACCCCTTGGTTCTGCTGCAACGCCTGAGCTCTAGTGACTACCTGTACGGGTGCAGTGGAAGTGACACTTCCGCTGGAATCTACCACTAACCCAATAACATTAATCGGAGTGATTTTTGGCATATTGCTGGGATTCTTGGGGCACTCTCGTAAGAGATGTTCCTTTTCGCACTCCTGGCAAAAGCCTTGGATCGTCACTGATTGGGGTTGTGTAGGTGCAGACATGGGGCAATCACGAATGAGATGATCTCCTTGACATCTGTAGCATGGTCCTCTAAGGAATGGAGGTCTTACCTGCCTAGATTGAGGCCTAGGATTGGGGTTTGTATACATGAGGTTTGTGTGATCTGACTCCCAACTAGGTTCACTCGGTTCTTCACTATAGTAAGACTCACCATGTTCAGGAGATTGCATGTAGTAAGCATGGGGACTATCAACATGTGTAGAATCAAAGCTATGGTCACTGGGATCACTTTCTGAAAGTACTGGTGTTACAGGGACTATAGCTCTATTCAGGTTTTCTTCTGCTGCTGCATATTTTACTGGGATCACATTAGCTGGGGCAGGAGGTTGTTGTGCTAACACAGGCTGAGGTCTTTGGTGGTTTTGGTATGGTTGCTGATAAGGTTGTTGTGGCCTGCCATATGGCTGTGGAGGGTACAGGTTCTGGTATCTTCCCTGTTGAGGGTATGGCTGTGGGTACGTCTGCCTAACGGTTTGCTTATTGTAGGGGCAATCTTGCGCGGTGTGATTGGTGTACCTTCGTTCTATAGTGCAGTACTGGCTACTAGGATTAACTTGGGGTTGAGCCATAATGGGACAGACATTCGCCATGTGGTCACCACCACAAGTATAGCATCTTTTCACAGGGGTAAACCTTGGGATTTGTTTGTTAGTGACACCTAATTTCTGAGCCACTTTCTCTGCAAGTTCCTCAATTGATGTGGATTGCGTGGAAGAGAGGTTAGAGGCACTATCTGAATCTTTGTATATCTTGGAAAGCTCTAACTCCTCCCCTAGGTTATCCTCGATGTCAATGCACATGCGTACACACTCTTCTATGGTCCTAGGGTCCTTCAAGTACACATATGATCTTAATTTGGTACTTAGCAATCCATCCAAGAATAAAGCCACCTGCTTAGCTGGTGTGGGTAGCTCAGGGGCAGGGCATCTTTCTAAGTATTGCCTAAATCTTCTTCCTACAAGTCTCACGGTTTCTTGAGGGGTTTGCTTGAAGCTGTGAATCAGCGAGGAGGTATTATGCCTTATGCCACTCTTAGAGAATTCAATAATGAAAGCCTCTAGGAGTTGGTCTATACTCCTGAACTGCCTCTCATTTAGTGGCTGAAACCATGTCAGGGCAGTGTTCCTAAGGGTCAGACCAAAGGCATTGTACTGCGTGAATAGATCCTCCACTTGTTCAGCTCTCAGGACTTGCCTAAACTCAGCCACATGATCGTATGGATCTCCAGTACCATCGAAGTAATTCTTCATGGACTTAACTAGCTGAGTCGGTCTCAAAGTCCTTGTGTGCTCTCTAGGTCGTGGTAGAGGGAACTCATCCGCATTTCTTTGATTCCTGTGAGCTCTAAGTATCTCAGGTTCTACTCTATTTGTTTCCGTCCTCGTTCTTTCTCTGCCCACTGGGTTGGCAAAGCTTACTTCTGGTCTATCTCTGCTTCTGTCTCTTTGCATTCCATGAGCTTGGGATGTTCCAGCTCCAGAGTGACCATAGGATACATTCGATCTTGGTTGGGGAAAAACGAATTCACCCTTCCAAGTGTAAGCATGCCTATCATTTTCTGTCACCACAAAGATCCTCTCCGAAGCGTGATCTAAGTAGGTCACCCTACCTGGGCTATCAGGATCCTTAAACTCACATATCATGATTGTTCCTATATCAATTGGCCGATCAGGTTTGTACCTCCAAAAGGCTTCGTCAGTCTCTCGATTGAGGAGCAAATCTATGCTCTTATTATCCTGGGGAATCCACTCCGGTGTGATAATCCTAGTGAGAACCGATTTACCTCGAGGGGTTCTAGGTTCTGCACCCATGTTTCCTTGCTCCAGGTCACCTAAGTCTGCTTCGGGGATCACATTTCCAAATTCGTCCGTCCTATCTGGGTGACTGGTGACTACGTATATGGTTCCTTCTTTGTCCAAGTATGCTCCGTTTTCAAACTTGACAGCTGGGCGCTCTAGTCCAATGGATTGATCAGGATTCTTAATCTGTACCACAGATCTTCCTAGGCCGTCCTCATAGATGCTGGCACCTAATCGGTTGGTCCTAAGGTATTCCAACTGCGTTTTGTAAGGGCCTTCTACCCTGTGCAAGTATGGCACTCCTGAACTTCCTGTAGGTCTCTCCATACCTTGAGACATCTCGGATTCACTAGTCTCAGAACTTGGGTAGTATGAGTGGTGGCTCAACTGCTGGGCCCACGACCTTGCAGTGTGGTTGACACTAGCCTCTGAAGACCTAAGGCTTTGTCTATCCCTTACTAGATGTCGCCCTGATCTAAGGTTCATAAGCCTAGCTGAATAGCCCAATTTTGCCCAAGTACAACCTCGTTGCAGAGTCCTTCTGTATCAGTTACTTGATTCTTTTTAGTTGATTCCCATTGTTAAAATTCTTGTCTGATATCACGTCGTAAGGTATATTTGAGTGTAGTTTCGCACTTACAGTTGATCGTTCCACGTTAAGTTCTTTTCCTTTAAAGTTCTCGACAGTACAAAGATTATGTCCTTAGCTTGAACTTGAAAGTTTAGGTATGCTTCAACTTGATAATTGCCTATCGTCGCCCTGACTTACTCCTACTTCTAATCGTTCTTAGCCTAAGCTAGGAATTGACGAAGGGGAGTTGAGAGTATTCCGACCTTTCTTGCTGCTCTTGCTCTTTAGTGCTCGAGAAGTTGATTCTCAAGCTTGCATAAAACCCTTGCTTGGACGCTCTCAATTGCTTCTTAATAGACCTGCATCAGTCCCAAGATTAGCGCCAAGTTGACCTTTCAATTGACAGACAATTTATTTCAGACACTTTTTTAATGACCCTTGTTCCCCCTTTTGTATTACTAAAAATTTCCTCTAGGGCTCCCTTGGTGTTCCTACCCCTTAGTGTGCCAACTTCCAAATATCCTATCTCAAAATCAACGCATTATTCTTATAAAAAACAGTTGAGGCCGCGTAGTATATGCCATGAGCTTTTCGACAAGCCCTAGAGCTCAAAAAATGGACCTCGTAAGAAAAAGTTATGGCCGTTCAGGGTTTATGGGTTAACCAGACAAACAGAACCTTTCAGGGGTTTTAATGCATTTTTCTAAGGCCTTTGCAAGTGTGTGAGTAGTTGAGAGTGCAAATATGCCCAAAATTTAGCGTAAATTTCCAAAAATTTTACCCCTTAATTTTTGCCGAAAATGTCTATCTATCGCGATAGACGGTGTCTGTCGCGATAGAGTGGTCTGTCGCGATAGACGGTGTCTGTCGCGATAGATGCTGTCTGTCGTCTGTCGTGATTTGGTCTGTCGCGATAGACGGTGTCTGTCGCGATAGAGTGGTCTGTCGCGATAGACGGTGTCTGTCGCGATAGACGCTGTCTGTCGTCTGTCGTGATTTGGTCTGTCGCGATAGACGGTGTCTGTCGCGATAGATGGTGTCTGTCGCGATAGACGCTGTTTGTCGTCTGTCGTGATTTGGTCTGTCGCGATAGACGGTGTCTGTCGCGATAGAGTGGTCTGTCGCGATAGATGGTGTCTGTCGCGATAGACGCTGTCTGTCGTCTGTCGTGATTTGGTCTGTCGCGATAGACGGGGTCTATCGTGGGTCTCTGTCTGTCGCGACAGACAGAGGTCGTCGTCTCGGGACCTGTGCAGAGTCTGTCGTACTTGCGCACACTGCTGGAGAAGGTGGTACAGCTAGTTCCAACAGATAGCATGCAAGCTCTCTCTCGCTCTCTCTCACAATGAAATGAGGGAAATGAGGTGGGGGGTGTAATATGAACCAAAAACTGAAATTTTTTGTGGAGATGGAGATGGAGGTGGGAGATGGTGGGGATGATGATGGTGATGATGGTGATGCGAAAGTAAGGAAAAAATGAAGAAAATCAAGAGAAAGAAGGATATTACCTATAACTCCAATGTCTCAACTCGACGTCTTACCATCACACGCTCGTCCTCGAAGCTCTCTCCCCGGCAACGGCACCAAAATTGGTGTCACTCTAGCACAATGGTGAGTACCAACATGAGAAGATTCACCTCATAATTGTCAATCCGTGGAGACGTGAGGACTAGTATGGAGACTTTGAGCAAGTGAAGGCACAAGTGTGTGAGTGAGAAGCACACAAGCATGCACACACATACACACACACGCGCACACAAGGCAAGAACAAGGAGAGGAACAATGGAGTTCTTTGCATTAGTCAAAATGTCTCTTACATAAGCTCAATTCACAAACAATCTAACCCCAAAAATGAGCTCTCTAGCTCTTTTTATAGTTTTTTAACTAGCTTTGGTCTTGTCCAGACCTAGTGTCCGGCCTAGTTAAAAATTAGGTTCTAGAGCCTATTTGAGGGCTCAAACAGAGTCTAAAAATTATGAAAATTGATATGTAGCTAGTTCTAATACTCCTCAAGCTCGAGGACTCCTCGGCTTGCACAAAATGGAGTCTATTCTACCAAAAACGGAATTTACAATGTTTGTGTAGTGATTAAAATCACTTGAGTTGTAAATGGTCCATGGAAAAAATAATTTGGCCTTGTTGCCGTATTGTGCATGACTCCTCTGTTGCTTTGTATGCCAACACAATGCTTCACCTGATGTAGTATCCAATTTCAAATTCTGATCTAAAGGCATAGAAATTGGCTTACAATCAGCCATACCATACTTTTGCAGCATATTCAAGGCATATTGCCTTTGCTACATCCATATACATGTTTCTGTATGTATAAACTCAATGCCGAAGAAATAACACAACACACCAAGATCTTTCATGTCAAATTCCTGCATAAGAAGTTTCTTTACCTCTTTGATGCTTTCTTCATTATCACCACCTACAATCAGATCATCAACATAAATAGCCACAATAGTGATGCCATCATCAGCCTTCCTTGCATATAGTGAGTGATCTGCATCACACATAGAAAACCCAATGCTAGTTAAGTAATCAGCAATCCTTGCATGCCATGCACGCGGAGCCTGCTTCAGCCCATACAAAGCCTTTTGCAACCTGCAAACATATTCTGGATGCTTTGAATCTTCATATCCTTGTGGCTGGTCCATATATACTTCTTCCTGTAACTCACCATGTAGGAAAGCATTCTTCACATCCATCTGATGCAAAGTCCATCCTTTTGCTGTAGCTAATGCAACAAGTGTTCTGACAGTAGACATTTTAGCTACAGGGCTGAATGTTTCCTCATAATCAATGCCATATGTCTGTGCATAACCTTTAGCTACCAATCGTGTTTTATACCTGCTTATGCTACCATCAGCATTATGCTTTACCTTGCAGCCTATGGATTTCTTTCCTTGCAGCAATGGAACCAGCTTCCATGTATCATTTCCATAAAGTGTAGCCATCTCCTCATCCATAGCTTTTTCCCAATCTGCATTACCAATTGCATCTTCAAAACAAGAAGGTTCAACATCTTGTATTACCTTTGTCATGTAGGCACAATGGCGAGCCATGTAACTATCATATGTCAATCGTTGCACTGAATTACGCATCCTCCCAGATCTTCTTGGTCCTGGGTCACTTCTTCTTGTATCATCTGCATGTGCCCTTCTTACTCCTGGAGTCTTCACAGAGGGCAATCCAAGTTCCTCATCAAGAATCTTTTTTGGACCGCTTGAATCTCCATCAACATCTTCAAAACCTGCACCTGTTTTACTACTAGCAGAAAGCTTTTCTTTACCTTTCTTGGATGTATTTGATGAATTTGCTGGACTGAAATTTCCATGCAATCTTCCACTCCATGGATTTGAGTTGGAACTATTGCTTGGTGATGCATCCGATCCACTCAAAACTTGAGATTCTGCACTAGATTTTTTAGCATTTTCTTTGTCATTTGGTTCAAGATTCAATCCTTCTTTGGCATCTGCATAGAAGCTTGACATTTCATCAAATACCACATCTTTGCTCACCTTCATCTGTCGTGTGAGTGGGTTATAACATTTGTACCCCTTTTGCTCAAGGGAATATCCAATGAAGACACATTTTTCTGCTTTCGGATCAAGCTTCGTCCTCAACTCATCTGGAACATGTACATATGCAATACAGCCAAAAACTTTCAGATGTGATAAGTTTGGCTTTTTACCTGTAAACTTCTCTTCAGGTGTAACTTGATGTACAACAGTAGTCAGAGTTCTGTTCATGATGTATACAGCAGTATGCATAGCTTCTGCCCAATAACAATGAGGCATATTCTTCTCAGCCATCAAGGCTCTTGCTATTTTTGCAATATGTCTATTTTTGCGTTCAGCAACACCATTCTGTTGTGGTGTGTACCGGCATGAAAACTGACGCTGAATTCCATGATTTTTTAGAAAACTGCTGAACTCATTGGACATGTATTCACCTCCTCCATCAGATCTTAATGTTTGAATGTACTTCCTTGCCTACTTTTCCACCATAACTTTAAAATTCTGGAAGTGAGTAAACAACTCGCTCTTCTCTTTCATGAAATATACCCATACTTTGCGTGTATGGTCATCAATGAAGGTAACATAAAACCTGCAACCACCCATAGATGTGGTCTTTGCTGGACCCCAAACATCTGTATGTACTACTTCTAGTACATTCTCACTAATATGCTTGTCATGTGGAAATGATGCTCTTGATTGTTTACCAAATTGACATGCTGCACATACCTTTTGCATTTCTGCAACTTTGAAATTTGGTAGTCCATGGACAATCTCCTTTGAGTGCATCAGTTTCAGCCTTTGCAAGTTTGCATGTCCAATCCGTTTGTGCCATATCTCTATATCTGCAATAACTCCTACACCTTTTGCAAACATGGCTGCATTCATTTTAGAAATCTTCACATTTAAGGTGAACATCCTACCCACTTTGTTTCCTTTGGCAACCAATCGTCCATCCTGCTTGTACTCTTCTACATATAATCCATCAGCATTGAACCTGACTTGTAATCCTTGGTCAACCATTTGTCCAACAGAAACCAGATTCTTTGTTATATTTGGAACATGCAGCACATCAGCAAGATGTTTTACCTTTCCGTCCTCCATAGACAATGCTATGTTTCCTGTATGCTCAATAGGATGTGATGTATCATCACCTGCATTTTCTGCAAACTACTAAACCATTCTGCATGACTGGTCATGTGATTTGAAGCACCTGAATCAACATACCAGACATTATCATTCGATTTTGAAACACCAGCAGACATCGTATTCATCATGTGATGTTGAACCATAAACAACTTCTCAGAATCATCTGCACTTGTGGATGCATAGTTGTTTTGCTGCCTTCTGTTATTTTGATTCTTTAACCTGCAATCACGTTCAAAGTGTCCAGGTTTACCACAATTCCAGCATCCTTTACTATCATTACCTGAATCATTTCTTTGGAAATTTCTGTGACCTCTTTGGCTCCCCCTGCCTCGAAACTATCCTCTTCCTCTTGCATGATTCTGTTGTTGACCTTGGTCTTGGTTACTGTTTCCTCTTCCACTTCCAAAACCTCTACCTCTACCTCTTCCTTTGCCAGAGTAGAATACCTGCTCAGAACTGGGCTTTCCTTGGGAGTTTGAATCCTCACCAAGATTCTTTTCTTCAATGATCAGCATAGAGACCAAATGAGCAAAATTCGGAATATTTTCCCTGGTTTGTATAGAAGTTCTGAACTGCTTATATGCAGCTCCTAAACCACGAAGGCACACTTCCACCTTATCATCATCATCTACATTCACACCAATAGATGCAAGTGACTCATATATGCTTTTGATTTTTAGAGTGTAGTCACTTACCAACATGCTCTTTTTCTCCAATGTATGCAGCTCGTTCTTGAGTTGCAATTTCCGTGCCTTTGTATTGGTCTCGTACAAAGTGACCAAACTGTTCCAAGCCTCTTTTGGAGTCTTGGCATCATGTATGTGTCCAATCATGCTATCCTGTATGCTAACAGATAGCCAATACATTAGCTTTCGTGCTCCTTGATTCCATTCCTCATATGCTCTTAACTGTTCTGCAGTCTGATTCCTTTCTAGTAACTGCGGAGCATTTTCATTCTCTCCCTCGATGTACTTCCAGTAGCCTTTTCCCATCAGGAAATCCGTCATTTTGAATCTCCAATCATGGAAGTTGTTCTTGTCCAGCTTATCGCTCATAAGCTGACTCATTCCATCTGCGTTTGCCATTTCTGCAACAATTCACAACACCGCAACACACTAGAAGCAGCACTTCTGCTTGAACACTATCGCACTATGACGTGACAATTCGATCTCAGAAAAACACAGTTTTCGTGTATCAACAATACACGGAATCGCTTGAAATTCTGAATCTGGAATATATGAGTGTCGCCGAACACAACGCAAGTTACAGTTTCTGAAACTAACCTAGTTTTTCTATGGGCCCCACCTTGTGGGCTCGAAACGGAGGTCGAGATGGCTCCGAAACTTCGATCTGACAAAAACGAGTGACCCTAAAGGGATAACTCGCGAAAATATTTTAAGGTCTTCTACCTTCACGACAATTTTCGTAGCAAACGGAGGCCGTTTGTGAAATCGCGTTTTCTCCACGCCTTGCCGCGTAGTCTTCACCGTCGCCTTCTCCACGAGCTCTCTACAGCCACGCTGGCTCTGATACCATGTCACGAGGAAGGAGATAAGGAAGAGAGCTCACACACACACTCTCACTCTCAAGGAGAAGCACACACACAGATTGAGGCAAGGAAGAAATGATCTTCTTCTTCTTCTTCTATTACATAAAAGGAATGTACAAGAATGACCTAAAAACAAGAATACAACCAATGCAATATATAAAGACCAGTACATAAGGAAAAACCTAATGTCCGCAAATGAGTGAGCTGGCAAGAAACAAATGTGCCATCACTCTCGGTAGATAAAAATAATAAAGCTCAATGAAGTATCCCTGACATATACCGGCGTGACCATTAAACATGTCAGAGAAACGAAAAACTGGTACGTGTCATCCTGGATCATCACATGTTGAGCTTGATATCTCAACATTTCAGGCAAAATATAGTGGTTCTCATTCCCAAAAGATGGTTCAGTTTGAGCCACTTAGAAATTGTAGCTTGTTCATAGTGATGTCTATGGTCATATGCACACATACTCTGGAAATTTTCTTTATTTCGTGACTTTCATTGATGATTTTTCTAGGCATGCATGGGTATATCCATTGAAAGCAAAGTTTGAAGTGTTTATGTGCTTCAAACAATTTTTGGTTTTGGCTGAAAATCTATCAACATGTAAAATGGGAACCCTTCATTCTAGTCGAGGGGGGCAATATATGTCTTTTGAGTTTTATGCATTTATGGCTGAACGTGGGATAAAACATACACCTCAATAGAATGAAGTTGCTGAACAGAAGAACATGTCACTCATGGAGATGGTGAGGTGTATGGTCAAGAGTCAAGCTTTACCACATAGTTTGTGGCTTGAGGATGTTATGTGTATAGCATACGTACCTCTAAAGCATTGTAGTCTATCACTCCATATGAGGCTTGGCATGGTCATAAGACATCTGTTGCTCACTTGTGTGTTTTTGGTTGTTTGACATATGCATTAGTACCTGAACAAAAACATAAGAAATTGGATGATAAAGTAGTGAAATGTATTTTTGTTGGGTACAGTTCTGAAAGCAAAGGCTATCGTCTGTATCATCCACAGACCAAACACATTCTGGTTAGCGGTGATTTTGTTTTTGTGGAAGATGCTATTCAACCATTACTTTCATGTACTAAGGAGACATAAGTTAGCTCCAAAGACATGTATGATAGTTTGCTACCTCATTTTATAGGTGGACAATCTAGTGTTGATCCTAATGAGGCAACTTCTCAGCCTTTACAGGTTTCATGTGATGATGCAAATCATTCCATTTTTTATGCAGATTTACATGATGCAATTGTTGATGAGAGAGATGATATTGAGGATGCAAAAACTATGTCAAAATGGCTCGTTCAGACTTTGTGTGACAACAAATTAGATGCACCTCTATCATATCGTACTCGTTTTGGCTCTCATAGTGCTTGTTTTGCATCAAATTGCTATGCTTTGGCGGCCTCTAGTCTCTCTGAGCCTGTTTCATTTGATGAAGCACAAACTTCTCAAAATTGGATGGTTGCTATGCAATCAAAATATGATGCTATTATGAAAAATGGTACTTGGTCTTTATGTAACTTGCCTCCTGGTAAGAAGGCCATTAGCACTAAGTGGGTATACAAGCTGAAGTGTAAGACTTATGGAACAAGTGACAGGTATAAGGATAGGCTTGTTGCAAAGGGTTATGCTCAAAAAAGAGGCATCAATTTTGATGGGACCTTTGCTCCTACATGCCAAATTACTATGGTTTGTAGCATCTATGAACTTGCAGCTCATCATGGTTGGAATGTACATCAATTGGACATTAAATCTGCATTTTTGAATGGTGAATTGCATGAAGAAGTGTATGCTTTTTGGCCTTGTGGCTTCTTGTAGGAAGGGCATGAAAACAAAAAGTGTAGGTTGAAGAAGGTTTTATATGGTTTAAAGCAAGCACCGTGTGCTTGGCATGAAAAGAAACATGCCTACCTAATTGCACATGGTTTTGAGAACATTCCAACTTAGAGCACCTTATATGTTAAGCGTGCAAATGATGCGCTTCTGATCATTGTTGTGTATGTTGATGACATGCTGCTCATTGGTCCTCATGAGAAGCATATTGTTGATTTTAAGGCTGATATGCATGCCTCATTTGAGATGTCAAATTTAGGGCATTTGCATCATTATTTGGGCATTTATTTTATTTAAGTTGATGGTAGAATAGCTTTGTGTCAAATAAAATATATCGACACATTATTGTAGCATTTTGGCCTTGAAGACTGCAAACCTATTGCCACTCCTATGGAGACAAGTTTACGATTGAGTCTCGATGATGCTAGAGGTGCATTTGATGCTGTTCTCTATCATCAAGCTATTGGATGCTTGATTTACTTATGCATTACTTAGCTAGATATTCAGTTTTCTGTCTCACAGATGAGTAGGTTTATGCATTGCCTAGGTGTTAAGCATTCGCAGATGGTTAAGCACATCTTTTGCTACTTGAGTGGTACCCGGATACTTCGATTGTTTTATCCCAAAGGGGGATCACTACCACTAGATTTACATGCTTTTTCTGACTCTAATTGGGTTGGTTCCTATGAAATTCGTTTGTCCACTAGTGGCTTTTGCTTCATGCTTGGTAGCTCATGTATATCTTGGTTGAGCAAGAAGCAGCCTACTGTGGCCACTTCCAGTTGTGAGGCTGAGTATAGGGCAACTTTCACAATGAGTGATGAGTGTGTGTGGATCATATGCCTTATGGCTTATTTGGGTGTTGGTCAGTCTTCTGCCACCACCATCTTCACTGAGAGTCAGAGTGCATTGGTAGTTGTGAGGAACCCTTTGTTCTATGCTCGTATTAAGCACATTGAGGTGCACTATCATTATGTCAGGGAGAGGTTCTCTATTGGAGAGATCGGTTTGGCATATGTGCCCACACAAGAGAACATTGCAGACCTTTTCACAAAGGCTCTACCAAGGGAGAAGTTTGAAGCTTTGTGCCAAGCTTTGGGCTTACTTCCTTTTGTGGATTGATTGCACATAGCTTGGCACTTCCTTATACATGAGTGCAAGCTCCTTGTTCACTACATCACTCCCAAGGTTGTTGATATGTTTAGGTTGTGATGTGTGTGAACACACTAGGACCATCGGGAAACTTTTTTCCATTTTTGGGAGGTTTTTCCCCCTAGCTTGTATATACACATATAACCTTAATGGGTTACTTATCTTTGTGCATTCTAGAAGTAATACATTTATTATTGTGTGTTGTGCTCCAAGCTTCTTCTTCCTTGTGCTATTCGTGTGCTTCCATAGGCCTCGAACTCCAACAATGTTGGAGTTAGATGTCAATAGGCATATATACAAGCCGGGGGAAAAAAACCTCCTAAAGAGGGAAAAAAGTGCCGTGACAATCCTAGTGTGTTCACACACATCACTACCTAAATATATCAACAAATCCCCCTTGGGAGTGATGCAGTGAACAAGGACCTAGCACTCATGTATAAGGAAGTGCCAAGCTATGTGGAATCAATCCACAAAAGGAAGTAAGCCCAAAGCTTTGCAAAAAGCTTCAAACTTCATCCTAGGCAGAGCCTTCATGAAAAGGTCAATGTGCTTAGTGCGAGCATGGAACATAGGGTTCCTCGCAAGTGCCAATGCGCTCTGACTGTCAGTGAAGATGGTGGTGGCAGAAGACTAACCAACACCCAAATCAGCCATAAGGCATCTGAGCCACACACACTCAACAGGTGCTGTGAAAGCTACCCTATACTGAGCCTCACAACATGAAGTGGCCATAGTAGGCTACTTCTTGCTCAGCCAAGATATGCATGAGCTACCAAGCATGAAGCAAAAACCACTAATGGAAACAAGAGTGTCATAGCAACCAACCCAATCAAAGTTAGAAAAAGCATGAAAATCTGGTGGTAGTGATCCCCCCTTGGGATAAAACAATCCAAGTAGCCGGGTACCACTCAAGTAGTGAAAGATTCGCTTAGCCACCTGCCAATGCTTGACACCTGGGCAATGCATAAACCTACTCATCTGTGAGATAGAAAACTAGATACTGGCCGAGTAATGCATAAGTAAATCAAGCATCCAACAGCCTGCTGATAGAGAACAACATCAAATGCATCTCCAACATCATGTTTCCATAGGAGTGGCAATAGGTTTACAGTCTTCAAGTCCAAAACGCTGCAAAAATGTGTCAATATATTTCATTTGACACAAAGCCATTCCACCATCAACATGCATAAACTGAATGCCCAAATAGTGATGCAAATGCCTTAAATCAGACATCTCAAATGAGGCATGCAAATCAGCCTTAAAATCAGCATTTTGACTCTCATGAGGACCAGTGAGCATCATGTCATCAACATAAACCAGAATGATCGGAAGTACATCAGTAGCATGCTTAATATATAAGGTGCTTTCAAATGGACTATTATCAAAACCATGTGCAATCAGATAGGCATGTATCTTTTCATACCAAGCACATGGTGCTTGGTTTAAACCATATAATGCCTTCTTTAACTTGCACACGTGGTTCTCATGCCCTTTCTACACAAAGCCACGGGGCTGAAAAACATACACTTCTTCATGCAAGTCACCATTCAAAAATGCTATTTTGATATCCAACTGATGTACATTCCAACCATGATGAGCTGCAAGTGCACAAATGCTATGAACAATAGTCATTTGGCAAGTAGGAGCAAATGTCTCATCAAAATCAATGCCTCTTTCTTGTGCATAACCCTTTGCAACAAGCCTAGCCTTATACCTGTCAACTATTCCATTAGGTTTACGCTTCAACTTGTATACCCACTTTGTGCCAATGGCCTTCTTGCCCGGAGGCAAGTCACATAAAGACCAAGTTCCATTCTTCATTATAGCATCATATTCAGATTGCATTGCAGCCACCCAATGTTCAAAATTTTGTGCTTCATCAAACAAACTAAGTTTAGTCTCATCACAGAGACTAGAGGTAGCCATAGCATAGAAATCTGATGCAAAAGAGGCACTATGAGAGCCTAATTGAGTATGATATGATAGAGGTGCATCTAATTTGTTGTCACGCAAAGTCTGCACCAAAAATTTTGGCATAACTTTAGCCTGCTCAATATCAGCTCTCTTATCAACAAGTGCATCATGTAAGTTTGCATCAGAAATGGAAAGGTTGAGAAGTTGCCTCATTAGGACTAGCACTAGACTGTCCACCTATAAAAAGAGGCAGTGAAGTATCATACATGTCTTTGGAGCTAACAGATGTCTCCTTAGTACATGAAAGCAATGGTTGAATAACATATTCCACAAAAACAACATCACGGCTAACCAGAATGTGTTTAGTCTATGGATGATACAGATGATAGTCTTTACTTTCAGAATGGTACCCAACAAAAATACATTTTACTGCTTTATCATCCAATTTTCTGTGATGTTGTTCAAGCACTAATGCATATGCTAGACAACCAAAAACATGCAGATGAGCAACAAATGGCTTGCGATCATGCCAAGCCTCATATGGAGTGATAGACTACAGTGCTTTAGTGGGACACCTATTAAGTACATATGTTGTACACATAATAGCCTCAAGCTAGAAACTATGTGGTATGGTCTAACTCTTAACCATACACCTCGCCATCTCCATGAGTGACCTGTTCTTCTATTCAGCAACTCCATTTTGTTGAGCTACATAAGGCACTGTACACTAGTGTTTTATCCCATGTTTAGCCAGAAATGCATTAAAATCAGAAGACATATATTCCCCCCCTCGATGAGAATGAAGGGTGCCCATTTTACATGCTGACATACTTTCAACCAAAACCATAAATTTTTTGAAGCACATAAACACTTCGGACTTTGCTTTGAGTGGATATACCCATGCATGCCTGGAAAAATCATCAATGAAAGTAACTAAGTAAATATAATTTCCAAAAGAGGGTGTCTGCATTGGACCATAGACATGGCTATGAACAAGCTGCAATTTTTGAGTAGCCCAAACTAAACCATCTTTTGGAAATGAGGAACGATGCATTTTGCCCAAATTACAGCCTTCACATACATGTTTACCGGGTGCCTCAAGTTTGGGCAAAGAGGAAACCATTTTAGGTTTATGTAGGTGTAGCAAACTAGCAAAGTTTAGATGACCAAAGCGTGCATGCCAAAGCTTTGCATCCGACATAGCCTGAGAATCATGTACTACACATGCCAAATCATTCACCGATTTTCATAGACTATGAGCTTATACAACCCACGACCTAAAATGCCAGAAGCAATAATAACATTGCCATTTGATAGATCATGAACTATACATCTGTCATCAACAAATTTCACAACCAAGCCAATCTTGGCTAATGCAGAAACTGATAACAGATTCTTCTTGATCCTTGACACAAATAAAGCATCTGACAAAGTGAAAGAACTACCATCAACAATAGTCAGAATGATCTTACCAACTCCCATGACATGATAAGAGGAGTTGTTGGCACATGTGACAGTATTCCCTGTAGGGGCAGGTTCGAGTGAAGAGAAGAAACTGCGCTGTGATGTAATATGTTTGCTCGCCCCACTATCAAAGCCCCAAACATCTGAGTCTACTACAGACATGCACTGCTCATTAGAAGATGGGTCAAAACTGCAAACAGTAGTAAACACCCATTCTTCATCCTGCACAAGGTTAACAGACTCTGTTTGGAGTAGAGGCCTTTGCAACAACCATTCCAGCCTCTTTTTTCTTTTCCTCTTTTGCAACCAGTTTAGGAAAATTCTTTATAATATGATCATTTCCTTTACAGTACTTGCAAAAGAATTTTTGCTTTTCTGATTTCTTCTCATCTTTGTCTTTCTTCTTTGAATGTGCAGAATTAGCAGATTTCTGCTTACTAGTTGAAGAGCTCCATTTTCCTTTGCCCTTCTGACTATCCAGGAAAGCTTGATCTGCAATATGCATAATGGACCTATTCTGTCTCGATTGACCTTCCTGCAATAGAACTGAGACTAAGTCCTCAAATGACAAGGCATTTGGATCAATTTTTATCATCAACTGAAGAGTAGAAGCAAAACTCTGATATGAATAAAGAAGACCATTTAGAATGGTCAACACAAGTGAGCTATCTGGTATAACTTCATGAGTACAAATAAACTGTTCCTTCAAGTCTTTGATCTTTGTTAGAAAACTATCCATAGAATCACCTTCATTCATGTGCTCACTCTCCAACTCTTTTTGGAGGTAAGCAACACGAGCCTCATTCCTAGCTTGGTATAATATGGTAAGTGTATCCCAAGCATCCTTAGCTATTCTGCAAGAGCGAATGTGAGGAATAATGGCACATTTGACAGACAAAGCTATCAATGCATGTGCATGAGCATCTCTGCCATCCCAACGAATCTGCTCTGTAGTAGGTGCAACAAAAACTGCAGTACGAATAGGAATCTGCAGAATATCATCATCTTCGACACTATCTCCATCAGCTCCAGCACCTGTATTTGCAGTACTTGTATTCACAGGTGTAACAAGATGTCTTTCAACACCCTGCACAATATTCCAGAGTCTTTTTGTAACCAATACATGTCACATCATATAAGCCCATAATGGGTAGTTGGTACCATCCAAATTATCCTCAACAACCAACATACGGGATACATCACTGCTTTTAGCCATGGCCGGTGACTAAAATACCTTGATGCAGAAAATTGATTGTATCTCAAAAAGTTGAACATAACTGCCTAGACGAATTCTGCTAAACCTGTAGCAGACTTCAAGACGCTTATACTGGCGAAGCAAAACTGGTATATAGCTTTGGCACAAAAATATGAAATAGCCTACACAAGCGCTGCGATAGTATGTTCGGAGGCCAAAACGAGCTTATATCGCGATTTCGGCACCATAAAGCAAAGCCGTTTTGATCTTTGAAACACCTTGAGTATGCTCACCAAAACTCGTGCAATTTTGAGACTGAAACCGAAGGAGTGTCCATGACGCCCTAGATGAAGGGTGACCTGCTCTGATACCAATTGTTGGAGTTAGATGTCTATGGAAGCACGCAAACAACACAAGGAAGAAGAAGAAGCTTGAAGCACAACACACAATACTAAATGTATTACTAGAGAATGTACAAAGATAAGTAGCCCATTAGGGCAATAGGCGTATATACAAGCCGGGGGAAAAAACCTCCTAAAGAGGGAAAAAGTGCCCCGACAGTCCTAGTGTGTTCACACACATCACTACCTAAATATATCAACAAACAATACCATGATGTAGAAAAATGATTGTATCTCAAAAATTTGAATAGAACTACCCTTTTGAGATCTACTAAACCTATAGTAGACTTTGAGGCATTTGTACTCAAAAACCAAAACTTGTATATATGTTTGGAACAAAAGGACAAAATTGCCTACAAAGGCACTATGATACTGCGTTCGAAGGCCCTAAGTATGCTCACCAATTTTCATATGATTCTGAGACTATGACCGGAGGGGTGTTGACGATGCCCTAGAAGACGCAATAGCCTAATCTAATATGAATCATTGGAGTTTGAGGTATGCAGAAGCATGCAAACAACACAAGGAAGAAGAAGAAGCTTGGATCACAACACACAATACTAAATGTATTACCAAGTGAATGTACAAAGATAAGTAACCCGTTAGGGTTATAGTTGTATATCCAAGCTTGATGGAAGACCTCCTAAAGAGGGGAAAAAGTGCCCCGATGATCCTAAGTGTGTTCACGCACATCACTACCAAAATATATCAACATGGGGCACTTTTTTCCCTCTTTAGGAGGCTTTTCTCCCCTACTTGTGTATAAGCCTATAACCCTAACTGATCACATATATTTGTACATTCACTTGGTAATACATTCTATATTGTGTCGTGCTCCAAGCATCTTCTTCTTCCTTGTGTTGTTCATGTGCTTCCACTCAAACTCCAATAAACATCTTGATCATATCATGGATTTGTGATGAATATCCAAGAATACTAAGTTGTATACAAAAAGGCTTTCATATGGCTTCGTATTTGGTTTCTATTGAGCATTTTGGTATCAAGGGAAACTATAGTGCATCCATAAAAAATGATTTTAACTATGGATCATCAACATAAACCTGTGAAACCAAGCATAAATGGAGTCATGCAAATTTATGAGCATCCTCTACTCCCTAAATAAATTGATTTGTACTATCTTTTCAATCCACTTGGTAAGATTAGTTAAAGAGGGAGACATTAAAAGATCCTTTAGCATCACTTATTTCATGGTTTGCATTCCAAAGCCTTCAACTAAGAGAAAAACATGTAGTATTCACCTTCCCATGATATCATCACTTCAAACTATGTTATTAATACCTCTTAATGATCTCCTTCTTTTGTTGAGTAACTTCTGATGAGTCCTTCTTTCGTCATTGTGCAAAGAAGAATCATTTGATGAAGAAGATGAAGGTTCCATTCATGCTCTCATAATCATGACTAAATTGTGTGCATTTGACCTCCTTACCATGTACCATATAATAATTTGTCTTTTACCACTTCCTCTAAGTAGTATTGTGTCAACAAAAGAAGCAAAGACAAAGACCTAAAGTAAAGACTTGAAATCTTGAAGGGGCGTTGTAAGGGATTGAACTCACAACCTCTTGGTTAGGAATGTGATGGGCTAACCACTTGCCCCAAAAGCCATGGTTGAGGATTACTTCCTAATCCTCTCTCTTAGGGTGTGGTTCAACCATCTCCTACCAGGATTATGTTACATTCTTCCCCCCTTGAACTCCTAGGGAATGTACCCTGGCCAGCTATGGGACTGGCAGGATGTACCCTGGATGTACCCTGGCAGGATGTACCCTGACCAGCTATGGGACTGGCAGGATGTACTCAATCAAGTTCCATCCAAGGATTCCCAAGGAATTCACACATTGCAAGCTAGCTCATTGGAAAGTTCGTTCCGAGAGCTTTCCAACGGTATATTACACGCCTCAATCTGACCTACGGATTGGGAGATACACCCCAATCATTGTAAGGTCCATCATTGAAATCGACGCGCGCCTTCCACAAATCCTACCCTTTCACATGGAGGATGCCCAAGCGCCTTTTTTAGAGGCCATTGGATCATTCCACTTTGCCCAAGCCTACTTCCTAGGCTCTGATACCAATGTAAGAGAGCAAGGATTACGACCATCACATGCTAGAGAGATGACTCTCCTCCCAACCAAATGCCTCTATATATAGCTCTCTCCAGGGGACTGCCTTCTTGGGCAGGTGGATACTAACCATCCAAGTGTCAGCCATGTAACTACATGTGCGCCAAGTGTCCCAGTTAACTCGAGTTAACTCAAGTGGATGCTTCTAGAAGGCTCTAGAGCTCTTTGGGCAAAACACTCTCCCCATGAACCCCATGGGGGTTGAACCCAAGACCTCCTCCTTCACATCCTTGAGACTTAACCACTAAGCTAAGTGGATCACTTGTTCACAAGAGCACAAGACCTCCTAGTAATTCTAAACTCGAGATCTTTGGTCATACACACGGATGACCAAACGGTATCCGATTTCAGATCTGTCTGAACCGGCTAGACCCTTGGATCATAGACTTACTTTATTACATTCTTCCCCCCTTGGAAAAGATTTTCGTCCTCGAAAATAGAGCTATATACATACTGTAGGCAACCCCCGAGCCTCATGTTCTAAAACTG
Organism: Ceratopteris richardii; assembly: GCA_020310875.1. Classification (NCBI taxonomy): domain Eukaryota; kingdom Viridiplantae; phylum Streptophyta; class Polypodiopsida; order Polypodiales; family Pteridaceae; genus Ceratopteris; species Ceratopteris richardii. The sequence goes on from CM035416.1 coordinate 166,593,280, forward strand.
GAAGAACATGGTCATGTTCTAGAACTGGAAGAACATGTCTCATCTCTGTGGTGGCATCCTTGCCCAAATGATTCAAAACACTATCTGGTTTTGTACTTTGATGAACGGGACAAAGTACAAACTAGTGAAGAATAATGAGGGTGGATCTAATGACATCCCTGGCTAATTCACAGTTTCTGGATGTGCGATCTAGGCACAAACATGTGAACTAGGTGGATTCAAATTACTAGTCCATTTCTAGGCATAACTGGTGCATGGGCTTAGTAATGAAGGTGGGATTCTTATCCCTTTGAGAATTCTTGATTCACTTGAATTTGTTTTGGAGAACTTGAAGTTTGGTTGTCCCATACATCTAGCTTTAGATGTCTGTACAATGGTTTACTTTTATCTAACAGTTACTTGATTTTTTCACCCGACTAGAGGACTACTTTGTCCCAATGAGTTGAAAAAATCCTATGTAAACTGTAGGAGAAAGTTTACCATTTCGGTGGAATCAACCATACTAGTCCATTTCTAGGCATAACTGGTGCATGGGCTTAGTAATGAAGGTGGGATTCTTATCCCTTTGAGAATTCTTGATTCACTTGAATTTGTTTTGGAGAACTTGAAGTTTGGTTGTCCCATACATCTAGCTTTAGATGTCTGTACAATGGTTTACTTTTATCTAACAGTTACTTGATTTTTTCACCCGACTAGAGGACTACTTTGTCCCAATGAGTTGAAAAAATCCTATGTAAACTGTAGGAGAAAGTTTACCATTTCGGTGGAATCAACCATACTAACTTCACCAATTCAAATTCAAAATGAAAATTGTCCAACTTAGGACACTTTTCTCAAAGACTTTTAACTGAAAGTTCTTGGGAATTGTCAATCTGATGAGCAATTCCTAACTTCCCTATTCTAGAGTATACTGGACTCCAGGAAATCATTTATGCTATAACTTGAAGCAAACTCAAATGAATAAGTCCACTTAGACTTATCATCTTTTGAAGATTGAAAAGGTTCTTGTACATAACATCTATCTAGGATGTTCAAGTTAGTTATTTTATTCTAACCGGCTAACCCTGGTCTTTTGCAAAAGGAATCAGATACTATATCTGAGTCAATTTCAAAAGATTTGGAAAGCGGAAAGAAATAACTAAGACTCTGTACAACCAATTCAAACTTCGAATATACATAAACTTGCTATGAGTCAAAGTCTAGTTGACTCAGGACTTTAACTTTTCAAAGATCTATTTCAACAGGATATTGAAGCATTGTCTTTATCTTTAAGAGAAATAAGCTGGATTGTCAAAAAAAAATTTAAAGAAAATCAAAAACATCATCCAACCACAAGATACTAGTGTGGTAACCAACATCAGTGTGTCGACCCACTGAGGTTCTATCGATGAGTTTAGTTTTCAAATAATGCTTCACTTGAGACTAAGTTCAAATCCAATTCAGTCTTTCTGACTCCTTACTAGTAATGCAATTCTTATGCATTTCTTTGAGTCAAAAGAGTGAATTTACTAAGTTATACTAGAAACTTGGTGCTTGACTTAGTCAATAAAATCCTTGGTTGAAAAGAGCAACTCAAAGTCAAAGTCCAACTTCTTTCAGAAATTTATCAAATATTTCTGATCAATAACACTTAAGCTTGAAGTGTTCTAAGAAGATCTTGGAAGTTACTTACTTCATATCTTTAGTTTCCTTAATCTTGAAGTCATCTTGAAGTATCTTGAGATCCTTCTTGAATTTAACCTCCGTCTTTGAAGTTTTAATTCCCTTGAATATCAAACCCAACTTCAAGATCCAAGTCATCTTGAAGTATCTTGAGATCCTTCTTGAATTTAACCTCCGTCTTTGAAGTTTTAATTCCCTTGAATATCAAACCTAACTTCAAGATCCAAAAGAAGACAAAAGATAATCATCATCTCACGGTCCGATGTCCCATACCATCTTTCCTACATCAATCTGAGTATAAAATCTGGTGTCCCATACCACCCTATTTTATACTCACATTGACGTGTGAGTGAATGTTATCCTAAACTCTACAACATCTCTAGATAGAGAACCTTCTAGCTTTAATTCTTGACAAGAATTTTGCAATTTCAGGCACTATCTCTATCTTGATATTCTAGGTTTTAATCCCCTGACATGATCGTTTCACGATCTTGTGCTTAACCTTGGGAACTTGAAAAACCTTTAATAGAATATCTCCAATCCTTTTTTGCTAAGGTTTTCAAATGAAAACCAATCAGAATTCCAAGTTCTTGAATTTCTCAAATTCAAGTTCAATTGGTTATTCTTGACCAATTTTGTAGCGACAAGAGCTTTTGACTTCTTGTCTTTAGATTCCTTTCTGTACTGATGCTTTTAGGTACCTATCCCGGCCGGGGCTTTTTATAGGAATCTCTCTACTGCTTAAGTCTAAGCATCCGCTCATGCTTTCTGGATTTGTACAAAAATCCCTTTAAGGATAGGCAAACACTTATTTTACCTTCCACAGACTTAAGTACCGTCTTCACGGTTGCAGACTACATACTTGGAATTACTTCACTCTGTTCAGACTGGGAACAGCTTACTTTTTCACAATTTTCCATTTAATAACTGGAACTTGAGTGAATAATTCCTAACGGAATTTTTTTACTGCCAATACTTGGGCAATCTATAGAGTAGTTCTAATCGCACATTCTTGGACAATCATGGCCAAGTTTGATCAAGTCTGGTTGATCCTGGCGACAAAAATAAAGACTTAGTCTTTATCTTTTAAGATCTCTTAAACTATCTTAAGCTTCTTTGCTTACCTGCAGGATTTTAGAGATCTTTCCCTCAACTTAAGTCCAAGTATTTTCTAATGCTTTTCAGATTCCAAAGCTAAGAATCTTTGATATACCTTAAGGTTATATCACTTATTGGACTTGCATACCAAAACTGGTGGTTAGGGATTTGCTGGGAACTACTTGCTATAAAACTTCTCTTGAAAGATGCTAGTCTCACATCTGGGGAGATTTTTCTTTCAAGAACTTTTTGATTCCTACCAAGGAATCAAGTAATACTAAGCTATAACTTGAAGCAAATGATTCATCTTGGAATCTTTTGCTTTCCAGTTCAATGATTCATGTTGGAATCTTCTCCTTTACTGGAAAGATCTTCAAAAGGAATTCTAGACTTTTGGATAAGACCAAGACTTAAGGCTTTGCTTGTCCAAAAGACATTCTCATATAACTAATGAAATAGTTAATTAGACTCTTTCATTAGCTTATCTTTAGGAAATAGCTTAATTTCCAAAGATTACTTTGCTTGGGTCTCTTGTTTAAGTTTTTCTTATCTTAAAGACCACCAAGCATACTTTTCTTGTCTTAAGAAAAGTGCTTTAATAAAGTTTCCATGTTTACGTTTGAAAACTTTGCACAAGTAAATAATGCTTGGAATTGTTTACTTAATCTTATAAAAGATATTCTTGATTTTTATAAGATTCAAGGCTTTACCTCTTGAAGCTAATCTTTTAGGAAAGAACTTGTTTCCTAAATTGTCTTTAGGAAATATCAGAATTTCCTAAGATATGTGCTTCAGACATGAAAATAATTTGAATCATTCCATTAATTGTCATGACTTTAGGAAATTACTTGATTCCTAAAGATCAATTAATATTTGTCTGGATTTTTTCTTTTTTAAGCCTTGAGTTAGCTTAAATAGAATCAAGCAGTTTCCTTCAAAAGTTTTCATGTCAATTGAAGACCTTGCATCATGCCTTGAGATGCATTTCTGGAAACTAGCATCTATGACCACTAGAGTTCCAGTGATTCTAGAAGTTCAATACTTCTACTTATTTTCATCCATATTTGATGAATAATAAAGTATTAAACCTTCCAAAATTTGCTGAACTTACAAGTTTCAACAGAAACTTCCTTACTTGGATGCATGAACATGAACATCCAAAAACAACTAAATCCTCGATAGCTACTAAGAATGTCTAGGTTTCTTCCTAAACTTAGACTGAGCATGCATATTGGAAAGTAGCTCTATTTTCTTGACATTTTAATGACAAGAAAAAATGAATACTTACTTTCAACATGCTTTCTTTTCCGCAAAAAGACTCCTACTAAGTGGTACCTATGTATCACTTTTTTGGGACAAAAATAGACTAGATACTTAGTTGCATGATAGTCAAGATCCTTGCAACTAGGTAATTTTCTATTTTTTCCACCTAGCTAAGTCAAGTTAGAAAAAGAAAGAAATGAAAATATATGTATTCAGCTACTTACCAAAAGATCATGCGTATGTTCATGCATCTACTTGCATGCAAATGCATGTTCATGTATGCAAATGCCCATTCTTGGGTGCAAATGCATGTGAGTTCATTTAAGCAAATCTTGAGCTTATTAGGTATGCAAACAAGCATCCATGCAAAAACAACCTGCTTGCTATTCTGACAAAAGGTAATTATTCAAGTGCATGAACTGGAGAATTAACTACCTTTCCCAAGCAAGTGCGAACTTGATGTGCACAAAACATTCTTTTATGCAAAAATAATATTTTCATGAATTGAAATAGAAATTTCAATTGCATACCTAAAACTGAAAAGTACTTTACATACTTTTGTATCATTTCAATATTGTTTAGTCCTCTAATTAGCTTTCATATTGAGATAATCATAATTGGACTATGCTTTTAGTCCGAATTAATGCATCCTAAATGAAAGCATTCGAACAAACAAATATCAAAATGAAAACATAATTTGGAAAATACTTAGCTCCACATAGAGCTACGTCCTTTCCTTGATCCTTTGGAAGAGTGATTCGTCCTCTTGATCCTCACATCTCTTCAAAACTTTGTTTTGGGAGTGTTTTCTCTTTGCCTTCGTGTAGAGCCGAGAGTTCAAATCCCGCTCTCTTCTTCTTGATACCGGGGTTCGATTCCATTGTTTGCCAGCATACATGCTCTGTTGAATAGAGGCAAGTCCGCAAAACAAAATGGGTTCGAGTTCCAATCTCGGCTGCTCTCGTAGAAAACCTCCGTTCCTCTCGTAGATGGTTTTCTACCGTGACCAAGTGGTGTGATTCTAATCTTGGACTCCGATAGTTGACAAAGATCCTTCTGACTTGGTGATTACGGATTCAACAATGTCGAGCAACAATTATTATTTGATATTTGTACTGTTCCAATAGCAGCAGCGCTTGTCATCTTGGATAAAGGCGACGCCTGTGATCCGCTGGATGACGAGTTCGACTTCCGCTTGCACCTGCTCGACTACAAGCCTTATATTGCCGCTGTAGTGGAGTAGATCGAACGCCTCTAGTATTGAGCTTCGCAAGTTCGAATTCGCCTGTCGTCCGCTAACCGCTATTCCTTTTGAGCTCGACTAAAGGAACTTTCAGCGGCGTCGTTAGAGAACCTCCTAAAATTAATAGCACAGTGATGCTAATCATCTCCAGACGTTGGCTTCTTGGACATGTCGGCGATCTTCTTCCGGGCAGGTGGTAGATTCAAATCCCGTACATGCTCATAACAGGGCTGCTAATACTTTTGCTGATCTATTCCTCAATTCAAAGATCATAAGAGATTCCGTCAGAACATAAACACAGGCGCCGGTTGGATTTGGATAAGCTAAAAATGTCTTCAATCAGCAGTCGCTATTACAAATCCCCGCGGATAATGCTTGACGCCATATTATCTTGGCAGTTCCTTCGATAATTGAAGCAGCGCCTTGCTCCCGCGGTTGAACGTGGATTGTCGCCTTTGTTGATAATGAATAAATATTTGTTTGCAGCAAGTCCGAAAACATAAAAGTAATATGTCTTCGTGGTCACTGCTGATCATGATCTTTAGTATGCGCGAGATCGAAACCTGCGAGTTGCGGAGCATTTCTGAAGACAAAGAACGAGAAGGAAATCTGACAGAGGAAGGACTCCAAAAATAGATCTACAAAAAACTGCCTTGATCCCTTAGTTACAGTGAAAATATCCTTCCGCCATGTCGCGAGTTCAATTCTCGGTGCAACTGCAATCATTGTGTCTTCATTTTACTACCATGGATATGCGTGCGCGCACACCAAATAAAAGAAAGACACACGGATAAGAGAGAAGGATATGCAAAACTTCGATTAGCATAGCAAGATGCGACGAAAACTCTTGAAGAAGGCGATGATGTCCCCCAAGGTCACCATGAGAGCTTTGCTCTGATACCAATGCAAGGGATTGAACTCACAACCTCTTGGTTAGGAATGTGATGGGCTAACCACTTGCTCCAAAAGCCATGGTTGAGGATTACTTCCTAATCCTCTTTCTTAGGGTGTGGTTCAACCATCTCCTACCAGGATTATGTTACAGGCGTACCAATTTTATAATGATTGGACCACGAAGTACATGTAAAATCACTTACAATATGCCAAGGAAGCAAGAATGCAGAGAGAATGGGACAAAGGAGGAACATCATATCATGCGATGATTAGTTTTATCTTTTCTATGTATTGTTTGCCTACCAAAGAGCTTTTATTGTAATCATACTCCACTTTTATAAAAGCCAAGGGATCCTTGAGCCTCAGGAGTACATTCCCATCACTCTATAACTTTTCTACAATTTTTAGGTCCATGATCAAAATAGCTCTAGGATCAATTTTTAATATTTCCTGTCCAATTTTCATGCGAAATGGATCATGCCCCTAAGTATGAATGACAAAAATCATGTGAGTCGTAAAAGGCGTTTTGAATGAAACTAAGTGAATTTTCATGCGTGTTACTTCTTGGGCACTTTTCTTCCATCTTTTTCTTCCTTTAGAGCTTTCGTTGTGTTCATGGGGTGTCCCAATCCTACCTTCACTTATGCTGAGTTTGTTTTCATGCATTAGATGTGTGTTTCTTGCTATTTTTGTTGTGTGTACATGTTGATATGCTTCCAAGTGTTGTTGCTTGAGATCCATAGCTTTTTGGTGGCATGTCTCCATGCAATTGAACAGGGTAACAATACTAAGATTGACAATTAAGTTGATCTAAACCACTAGAACATGGTTGGGCTTTATGCAACTTTTGGAACTATTGCCAAAGACCATGCTACAGTCCAAGGCAGGTCTCCATTGAATTGTGAAACTTGAGAGAGCTAGTAAGGTGCCTTAATGAAGGTTTTGTCGAGCACTTTCTTGTGTTCTTGAAGTTGTTTTGTACAATTTTTGCTTATTTTCCATCATCTTCTTCAGTAGTAGCAGTAGTTCCAAGTAGCTAGAAGGTTTGATAGTCCACATTCATCTTCATTTTCATGTTTTCTGTAACATAGATGAGTTAAGGAAGCTTGAAGATGGTGAGATATCTTTTTTTCCATTTCAAGAAACCAAAAAAAAGGGAACTATAATTCAAATGCTTAGTCAATTGCTCGGAATGAATGCATTAGGATGAAAAATGGCAAAAAAGGGCCGTGTCAAGATTTCAATTAGTTGTGCTTAATCTGGATTAATGTTGTCAAATTGTTTCATAAAATTCCATGTAGATTCATTTAAAACATATTTTATGTCAATATATTAGTTTTGGAGGAGAGAGAAAGTTCGTGTGATAATCATGAAACGTGATATGCCTCAAAGTTTGCACTCATCGATCATTCACCGAATTTCAAGTTTCCCTCTTGTTCTTTGACCTATATAATGTGTGTTCAGGACTCTGCACTTTTGTACTCTACTCTTCATAGTAGACCTCCTTCTCTCTTTCTCGTAATTCTAGACAATTTTTCCATGGAGATCCTCAATCCAAACACTCTCATTGAACTTTCATCCAGCTAAAGTTTGTGTGATAAGTTCCATATCAACATTGCAATCAGTCATGAGTATGCAACAACAAGAAAGGTATTCTGAAGAGCTCTTCAATCTTGTGAAGTTGATGGATTATGCAAAGAAGGCAAAAAACATATCGACATATGGGAAGATGTAGGTGTTTATCGAATTGATCCACAAACTGGAAGGTATCCATCTTTTCATAATCTTCATGATCTGATTAGATTTGTAGGAGATGGTGATGATTGTTTATGTGGCTATTGTTCAAAGCTTTGTGAGTTTTCAAAGAACTATACGCAATACATAAACTATCTGCAAAATGTACTACATCAGAGAGGCTTACATTAGAGAGATCTAGAAAAAAAAGTTGTTGCATTTTTCTTCTCACTTAGAAGCTTTCAAACAAATTAAAGAAACTCCTAAAGGATTGAGAATGCGATCAAAACGAGTAAAACCTTTTTTAGATTTGACTGAAAAATCTGCCGAGAAGAAAAAGAGAATGAAAATTGTCAGAGATCATGTAACAAATGTGATAGGTTTAAACATGTTGAGTAGTTTTGAGTGCATTCTTTTTGTAATGAAATTATGAGTCAGAATGATCTTTTGAAACTATTGAAACTAAATGAAAATGTATGCTTAAATTGTTTATTTTTCAAAAACTCATGAAAGGAATGAATTTATTGCTAGAACCATCTCAAATTCAGGAGGTTTGTGATGGATTTGGAGTGAGTAGAAAAGGTTATAGAGCAACTTCAAAAGTTTGGTGTGAATTTCTTAAATTTAATAAAGTAAAACGCTTTGGATGGCATAGAACTCATCATGTAGGAAAGTATTAGCTATGCTTGAATAAGAAAATCATCTTTATATCTAGTGACTATAAACATGCTCACGATAACATGCCTTATGAGGTAGGGAAACAAACTTTAAATTTCACTTACAATGCGTTTAACAATATACAGATAGATATTATAAGACTTCAGACATACATGGTTCAGTTGTATGATATAAATGAACATGAATGTTCTGGCCTTTTGAAATTTGTAATAAAACTTGATGAAGCTAAAATTAAAAAACATCAGAAGATGGAGAGAATAATTATTGCACTAATGAATAGAGCTTTGGACTATAGCCTTGGGAAACTAGATAATCTATCTCTCAAAGTGCAATAAGAAATGGAGTAATGGTGGGTTGGGTGTGCTCAAGTTCCATCTAAGAATCATAAAACACTTAAGTGGTTATTCTTACAGACAGACATTCCAAATGTTATCTGAAGGTATCATTCATGAGAATTGTTGAATGTTAACCACTAGGAAAGCTTTAAAACTGAGTGGCATTTGAGTGGAGACTTAAAGACTCTAAATGCATGTTTGGCAAGCAGGGGTGCAAATTGTAAGTACCCTTGTTTGTATTGCATGCAAAGTCTAGGTACAAGAGGATGGATTGCTAGAACTGAGGCAAAGCTCCTTCGAGACAAAATGTTAATATACCATGATTTGGGATCCCATACAATTGATTAATGTACACATATGTACACTACATGCAAAGCTAGGATCATTGACAAGTTGGTCCATCTTCACTTGGATTATGCATATTCCATCAAGCCTACAAATCTTGCAGATGAATGCATAAAAAAAATTTGAATCTCTACTTTCAAAAATGGGATTTCATGGTGGTGATGTTCATCTAAGAAAAGATCCAAAGCTTTCACAAAATACAGGTGATGTATTGAAGGAGGTGTCAATGGGAGGTGCAAAAGCAAGAAGATTCTTTAGCAACAACGATGGAAAACAGCTAAATGCGATGTGGAATTGTTGGGAATAATTTTGTGAGGTTACATGAAATGTAAAAAGCACTGCAAAAAATCGCAAAAAGAAAGAATGGAGGTGTGGGTCAAACTAGATAAACTTTTGAAAATCATGAGGCAACAAGTAACATTTGATATGTATGTGATTGAATTGAGAAGGGCAATCACAAAGCTTATAGAAACCATCATAGAGGCATGGAGTGTCAAAGACATAACTTACTATTTGTTGAGTTTCAAAGAAATTATCACTCCACCATTATTTTTAATTACTTGGACCAGGTGTGTTTTAAATAAACATCTCATGATATTTATCTTTATGTTTTTACAACATATTCTTCCTTTGCGTGGTCCATTCTTTGCAAAAAAGGAAACACTTGCCACATGGAACACCCAGGGCATGGAAAAATCTCCTTATCAAGAAAAAATAAGCTTCTTTAGATGCACAAGAAAAGGAGGAGGAGTCACAAAAAGTAATGCTTTCAAAGAGCTTTTTGATTGGTTCTTTAAAAGACAATTACAAACGAGCACATGCTAGATATCAATCACCAGATAAACTATATAGATCGTGTCAATAAGGAGTATCACCAAATGTCATTTCCTTTAGGACGTATGGATTAAATAAAAAAAAGAATGAGATTTCATTCCAAATTGAAGCTATAATATTTAGAATATCTTTTATAATTCTTCTGGCCAAAAAATACATATGGATGTACATACAATTTTTGAAATCGTGAAATTTTTGAAATGAAATATTTATTGTTCTTCTAGTCTTTTGAATGAGCTTGACTCTGGCAAATCTCCTCTATATCTAAGGAAATCCATTCTCTTGTAGCTAGCAATACTTTGTACATCTCAGACCTCTGCAATCATTGCATATCTTGAATAATAGGGGAAATATCTAGCTCTAGAAGCATTTGAGCCCTGGGGCATAGCCAAAAGTCTCGAATGTTGTTGTTCTCTCAAGAAGTAAAATCCTATATGCATTAAAAGGTAGTGAGGAAAATCCCATATACTTTGAAAGATTCTTTAGAGATTAATGCAAAATTAGGATCCTCACTATATTGCTTATGTAAACACATAATAAATCAGGTTTCAACTTTGGAAGATAGTGAATGACTGAATGTATATCCACTTCTGCTTTTCCTTTACTATCTATAGCTTTCCTTGTGTCCTTACCCCTGCCAAGATAATTTTCCTCATCCAATATAGATAACTATGGAAAAAATGGCAAAGCAAGATCAAAGAGATCAAAACAACTTTAAATGACTCGGGACACGATTCAAGTTGTATGGAAAAACAATCGTTGAAACAAATGTAGAACATGACCAATTCAAGCGGCTAGGCTCATCAGGAAATCTTGGATGGGCCTTATGACTTGAATCAATCGTACATCAGAATCATTACAAATGATGGTAATTTTGTGCCAACATATATTAATATTGAAAGATAAAGGCCTTTAATAAAAAGCAAATGAAAATCTCTATGTAATTGAACTAAACAACAACATGACCAATTCAAGAGAACAAGCTCATCCAAAAGGCTCGGATAAGCCTAATTGCTTGAATTGACTCTCGAAGATCATCATTATCATTACAGAAATTGATAAACTTGCCCCTTTTGTGATTTGAACCCTAAGGATATGAGGAATTAGGTATTGGATGAGGAAAATAACTCATGAAATTGAGAAAGCGACGACACGATCGATTCAAGTGAAGAGGCTCATAAAAAAGTCTCTGATGGGCTTAATCCCTTGAATTGGTTGTGTCTTCCAAATGATCCTTACCAATACAAATAGCCATAAATTGGCTTATATTACATAAGGGACAAGTTAAAAAATCCATAAAAAAAGAACAACTCTAGACACAACCATATCAAGCAAATAGGCTCATCAGATTTTTTTCAGTGGGCCTAATCACTTGAATTGATCATGTCTCACATTTTTCTTATCAAGATGTACCTTGACCTTATCTTCCTCTTGGATCAGTTCTTTCTAGTCAATCCTTATTGTTCCTTTGTCCTCAGCTACCTCCACAAACGAATATCAAACGAATATCCTTGTTGAAATGAGTAAATCTCCAAGTCTTTTTGCCATTGGTCAAAATCTTCATCTACAAAAGTTGGGTGCTCTGAAAGCACTCTTTCATAGAAGCATGAGAGAGCTTTGGACGAGTCTTTGAATTCTTTATTTGTCAACGATAAGTCCAGCCTTAGAAATTCCTCTTTACTTTCATCCTTCTCATTTATAAACCTCCTTGCAACTTCTTCTTATTCAACTATAGCAGCAAGGCAATAGTCTTCTCTAATATTGAAGAGCTCTTGAATGCATTACAGAGGAACAAAGTCCTTCCCAGAGATAAAGTAATATGGGAGATTTGGGAGAAGGAGTGATTACTCTAAGTTTTTCACATGTTTTGCTGGCTCTCTTATGGTAGTCTCTACTCTGAAAGTAGCAACATCAAAGTTTCTAACCTCTTCTTCTTCTGCTTGGAGGTTAATCTATTCAATAATCTCCTTGAATTGACCTCTTATGGGGTCCTTTTCTTCGTTCTTCTCAATTGAGATGTGATCAAGCCAAATCAAAAACCCTATGCTCAAAGGCAATAAACAACAATTGTTTTTATGTTCTGGATAAAGTTCTATCCTGCTTGGCAAGGGGGAAATCTTCCTACATTTTCTAGTGATTCTGGCCCTATCCAAAGGAGCCTTCCCAAAAATGATTAGGTGGATATAAGTTTTGCCAGAGATTATAACTTCTCGTCCATTTAATATCCTAATGAAGATCTCCCATTCATCCATAAGAAATGCCTTGCTTTTCTCCACAAGTGCTTCAAAGTCAAAATGTGGGATTCAAGATTCTCATTGCATCTCGAAAATGATTCACCCTCAATCACTCTCAAACCATAAAATCTAAAAGTTTCTCAAATGGAGAAACACTAAGAATCACATTCTTCTCTTCTATCTCAATAGATGACCGATGCAAGCGAATAGAAGCAATCAAAGAGGGTCAAGCTGGCATAATCCCTTGAATCAGTCATGTATAGGATTTGAGCTCAAAGTGCTTGGCTATGGAGGCAGAGATTTCTTGAAGGTTGAAAATCAGAAAAGACCAATACAACTGATATTTATAAGCGAAGAGAGGAAAGAAACGATCACATGGTGTGGACCAATGTGCGTGTGACATGTGGCAAAATCATTTTAAAAAATCTCAAGTGATGTAGACCATTGAAAGGTTGACACGTGGAATCTATGTTGGGATTCACAATAGTTAGATGACATGGGCCAATCAAAGGATGCCACATGGCACCAAAATCAACTCAACTTAAAGACCTATTTAAGCTTCTCCCTTCATTTGTGCCATTTTTCATTTATATATTTCATATAAAGTCATTCCTTTCTTAATGGTGGTTTTGTTTACAAGTATGCATTACATTTTTAGGGGTCACTAGAGTCTTATAATTATTGATTTTGTTGAATACCAAGCCTTATTCATGAACTCTCTCCAATCACAGCATGGGAACTTCAAACTACAAGTTTTTGTACACTTCCATTGCTCTTATATAAGTTCTTGTACACTTCCATTGCCATGCATTTTGATATTTATTTAGCCTTGTAGTGCTTCAAAAGTTTTGAAAATGCACATTGATAAGAAATATCCAAGCAAAGTGAATGAAGTAAAAAAGTTAGGTTATATGCAAATTCATGTGCCACTATAGAAAGACAGTACATCATGTGGATGGAGAGTAATTGCCAATGTAGTAAGGCTCCTAGAGCACAAAATTTAGAGTCCTAGTCTAAATCTATCTGACTATCCAGATGCATGGATCCTTTTGGTCAAAGAAAAATCAATTCACGCCATCTTAAAAGATGTTATCTATCCTTAGGATCTAGACTCTCCTCCACCACTAGGACATAAGAAAACTGAAGATAAGAAGAAAGGAACTCTTGTTCACTCTCCATTGAAGCATTTCTTGAAGAATAAGCATAAAAGTGAAGGCTCCAAAAAGAAGAAGAATAAGCACAAAGGTGAAGGCTCCAAAATGTACAGAGTTTTGTATTTAGGATTACATCTTGATAGTAAGCCCATGTACTTCCAACATATGTTGGAAGATATTTATATGCTCTTTGTTGTAAATACAATTTTGTACACAAAATAACCTTCAAAGCATTGTATGTATTGGTAAATGATGCCATTGTATCTTTATCTCAAAGATAGTGTTTGTAACTCATGTTTCTACAAAGAAATGTGTTTCAACTTATTAATGTTGATAGTAGATTTTTTCTAAAATATAAACTATGGTGTGCCCCTTATTCATGAGATCAACTAAGATAATAAGTGGTTTATCATTAATTTATACTTTTGTATGCTATATCATGATTTGACAATACCTGAATTGAAAACTTCAACTTTTGAAGGAAAATGGAGAAGATTGGAGGACATGACCGATTCAAGCAATTAGGGCCCTGAGAGAACCTTCGATGCCCCTTATCGCTTGAATTGGTTGTGTTCTCCAATCTTCTCGATTTTGTAATCCTTGGTGCTCTTAAAATTTTTTTTATCACTCACACAAAAAGCATGAATGATTCAAGAAAAGAGAGCAGTTCAAGAACTTCAAATGACCCTTATCGTTTGAATTGTTTGTTCCTTTTCATACATGGCCCATTATCATAAAAAAAGAAAGACGACCAATTCATGCAATAAGGGCCTTTGGAGAACCTTCATTGCCCCTTATCGTTTGAATTGGTCATGTCCTCCAAGCTTCCCTCCTTTTAATATTCCTACCTTAGTGCTCTATATAACCAACCACTAACATGGAGAACTTCTTATCCTTATCGTGACCAATAGAGTTTCTTTGAAAAATAGAAACCTTGAACAACAATTGCATGTTTGAGACAATGATAAAAGTCTTTGCACAATGGAGATATTCTTTAACCTAACACAACAATGATAAAAGTCTTTTCCCAATAGAAACCTTAAAAGAGTGATGATAGAAACCAAAATAATGCCAATATGAATATGATGAGTTTACATGAAGAAGAGATGTATTTACTGATTAGCATGTTAGCTAATCACTTACATGGAGGTATTCCTTATCCTAACCCAACAATGATAAAAATGCTTGCAGACAATGCCAATATGAATATGATGAGTCTTCATAAAAAAAGAGATATGTATTTAGCATCAATGTCTTTGTCCATTCCAAGAATTTTGGTAGAAGAAAAAGGGAAAGACTGGTTACATTCTTAAGGGTTGGAACTTGATCACCTTGGGTGGCAAGCAAGTAATGCAAGAAGCAAAAGCGATCTCTCCAACGCATAAACGGTTGGGAATTAACGTTTTCATCATCTTTTGTGAAATCAAGTCCACCACGAAGGCATTCGTAAACTGCTCTACCATAATTTTTAGCAGACAAGCCCAATTTTGGCTTTTCTCTGATCTAATCTTTACCATTGCACCATCAATTGAGAATCTGAACTATGGTGAAACCTCATCAAGGAACTCTAGGATCTCCCTTACATTTTTTAGTTTCCAATTTGTAGTGACAATTATTTTCTTAGGTTGAAAATATGGATGAATCGATAATTCTAACTCAAATTCTAGACAAGTCTCCTCTAAATCCAAGGGTATCTAGAGTCCAAGATTTCTTTTCCACCTTCTATAGCCATATCCTAAAACAAGTGATTCTCGAGATATCTGATACAAAATTGAAAGAGAATTTGGACTAACTTTACATAAAATGATGTGTCCTAGCTTTTGAGCGCCTTCGTTATCCCATTCTCTACCTAAAACATCATCAATCTCTAAATTTGAAACTCTCCTATTCAACCACATTGTTTTTGTTTTCTGTAATAATATGTTTTTAAAACATGCTACAAAAACGTGAAGAGGAGAAAACCATTGAATCTTTATCCTTCAAGAAATTAGGCTCGCTGACATTGCCCTTTGGATGTCATCTTTCATTTTTCATAGAAAACTTGAAATTTTTGAATAATCAAGAGCATCCATCTAATGAAGAGATGCAAGGACCAGGCAGATATACAAGATTTCCACAAGCACTCCTCCCTGATGGCACCTGATAATCTACAAAATAGGCAAATAATTGAATGTCATTGAAAAAATTGAACAAATTTGTTTGCATATATAAGTTTTGCATAATCTTTATGAAGGACTTTGAATGTTCCTTTTAAACTGTTAAACTTCATTTACAATACGACGAGAATTGCAGATAGTTGTCTAGCACCAGATCCTTGCTATACACATGTTGAACTTTTGCAAACCAACCATGTCTCTACAAATTCAAACTAAGAATACGACCTTTCCAATGGTTTTTTGTGTTGTCTCTTTTCGTATGCTTCACTTTATGGGCACCTCTGCAACTAGGAAGCATAGTCACCCAATCATTTAGCTTCATAGGAAGAGGTTTCCATAAAGAATCCTCTCTTCTAATGTAAACCTCACATGAGGTTACATGATTAGAAGGACGATGAGAAGTAGAAGCCATTCGAACACTCAGACAAATCGTGGAGAATGCTCAAAGCAGGAAACCAAGATTCACAAACTTCATGAGTATTTATAGACAAAAAAAACTTTGTACATGTGGAAGCAAGTCGCAATCTTTTGATTTGATGTATCAAATGTGGCCAAAACATCATTAAATTTTGTGAACCTAAAAATTTTTCGTATCTTCAAAAATCATTTCTCTCTTGGAAATTCAAGGATTTTTAGTGTGGTGTGCAAAAATATATTTTTTCATATAAAATAAAAAAATTGTACATTGAATACAAGAAACTCCATCACTTTGGTGGTGCTTTTAAGCATATTTTCTTAAAAAGGCATTTCTTCATAGGATTAAAAGAGACAAGAATGTTATTACTCTTATACATGTGGAAAGACCCTATTTGTCAATTTTTTGAATCCATCATTAGCGAATGACCCTTTTTCATGATTTTTTTGCCCTAATGCATATTGCATGAGAGACATCATGTTTTGCTACATTATCAAGAGAGAGAGAGAGCAGAGATTGAATCTGAGTTGTGCACCAATTGGATAAGGTGAGCAAGAAATCTAGTGTGCATAGCCTAGAGTGAGAAGAAATGGTTGCAAACCAGAAGGTCCTTGTGAAATAGTAAAAATCAATGTGCAGAGCTATCATATTCTATTAGAGAGAGATAAGCATTGAATTGTTGATTCATTTGACATGGTTTGATTAAGGAGATGATTAGGGTGTAAGAAAGGATTAAAACGATGCACTAATTGAGAGATAGGGCGATTCGAGAGGAATCAATTGGTAAAGCAAGTGGACTTTGCACATGCACCTTTTCGGGAGTTTTTAAAATTGAATAATTGCACAAACGACCTAAGCACTAATGTCAAGTACCATTTAAATTGAAGATTCAAAGTGGGTTGCACTTATTGATTACTCAAGAACTCAATCATTACAGGGAAATTATCAATTGCAAAAGTGAGTGATAGTTGAAATTTTTGTTCATTCTAAATGCACAAGAGGGATGAGAAAAGCAAGTATAGCACATAGGCAATCAAAATCTAAAGTTCAGGTATGTTCGGCATTTCCAACTTGCCTAGCAAAGAAGTGGTCCTCTACAAGGGAGTGAGATTTTGGGAATTAAGGTTTGTTGGAGGTTTATAGTGAGTTGGGAGTGCACTACAAGTGTCCTTGCATTAAAAGATCCTAAATTGAACACTATTGCAATTAATGATTATTGTAGCGTAAGCTTATTGTAGAGCAATCAAATAGTGAAATAGGCAGTATTCTTGGGCTATTAAGTTTAAATTGTTGTGTATAAAGCTTTAGGATATAAATTATAAGGTAGAATAATGGGAATTGATAAGAATGCAAAGATTGATGGCTCTAAATGAGATAATGTGGAGAGAAATCGTTATTTGCAAAAATGCACTTTTGAGTGAACTTTAAGGCTCAAATATGGAAGTAGCATACCCAAGAAAGTGTACCAAGGTTCCAAGTGATACAAAGTTGATGAAATAGCAAATGTTGAAATCAATGAATTCCCTAGCAGAGAAGTAAAAAATTGCACTTTTTCATTTTTCTAAGTCTTCTAGGGCTCTTTTGATTCCTCTCTCTTGGAGATAAGCATCAAAGTCATGGGCAAAATATTCTCCCCCTCCATTTGACCTTAGCCTCTTCAAAGTCTTTCCTATTTGATTTTCAACAACTGCTACATATTTCTTGAAACAAGAGAACACTTCATCTTTATGCTTCATAAAGTATAGTATTTTCCATATGCTAAAATCATCAATAAATGATAAATAATACCTGGATCCAAAGATTGAAGGCTCCTTTCTTGGCCCCCATACATCTGTATGGACTAGATTCGATATGTCTCCATGAATGTATTCCTTCTTTGTGAATGGTTGCCTATGAGACTTGCCAAATTGACAAGCACTACATTTGTAGATCATGTATTGTTTGGAGGTATTTGAGAAACCAAGCACACTCTGATCCCTATTGATTTGCTTCAGATCCATTTCACTTATGTGAGCTAACCTCTTGTGCCGAATTTCCAATTCTCATAATGTTTGACTACCATAAGTGAACAAAGCAATGTTCCTAGTATCTTGCAGCTCAAATGTAAATAATTTACCTGAACTTTCTCCTCTTGCTATCCTTTTGAACCCCTGATGTGGATCGTCAACAAATGATCCACTCTTTGTAAATTTGACTTGCAATCCTTTCTCAACAATCTGACCAACACCTATGAGATTTTTGGTTATGGTAGGAACATACAATACCTTGGGTAGGTAGGCAAGTGCTCGCTTTGCTCACACAAAAGGTACAAAACTTTTGCATCTGAATGCTCTAATACCAATGAAGTATTTTGATGGAAATGCACCTCAATGGAGTCCCCTTCTCAAGAGCACCACACATAGCAATTCCCACAGAACTTGTAGAATACGTAGAAACACAATACACAAAGAGCACAAACACAAATTTCCTCGGTGTTACAAATGTGGTCAAACATACAGTCTGTAGCTGACCAGGCCACTATAAAAAACATATACAAAAGTGTCCAATGGTCATTTGGCCTTTCACATGGACACTAACAATAATAGTTCAGGTATGCTTGCATTTTTTTGCTTGCATAGGAGAGAAGTGGTTCTTTGCAAGGGAGTGAGATTTTGTGAATTAAGGCTTTTTAGAGGTTTCTACTAAGTTGGGAGTGGTGTTAAGAAGATCCTAAATTCAACACTATTGCAATTAATGATTATTGTAGCATATGGAGTTCTTTTTCAGTAGTGTAGGTCATATTATATAGTTTGTGACACACTTCTTGAGCGAGAGGGTTTGGAGCACATAGATTGAAACTACTTAGGAAAGGGAGACATCATCTACTTGACTTGAGGTAAATCTAGAACTCTTCTTTCCCTCCCCTCTATTAAAAATATTGGAGCATCAGCTTTGGGTCTTGACAAGTGGGTTCACTCTAGAATACTAGTAAAGATAATGCTACATTTACAAGTAACAAATTTCCACTTCCATTGCTTTTTTTCTAAGGAGATGGTTGAGTATGCTCCAGAGATGAGCCGCTCTTGCACAAAACCTGCTCTACACCTACCAAGTTGACTCTATGGATGCTTAATAGAATTCTTTTGATTCACAATGATGCATTTACAACCACTAGGTACTTTGGAACATAATTTGGAAAAGTTTAAACCAAGATAGATAACTTGCATATGCAAGGAATGTGAGAAAACCTTCTATTTTTGGAATGCAGGTGCTCAATATTTTGCTCAGAGCTCGCAACCTGGTATGAATTGACTATAGAGATTTTTCACACATCTAATTCAAGATTATAGCTAACTAAAAAC
Organism: Ceratopteris richardii; assembly: GCA_020310875.1. Lineage (NCBI taxonomy): Eukaryota > Viridiplantae > Streptophyta > Polypodiopsida > Polypodiales > Pteridaceae > Ceratopteris > Ceratopteris richardii. Next base: position 166,612,666 of record CM035416.1, read on the forward strand.
AAGTTATTTCATGAATTTAGAGGCACTATACACTGAAAAATGAGTTTAGCAACTCAGGGGGGGTCATCTCAACATTTCAGGAGCAGATAATGTGTAGACATGGTTGACTTCATCAATTCATATCTGAAAAATGGCTGAAACAAAAAAAAGAAACATAATATGTAGATGAATAGAAATTTCACTCTAACTATAACAAGTTAAATTGCATCAAATGGTTTAGTACACACAAAGAAATCACTTCTGCAAAATCACTAAAATGATGAAGATGCAACAAAGAACAGTAGACAAAAATGAACTTGAAGAAATGTATCAAATTATGTATGCTAATGAATATATGATACAAAGAAAGTGTAATGTACTACTCATACATATGGTGAGCTCAAAGTATTCTCAATGATGTAGCTTAATAGCTCTCAGAATGACTCTTTCTACCCACGACAAAAAGCTTCTCTTTTTATACTCAACTAGTGAGTATGAATTTTGAATTTCCCTCACCTAAAAGTGTTCCTTCACTTTAGGGATGGTTTGAATTTATTCTTTCTACCACATGCATCATGGGTTCAACTCCATAAATTCACAAGATGCTATTATTTCTTGATTTTTACATTTATCCAAGGTAACTATTCTAAGCATGACTAACATAGGTTCACATATAGTTCCGTCTTGTGAAGAGATAAAATGGATGTGTAATCTCAAGCCTTTAGCAATGCACTTAGGCTTGCTAAATGTACCAAGAACTCCCCCGCAAGCCTAAGATGCTTAAGTCTTTAGTCCTTCATAATTTTCTACAAACCAATCATTGATTTGAACCTATTGAATTTCTTCCATCCAATGCCTTTGTCATCATATCTGCACATTGTTGATGTGTTGATACATATGAGAGTTGTATCTCCTTACTCATGATCGTTTCTTTGACATAATGGTAGTGAACTTCAATGTGTTTGGTCCTCGCATGATAGATAGGGTTAGTAGCAAGATGCAATGAACTAATGTTGTCTCCAAATATGCGTGGAGTAGAAGTATTTAACCCTAAATCTGAATATAGGGTCTTTATCCAAGTAGCTTCTTGAGCAGCATTTGCAAGTCCTCTATATTCAGCTTCAGCTGATTAAAGACCAAATCTAGGTTGCTTCGTTGAAGACCATGAGATCAATTTGGTACCTGCAAAAGTGAGATAGCCTGATGTTCTTCTCTTATCATCTTTAGAACCTTCCCAATCAACATCTGAAAATAGTTTGACATCTATATCAAATGTATAAGGGTAATATAGCCCTTCATTAATTGTGGCCTTCAAATACTTTAGGATTCTTATAGCTGCTTCCATGTGAGGCTTCCTTGGACTATGCGTGAATTGACTTAGCACACTAACTCCATAGCATATATCTACTCTAGTTAGAGTAGCATAGTTCAAGCTTCCAACTAGACTTTGGTAACTAGTCACATCTTCAATTAGCTCACCTTCATGAGCACTTAGCTTATGATTTACCTCCATGGTTGTACCTACGACCTTTATATTTTCCATCTTGAACTTGTTAAGAATATCTCCAATGTACTTCAACTCTAAGTTAGGAACATACCTCCTTCTATATATACCACTTCCAAACCTAGGAAGTACGTGAGTAAGCCAAGATCACTAATCTTGAACTCTTCTTTCATGTGAGCTTTGATCCTCTTGATTCCATCTGCATCATTACCTATAACAATTATATCATCCACATATACACAAAGGTTGATGACCTCTGAGAGATTCCTCTTTATGAAGAGGGAAGGATCTACCTTGCTCACCATAAATCCTTTATCTTGCAAATAAGTGACTAATCTATGATTCCAAGCTCTAGGAGCTTGCTTCAAGCCATACAAGGATTTCCTTAACCTACATACATGTTTTGGATATGATTTATCTTCAAAACCAAGAGGTTGGGCCATGTATACCTCCTCTAAAATCCAACTATTTAGAAAAGCATTTTTAACATCCATTTGATAGATATTCCAATTCTTAGAAGATGTTAGACTCATGATTACTCTAATTTTAGGCACTTTTGCTGCATGTGAGAATGTCTCTTCATAATCTATACCTTGGGTTTGAGCAAACCCTTTAGCCACAAGCCTTGTTTTGTACCTGTTAATTGAGCCATCAGAATTCTTCTTTACCTTGTAAATCGATCTTGAGCCAATGAATTTCATATATGGTTTCTTGGGAACCAATTCCCAAGTTTGATTTTCTTGTAGGGCTTCAATTTCTTCTTCCATGGCATCTCTCCATTCTGGTTTCTTCTTGGCTTCTTCATATGTTGATGGTTCTTCTGAGTTTGTATCATGCGCATTATAGATGCAATGCTTAGTGACCACGGATATGTCATAACCATACCTTTTTGGCTTCCTTTTCTCTCTAGTAGATCTCCTTATAGTTTGTTGAGATGATTCTGCCAAATCTCTCATCTCCTTCATTTTGGCTTTGCCTTTGGATTTCCAAGGATTGATTTCTCTTCTTGGATTCTTCTGATCATCATCAAAATCACTTGAATCTTCATGTGTATGCTCATTCCTCTTTGACAATGTTGAAAAGTCTTCCTCAAGGTGTTAGCTCCGAAAATGGTTGATTTTTATGCCCTAATGTGGTTTTATTTGGCAGGAAATTTGTTTGATTTCAGGTATTGCAGAATGAATTTGATAATTGATGAGAAGCATGCGGAGATATTGGTTGCAGGGATGTGGAGAAAAGGTGTCACCTGAAAAAGGCCATTGTGCTTTTGATGTTGGAAGATACTGTATCATCAAGGGTTCTGAGAAGGTCTTGATAACACAAGAGGAGAAGTCGAGAAGGCTTATTTGCACGTCCTTACGTAATGGTAGAGGTTTTCATGCAAGATATCCCTTGGCAAATAAGGGAATGACATCAAGGATTTCAAACGTGAAAGTGAGCTTCAAGTATGATGTTGAGAAAGAAGGGGGTTCCTTTCCATCGTGTTATTAAAGGTTTTATGATACAAGGTGGGGACTTTTCTGCTCGCAATGGCACAGGAGGACAAAGATTTTCCAATACTAATAAACTCCATAACTGCTGGCCGCTACCATGTGACTGAATATTTGGGGTCTGCTGCATTTAGAAAGGCTATATAAGCCCATGATTTGCACACAGGAATGGATGTCTGTATGAAGATTATTAAAAATAACAAGGAATTTTTTTATCAAAGCCTTGATGAAATTAAGCTTTTGAAGTTTGTGAATATGCATGATCCTGTGGACAAGTATCATATTCTAAGGCTATATGATTACTTCTACCACCGGGAACATCTTTTTATCGTGTGTGAACTGCTGCGAGCAAATCTATATGAGTTTCATAAATTCAACAGAGAGTCTGGGGGAGAAGTGTATTTTACCATGCCTCGGCTGCAGTCAATCACTCGTCAGTGTCTCGAAGCATTGGAATTTCTCCATAGACTTGGGATCATTCACTGTGATTTGAAGCCTGAGAACATCTTGGTGAAAAGTTATAGTCGATGTGAGATAAAGATCATAGATCTTGGTAGTAGCTGCTTCAACCAGATCATTTGTGTTCATATGTGCAATCCCGGTCATATCGAGCACCCGAAGTTATTCTTGGGCTTCCATATGATTCAAAAATCGACATTTGGTCACTTGGATGTATTTTAGCGGAACTCTGTACTGGAAATGACTGGATTCGAGGAGGTCTTAATTTCAAATTGTGGTGAATTTAAAGAGGGGGAGGTTATTTTGTCAGGATGCAGCGGGCAGATCCGTTTTTTGCAGGTCTGACGAGCGAAACAGAAAAGGGGTGGGGAGGTTACGCAAAAAAATTGTATGGGGGGACCCCTGCAGTTTTTGGACGTTCCTGCTCAAGAGAAAACGAGAGGGAGAGCCAGACTGTGCATTTTACATGAAGACTGGGATCTGCAAATTCGGTTCAACGTGTAAATTCAACCATCCTGAAAATGCATCAGCTACTGCTAGTGACGGGAAAGGAGTAGATGATGTGAATGGGAATCTGAAGTCTGCACTTGTTGAAGTTTCAACGGGGCCAGCAAAGCCTGCCATTGGCTTCAATGCGAAAGGGCTTCCTATTAGGAGTGGAGAAACTGACTGTCCATTCTACATGAAAATGGGAGCTGCAAGTTTGGATCGGTATGTCGGTTCAATCATCCGGATGTTGCTGCAAGTTCAGTGTTACAGCAGAACCAGATACATGGGGCCTCTTTACTAGGAGGCCTCAGTTCAACGTACGGAGATTATTCTTCATTCTCTGGGTCCCTTCCAAGTTATGGGGTGAATTTGTCAGGAAGTGAATTTGGTTTGCCAACTCTATCACAAACTTAAAAATACGAGAGGGGGCGCCGAATTTTTTTTGGGGCTCTGGTTTTTCTTCGTTTTTGGGGGAGACATTGGGAAAAAAAAAAAAAAGGTCCCATTGGAAGAAGGGGGGAGCTCTCTCTGGCGGGTGGGGAGTGTTCGGCTGCTACAGGCTCTTGCTCTGGACAAGAGAAGAAGGGGGGGAAGCTGTCATTTCAGGGGGGACTCTCCCTTGGCTGTCGTGTGCCTCCTGGGCAGAAGCGGAAAGGGGGGGAAGAGGACGTCCTCAGCTGCATCTGAGGGGAAAGGAGTTCGAGCCAGATGTCAAGACCACTTTCTTGCTGAGGGTATGACTATGGACCCTACTTCCTGAGGACGAGGAATGGATTCATTCGGGAGCTCAGTACATCGCTGCTGAACATGGGACCGGTGGAAAATTTGTCTGGTAGGCGTCCAAGTTGAACTCCTGCGGTGCAGATAAGCTGCTGTGGTTTTTTTCTTTGTTCTTTGTCACATGATTATGTGTGTCTGCTTTTCCAAAAGAATGGTGTGACTATGCGCAAACTGTTGAAGTGCACTAATGGAGATTGTCTCAACGAATGAGCTGAATGTAATAAAAAAGGGATTCAATTTGTTTTCCTTAATGAATACACTTGCGTTCAAAATTTCTTCTCGAGCCTCCAGTTTGTTGACTGCCAAAGAAAGCGAACCTCTTGTCCCTCTGTGCAGGAAGCGTTTCCAGATTCAGGTATGTGATTGACTAACGCTAGGAATCTCACTCCCCCTTGGGTGTAACCAAGGACTATTGCGCTTCTATAGTTACGAAAACCCCCAACTGTGTAGTGGAAGTTGAGAACACCGACGACAAAGGTTCAGTTTTTCCCGTGTCTGTTAACGTGTGTGACTGTAATTCTATGGTTAATTGTGCACCCTAGGAATTTGTTGATTATAGTCTGATCTATGATGACGGCTGGAACAGCCCAAGAGGCGAACAATCTCTCCACACAACACTAACAGCACGAACTTCAAGGGAAGCACCGGGGATGCAATGACCCTCACACATATGGCTATAGGTGGGGATTTACACACGCTCCAACCCAAACTGGACGCATGCACAGGAAAACAAAACCTGGGATTATAGAAAATGTACAAGGACTGGTGTGTTGGTTTATTCGAGGGATAGAAACTGAACTTGAGGTACCTTGTTGGAAATATTCATTTGCCGATATTCGCCTGATTACATAATGTATGGAAGATTTCTTGGCCATAGCTAGGAATGAATCTCTAATAAGGGGGGGATGCACGTGTGGGTGTGATTGCGGGAATATCTGATGCCATCAATAATGGTTATCAGTCATGGGGTCCTCTATTTGGAAAGCTTTTCTTCGCCATTTGGGTGATAATGCATTTGTATCCCTTCTTAAAGGGGCTGATGGGAAGGCAAAACCGTACCCCAACCATTGTGGTGGTTTGGTCTATTCTGTTGGCATCTATTCTCTCGCTCCTGTGGGTGAGGGTGAATCCCTTTTTGCCCAAGCAGACAGGTCCACTGCTGGAAGAGTGTGGGCTAGGTGTGATTGAACTCCTCGGGAATTGTCGAAATGCTTTAGCCTGCGTGACAGCACATTGGCAGATTGAATGCTTCAAAGAGGCTACCTATATGAGGAAGTGTGTGTGAGTAGAGGTGGGAAAGAAAGAAAGGGGAAAAGTAGGTGTGGCATGAGTGGAAGAGATTGAGTATATGGATGCCGGAGTGTGGGTGTGTGCATAGGTGTGTGCATAAGTGCATACGTGAATTGAGATTAAGTGAAAGGAAGTGAAAAAAGGGGGCACATAGACTCGTGAGTGAAGAGAAATGGAGGAGTGTATATATATAAAGGTGTGTGTGCCAAAATAGGTATGAGAAAGAGTGGGTGTAAGCGAGAGAGCACAAGCAAATTGGACGAGAGTGAAGAAAAATGGGAAGAGAAAAATAAAAGGGAGTGTGAAGGGACGAGAGAACAAGGGTGCTAAGAAGGGGGCGAGGTAACGGAAAGAGTGAGGTAAATAGAGGAATAGGAATAGAGTGAGTAGAGTAAGGAATCGTGGGTGAGAGCGGGTGTCAGCACGATAAGTAGTCCTTGGAGTTGGGGTTTTAGGGTGTGGTTGAATTCAAGTCTCCATTCTCTTCTCTTCCCATGACTACATTTGAATATTATTAAATGACTAGAGGGAAGGAAAGCGGCATAGTGCAAGAAAAAATGAACCCAAAGTGTGTGTGAGGATACTTTCCCTTGGACCAAGAGAGCCAACATTTTGGTGCGTTTGCCGGGAACATACGAGCTAGTGCATAGATATAGGAAGAATCCATTGCGAGATAATTGTGGGCTCTAGGTAATCCAATTGGACCGATTGCGAGGGGTTTGCGCAAAATAAAGGCTTCCACAATCATTTTTCCCTTGGGCTCAAGACCTCAACATTTTGGTGCGTTTGCCGGGCACATACGAGCTAGTGCATAGATATAGGAAGAATCCATTGCGAGATAATTGTGGGCTCTAGGTAATCCAATTGGACCGATTGCGAGGGGTTTGCGCAAAATAAAGGCTTCCACAATCATTTTTCCCTTGGGCTCAAGAGCCAATCACAAGGTCATATGGAATTTTAATTTTCTTGCAATCATCTTCAAAACAAGATTTTTTTCATAAAAAACATCTCTACTAACAATGAGACCTTTATTGCTTGGATTATATAATCTAGAACCTTTATGATTAAGGTTATAGCCAATGAATATGCATTTTGTTGCCTTTGGTTCCAATTTGCCTCTGATTTGTGAAGGTATGTGTGCATATGCTATGCACCCAAAGATCCTACAATGGTCAAGGCTAGGTCTTCTTCCATTCCATGCATCCAATGCTTTTCATGAGAGTCTATTGATAAGATAGGTGGTTGTGGATACTGTTGGAGATAGACGTCTGCAGAAGCACGCGAACAACACAAGGAAGAAGAAGAAGATTGGAGCACAAACACACAATACTGAATGTATTACTAGAGAATGTATAAAGATAAGTAGCCCATTAGGGCAATAGGCGTATATACAAGCCGGGGGAAAAAAACCTCTTAAAGAGGGAAAAAAGTGCCCTGGCGGTCCTAGTGTGTTCACACACATCACTACCTAAATATATCAACAAATCCCCCTTGGGAGTGATGCGGTGAACAAGGAGCTGGCACTCATGTATAAGGAAGTGCCAAGCTATGTGGAAATCACTCCACAAAAGGAAGTAAGCCCAAAGCTTTGCAGAAAGCTTCAAACTTCTCCCTAGGCAGAGCCTTCGTGAAAAGGTCTGCAATGTTCTCCTGCCTGGGCACATATGCCAAGCTAATCTCCCTAGCAGAGAACCTCTCCCTGACATAGTGATAATGCACCTCAATGTGCTTAGTGCGAGCATGGAACACAGGGTTCCTCGCAACTGCCAATGCGCTCTGACTGTCAGTGAAGATGGTGGTGGCAGAAGACTGGCCAACACCCAAATCAGCCATAAGGCATCTGAGCCACACACACTCAACAGTCGCTGTGAAAGTTGCCCTATACTCAGCCTGACAACTGGAAGTGGCCACTGTAGGCTGCTTCTTGCTCAACCAAGATATACATGAGCTACCAAGCATGAAGCAAAAACCACTCGTGGACACACGAGTGTCATAGCAACCAGCCCAATCTGAGTCAGAAAAAGCATGCAAATCTGGCGGTAGTGATCCCCCCTTGGGATAAAACAACCCAAGTAGCCGAGTGCCACTCAAGTAGCGAAAGATGCACTTAACCGCCTTCCAATGCGTGACTCCTGGGCAATGCATAAACCTGCTCATCTGTGAGACAACAAACTGAATATCTCGCCGAGTAATGCATAAGTAAATCAAGCATCCAACAGCCTGCTGATAGAGAACAACATCAAATGCATCTCCAGCATCATGAAGACTCAATCGTAAACCTGTCTCCATAGGAGTGGCAATAGGCTTACAGTCTTCAAGGCCAAAACGCTGCAATAATGTGTCAATATATTTTGTTTGACACAAAGCCATTCCACCATCAACGTGCATAAACTGAATGCCCAAATAGTGATGCAAATGCCCCAAATCAGACATCTCAAATGAGGCATGCACATCAGCCTTAAAATCAGCAATATGCGTCTCAATAGGACCAGTGAGCAGCATGTCATCAACATAGACAACAATGATCAGAAGCACATCATTAGCATGCTTAACATATAAGGTGCTTTCAGTTGGACTGTTCTCAAAACCATGTGCAATCAGATAGGCATGTATCTTCTCATACCAAGCACGTGGTGCTTGCTTTAAACCATATAATGCCTTCTTTAACTTGCAAACCTGGTTTTCATGCCCTTTCTGCACAAAGCCACGGGGCTGAAAAACATACACTTCTTCATGCAAATCACCATTCAGAAATGCAGTTTTAATGTCCAACTGATGTACATTCCAACCATTATGGGCTGCAAGTGCACAGATGCTCCGAACAGTAGTCATACGACATGTGGGTGCAAAGGTCTCATCAAAATCAATGCCTCTTTCCTGTGCATAACCCTTTGCAACAAGCCTATCCTTATACCTGTCAACTGTACCATCCGATTTACGCTTCAGCTTGTATACCCACTTAGTGCCAATGGCCTTCTTGCCAGGAGGCAAGTCACATAAAGACCAAGTACCATTCTTCATTATAGCATCATATTCAGATTGCATAGCAGCCATCCAATTTTCTGAATTTTGTGCTTCATCAAAAGAAACAGGCTCATTCTCATTACAAAGACTAGACGCAGCCATAACATAGCAATCTGATGCAAAGGAGGCACTATGAGAGCCTAAACGAGTACGATATGACAAAGGTGCATCTAATTTGTTGTCACGCAAAGTCTACACCAGCCAGTTTGGCATAGTTTTTGTCTGCTCAATATCAACTCTCTCATCAACAAGTGCATCATGTAAATCTCCATCAGAAATGGAATGATCTGCATCATCATATGAAGCCTGCAAAGGCTAGAAGATGCCTCATTAGGACCAGCACTAGACTGTCCACCTGTAAAAAGAGGCATCAAAGTATCATACATGTCTTTGGAGCTCACAGATGTCTCCTTAGTACATGAAAGCAATGGCTGAATTGCATCTTCCACAAAAACAACATCACGGCTAACCAGAATGCATTTTGTTTGTGGATGATACAGACGATAGCCTTTACTTTCAGAACTGTACCCAACAAAAATACATTTTACTGCCTTATCATCCAATTTTCTGCGATGTTGTTCAGGCACTAGTGCATATGCCAAACAACCAAAAACACGCAGATGAGCAACAGATGGCTTGCGGTCATGCCAAGCCTCATATGGAGTGATAAATTGCAGCGCTTTAGTGGGACACCTCTTCAGTACATATGCTGCACACATGACAGCCACAAGCCAGAAACTATGTGGTAAAGCCTGACTCTTGACCATGCACCTCGCCATCTCCATGAGTGACCTGTTCTTTCGTTCAGCAACTCCATTCTGTTGATGTGTATACGGCACTGTACACTGGTGTTTTATCCCACGTTCAGCCAGAAATGCATTAAAATCAAAAGACATATATTCCCCCCCTCGATCAGAACGGAGGGTGCCCATTTTACATGCTGACAGATTTTCAGCCAAAACCAAAAACTGTTTAAAGCACATGAACACTTCAGACTTTGCTTTGAGTGGATATACCCATGCATGCCTAGAAAAATCATCAATGAAAGTCACGAAGTAAAGGTAATTTCCAAAAGAGGGTGTCTGCATAGGACCACAGACATCACTATGTACAAGCTGCAATTTCTGCGTAGCCCGAACTGAACCATCTTTTGGAAAGGATGAACGCTGCATTTTGCCCAAAATACATCCCTCACAAACATGTTTTCCAGGTGCCTCAAGTTTGGGCAAAGAGGACACCATTTCAGATTTCTGCAGGCGTAGCAAACTAGCAAAATTCAGATGACCAAAGCGTGCATGCCAAAGCTTTGCATCTGACATAGCCTAAGAATCATGAACTGCACATGCCGAATCATTCACAGATCTTTCATAGTCTATGAGCTTACACAGCCCATGACATAAAATGCCAGAAGCAATAATCACATCCCCATTTGACAGATCATGAACTGTACACTTGTCATCAACAAATTTCACAACCAAGCCAATCTTGGCTAATGCAGAAACTGATAATAGATTCTTCTTGATCCCTGGCACAAATAGAGCATCTGACAAAGTGAAAGAACTACCATCAGCAGTAGTCAAAATGATCTTACCAACTCCCATAACACGATAAGAGGAGTTGTTGGCGCATGTAACAGTATTCCCTATAGGGGCAGGCTCGAGTGAAGCGAAGAAACTGCGCTGCGAGGTAATATGTTTGGTCGCCCCATTGTCAAAATACCAAACATCTGAGTCTATTGTAGACATGCACAGATCATGAGAAGATGGGTCAAAACTGCAGACAGTAGTAAACACCCATTCTTCTTCTTGCACAAGATTTGCAGACTCTGTTTTTGGTGTAGAGGCCTCTGCAACAACCATTCCAGCCTCTTTCTTCTTTGCCTCTTTTGCAGCCAGTTTTGGACAGTTCTTTATGATATAATCATTTGCTTTACAGTACTTGCAAAACAATTTCTGCTTTTCTGATTTCTTCTCGATTGTGCAGCATTTGCAGATTTCTGCTTACTAGTAGAAGAGCTCCATTTTCCTTTGCCCTTCTGACTAGCTAGGAAAGCTTGATCTGCAACACGCATAATGGACCTGTTCTACCTGGACTTATCTTCCTGCAACAGAACAGAGACTAACTCCTCAAATGACAAGGCATTTGGATTGCCTTTCATCATCAATCGAAGAGTAGAGGCAAAACTCTGATATGAATCAGGAAGACCATTCAGAATGGTCTGCACAAGTGAGCTATCTGGTATAACCTCATCAGTAGAAATCAATTGTTCCTTCAGGTCTTTGATCTTTGTGAGAAAACTGTCCATAGAATCACCTTCATTTATGTGCTCACTCTCCAACTGTTTTCGGAGGTAAGCAACACGAGCCTCATTCCTAGCCTGGTAAAAAGTGGTAAGTGTATCCCAAGCATCCTTAGCTGTTCTGCAAGAGCGAATATGAGGAATAATGGCACGTTTGACAGACAAAGCTATCAATGCATGTGCCTGGGCATCTTTGTCATCCCAACGAATCTGCTCTGTAATAGGTGCAATAGAAACAACAGCACGAACAGGAATCTGTGGAATATAATCTTCGACACCATCTTCATCAGCTCCAGCACCTGTATTTGCAGTACCTGTTATTACAGGTGTAACAGGACGTCTTTCAACACCCTGCACAATGTTCCATAGTCCTTTTGCAACCAATACATGTCGCATCATATAAGCCCATAATGGATAGTTGGTACCATCCAACTTATCCTCAATAGCCAACATACAGAATACATCACTGCTTTCAGCCATGGCCGATGACTAAAATACCTTGATGCAAAAAATCGACTGTATCTCAAAAAGTTGAACAAAACTACCCAGACGAGTTCTGCTAGACCTGTAGCAGACTTCGAGACGCTTAAACTGGCAAACAGAAACTGGTATATAGCTTTGGCACAAAAAGACAAAATAGCCTGCACAAGCATTGCGATAGTGCATTCGGAAGCCGAAACAAGCTCAGATCGCAATTTCAGCACCACAAAGCGAAGCCATTTTGATCTCGGAAACACGCTGAGTATGCTCACCAAAATTCGTGCGATTCTGAGATTGCAAACAGAGGAGTGTCGATGGCGCCCTAGATGAAGCAACGACCTGCTCTGATACCAATTGTTGGAGATAGACGTCTGCAAAAGCACGCGAACAACACAAGGAAGAAGAAGAAGCTTGGAGCACAAACACACAATACTGAATGTATTACTAGAGAATGTACAAAGATAAGTAGCCCATTAGGGCAATAGGCGTATATACAAGCCGGGGGAAAAAAACCTCCTAAAGAGGGAAAAAAGTGCCCCGGCAGTCCTAGTGTGTTCACACACATCACTACCTAAATATATCAACAGATATAACCTCTTCCCATAGGTAATTGGGCAAAGTTTTCTCATTTAGCATTGACTTTGCAACCTCCACTATGGTTCTATTACTCCTTCCTGCCACTTCATTTGTTATGGAGTATACTTGGTTGTAATCTCTCTTTTGATTACTCTCTCTTGGAGATAAGAATCAAAGTCATGGGAGAAATATTCTCCCCCTCCATCTGACCTTAGCCTCTTCAAAGTCTTTCCTATTTTATTTTCAACAAGTGCTAGATATTTCCTAAAATAAGAGAACACTTCATCTTTATGTTTCATAAAGTATACTATTGTCCATATGCTACAATCATTGATAAATGACACATAATACTTGGATTGAGAGATTGAAAGCTCCTTGCTTGGCCCCCATACATCTATATGGACTAGCTCCGATAGGTCTCCATGAATGTATCCCTTCTTTGCCTATGAGACTTGCCAAATTGACAAGCACTACATTTGTAGATCATGTGCTACTTAGAGATATTTTGGAAACCAAGCACACCGATCCCTATTGATTTTCTTCAGAGCCGTTTCACCTATATGAGCTAACCTCTTGTGCTCAATTTCCAATTCTGATAATGTTTGACTACCATAATTATACAAATCAATGTTCCTAGTATCTTGGAGCTCAAATGTAAATAGTCTACCTGAAAATTCTCCTCTTGCTATGCTTTTGAATCCTTGACGTGGATCCTCAACAAATGCTCCATTCTTTGTAAATTTAACTTGAAATCCTTTCTCAACAATCTGACCAACACTTATGAGATTTTTGGTTACGGTTCTAACATACAATACCTCGCTCAATAGGTTCATATTACTATCTGAATTCTTTACATTGCATATCTTCTCTGGTGAATGTCTTCTGTCATCTCTTGTTTGGACTTCATATCTATTTCTTGGATCCTCGAGATTTGAGAGTAGAGCTACATTCCCTAGTACATGATTAGAGCAACCCAAATCTATATAGAATACATGTTCATCTCCTTTACCTTTCTTCATGGTCATGTTCATCAAAAGTAATGAGTCCTCTTGAGCTTGATCATTTGCATAGTTGTTGTAGTCTCTCTTTCCTCTATATCCTCCTTGATAATTATTGTTTTTGTATGAGTTGTTGTTGTAGCCATTGTTATTGTTGAATCTTCCTCATGAGCTTCCATAGCCTTCTTTGTTGTAGCCTCTCCCTCTTTGGTTTCTAGGATTCTTGAAACAATTCTCAGTGATGTGATTAGTTAAGTCACATATGCCACATGGTGAGGAGATTTGAGATCTCCCCTTGCCTTGTCTTCCTCCTCTGCCTCTTCCTCTTCAGCCTCTACATCTACCTGCAAAGTTTGCTTGAGAAGTACTACCTTCATCATCAGACTTTTTACTCTTACTTTTACCTCCTTATTCTTGTTCTTATCTGTATATATGGCACATGTTTGATTACCTTTTGAGTTGTCTCCATTCTTCATAAGTGTTGCCTCATGTGTGAACAATTGTCCCATGAGAGTGTTGAAATCAGCAACCTACATATCCTTGTAGAGGTCCATGGTTGTGGTGAAAGCTTCCCATTTGTCATCTGTCTTTATTCCATTGATCACTTGCCTCATTATCTGCTCTTCATCAATGACTTCTCCAGTGCTCCCAAGTTGATCTGCTATGTCCTTCATTTTGGTGAAAAAACCCGTCACACTTTGCTTGGGCATCTTCTTGAGTGTAGTGAACTCCATTATAGTTGGTTTTTTCTTGCCTTGGTACTTCATGAGAAGAGTGCTTCAAGAGCATTCAAATTCTCTTGTGAAGTCTTGGAATTCCTGATGTGTGGAAGTAAAAAATTAGAGATTGAGTTAAGAATGTATGACCTGGCTAGAGCATCCTTGTGGTTAACCACTCTTGTTCTTCTTGAGTTGGTTGTCCTTTGCTTCTGAGGATTGGCATCATCTCATCTCTTGAAATGTAACCATAGAGGTTTCTCCCTTGAAGATAAGCTTCCAGTCTAAGTGACCAAGCTGAGTAATTACCTCAATCCAATTTGTCTATGGATGAAGGAAATCCATCTCCCATGTTGATTTTTTATTGCTCTAATACCACTTGAAGGAGATGGTTGAGTATGCTCTAGAGATGAGCTGGTGTTGCACAAAACCTGCTTTACACCTGCCAAGTTGAATCTAGGGATGCTTAGTAGACAACTTCTTTGGCTTCACAATGATGCATTTACAACCGCTAGATACTTTGGGACATAATTCCCAAAACTTTGCACCAAGATAGATAACTTGCATATGCAAGGAATGTGAGAAAAACTTTTATTTTTGGAATGAAAGTGCTCAATATTTTGCTCAGAGCTCACAACATGGAATGAATTGACGAGAGAGATCAAGTGTATAGCTAACTAAAGCAAGTTATTTCATGAATTTAGAGGCACTATACATTGAGAAATGCGTCTAGTAACTCAGGGGGCTCATCCCGACATTACAAGAGCAAGATGATGTGTAGACACAATTGACTTCATCAGTTCTTATGTCAAGATTGGCTGAACCAAAAATAATGAAACTTGGCATGTAGATAGTAGAAACCTATGTCAAGTCAAAGTGCATCAAATGGTTTAGTACACATAGAGAAATCACTTCTGCAAAATCATTGAAATGATGAAGATGCAATAGAGAATAGTGAATAGAAATGAACCTGAAGAAATGTATCAAATTATTTATGCTAATGAACATATGATACAAAGGAAGTGTAGTGGACTACTCATACATATGTTGAGCTCAAAGTATGCTCAATGATGTAGTTTAATAGCTCTCAAAATGACTCTTTCTACCCATGACTAAAAGCTTCTCTTTTTATACTCAACTAGTGAGTTTGAATTTTGAATTTCCCTCACCTATTTAGGGGTGGTTTGAATTTGTTCCTTCTACCACGTGAGTCGTGGGTTCAGCTCCCTAGCTTCATGAGAGTCTATTCTTTCTTGATGTTTACATATATCCAAGGTAACTATGCTAAGAATGACTAGCATAGGTTCACATATAGTTCCTTCTTGTGAAGAGATAAAATGGATGTGTAGTCTCAAGCCTTTAGCAATGCACTTAGGCTTGCTAATATTCCAACATTTTTGGGAAAAAGAAACTTAGGAAGAGCTCAACCTTGAGATTCAGTATAGATTATTTGGGAGTTGGTCAGTGGTGAATAGGATATCAAAGCCTTGTAAGATCATAAAGTGATTTAACATTCCAAGAGTGAGCAAGGAAGAGGGGTTCCTTTCAATCCAACTAATATTGCATACTTGTACATGCATGCGGACATATAGAATAATCACTCGTTTATTAAGAAAATGAAAAAATAATCAAGCATTTATACCAAGGAATTCTTGGCATGGAGTTCTTCCACTAAGAAATCTATAAGGAGATCAATTTGGTATGTGTCAGAACCATCTCTTTGAAATTCATCTTCATTCAAGAAAGGAAGAGAAAGACTATCTATGCATGGACTTGAGAGTATAGAGCATCATTGTGTGTGAAGCATTCATGGGTGTGTGTACTTAAATTGGCACATTTATGATTCTGAGATCCGAAGCTACACTAGGGCAAAGATGAAGGGTGAATGCACAAAGATGCAATAGTGGATCATGTACTAAGCATATAATTGATAGAAAAGCATCAAATAAAGAAAGCATAGGGTCATCAAATCTAATACCTACGTCATTAATTGATAATCTTAGTGATTCAAGAACTGATTCTAAGAACATATCATTCTCAATCTACATGGATGAATTTCGAAAGGGTTTGAGCTTTGTATCCAAGAAAGAGGTAGAATATGATGTTCATCTCACCTATGAAAAAAAAATGGGCATGGGGCATATACATTTAAGGATCCATGGGGATACACACTCGTGAAGATAAAAAATTCAAATGTCAAAGTGACCTTGTGTTGAAACCTTGCTATCAAGAAAGAAGGCAATGCTTATGTGGATAAGGAAGGCTCCCTATATGGCTTTCATGCAAATCTTAAAAATTTGGATGATTACAAAGGATTTATTCCTAAATAAATAGAATGCAATTTCTTGTGATGATCCCAATTGATTCATAGGTATCCACTATTAGATATGCTCAATACTCCACCCTCATGTGACCACAAATGATCCATGGTGCTCTAAGTTGTAAGGCCCCCATTATGAGGAGAAGACATTATGAGAGCTCAGACATTTGTGGAACCCTAACTTCCAAGTTAGATGAGGTCTATGTGTGACCGTTGATGGCTGTAGATGATCTTTGTGAGCCTAGCTGGTAGGTTAGGTAGGGCATAAACTTCTAGGCCATTGGGTTGCCATTTAAGGTGAAAATAAAGGCTCTGTGGCATTGTGCTATTTCCCCATAGAACCTTAACATTTATCGACTATGTTTATCTATACCGAACCACCATGTAAAAGCTATATAAGCATGGACCAGGTTGAGCTTTACATAGCATTGTACACTAGTAAGCCCTTCATCTAGAGTCTGTCTAGATTGCCATCTAAGCTCCACATTGGGAGCACATGGGTGGACAACACCATCATTGTAACTACATTATGCTCGGTAATCTGAGAATTCGGGTTCTCTATCTCTCAGTTTGCATCTATCTTTGTCTACGTTTTTCTCTCAACTTTGTCTACACGTCTATTCCGTTGTGCTGTTGATTTCTTACATGGTATCAGAGCTCTAGAGGCTCTGAGTGGTGCAAAAGCAGAAACACAGAGGTTGTAGAGGTCTGAACAACAAAAGAGAGAAGATGTCAAGCGGCGTGTCATCATCTACGACTGGGAATCAAGGTGGTTCATCAACAGGAGTAGGTGGTGCACAAGCAGGAGTAGCAATGATGCCGATCGTCCCAACATTGTGGATACGGCCAACAGGCTTCATAGAAGCTAAAGTTGATGGTACAAACTACACCCTGTGGAAGTTCAAAATCACTTCTATTCTTGATTCATATGAGCTTTTGGAGACTATTCTTGGGATTGATCATGAGCCCCAAGAAAGACCTGATCCAAATAATCCTGGTCCAATGATTCCCCTTGATGCTGATCTTCTACGTGCTTGGAAACATAGAAATGCAGATGCACTCTGTGCTCTAGTTACAAGTACTTCTGATAGTGTTCTGACTCTCATTCAGCATACTATGAAGGCATGTGAAGCATGGAACATATTGAGAAATCAATATGAAACTTGTAATCAGACACGGGTTCAGAACTTGGAGAATCAGCTTGCAACAGAACAGTTTGCTGATGGGGAGACTGGAGAGGTGTTTATCACTCGCATAAAGAATCTACGAGATCAAATAGCAGGAGCAGGTGTTCAAAAAGTCAAGTGATGAGCTAGCTCGACCTTGTCTTCGAATCTTTCCACCTAAGTTTGATGGTTTGGTAACTGCTCTTAACACTCAAATCAGACCTCAACCACTAACTTTTGAAGAATTTAGTGCCTTACTCATAAAGGAGGTGCTGCGGCTCAAGACAAGGAGTGGTGGTAGCAAAGGAGATGCTACATTCACAGCAAATGCCAGAGGAGGCAAAACAGACTCTTCAAAAGATGGAGACAAAAAGAAGAATGAAAAAAAGAAGTTCAAAGGAGAGTGTTTTCACTACAAGAAGAAGGGACACAAAATCCAAGATTGTCACATCAAGAAGGCAGAAGAGAAGAGTGGCTCTTCAAAAGGTGGCAAGGGCAAGGAGTCTTCC
The DNA here is from genome assembly GCA_020310875.1 of Ceratopteris richardii. Classification (NCBI taxonomy): domain Eukaryota; kingdom Viridiplantae; phylum Streptophyta; class Polypodiopsida; order Polypodiales; family Pteridaceae; genus Ceratopteris; species Ceratopteris richardii. The sequence goes on from CM035416.1 coordinate 166,630,745, forward strand.
AACATAGCAGAAATAGAGCTTGAGTTATTTGTTACGATAGAGGAGGTGTGCTCCTCAGTTGAAGATTCAGTAACAGATGACTCATGGGTGTTGGACAGTGGTGCATCTCGTCACATGACGAGTAGAAAAGACTTTTACAGTTCCTTACAGCCTCTAAAGGAACCCACCACAGTAAAGGTAGGGAACAATGCAAGATGTCTTGCAGAGGGCGAAGGTACGGATTCTTTCATTAACTCTAATGGCGATATCATGAAGCTTTCAAATGTGTTGTATGTTCCACAAATAAAATGAAATCTACTTTCAGTAGCTTCTATAATTGATCAAGGTCATCAAGTATCTTTCAGTAAGACAAGAGCTAAGATTATGGATGGTAACAACAACATTGTTGGGACTGGCATAAGGAGGAACAACCTGTATGAGTTGTGTGCTCTTACAACCACTACAAACGTGGGCACAAGTAAGCTATGGCATGAGAGATTCTGCCACATTGGATACCCTGTACTGAAGGAGATGCATCACAGGGTATGGTTGCACACCTACCATCAATTGCAGAAATGAAGGAACCATGTGAAGCTTGCATGATGGGCAAGCAATAGAGGAAGGCATTTCCACAGGAAAGAAAGAACAGGGCAAGCTATCCTCTAGAGTTGGTGCATGCTGACTTGTGAGGTTGTGGGTGTACTTCCTTCATGATAAGGCTCAAGCTTTTGGTAAGTTTAAAGAATGGCTTCAGTTTGTTGAAACTGAAATAGGGAAGAAGATAAAGAAATTCAGGACAGACGGTGGTGGTGAGTTCACATCAACAGAGTTTGAAGATTTCTGCAAGAGTAAGGGAATCAAGCATCAACTCACAGTGGCACATAGTCTTCAACAGATGGGTGTTGCAGAACATCAGAATCAAACCATCATGGAGATGGCAAGGTGCATGTTGAAAGGAAAGGGTTTGCCTAATCCATTTTGGGCAGAGGCTATCAACACTATTGTCTACATCTTGAATTGAAGCTACACCAAGGCACTCGATGGAAAGACTCCACAAGAAGCGACTGGTAAAAAGCCTTTTGTTTCCCATTTCAAAGTATTTGGAGGTGTATGTTATGTACATGTTCAGATAAGGAGAGAAACAAGCTTCAATCAAAAACCATCAAATGTATCTTCCTAGGGTACAATGAAGATAAGAAGGCTTATAAGCTTTATGACCCTGAGGCTAAGAAGATAATGGTGAGTCGTGATGTGGTGTTTAAGGAGACGCACCACATGTAGTGGAGGAGGAAAAGAGAGCTTCCACTTTATCATCAAGCAAAGGGGCAATCCACTATGAGCCTGGCCCAAGAGCTACCCCTTCTACATAAGAGAAGGAAGCATCATCTTCAAGTGATGAGTCTGAAAGTCACCAACCTATCAACACCCAAGTGGAAAAGCCATTTCCATGTTGGGTGAGGTAGCTCTATTCTGCAAACCCCATCCCACAATCACTAGAACAGGTTGCAGATGGACCGAGGCGATCACAAAGAATAAAGGAACAGAGACGAGCAAGTGCCCATATTGTAAACGCAGCATTGATGGCTGATCTCATTCAAGAAGAAGCAAAGGAACCAACCAATGTGGAAGAGGCACTCCATGATCTGAATTGGAGGGCTTCCATGCAAATAGAATACAACAATATCATGAAGAATGGAACTTGGGAGCTAGTGGATTGACCCCCTAAGCGTAAAGTCATTGGGACCAAGTGGGTCTGGAAGCTAAAGTACAAGGTTGATGGTACTCTAGAAAATTGTAAAGCAAGACTTGTTGCACAAGGCTAATCACAAGTTGAAGGCATTGACTTTTGTGAATCATTTGCCTCGACTACAAGAATGACTACTATCCGAGTAGTACTAGTTGTGGTTGCACATAAGTGTTGGCCAGTCTATCACATGGATGTCAAATCTGCATTCCTGAATGGAGACCTCAAGGAGGAGGTATATTCGTCTCAACCACCAGGGTTTGAGGCTCCCTATTCAGAGAACAAGGTATGTAAGCCGAAGAAGGCATTATATGGGCTAAAACAAGACCTTAGAGCATGGTACCAACGGATAGATAAGTATCTCTTGGATCTAGGTTTCAAAAGATGTGCTTCTGATGCTAACTTGTATGTTCTAAAGAGAGGAGGGAAGACGATTGTGCTTGTACTCTATGTAGATGACCATGTGATTATAGGAAATGATGATGCTCTTCTTCAACAAACAAAAGATGCCCTGAGTTCAGAATTTGAAATGACAGACTTGGGCTTAATGCATTATTTCTTAGGTCTTGAAGTTTGGCAGGAACCACGAAAGATTTTCATCTCTCAACAAAAGTATGCAAGGCAGATATTGAAGGCATTTGACATGGCAGATTGTAAGGAAATTTCTACACGTATGGAGGTCAACACAAAATTATCTATTGAAGATACTTCACCTCCCGTGGATATTGGAACATATAGGAAATTAGTTAGAAGTCTCATCTACTTGTGCAATATCAGACCAGATATCTCTTATGTTGTTGGAGTAGTAAGCAAGTTCTCTAATAAGCCTTGCCAAACTCATTGGAAGGCAAGCATGCAGATACTCAAGTATGTGAAAGGAACCACTGATTATGATATTCTTTATGAAGAAGGATCATCTCTAGTCGGATACTGTGACTCAGATTGGGCAGGAGATATTGATACCAAAAAATTAGTTTCTGGATATTGCTTTTCTTTAGGATCAGGGATTTTCTCTTGGATTAGTAAGAAGCAACCGACTATAGCATTATCTTCTACTGAGGCTGAGTACAAAGCTGCATGCGTTGCAGCATGTGAGGAAGTATGGTTGAGGAGGATCCTATGGCACATAGGAATACAAGGACAGGAGGCTATAGAGTTGAAGTGTGACAACCAAAGTTGCATGGCCATCGCCAAAAATCCTATTTTCCATGCACGTACCAAGCACATAGAAATCCAGTGTCACTATGTGCGTGAGTTGATTGAGGACAGGGTCATGGAGATAAGCTATTGTCCTACTGAAGAAAATGGAGCAAACATCTTCACCAAGGCTCTTGGGAGAGAGCAACTTCTTTGACACTTTCCAAAGCTTGGGATTGGACCAAGAAGGTAGTTCACCATAGGGTGGACATTGAAGGTGGGTGTTAGATATGCTCAATACTCCACCCTCATGTGACCACAAATGATCCATGATGCTCTAAGGTGTAAGGCCGCCATTATGAGGAGAAGCCATTATGAGAGCTCAAACATTTGTGGAACCCTAACTTCCAAGTTAGATGAGGTCTATGTGTGACCATTGATGGTTGTAGATGATCTTTGTGAGCCTAGCCGTTAGGTTAGGTAGGGCAGAAACTTCTAGGCCATTGGGTTGCCATTTAAGGTGAAAATAAAGTCCATGTGGCATCGTGCAATTTCCCCATAGAACCTTAACGTTTCCCAACTACGTTTATCTATATCGAACCGCCTTGTAAAAGCTATATAAGCACGGCCCAGGTTAAGCTTTATATAGCATTGCGCACTAGTAAGCCCTTCATCTAGGGTCTATGTAGATCGCCATCTAAGCTCCACATTGGGAGCACAAGGGTGGATAGCACCATCATTATAACTGCATTACGCTTGGCAATCTGAGAATTTGAGTTCTCTATCTCTCAGTCTGCATCTATCTTTGTCTGTGTTTTTCTCTCAACTCTGTCCACAAGTTTATTCCGATGTGCCATTTTTTTCTTACATCCACGACATTGATGGAGATTCAAGCAGTTGAGAAAAGAGTCTTGATGAGGAACTTGGATTGCCCTCTGTGAAGAATCCAGGAGTAAGAATGACACATGCAAATGATACAAGGAGAAGTGATCCAGGACCAAGAAGATCTGAAAGGGTACAGAATTCAGTGTAAAGATTGATATATGATAGTTATATGGCTCGTCATTGTGCCTACATGACCAAGGTAATACAAGATGCTCAACCTTCTTGTTTTGAAGATGCAATTGAAAATACAGATTGGGAGAAAGTTATGGATGAGGAGATGGCTGCACTTTTATGGAAATGATACATGGGAGCTGGCTCCATTTCCACAAGGAAAGAAACCCATAGGTTGCAAGTGGGTTTACAAGGTAAAGCACAATGTTGATGGTAGCATAAGCAGGTAGAAAGCATGATTGGTAGCAAAAGGATATGCACAGACATATGGCATTGATTATGAGGAAACATTTAGGCCTGTAGCTAAAATGTCTCCTGTCAGAACACTTGTTGTAGTAGCTACAACAAAATGGTGGACTTTGCATTAGATGGATGTGAAGAATGCTTTCCTATATGGTGAGTTACAGGAAGAAGTATATATGGACTAGCCACAAGGATATGAAGATTCAAAGCACCCAAAATATGTTCGCAAGTTACAAAAGGCTTTGTATGGACTTAAACAAGCCCCTTGTGTTTGGCATGCAAGGATTGGTTATTATTTGACCACCATTGGATTTTCTATGTGTGATGTAGATCATTCATTATATGCAAGGAAGGGTGATGATGGCATCATGACTGTGGCTATTTATGTTGATGACTTGATTGTAGGAGGTGACAATGAAGTAAGCATTAAAGAGGTAAGGGAACTCCTTATGTAGGAATTTGACATGAAAGATCTTGGTGTGTTGTGCTACTTCTTAGGCATTGAGTTTATACATACAGAAACAGGTATATGGATGTCACAAGGGCAATATGCCTTGAGTATGCTACAAAAGTATGGTATGGCTGATTGTAAGCAAATTTCTATCATTAGATTAGAATTTGAAGTTGGATACTACATCAGGTGAAGCATTGGAAAATGGTACTATGTAGAAGAAAATTATGGGAAGTTTCATATATCTCACAATTACAAGGCTTGATCTAATCTACATTGTTGGACTTGAAGGTCAATTTATGTAGGTTCTGAGGAAGCCACATCTAGATGCTCTGAGATGCACTCTATGTTATGTGAGTGCTACTTTGGATTATGCATTGTTTTATGAAGTTGGTGTAGATTTGTAGGTTCATGGATACGCTGATGCAGATTGGGTTGGTAGCATGCCAGATAGAAGATATACTAGTGGCTTTCTATTCTCACTTGGGAGTACAGCTATTACATGCAGCAGTAAGAAGCAACCCACTATTGCTTTGTTGAGTACAGAGGTTGATAATAGAGGTGCTGCAATGGTAGCATGTGAAGAATCCTGGTTAGAGATGCTACTTGCAAATTTAGGTGTGGAAGTGCAAAAGCTTATCACCATCTATTGTGATAATCTTAGCATCATATAGTTAGCATGGAACCCTATTTTTCATGCTAGATCAAAGCATATCAAGGTACAGTATCACTTCATCATAGAGAAGGTATTAACATATGATATTGATCTTGTTTATGTGAGGACAGATGAGCAACTTGCTAATATTTTTACTAAAGCACTTGGAGCAGAGAAGCTGAAGAAGTTTTGGAAGATGCTTGGATTAGAGGACATAACATTGAGCTTGAGGGGGAGTGTTGAGATATCAAGCTCAACATGTGATGATCCAGGATGACACATATCACTTTTTCATTTCTCTGACATGGATAGTGGTCACCTCAGCATATGTTGGAGATACTTCATTGCGGTTTACTAGATTTATCCATCGAGGGTGATGGCACATTTGTTTCTTGCCAGCTCATTTACGGACATTAGGATTTTCCTTATGTACTGTTTTTTATATATTGCACTTGTTGCATTGTTGTTTTAGGTCATTCTTGTATATCTCTTTTATGTAATAGAAGAAGAAGAAGAAGAAGAAGAAAAAGAAGATCATTCTTCCTTGCCTCAATCTGTGTTTGTGCTCCTCTTTGATTGTGAGAGTGTGTGTGAGCTCTCTTCTTTATCTCCTTCCTCATGACAAATGAGAATATAGAGTTCTAATCCACATAGCTTCTTGTGTAGCATTTGCAAGCCCTCTATATTCAGCTTCTGTTGATGAAAGAGCAACTATGGGTTCCTTCTTGGAAGACCATGAAATTAACTTTGTACCTACAAAAGTAAGGTATCCAGATGTGCTTCTTCTATCATCTTTAGAGCTTGCCCAATCTGCATTAGAGAAGAGTTTCACATCTATATGAGATGTACATGGATAGTATAAGCCTTCATTGATTGTGCCATTAAAATACTTATGGATCCTCTTGGTTGCTTCCATGTGAGGATTCCTTGGAGTGTGCATGAACTGACTCAACACACTTACTCCATAACAAATATCCACTCTAGTTAGAGTAGCATAATTTAAGTTTCCAACTAAACTTTGATAGCTAGTTACATCTTCAATTAGCTCACCTTCATGAGCACTTAACTTCATATTGACCTCCACGGGTGCACTTGCAACCTTTGTATTCTCCATCTTGAATTTAGAGAGCGTATCTCCAATGCATTTCGTTGAATGAGGAACATACCTTTCTCTCTATATACCACTTCTAAACCTAGGAAGTTTGTGAGCAAGCCAAGATCATTGATCTTGAACTCCTCCTTCATTTGAGCTTTAGTCCTCCTGATCCCATCTGCATCACTTCATGTAATGATTATATCATCCAAATATACACATATCTATAGAACCTAGGAGTGATTCCTTTAAATGAAGAGGGAAGGATCTGCCTTGCTTACATTAAAACCGTTATCCTGCAGGTAAGTGACAAGTCTATGATTCCAAGCTCTAGGAGCTTGCTTCAAGCCATACAAAGCTTTCCTCAACTTGCAGACATGTTCAGGGTATTTTTGATCTTCAAAGCCAAGAGGTTTAGTCATATATACCTCCTCTAAAATCCATCCATTTAAAAAAGAATTTTTAACATCCATTTGACATGTCTTCCAATTCTTGGAAGATGCAACACTCATGAGTACTCTAATAGTAGGCATTTTTGCAATAGGTGAAAATGTTTCTTCATAATCAATACCTTGAGTTTTTGCAAGCCCTTTAGCTACAAGACTTGCGTTGTACCTATTAATTGAGTCATTTGAATTCTTCTTTACCTTGTATATCCACCTTGAGCCAATGACCTTCATAGATGGTTTCTTGGGTACCAACTCCCAAGTTTGATTCTCTTATAAAGCTTCTATCTCTTCTTCCATGGCACTTCTCCGTTCTAGCTTGTTCTTGGCTTCTTCATAAATGGAAGGTTCTTCAGAGTTTGAGTCCTGTGCCATATATAGTGAATGTTTACTGACCAAAGAAGTATCATAACCATACCTTTCTGGCTTCCTTTTCTCTCTAATAGATCTTCTTATAGTTTATCGAGATGATTCTGCCACATCTCTCAACTGCTACACTTTGGCTTTACCTTTGGAGTTCCAAGAGTTGATTTCCCTTCTTTGAGTCTTCTGGTCATCATCAGAATCACTTGATGCTTCAAGTGTAAGCTCATTCCTCTTGGATAATGTTGGAAAGTCTTCCTCTAGGTCATAGGGAAGTTTGATTTTCCTGCAATCATCTTCAAACCAAGATTTTTTTCATCAAACACAACATCTCTACTTACAATGAACCCTTTTTTGCTTGGATTGAATAGCCTATAACCTTTTCGGTTAAGTTCATAGCCAATAAAGATGCATTTCTCTACCTTTGTATCTAATTTGCCTCTGATTTGCGAAGGTATGTGTCCATATGCTATGCACCTAAAGATCTTGCAATGATCAAGGCTAGGTCTTCTTCCATTCCATGCTTCATATGGTGTCATCCCATCCAATGATTTTGATGGCAGTCTATTGATCAAGTATGTGGGTATATATACAGGCTCTGCCCATAAGTAATTTGGTCATTTCTTTTCATTTAGCATTGACCTTGCAGCCTCCACAATTATCCTATTTCATCTCTCTCCCACTCCATTTTGCTCTGGTGTATAGCTGGTGATGATTTCTCTTTTGATTCCTCTATCTTGGAAATAAGAATCAAAGTCATGGGAGAAATATTCTCCCCCTCCATCTAATCTTAGTCTCTTCAAAGTTTTACATGTTTGATTTTCTACAAGAGCTAGGTACTTCTTGAAACATGAAAAAACTTCATCTTTATGCTTCATAAAGTATAGTATTGTCCATTTGCTACAATAATCGATGAATGTATCGCTTCTTTGTGAAGGGTTATTAGTAAGACTTGCGAAATTGACAAGCACTACATTTGTAGATCATGTGTTGTTTGGATATGTTTGGTAGACCAAGTACAATTTGATCCCTATTGATTTTCTTCAAAGCTCTTTCACCTATGTGAGCTAACCTCTTGTGCCAAATTTCCAACTCTGATAGAGTTTGGCTACCATAATTGAACAATGCAATGTTTCTAGTATCTTGGAGTTCAAATGGAAATAATCCACCTTATTTTTCTCCTCTTTCTATCCTCTTGAATCACTGATGTGGATCCTCAACAGATGCTCCATTCTTTGTGAATCTGACCTGCAATCCTTTCTCAACAATTTGACCTACACTTATGAGGTTCTTGGTGATAGTTGGCACATATATTACCTTGCTCAATAGGTTCATATTACCATCTAAAGTCTTTAAATTACCTATCTTCTCAACTAGATGCCCTGTGTCATCTCTTGTTTGGACTTCATGTCTATTCCTTGGATCCTCCAAGCTTGAGAGTTGAGCTACATTCCCTGCTACATGATTTGAGCAGTCCAAGAATACATGTTCATCTGCTTTACCTTGCTTCATGGACATGTTCATTAGAAGAAGTGAATCTTCTTGAGTTTGATCATCTACATAGTTGTTGTAGTCTCTCCTTCCTCTGTATCCTCCTTGGTAGTTGTTTTTTTTGTTATTGTATGAGTTGTTATTGTAACCATTGTTGTTGTCGAATCTACCTCTTAAGCTTCCATAGCCTTCTCTATTGTAACCTCTTCCTCTTTGGTTTCTAGGATTCCAAAAACAATTCTTAGTACTGTGATTAGTTAAGCCACATATGGCACATAGGAGATGAACTTTGAGCTCTCCCCCTGCCATGTCTTCCTCCTCTGCCTCTTCCTCTTGAACTTCTACCTCTTCCCCAAAAATTTTGCTTGAGAGGTGATACCTTCATCATCATACTTTTTACCTTTGCCTTTGCTATCTTTATTCTTGTTCTTATATGTACAGAGAGGAGAGGATCGATTATCTTTTTAGTTTTCTCGATTCTTCGTAAGTTTTGCTTCATGTGTGAACAATTGTCCCATCAGGGTGTTGAAATTAGGAACCTGCATGTCCATGTAGAGATGCATGACTATGGTGAAAGCTTCCCATTTGTGATATGCCTTTATTCCATTGATTACTTGCCTTACTATATGCTCTTCATCAATTATTTCTCTAGTCCTTCCAAGTTGGTATGCTATGTCCTTCATTTTGGTTACAAAATCAATCATAATTTTCTTGGGCATCTTCTTGAGTGTGGTGAATTCCATCCATAATTGATTCTTCCTTGCCGTGGTGGTGCTTGATGAGAAGAATGCTTCAAGAGGACTCCAAGTCTCTTGTGAGGTCTTGCAACTACTAGTGTGTGAAAGTAAAAAATCGAAGGTCGAGTTTAGAATATATGATCTTGCTAGAGCATCCTTTGAGCACCATGTGTTTAGCCTCTCTTGTTCTTCTTGAGTTGGTTGGTCCTTGCTTTTGAGGATTGTCATCATCTCATCTCCAGATATGTAACCATAGAGATTTCTCCTTTGAAGATAAGCTTCCATTCTAAGTGACCAAGCTGAATAGTTACCTCGATCCAATTTGCCTATAGATGAAGGAAATCCATCTCCCATGTTGACTAGTTGCCTTGATACCACTCTGAGGAGATGGTGTGGATGTGACCAGAAATGAGTTGGTACTACACAAATCCTTCTCTAAACTTGCCAATCTAACTTAGAACCACCAAGTCCTTTGGAGCATCATTCCCAAAAGTTTGCATCAGAACAGATAACTTGCATATGCAAGAACCATGAAGAACCTTCTATTTTGGGAATAGAAGATCTTAGCATTATGTTCAGAGCTCATAATTTGGTATGAATTGACCAGAGAGCTTTCACACACATCTAATGGAGTGTATAGCTAACTAAAGCAAGTCATTTCATGAATGTATTTGCACCATACAAAGAGAAAAGAATCTAGCAAGTGAGGGGTGTCATTTCGACTTTTCAGGATCTAGAAGGTGTACATACATAGTCACCTTCCTTACTTCATATCTCAAGATCTACTAAAATAATCTTGATGAAACTTTTTTTTTAAATAAAGGAGTTCGGCATTAGCCTACTCTCTCGGACTTGAATTAATTAAAGAAAACTGCAAGAGAAGGGGACTAGTGCCCACGGGACCCCCCGAATCCCACAAAGTAGGGGAAGCTTTTACAGAGTTTAGATGGCATTACAAAGAAGGTTAATCACCCTCTCATCACCCTCATGTGGGGCCCACTTGGGTTTAAGCTTGTTATTGATCCAAAGGAGCACTTGATGATGCCTGAAGGGGGGGGGGGGGGTTTCTTACAGTTAACGATCCTTTTGCCAAGGAGGAACAATGATTTCTCAATTCACCACTCTTTGGGGGAGTCACCAAAGTTAAAAGCACATCTTTCCCACCAGATTTTCCATAAGACCTCCCTTCTGATGGCGTTCCCAAGAGTCGCGGAGCAGCTGATTGCTTCTCCCAGCAGAGCTTGCTTACAACTGAGATGTTTCTAAAGACTAATTTTCTTTCCAACCGTCTGCCACAGCCTGTTGGAATTGGGACAGGTAAAGAAGATGTGAGAAACATCTTCGATAGACCGGTAGCAACGTTTGCACCAGGGAGGTATCCCACAAAATTTGCTAGCCTTAAGGTTGGTCTAGATTCCACGATGAAGAATTTGCCATAAGAGGACAAACTTTTTGATTTCTATGAGGGGGTGCCAAATAGCCATGAACTTCATGTCCCATGGAAGCTGCGTCCATGACAGGCACCACTTCTTGTTCAGGTTAACCTGATAATCAATCGTTTCTTTGATGTTCGGGATTTTTGATAGGCTATTCCCATTGTGCCATTTGAGACCAAGCGAGCTCAACGTGTCGTGCCCCATGAGAAGGTGTACTTTATAGCGGTCCCACGCGAGACATCTACTTTGCAAAGTGTTCCATTCTTCATATGAAATGTTGTCGCTAGGGTCAATATCCTCAAAGTTGATCCACCGGTTGGTGTCTTGTTTCTAGAGATATTTCCATTTTTTGAAGCCTTTGTTCCATAGCTTCTTGGCGTTTTGAATGTTCCAAGATTCCACGCTCCAGATGCCATGGATCGGAAACCAGATAGAGTCGTTTTGTCTGATACGAGCCCCCCACTTCTAGTCTTCACTTATTCTTGTGTAGCTTTTGACTTTATTCGAACTCTTCCATAGGGAGCACACAAGATTCGAGCCTTTCGGGAAGATGGGGATCGGGGAAAACAACAAGGCAAGGTGTCAAGATTCTTCCAATTTGGGAATCCCATGAGAGCCAACTCAGTTTTGTTTCTCAAGATCAACTTGGCCCATGAGGCCTCCCCATTGCACCAAGCCTTAATCATCCATTTTGCCGCAAGTTTATTAGCCATGCACCCAATGTCCAGAATGCCAAGGCCCCCACTATCTCTTTGGCTGGTGCAGATGGACCACTTCCTCAGTTCCTCGCCCGCTTGGAGATTTGACCAAGAAAAGCCATTCGAATCTTTGAATTTGACCAAATCCAAGTGCAGTTTGATTTTGTCCCACATTTCTTTCTCCCAACTATCGATGACCCTACCCTTGTTGTTCCATCTGTCCATAGGGTCCTCCACCATGTTGAAGTCACCACAAATAAGCACGTTGTGGGGGAGCGAGTCCAAGGAGGCCCAAGTGTTCAGTCTCTCCAACTCCCCATTAGGGGCATACATAGAGACTAAAGTAAAACAAAAGGGAGCACCAAAAGAAACATCAATCCATCGATGGCGCTCATCTTCAACGAAGTTCTCAAGCTTTTCAAACCAGAATCGATGAATACCGATTACCATCCCACTGGACCCCCGCTGGTGCGATGTTGAAATCCAAACATGGGTCGAGGAGACCTCTCTGAGCCGTTTCTAGAGATCTGCTCCATCTATTTTAGTCTCTTGAATACATATGAATTCTGGGTTAAGGCTAATGTCGTGAAGCCATTGACCAATTATGGTCGCTCTTGAGGGGTCGGTTAGCCCTCTAGCATTTAACGAGATGATGATCATTGTCGTAGTGAACCCTCTTTGCGGGAGGGAGCCTTATCCTTTCTCTTCTTGGATTCATCTTTCTTTTTTGTTGGGAGGGGATCCCGATTTAGCAATAAGTTCTTGAGGGGGCTTTTCCAGGGTAGCTCCATAGGTTGTTTTCCTTTGCAAGATGCCTCCTGTTGGGAAGAACTCGAAATCGTTTCCGGAATAGTTGATCCGATGATGGAATTTTCACTATCCATGTTATCTTCGTTACTAGTAGTAAAGCCCTCTTCTTTGCTTGTAGTGTAACCCTCCTAGAAGGTTTCTTTATTGTAAGGGATCTCTAGGGCTTTGTCGTTGGTGTCCACCTCAAGTTGGTTCCTACTTGGGTAGTCAAACTCATTGATCTCATTTTCCAGATTGCAAAACAAGTTGCTGGAGGGGGTAACTGGCATGTTGTTTCGCTCAGAAGTCTCCCTAGGGCTTCTTTTCCTTCTTCTTCTGACTTCTATGAACCCGTCTGCATCAGCTTCTGGATTAAGGGGGCCCTTAACTTCCTCTTCTTTTGCCAGGTGATTCAATGTCCCTTTGTTATCTTGAGCATTTTTGGGGGCTTCTTGATTTTGCTTGCTTTTTTGTCTCAATGGGAAATCTTTAATCCTGTGACCTTGTTGGCCACAACGAAAGCACACGTTGGGAAGGTTTTTGTAATTGATGTCTTGCTCCCATACATCCCCTTTGCCCAAGTCCACTTTGATCTTCGATGGAAGCGATATGCTGAGGTCAGCCTCGACACAGATTTGAGGGTGCCACCGAGCGTTGAACGAGTGTCTTGCACCTTCATAAATGAGACCACCAATGTCCTCGTGTGAAGGCAACGGCTTTCTGATAGGAGAAACAATGTCCCATACGAAGTTGTACAAGAAGTACGGCAGGTTAGGGAGCTCAACCCAGAGAGGGTACCAGAGAGATTTCGATTTGTCGAGAATAAAATCAGGGGACCATCTAAATAGGCACAAGGTCGCCCGCCCGAGTTGCCAGGTTCTGACACTTAGGGTTAGTCCACAGGGGAACCACTCGTTGCGAAGCCACTGTCGCACAGTTTCGAGCGGGAGCCTAGGGCCAAACATTTGACGGACGAGACAAACTTTCTTGAGCTCCTCCTATGTTGACAGAATTGCGGATCTTGATGAAACTTGATATCTGAAAACTAGATGCTCTAATTAACCATGCCAAGTTAAATTATAGCAATTGAGTAAGCACACAAAGAAATCAATTCCACACGACCACTATAATGATGAAGATGCAACAATAGACAATAGATAGAAACATATTTGGAAGAATGTATCAAAAATGTAAATGCTATTGAACATGTGATACAAAGGAAGTGTAGCAGACTACACATAAGTAGTGTGAGCTCAATGTATGCTTAAGTTTGTAGCCCCATACCTCTTAGAATGGCTCTCTCATTCCACGACTAAAAGTATGTGTATTTATACACATGTCTAGAGTTTGAATTTGAATTTTCCCTCACATAAAAGTGATCCTACACTTTAGGGAAGTGATTGATTTGATTCCTCTACCAAACTAAGTCATGAGATTTCTTTCCTAACTTCATGAGATTCCATCTTCTTTTGGCTTTTACATTTATCCAAAGTAAATATACTCAAATTAACAAGCATGAGTTCATATGTGGTCCTCCATGATGTAGAGTTAAATGAATGTGTAGTTCAGAAACTTTAGCAATGCACTTAGGCTTGCTAATTGTACCAACAATCCATACATGGGTACATAATCAAGCAATGCTTGTTTTAAAATAGCTTCAGTACTATTCTTCACTTTATCTGCATAATTTGTTTGCATTTTATTGTAATCTGGCATGGTGAATCCTTTCCATGCAGTTGGCATCAAAGAATCTTTGAAAGTAGGATTAAGAATAACATTGAAGGGAATACCACATGTTAAAAATGCTTGAGTCCATTTAAGATGAAGCTCAATACAATTTTGCTTTTCAGAAGCTATAGGTATTGTATTCTATGATTTAGTACAGAGAAAGCATGGTGACACATTAATAGATCCACTACTTTTACTACATTCACTCGGTCCACTCTGTCTTGACATAGTTGGAGAAAATAGAGTACATGTATCTTGATTATTCTCAAAAATAGTTTGTGATACTTGAGTAGAAATATCAAGAGGATCCTCTGTTGTCATTGATACATCTGCTCGTTCTTGCTCTAAGGAATATATATAAAAAATTCTGGTGGCCATTTGGCCTTTCACATGGACACTAATGGTAAAAATCTCCCACCAAAGGCCAATATGGTTAGAGTGAACTATGGGAGAAGAATAAAGAATGATAAAAAAATACCCGAGTGTAAGTATACAAAATACACCTCCCACTTGATGGGCATCTTACAAAGTATACAAATAGATGGCTTTAGTAAAAGCATTTGCAACATTATCTCTAGTATGAATCTTCCAACAATAATGTGCTGACTCGCTAAGCATTGTCTAATGAAGTGATACCTCACCTCAATGTGCTTGGTCCTTGCATGATAGAGTGGATTCTTAGCCAATGCAATGGGACTCTCACTATCATTGAGTAAATGAGGTACATGCTAAGGTAGACCGATATCACAAGCAAGATGGAAAAGCCACAATGCTTCTTTACATGCCTCACTTGTGGCAACATACTCTGCTTCTCTAGTGGAAACAGTTGTAGATTCTTGAAGACGAGACCTCCAAGAGATAGCACCTCCAACAAAATGAAAAATGTATCTTGATGTAGACTTATGATTGTCTACACAACCAACATAATTAGAATGTGTGTAACCAATAATGGATGCTTTCCCTCTACTCAAGCATAGAAACTTGTCCTTAGTGCCACTCAGATATCTCAAAATCATCTTGACCACTTCCCAATGCTTCATTTGGGGCAATCATCCTTGCTCAATTTCACATATGTGGGTAAAGGTGTACTCAATGTCTTTCCACCTTGCATATGGAACTTGTGAAGTACTTTGGATATGTACTCGCTTTGAGATAAGTATATGCATCTTTTACTCCTCACGAGTAATGTGCATGCCAAGAATATGTTCGGCATCCCCTAAATCCTTCATATCAAATTTTACACTCAATTTCTTATTGAGAATAGATAAGTCATAAAAGGACTTCCTAGCAATCAGCATATCATCGACATAAAGTATCAAGCATATCAAGCTGCCATCTGAGCATCTTTTTGAGTAGAGACAATGATCCTCATTGCTTTTATAATAGCCTTGAGACTTCATTAAAGCATCAAATGTTTGGTACCATTGTCTAGGGGACTTTTTATGACAACATGATTGCTCCTACATCATCTACATTTTGTATCCGCATGAGTGCATCTCCATTTTGTATCTAGGAGGCACTCCATTTCTAGTTTATTTCCATTTTATATTGTATTTCCTTTGTATTTGGGTACCTTTCCATTGGCTTCTACCATTGTATTCATTCTTCTTTCACGGGAATTATCCCACATGAGATGTACTTTGGAGATCCCCTCCCAAATCTATATAAGGAGGGTCTCTCCCCCCATTTGTACTTGGTTAGAAGCTTGAGGAGCCTCCTCCATGTTCTTGGCAAGCTCATTTCTAATCCACATGAGTTTACCCATTTCATGGTCTACTCATTTTGAGTCTCACACAATCTTTCTTTTGTGAGTACACTCTTCTTTTCATTTTGCTTCCATGCATGTACTCTCTACAAGGACCACTCTCTATGTGGTGTCACATGTAAAGAAGCACCTGAATCTATGAGCCATGTGTGGGAAAGAGAATCAGCCATAAGAGCCTCAGTAGGCACAATACTGTCAAGTGTCAACACACCAGCATAATCAAAAATACCATTGATTTCTTGAATCTTCACAGTCAAAATAGATGGTGCAAGTAGTTGTTTAACATGTCCATCAACATTTTTTCCTTTATCTTTAGCATTCTATAATGCATAGAAATCTTTCTTCATGTATCATTTCTTTTCCTTGTTCTTGGTCCTGCCACATTGTTGATTCTTTCCTCGATAAGAATCACAAACATTATATGCATCTCCACTCTGAGTGCCAACCATAGATTTTCTACTTTGAGGGTATGATTATGGAACTCTAAGGGGTTTGGATTCTTTTTTATTTTTATTTATTATTATTATTTTTTTAAGACCTTCAATGCACCTTGAAGAGTCTCTTCTTTGCCAACCTCTTGAAGCCCTACAAGACCCCTTAATTATTCAAGCACCTCTTTTGGCAAAAAGCAAGTTTCGCTTTTCATATGGTTTAATGCATCTTCCTAACACATGAATGTACTAGTTTGCTAAGTTGGTATCCAAAATGACAAGAGTGGAAAAATGAAGGTTCCCTACTTAGGCCCCCGATATGTGTTTCAAGTGGACTTCTTCCTATTTTCTAATTTCCTTAATTCCTTTAGCCTTTCCCAACATGCACTTGCATGGCAATCTCTGAGACCTTGCATGGCAATCTCTGAGACCTTGAGACCTCTGATTTAGCACTTGAAATTTGACATATACAAAATGTGTTCAATTGTAGGTGTTCTAGTATTCTCATATAGCTCATATACCTTTCTCACTTCTCACTTCTCATATAGCTCCTATTCTTATTCTATACTATTCCCCACTTTTTTTACCATGTACACAAATTGACACATGAATGAACTTCAAAAGCGCTCACCTTTCTCTCTACCTCTCTATGCACCACATCAATGCAGGCTTTCTTGTTGCCTTCCCTTGTAGTCATCATTGGAGGCTTGATGCTTGTAGCTCAATCCCCTTGCCTCTATCATCCTTCTAAAGGGGAAGACCACCTCACTTTTGATTCTCACTCTCATGTACCTCAAGGGTTAATTTTCCCTCATAATGCAACAGATTGACCTCTCTCTCTCTCTCTCTCTCTCTCTCTCTCTCTCTCTCTCTCTCTCTCTCTCTCTCTCTCTCTCTCTCTCTCTCTCTCTCTCTCTCTCTCTCTCTCTCTCTCTCTCTCTCTCTCTCTCTCTCTCTCTCTCTCTCTCTCTCTCTCTCTCTCTCTCTCTCTCTCTCTCTCTCTCTCTCTCTCTCTCTCTCTCTCTCTCTCTCTCTCTCTCTCTCTCTCTCTCTCTCTGTATACATCAAGAAATATGCAGGCAAAAGCTCGTTTGAGTACTTGCAAAAGAGCACCTGAGTCTAGAGGTCAAATTAGCTTTAAAATAAATAGTCCTAGAACTCAATTTTAATCCAAAATTAGCTTTGAAAATTCCTAAAATCATCTTACAAGTAGGCATGAATTCCTTAAGCAAGAATCCTTGGCCTTTACAAAATGGAGTTTTTTTTTTTTAGTTTCAGGTTTCTGAAGTATGAAAATATATTTCCTAGAGGTCAGATTTAGCATACATACATACATTCACACATGCACATACATACATACATACAATATACATACATACATACATACATACATACATACATACATACATACATACATACACACACATACATAACATAACATACATACATATGCATACGTACATATGTATATTTTCATGTATATACATACATATTTATCATTACGAAGGACCATTGTTCTCTTAACCATAGAAACAATCGGAACCTTAATACTTGTTTGGCTTTAATAATATTCACAAATGGATGTAAATGTGTTCAATGCCTATTTAGAATAATACATACATATGTGATTCATTTCGAAAAATCAATGTCTCTCATAATATCAACAATTTTTTTGTAGCGAGTTTTGTGATACTTTATCCATTTTTAGACCCATTTTTGTGATACTTTACACATTTTTTTATGTTGCTACTAGTAGAAAACTAATAACAAAGAAATAGACTCAACGCTCAATTCCCATCACTCAACGCTCGATTTAACTTGTGTTTTTGCGTTGGATGGTTTACAATCTATCTTGCTACAGAACATATGATTAGCCAACCAAGTATGATATTATAATGTTTTAGTACTTACTAAAAGTAATGTTGGATATATCTTCACTTGTATTTTGAATTACGTTCTAAATGCATAATAGAAATATTGTTAATATTAATGAAATCTCTTTTATATGTGGTCCCCCTTCATTTAAGGGTTTTGTTGGAGATTGATATATAATTGTATCAGACCTTTTTAAAGCTTTGTTATAGAGAACATGCATAGACCGTGTTTTTTCTTCCTCTTGGATCACTTCTTTGGATCCAAGGAAGCATGATTATCACACCTTTTCTCCTCATCTTATTTCTTCTTGTTGTATTGTGCATTCTCATCTTATATTCAGAATCGCATTGTGGGTGGGTGGTACTCTATCTGAAGGAAGTAAATGGGGCGAAGTCAGTTTTTCTAATTAATGCGTTCCAACTGTATGAAATTCTACTAACAACCCCAACTGAGGAACCTTCAAACAGTTCTAATCAGAATTGATTTATGGCTGATATTCTGTTGACTATCAAGCGATCTGGAGGTGCCATGTCCCAGTTTCAGGGTGGGCTAAGAGCTCTCCATATCATTCCTCTACATAAATTGTTGAAAGCTTGCTACATTTTAGTTTGTTGAAAGCTTGTTGCATTTTAGTTTGTTGAAAGCTTATTTGCAGTTTATAATTTTTAGGATACAGTATGCACAGAAAGAGAGCTGATATTGAAGGGCAACTGGAGAAGAACAGGGAGGGAGGTGAGTGAAGGTTATCTGATTTCTATCGTTTATCAAGTAATCTGGAACTGCCATGTCCCAGATTCAGGGTTCCATATCATTCTCTGCTATCGAATGCTACTTCATTTGTTTTGTTTGATATTGTTTCTATATTTACCGTCTTTCAGTCATGGGTTGAATACTTGTTGTTCCACCTCGTTGTTTGAGGAAAGCTTGTTCACATTTTTTATTGTTTTTAGCATAATTATTGTCTACACGCAGTGTTCTGCTTTTACAATAGTGTTCGATTCTTCACATTTAAGTGCAATAGAGGAGACAAGCAGGGAGGAGGGGAGGCTAGTGTGGCATAATCAAACAACTATGAAGGCGTTTTGCTATTTGCATTGCATGGCCGGGTATCATGTCTTGGGGAAAGTCCTTGTTTACTTCTGTATTCTCATTTTCTTGATGAATTTGGGTATGATCCAAATTGTTTGCTCAAAGCTTTACGTAAATTGTTTGCTAAGACAATGCACACATAACTAGTCATTCTTAAATTGTTTACGTATTTAAGTTCTATGATTTTCATAAGCCAAAGACACAAATCCTTGACATTGAGTTCCAAAATAAGTATTTTGTACAACCACACATTAAACTAAATATATTTTCTAAATGTGTTACATCCGCCAGTGGCCTTATGCGGTCTGTTGTATGGACTACCTATCTACCTAGATGACCTCAATACTTATTTATTTGTTAGGCACCTATATAAACTTTGGAATTACAATGCTGGATTAGTGAAATATCTGGTTGTTAAGATTCCAATACTTGAAATCACATAATACAATCCTTGTTGACATTATTTATGAATTTCTGACATGAATGAGAAGTCTGTGAAAAAAACGATCCATCGCATTTGATTTCTCAGGATTCTAGATGGAAAGGAATTTTGGAAGAGAGCTCCTCATTGTAGTCACAATTTGTGTGATTCTGGTTGCTTCTGTACTCTTCTGTATTTATGCCTTGGATACTTGCAGCTGATCCCTAATTACAATATGAATGTACACTGTAATGTAGTACTTGCTTATCTGATTTACGTGTTATTGTTGCTTCGTAAAGACCCATGGGTAAATATATATCATAGACCGACTATCTCCTTAGTGTTGACATGTCTTTAGAAATGCTGTTTGTCATATAAGTGAATTTATATACTGGGCAGATGTAGAATTGGTTTTTACATGTATGAGTTGACAGTCGAATCAAAGCCTGATGCTCTTTCACGAGCGTTTCCCGAGAAATGACACATTTGGTCTAAATGTGTTACATCCGCCAGTGGCCTTATGCGGTCTGTTGTATGTTTTGTTATTTGCATTGCATGGCCGGGTATCATGTCTTGGGGAAAGTCCTTGTTTACTTCTGTATTCTCATTTTCTTGATGAATTTGGGTATGATCCAAATTGTTTGCTCAAAGCTTTACGTAAATTGTTTGCTAAGACAATGCACACATAACTAGTCATTCTTAAATTGTTTACGTATTTAAGTTCTATGATTTTCATAAGCCAAAGACACAAATCCTTGACATTGAGTTCCAAAATAAGTATTTTGTACAACCACACATTAAACTAAATATATATTTTTCTTCTTGTTATTTTCAAGGAAGAAATTTTACTCTATGTCAGGACCTGTTAATGACATTTTTTATATATACTCCCTCTCCTTTTATGGGTGGTGTTTTAGATTGTCGCAATAATTATACCAAACCTTTCCAAAGGGTTTACTATGCAAAACATACACAGTTTAATCATTTTGATATAGCATAAGCTTTTTGAAGGAAGAGTCCGAATTTCACATCTTGAACATGGTATGATTCATGCAAATATCAAGATGTGAAATGTGTCATGGAACGTTTCCCCTAAGTCTACTATGTTAACTTGGGATAACATCATGAAGCTTCTTGATATGCAACATAATTTATTAGTGCTCTACATTTTCAAACTTCACATTCGCTTGTATACTCATGGAACTCTCTATTTCAAGCCTTTCAACTCATGGAACTCTCTATTTCTCTATATCTCTAAACGTGAAAAAAGAAGTATAATCATTGGATATAGAGATTCAAACCATGTACATTTTTTCAAATAGTGTACACTCTATTATACACGAAGGTTATATTATTGCTCTATTTACTTGTTACACACGTTTACTCATCTCTCTTATGAGAGTGCAACACAAGTTATTGGAGCACTTCAATATCCTTAACTGTGCATATATTGGTGTCACTTCTAGAATAGTGATAAGACTCAATGTCGATGAACATATACCTAGTAATTGTCAATCCATGTAGATGCGATGGTGATATGAGGATATTGAGAGAGTGATGTGTGTAAGTGTGTAAGGGACAAGTACACTAGATGCACTCACACATGCATACACACACAAGTAAGGGAAATAGAGATGGACGAATGGGCTATCTTTTATTTATGAGCCACATTACAAGCTAATTAATTGCTCTTACAAGCCTTCGTGAAAAACTATGAACCCCAAAAGTGAGCTCTCTAGCTCCATTTATAGTGGTTATGTAAGTTTTCTCCGGTTTCAAACCGAGTGTTTGACATAGTTTAAATTAGGTTCTAGAGGTAATTTTCGGCTCAAATGGACTTGAGAAATTTTGAAATTCAAAACATGGCTTCTACCTAAGCTTCTCAAGGTTGAGGACTACTAGGCTTGCACAAAATGAAGCATGTAGTTTAAAAATTAAGGGATTTTGTAAAATGTTTTGACGATGAAAAGCATTTTTTAGAGCTTCCTGAAGAATAGTTGAAATTTTTCGATAGGTCACCTAAAAAAAATCTGCCACTCCATGAGGAAGTCCACCAATTAGTTAATAAGTTATTCCATGATTTGTTCGTCGAACTAATATTTATGATATGGAATAACTTGAAGCTTCAATATGTAAACAAACAGTTTGGCAATTCGTGATCCTTGTTCCACTCAAAATTTAGAATTGGGCTATAGCTTGAATCTACTTTACATTCGTTTTGCTATCTGTCTAAGTTTTTTATGATTTTGTCTTCATCAATGGACAATCCATTCCATGAAACTATATCCCAAGATTTTATCTCATCTCAGCATAAAAATCTTTTTCAACTCTACAATAAACTTCTCTAGGTTAACACAAAGATCACCGACATAAACTTCTTGAGGTTTTTCCTAAAACATTGCCAATGATCTTTATGCTCACTTCAAGCATTCTTTCATATTTTTATCCTTGATATGGATATCATAACTGGCTTCTTGTCTTCTCTTACTAGCATATAGCCTTATTACATCTCTTAATTTCGCCTCTTGAAATTTTATCGACTCCTCAACTTATGGTAGTTCATGGTTCGTCTATTGACAAATCCTTGCAACTCTTAGATTTTTTATTATGAACTTATACCATGCTGAGTGATATAGCTTTCAGTGTAGTCTTGTAAGCTAGATTATGTGCCAAAATGGTGTGAGGGAATTTTTTTTCTCAATCATAGCTTCTATTATTGAATATCATAGTCAACACTATGCAGATGACTTTCTTTTCCCCCTTTTTTTTTTTTGAGGGCACAATGAATTGGAAGTGCGCACACACCCAACCTCGTAAGATAGAGGCACCCATCTTGAGGATCCAAAGGACATGTTCAGCCATGATTTGAACTCAGGACTTCCTCCCACAGAGTCAAAACATCAGCCACTAGGCTACGCCAACTTGGACTTTCCAGAGAACCTCACCAAGCAGTTTTTTTTTTTTAAATAATAACATGGGGTCAAGGTCTTTGCACTGGAATATGTACCTTCTAAATCATTTATATTTCATAGTTACCCGCATAGCATAGATCACTTGTACTTCTGACAGGAATTCCAGTCTTTAGTGAAAAAGATGGAATAGTTAGAGAGAGAGAGATAGATAGAGAATATTACACAATTTAACCCATGATGCGTTAGTCTAGATGCTCTCTGTGCCTTTGCCTCTGCAATTGTGAATCCTCGTTCTGTAGTGTCACTTTGGGTTTCAAATGTGAGGGATAGCGGATGTAATCTGCCACTTGCCTCTTGAGGATCCCCGTATGAGATATCTCCCTAAGCTCTCAGAGTTACATGTACTGAGTTAGGTGTAACAAGAATATCATGGTGTCTCTCTCAAGTCTCTGAATATGCTGGTCATCTGCAAGTGAATGTTCCCCACACTTCGAATACGCTCTCGCGAGGATTGGAGAATCTCTTTGAAGCATAGACTGCAAAGCCTATGCTTCAAAGAGATATCTCCCTAAGCTCTCAGAGTTACATGTACTGAGTTAGGTGTAACAAGAATATCATGGTGTCTCTCTCAAGTCTCTGAATATGCTGGTCATCTGCAAGTGAATGTTCCCCACACTTCGAATACGCTCTCGCGAGGATTGGAGAATCTCTTTGAAGCATAGACTGCAAAGCCTTTGCTCTCTGGTAATCCCCTCAGCTCTACTCTCTCGATCTCCAAATGATGTGAGACGGACCAACGCTGAGCAATTGAAACTCTCATGGCATTTGATAGAAATGCATCCAAGTAAACAGGTCGCTTAGCCAATCCCATCTGTGACATCCTCAGAAAATGCCCTTGATAGAATTGTGTTTTGGGCGGGAGAGACTCCTCTAGGCTAATCCATCGCTGTCTGATGTGTATATGCCACACACGAGAGAGAGAGAGAGAGAGAGAGAGAGAGAGAGAGAGAGAGAGAGTTATATTAGAATCTGAGAGAGGGAAGGTTAATTTAACAGCAAGGAATTATAGACTTTATACTTGAAAGGCTTATCAAAATAAGGATGGCGCTATACAGCTAAGTGATTTAAAGCATTAGTGAAGCATCAACATACCTATCATCACCTTTGTATTTGATTTTTTCTACCGTTTTTCTTTCCATGGAAGCACATACAATCCATAAAAGATGATGACAGAAATTTCCTCTAATTTACTGCCACTCTGCTGAACCGTGCATTATCCCAATCATGTAAAACATTTGCTGGTAGCCCACTATACCTCGGGCACATCTCAAGTCTCTGAATATGCTGGTCATCTGCAAGTGAATGTTCCCCACACTTCGAATACGCTCTCGCGAGGATTGGAGAATCTCTTTGAAGCATAGACTGCAAAGCCTATGCTTCAAAGAGATATCTCCCTAAGCTCTCAGAGTTACATGTACTGAGTTAGGTGTAACAAGAATATCATGGTGTCTCTCTCAAGTCTCTGAATATGCTGGTCATCTGCAAGTGAATGTTCCCCACACTTCGAATACGCTCTCGCGAGGATTGGAGAATCTCTTTGAAGCATAGACTGCAAAGCCTTTGCTCTCTGGTAATCCCCTCAGCTCTACTCTCTCGATCTCCAAATGATGTGAGACGGACCAACGCTGAGCAATTGAAACTCTCATGGCATTTGATAGAAATGCATCCAAGTAAACAGGTCGCTTAGCCAATCCCATCTGTGACATCCTCTAGGCTAATCCATCGCTGTCTGATGTGTATATGCCACACACGAGAGAGAGAGAGAGAGAGAGAGAGAGAGAGAGAGAGAGAGAGAGTTATATTAGAATCTGAGAGAGGGAAGGTTAATTTAACAGCAAGGAATTATAGACTTTATACTTGAAAGGCTTATCAAAATAAGGATGGCGCTATACAGCTAAGTGATTTAAAGCATTAGTGAAGCATCAACATACCTATCATCACCTTTGTATTTGATTTTTTCTACCGTTTTTCTTTCCATGGAAGCACATACAATCCATAAAAGATGATGACAGAAATTTCCTCTAATTTACTGCCACTCTGCTGAACCGTGCATTATCCCAATCATGTAAAACATTTGCTGGTAGCCCACTATACCTCGGGCACATCACTCAAATAAAGATTGTTGCTTCTGGAAGAAAGCCTCTGCTCTCTTCTGTCTGATTGTCTGGATGTTAGAATACTTGTTAATGTTTTCAGCAAGCCATTTGGCGAGGATGCCTCAATACCCACGGATCCTGAATGTGCTTCAAGAGTATCAAATTTCAATGCTTGACTGAAATTTTGTAAAGTTGATGCATGTCATTGCATGATACTATCGTTTGAGAGTATGGAACATGCACGAATGCCAGATGCTCGACATCTTTTTAACCCGTGAAAAAGGAGCTTTGAACACATGATCAATATCCAATGAGAGAAGCATGATGAAACGTGTGTGGTGAAGCGTACAAAAATCATAGGCCACACGTTAAGGCTGTGTAGAACAGACACAAAGTGGGCTTAGAGGGTCCTAATTATAACATGGCCATCTCGTGGGCTTTTGTTGCCTTGGACTTACACTTTAATAAATGGCATCTCCGCAGGCAAATCATCAAAGAGAGTTGACGTGTGGGATATCTGCTCCTGATAATATGGATAATGACTCTTTCTTAACAATGTCAATTACTAGACTAGACTAGTATTCGGAGCAGGAAAATTTGACTACATTCACCTCAAGTCAATCCTAGAATTGGAAGGATACAATAGACAAGGAAAGAAACAGAAACCAGATTAGAAACATCAGTAGGAATTCGCTGAGTCGCTCCTGTTCAGGAAGAGAATTATAACAATGTACCATACATAATGCGATTTAAAAGGTTTAAAATAGTAGAAAAATAAACATATAACCTAAATTGATATCAATGTAGCATCCAGTAAGCATCACTAAATAAGATGAGCAGCCAAAGTTTAGAATACGAACGTAACTACAGAGTAAAATGCAAACAATTCTGGTTGGAAATCAAAACTTCCCCATAAAAACTAGAAATGTTATATACCTGCTAGCCTGAAAATTGGATTGGAGAATGAACACAAGAAAAAGAAGAATTTCAAAGCTTTCCTGGTCTCTAGGATCCAAAGGAATCAAAACAAAGATTATATCCCCAAAAAAGAGGTACTTAAAGATTCACCTTCTATTCATATGGGTGTATAAACAAATTTGAGGCGTTTGGATCATTGAGAATGCTAATGGAAAATGATCAGTTCCTTGGTCATGGTAGGAGTTTTCTGACAGTAACCATCACCATGAAACAAAATAATCTGCAAGATTCCATAGAGTTGATCACAAAATTAGCAACCTAGCATCCATAGGTACTTAAAATGTAGTCACAGCCATTTCTTTCTCTAAACAATAAAACATATAAGAACAAGGGGGGAGGAGGAAAACTTCTATTATTTATAAGAAGCCCTGAATGTTACAGGGTGCCAGAAAGTTACATCCCTCAAGTATGAAGATGGTTGGTGTGGCTAAAACTTTCATACTCCCTGGACTAAGTGTTGTTATAGTTTCAGAGATGGGTGAATAGCCATGCAGAGAGATGCTGGCTCCTCCGTGCTTTTGTAAGCTGCACATTTCCAAGTGCTAAGATGGTGCCACAAACACTTGGTAAACCTCTTCAAGATGAACTTACGATGATAATGGACATGAAAAGCCCCAAAACATGCACTAGATGAATGTGTAATGAAGTGATGTCAATGAAGCTAATAGCTGGATAGCTCCTTACAGAATTTTAGGAGAATTTGCAACAAATAATTGAAACAATCGATCAAAACTTTATTACAAAGCAACTAATCTTGATTGGCTTCTATAAGATGAACTTATGATCATAATGGACATGAAGAGCCCAAAAACATGCACTAGATGAATGTGTAATGAAGTGATATGAATGAAGCTAACAAATGGATAGCTTCTTTTAGAATTTTAGGAGAATTTTCTTGCTATTTGGATAAGCACAAGAGATTTCAAAGCATGTCGGATAATTAAGAAGGCTTGAGAGCTTTTCTGAAGTCAAAATGTGATCATAAAACTCAGACAAAAAGATTGTTCAAAGCATACGAAGAAGATGAGGCATAAGTCATCAAGGAACAGGAATGAGTATGAGGATGAAAATTCTACATATCATGGAGTCTATCTGGCAGGTCCCTGACTCAACCCAGTTAGAAAATAATATGTAGGGCATTCTAAAAATCCAGGGCTTTATTAGAGCCAAAAGAGCAAGTGTTTAGAATAGTCAGGCTTTGACTTGGGTTCCTGAGTATAGTTGAGGTATTTTTCATCTGCCTTTACTTCAGTAAGCTGGTCTTCCATCATTGAGAATTCTTTCACACGATGGGCAAAAAAATGATTGAATAGGAGATAGGACAGAAATACATGAGAGAGAGAGAGAGAAGGGAGGGAGGAGGGAGGGAGGGGGGGGGGGGGGGGGGAGAGAGAGAGAGAGAGAGAGAGAGAGAGAGAGAGAGAGAGAGAGAGAGACGAAATGATATATTTACATCTTCTAAAGAGCAAAATGACCTACAAGACCAAAAGGTTAGAAGTGGTGAATCTCATACAACGTCTGAGCTAGATTTATCGAAAAGAGAAGCTAAGAAACTAAGTAATGAGTAACGTAGAGTACTGGGTTTGCAAACTCTTTGAGTTGATACAAAGATACGAGGTCCTGAGAAGAGGCTGATGCCAGTCAAATATAATGAATAATACAATCTCAAGATGTATGATCTTCCATGTCAGAGGTAATTGAGCATCAGTGAGCACCAAACCTCCTCAATATCCTCCATGGTGAGGGAATCCGTAGGGAGTCATGTGTCATATGTCGCATGCCAAGATGGTCCAAATCAACTCTAATCGCCACCTATGCTGGAATAGCAGCCTCCATAGTTGTGGACCTCTGGATCTCTCTAAGTCTATGGTGCAATGGATCAGAATGTCTCTAGTATGTATGTTATCCAAGTTCTGTTTTCTAGTGGCAGTGACTGGCTAAAAATAATCGGTAACTTGCTGCTGAGTCTGCCTCTCATATCTCCTAACTCATGCAGTAGAAGGTCCAAACATCTTTGGTCTTGCTATCTCATAAATCTAGATGGCAGTCCAAACCCCTCTCTGAATAGGCAATGAAAATGGCCCCGTATCTCATTCTATGCTGGGCAATAACATATTTAGTGCCTCTCTGTCTCTATCTCCCTGTAATTTACCTCGCATAACCTGTCCTCTGCTGGAATTCCCCTGTATCTACCAATTTCAATCTCCAGTTGATGGGAAGATGTATGTATCTGATCAATAACACATTATATCCCATATGATAAATGTTTATCCATATATCTAGGCCTGACTATGAAACCATCTACCATGAACTGGAGAAGATGACCCCTGTACAAAGCTTAGGTGCACAAAAAGAAAAAAGTTATCTTTCGATGAATCATGAATGCTAATTCATGTGAGGCGCCAATGCCTAGCAAGGAGAAGTCTACATCTCATCCTCAGCATGAACAAGCAGTTGTACTCAAGTGACGATGGGGCGAGAAGGATGCAGAAATCCAATGGAAGATAAATGGTGGTCATGATAAAATTTAGCACATTCATAGTAAAAAAATGAGGAGAGAGGAAGAGGCTTTGGAGGGCAAGGAATAAAACATACAAGGATCAAACTATCACACTGAGGTAGCAATATTGGTTGAGTTTCAATATTCCAAAAGATTTGCTTTGGATTCACTGTAAAGAAGAATCGATTGCATAGGATATTACACATTAGACATGAGGTGAATATCTGACAATATCTGGCACTGTATAGGTTATGTAAAATCATCAAACGCAGCAAATATTTCCTTTTTGTCATGATATTTTTTGGAGAATTCTGCCCTAGAATCACTGTTGAGTCAAATTCTTGAGTTAAAACCTTATCTCCATTATTAGGTTATAAGATTCGAGATCACATACCATGTCCTCCCATTTTAGCTTCTTGGAATATGAATCCATGGATTTCTTGCTGCTCTTTTTCAACTACAGTTGATTGTGGAGAGGAAAGAGTACCATTGATAGGTCCTCCATGAATAAACTTTGCAAAAGAAAAAAGGCGATGTCAGAGAATGTTATTTTGAATCAGAAACTTTTCTTTTTTCTCTCTTTTCTTTTTTCTCTCTTTTTTTTTTCAATTTTTTTAAGAATATCTATTTCTACTTCACAAGAGGAAAAAGAACATGTAAAAATAAAAAGAACCTTCGAAGCATAAATCATTGATCAGCCTCTGCCAGTCCTAAAAGGGAGGATGGCATGGAGCCTTCATAATACTACTAAATCAAGCCATACAAGCATCACAAATGTGGCATAACAGAATGTCACAATCATGTTGGATGACTTAAAGATATCTTAACAGGGAGATGCAAACCAGTGTTACCATGCTTTATAAGATCCAAGTAATATAATGATGATGAGTCTTTAGGATGTATGGAAAAGATTTCAAACGTATGAGTGTCTTTTCGATCTAAATCATAAAAGTCAGCCAAGCATCCCTAAGACCTGCTCTACCCCCAGGGAAGATTTCTAAATCTGAATCAGCATCAAGACCTTATGAAATCCTAAAAAATGTCTGTGCATGGGTTTTGTAGATACAAAGAGAAACATGGCAAATGGTGAGCACACAATTGAACCTAATACAGACCTGACCCTATCCAACAAAGAAGAAACATGGATAGTGATTGATATAGGAAACGAAATTAATGATGAAAATCCTGCACGAACACAAACACTCTCATTCACTCCCCTTTCCCCCCTTTTCGAGACCTTTCCCTTTTCTTCCCTTTCCCAAAAGCACCCTTCCCCCATTCTTTCCTTCACCTGTATGGCATCTATTTCTCTGTCTACTAAAGCTCTTTGAAGGTGTGCACATGCATGTGTGTCCACTGAAAACAAAAGAGAGCTTTTGGAAATTGGCAAAATACACCTCCATTTTCATGGCAAATGTGTAAAAGAAAAATTGAGTTTGGATGTGCACATAATGCATACAGATCATAAACAGCAGTTGCTAGCTCTCTTATAATTTATTTGTTTCATTGATTGATGAGATATATGGTTAGAAGGACAGTGTTCATTCCACATCACATATAGGCCTTGGTTGACTTGTGGGAGGCACGAGGGGTTAAAGTCCCTTGCTAGCTCTTGTATACTTTATTTGTTCCATTGATTAATGAGATATATGGTTAGAAGGACACTGTTCATTCCACATAACATATGGGCCTCATATTATGTACATAGTAGGTACATACTACAAAAA